>CM051236.1:372207951-372869618 GCA_027917425.1 Gastrophryne carolinensis
TAAGCAACACAATTCTTCTTTTAAAACCACAAATGCCAACCACTCTGAAAGAACTCTCTCTTTGCCATCACTACATTGAGAAGCAACGCACAGTCATCAAACGGGAGCTGTGTCTATAGAAAACACAGCCACCAGCAACTTTACTGCTGAAAAGAGAGCCCCAAAAATCATCATCGTGGATAGTGAGTTTGGACATTTTTGAGCACATTTCTCAGCTTGCATTCTAAAGAAATGATCCCTAAAAGTATAATCCTGCTGATACAACGCCAGATTAATGCCAATCACATAGCCAAGGGTTACACAATTTACGGGGAGACGTTGCCAACATTCCATATTTAAAGGTATAAACCATCAGCAAGTTCAGGACTTACAATATATAAAGAATTAGAGAGAATTTTCCAAACCATTAAATACCTACAAGAATGAAGACAAAAATGCTTTGGTGTTCCAAGAGGTTTTAATAAATGATAAAAGGCAGCAACTCTAAAGGTTTATCCACCTGGATGGAACATTGCACTTTTTTCAACACACTAAAACTTTAGTTATTGAATAAAAAAAAGGCTCTTTCTTAAAGTAAAACCTAACATTTTGTCATGCACCAGATTTGAGTATGGATTGCAAAGAAACTGTTGTTTTTTTTCCTTGAAAAAGGAAAAACATGCAGCAAGCCAAGCAAAGAAAGGCGTTAAGCAACACAATTCTTCTTTTAAAACCACAAATGCCAACCACTCTGAAAGAACTCTCTCTTTGCCATCACTACATTAAGAAGCAAGGCACAGTCATCAAACGGGAGCTGTGTCTATAGAAAACACAGCCACCAGCAACTTTACTGCTGAAAAGAGAGCCCCAAAAATCATCATCGTGGATAGTGAGTTTGGACATTTTTGAGCACATTTCTCAGCTTGCATTCTAAAGAAATGATCCCTAAAAGTATAGTCCTGCTGATACAACGCCAGATTAATGCCAATCACATAGCCAAGGGTTACACAATTTACGGGGAGACGTTGCCAACATTCCATATTTAAAGGTATAAACCATCAGCAAGTTCAGGACTTACAATATATAAAGAATTAGAGAGAATTTTCCAAACCATTAAATACCTACAAGAATGAAGACAAAAATGCTTTGGTGTTCCAAGAGGTTTTAATAAATGATAAAAGGCAGCGACTCTAAAGGTTTATCCACCTGGATGGAACATTGCACTTTTTTCAACACACTAAAACTTTAGTTATTGAATAAAAAAAAGACTCTTTCTTAAAGTAAAACCTAGCATTTTGTCATGCACCAGATTTGAGTATGGATTGCAAAGAAACTGTTGTTTTTTTTTGCCTTGAAAAAGGAAAAACATGCAGCAAGCCAAGCAAAGAAAGGCGTTAAGCAACACAATTCTTCTTTTAAAACCACAAATGCCAACCACTCTGAAAGAACTCTCTCTTTGCCATCACTACATTGAGAAGCAAGGCACAGTCATCAAACGGGAGCTGTGTCTATAGAAAACACAGCCACCAGCAACTTTACTGATGAAAAGAGAGCCCCAAAAATCATCATCGTGGATAGTGAGTTTGGACATTTTTGAGCACATTTCTCAGCTTGCATTCTAAAGAAATGATCCCTAAAAGTATAGTCCTGCTGATACAACGCCAGATTAATGCCAATCACATAGCCAAGGGTTACACAATTTACGGGGAGACGTTGCCAACATTCCATATTTAAAGGTATAAACCATCAGCAAGTGCAGGACTTACAATATATAAGGAATTAGAAAGAATTTTCCAATCCATTAAATACCTACAAGAATGAAGACAAAAAAGCTTTGGTGTTCCAAGAGGTTTTAATAAATTATAAAAGGCAGCGACTCTAAAGGTTTATCCACCTGGATGGAACATTGCACTTTTTTCAACACACTAAAACTTTAGTTATTGAATAAAAAAAAGGCTCTTTCTTAAAGTAAAACCTGGCATTTTGTCATGCACCAGATTTGAGTATGGATTGCAAAGAAACTGTTGTTTTTTTTTGCCTTGAAAAAGGAAAAACATGCAGCAAGCCAAGCAAAGAAAGGCGTTAAGCAACACAATTCTTCTTTTAAAACCACAAATGCCAACCACTCTGAAAGAACTCTCTCTTTGCCATCACTACATTAAGAAGCAAGGCACAGTCATCAAACGGGAGCTGTGTCTATAGAAAACACAGCCACCAGCAACTTTACTGCTGAAAAGAGAGCCCCAAAAATCATCATCGTGGATAGTGAGTTTGGACATTTTTGAGCACATTTCTCAGCTTGCATTCTAAAGAAATGATCCCTAAAAGTATAGTCCTACTGATACAACGCCAGATTAATGCCAATCACATAGCCAAGGGTTACACAATTTACGGGGAGACGTTGCCAACATTCCATATTTAAAGGTATAAACCATCAGCAAGTTCAGGACTTACAATATATAAAGAATTAGAGAGAATTTTCCAAACCATTAAATACCTAAAGAATGAAGACAAAAATGCTTTGGTGTTCCAAGAGGTTTAAATAAATGATAAAAGGCAGCGACTCTAAAGGTTTATCCACCTGGATGGAACATTGCACTTTTTTCAACACACTAAAACTTTAGTTATTGAATAAAAAAAAGGCTCTTTCTTAAGGTAAAACCTAGCATTTTGTCATGCACCAGATTTGAGTATGGATTGCAAAGAAACTGTTGTTTTTTTTTGCCTTGAAAAAGGAAAAACATGCAGCAAGCCAAGCAAAGAAAGGCGTTAAGCAACACAATTCTTCTTTTAAAACCACTAATGCCAACCACTCTGAAAGAACTCTCTCTTTGCCATCACTACATTGAGAAGCAACGCACAGTCATCAAACGGGAGCTGTGTCTATAGAAAACACAGCCACCAGCAACTTTACTGCTGAAAAGAGAGCCCCAAAAATCATCATCGTGGATAGTGAGTTTGGACATTTTTGAGCACATTTCTCAGCTTGCATTCTAAAGAAATGATCCCTAAAAGTATAATCCTGCTGATACAACGCCAGATTAATGCCAATCACATAGCCAAGGGTTACACAATTTACGGGGAGACGTTGCCAACATTCCATATTTAAAGGTATAAACCATCAGCAAGTTCAGGACTTACAATATATAAAGAATTAGAGAGAATTTTCCAAACCATTAAATACCTACAAGAATGAAGACAAAAATGCTTTGGTGTTCCAAGAGGTTTTAATAAATGATAAAAGGCAGCAACTCTAAAGGTTTATCCACCTGGATGGAACATTGCACTTTTTTCAACACACTAAAACTTTAGTTATTGAATAAAAAAAAGGCTCTTTCTTAAAGTAAAACCTAACATTTTGTCATGCACCAGATTTGAGTATGGATTGCAAAGAAACTGTTGTTTTTTTGCCTTGAAAAAGGAAAAACATGCAGCAAGCCAAGCAAAGAAAGGCGTTAAGCAACACAATTCTTCTTTTAAAACCACAAATGCCAACCACTCTGAAAGAACTCTCTCTTTGCCATCACTACATTAAGAAGCAAAGCACAGTCATCAAACGGGAGCTGTGTCTATAGAAAACACAGCCACCAGCAACTTTACTGCTGAAAAGAGAGCCCCAAAAATCATCATCGTGGATAGTGAGTTTGGACATTTTTGAGCACATTTCTCAGCTTGCATTCTAAAGAAATGATCCCTAAAAGTATAGTCCTGCTGATACAACGCCAGATTAATGCCAATCACATAGCCAAGGGTTACACAATTTACGGGGAGACGTTGCCAACATTCCATATTTAAAGGTATAAACCATCAGCAAGTTCAGGACTTACAATATATAAAGAATTAGAGAGAATTTTCCAAACCATTAAATACCTACAAGAATGAAGACAAAAATGCTTTGGTGTTCCAAGAGGTTTTAATAAATGATAAAAGGCAGCGACTCTAAAGGTTTATCCACCTGGATGGAACATTGCACTTTTTTCAACACACTAAAACTTTAGTTATTGAATAAAAAAAAGGCTCTTTCTTAAAGTAAAACCTAGCATTTTGTCATGCACCAGATTTGAGTATGGATTGCAAAGAAACTGTTGTTTTTTTTTGCCTTGAAAAAGGAAAAACATGCAGCAAGCCAAGCAAAGAAAGGCGTTAAGCAACACAATTCTTCTTTTAAAACCACAAATGCCAACCACTCTGAAAGAACTCTCTCTTTGCCATCACTACATTAAGAAGCAAGGCACAGTCATCAAACGGGAGCTGTGTCTATAGAAAACACAGCCACCAGCAACTTTACTGCTGAAAAGAGAGCCCCAAAAATCATCATCGTGGATAGTGAGTTTGGACATTTTTGAGCACATTTCTCAGCTTGCATTCTAAAGAAATGATCCCTAAAAGTATAGTCCTACTGATACAACGCCAGATTAATGCCAATCACATAGCCAAGGGTTACACAATTTACGGGGAGACGTTGCCAACATTCCATATTTAAAGGTATAAACCATCAGCAAGTTCAGGACTTACAATATATAAAGAATTAGAGAGAATTTTCCAAACCATTAAATACCTACAAGAATGAAGACAAAAATGCTTTGGTGTTCCAAGAGGTTTTAATAAATGATAAAAGGCAGCGACTCTAAAGGTTTATCCACCTGGATGGAACATTGCACTTTTTTCAACACACTAAAACTTTAGTTATTGAATAAAAAAAAGGCTCTTTCTTAAAGTAAAACCTAGCATTTTGTCATGCACCAGATTTGAGTATGGATTGCAAAGAAACTGTTGTTTTTTTTTGCCTTGAAAAAGGAAAAACATGCAGCAAGCCAAGCAAAGAAAGGCGTTAAGCAACACAATTCTTCTTTTAAAACCACAAATGCCAACCACTCTGAAAGAACTCTCTCTTTGCCATCACTACATTGAGAAGCAAGGCACAGTCATCAAACGGGAGCTGTGTCTATAGAAAACACAGCCACCAGCAACTTTACTGCTGAAAAGAGAGCCCCAAAAATCATCATCGCGGATAGTGAGTTTGGACATTTTTGAGCACATTTCTCAGCTTGCATTCTAAAAAAAATGATCCCTAAAAGTATAGTCCTGCTGATACAACGCCAGATTAATGCCAATCACATAGCCAAGGGTTACACAATTTACGGGGAGACGTTGCCAACATTCCATATTTAAAGGTATAAACCATCAGCAAGTGCAGGACTTACAATATATAAAGAATGAGAGAGATTTTTCCAAACCATTAAATACCTACAAGAATGAAGACAAAAATGCTTTGGTGTTCCAAGAGGTTTTAATAAATGATAAAAGGCAGCAACTCTAAAGGTTTATCCACCTGGATGGAACATTGCACTTTTTTCAACACACTAAAACTTTAGTTATTGAATAAAAAAAAGGCTCTTTCTTAAAGTAAAACCTAGCATTTTGTGATGCACCAGATTTGAGTATGGATTGCAAAGAAACTGTTGTTTTTTTGCCTTGAAAAAGGAAAAACATGCAGCAAGCCAAGCAAAGAAAGGCGTTAAGCAATACAATTCTTCTTTTAAAACCACAAATGCCAACCATTCTGAAAGAACTCTCTCTTTGCCATCACTACATTAAGAAGCAAGGCACAGTCATCAAACGGGAGCTGTGTCTATAGAAAACACAGCCACCAGCAACTTTACTGCTGAAAAGAGAGCCCCAAAAATCATCATCGTGCATAGTAAGTTTGGACATTTTTCAGCACATTTCTCAGCTTGCATTCTAAAGAAATGATCCCTAAAAGTATAGTCCTGCTGATACAACGCCAGATTAATGCCAATCACATAGCCAAGGGTTACACAATTTACGGGGAGACGTTGCCAACATTCCATATTTAAAGGTATAAACCATCAGCAAGTGCAGGACTTACAATATATAAGGAATTAGAAAGAATTTTCCAATCCATTAAATACCTACAAGAATGAAGACAAAAAAGCTTTGGTGTTCCAAGAGGTTTTAATAAATGATAAAAGGCAGCGACTCTAAAGGTTTATCCACCTGGATGGAACATTGCACTTTTTTCAACACACTATAACTTTAGTTATTGAATAAAAAAAAGGCTCTTTCTTAAAGTAAAACCTAGCATTTTGTCATGCACCAGATTTGAGTATGGATTGCAAAGAAACTGTTGTTTTTTTTTGCCTTGAAAAAGGAAAAACATGCAGCAAGCCAAGCAAAGAAAGGCGTTAAGCAACACAATTCTTCTTTTAAAACCACAAATGCCAACCACTCTGAAAGAACTCACTCTTTGCCATCACTACATTGAGAAGCAACGCACAGTTATCAAACGGGAGCTGTGTCTATAGAAAACACAGCCACCAGCAACTTTACTGCTGAAAAGAGAGCCCCAAAAATCATCATCGTGGATAGTGAGTTTGTACATTTTTGAGCACATTTCTCAGCTTGCATTCTAAAGAAATGATCCCTAAAAGTATAGTCCTACTGATACAACGCCAGATTAATGCCAATCACATAGCCAAGGGTTACACAATTTACGGGGAGACGTTGCCAACATTCCATATTTAAAGGTATAAACCATCAGCAAGTTCAGGACTTACAATATATAAAGAATTAGAGAGAATTTTCCAAACCATTAAATACCTACAAGAATGAAGACAAAAATGCTTTGGTGTTCCAAGAGGTTTTAATAAATGATAAAAGGCAGCGACTCTAAAGGTTTATCCACCTGGATGGAACATTGCACTTTTTTCAACACACTAAAACTTTAGTTATTGAATAAAAAAAAGGCTCTTTCTTAAAGTAAAACCTAGCATTTTGTCATGCACCAGATTTGAGTATGGATTGCAAAGAAACTGTTGTTTTTTTTTGCCTTGAAAAAGGAAAAACATGCAGCAAGCCAAGCAAAGAAAGGCGTTAAGCAACACAATTCTTCTTTTAAAACCACAAATGCCAACCACTCTGAAAGAACTCTCTCTTTGCCATCACTACATTGAGAAGCAACGCACAGTCATCAAATGGGAGCTGTGTCTATAGAAAACACAGCCACCAGCAACTTTACTGCTGAAAAGAGAGCCCAAAAAATCATCATCGTGGATAGTGAGTTTGGACATTTTTGAGCACATTTCTCAGCTTGCATTCTAAAGAAATGATCCCTAAAAGTATAGTCCTGCTGATACAACGCCAGATTAATGCCAATCACATAGCCAAGGGTTACACAATTTACGGGGAGACGTTGCCAACATTCCATATTTAAAGGTATAAACCATCAGCAAGTTCAGGACTTACAATATATAAAGAATGAGAGAGATTTTTCCAAACCATTAAATACCTACAAGAATGAAGACAAAAATGCTTTGGTGTTCCAAGAGGTTTTAATAAATGATAAAAGGCAGCAACTCTAAAGGTTTATCCACCTGGATGGAACATTGCACTTTTTTCAACACACTAAAACTTTAGTTATTGAATAAAAAAAAGGCTCTTTCTTAAAGTAAAACCTAGCATTTTGTCATGCACCAGATTTGAGTATGGATTGCAAAGAAACTGTTGTTTTTTTGCCTTGAAAAAGGAAAAACATGCAGCAAGCCAAGCAAAGAAAGGCGTTAAGCAACACAATTCTTCTTTTAAAACCACAAATGCCAACCATTCTGAAAGAACTCTCTCTTTGCCATCACTACATTAAGAAGCAAGGCACAGTCATCAAACGGGAGCTGTGTCTATAGAAAACACAGCCACCAGCAACTTTACTGCTGAAAAGAGAGCCCCAAAAATCATCATCGTGCATAGTAAGTTTGGACATTTTTCAGCACATTTCTCAGCTTGCATTCTAAAGAAATGATCCCTAAAAGTATAGTCCTGCTGATACAACGCCAGATTAATGCCAATCACATAGCCAAGGGTTACACAATTTACGGGGAGACGTTGCCAACATTCCATATTTAAAGGTATAAACCATCAGCAAGTGCAGGACTTACAATATATAAGGAATTAGAAAGAATTTTCCAATCCATTAAATACCTACAAGAATGAAGACAAAAAAGCTTTGGTGTTCCAAGAGGTTTTAATAAATGATAAAAGGCAGCGACTCTAAAGGTTTATCCACCTGGATGGAACATTGCACTTTTTTCAACACACTAAAACTTTAGTTATTGAATAAAAAAAAGGCTCTTTCTTAAAGTAAAACCTAGCATTTTGTCATGCACCAGATTTGAGTATGGATTGCAAAGAAACTGTTGTTTTTTTTTGCCTTGAAAAAGGAAAAACATGCAGCAAGCCAAGCAAAGAAAGGCGTTAAGCAACACAATTCTTCTTTTAAAACCACAAATGCCAACCACTCTGAAAGAACTCTCTCTTTGCCATCACTACATTGAGAAGCAAGGCACAGTCATCAAACGGGAGCTGTGTCTATAGAAAACACAGCCACCAGCAACTTTACTGCTGAAAAGAGAGCCCAAAAAATCATCATCGTGGATAGTGAGTTTGGACATTTTTGAGCACATTTCTCAGCTTGCATTCTAAAGAAATGATCCCTAAAAGTATAGTCCTGCTGATACAACGCCAGATTAATGCCAATCACATAGCCAAGGGTTACACAATTTACGGGGAGACGTTGCCAACATTCCATATTTAAAGGTATAAACCATCAGCAAGTTCAGGACTTACAATATATAAAGAATGAGAGAGATTTTTCCAAACCATTAAATACCTACAAGAATGAAGACAAAAATGCTTTGGTGTTCCAAGAGGTTTTAATAAATGATAAAAGGCAGCAACTCTAAAGGTTTATCCACCTGGATGGAACATTGCACTTTTTTCAACACACTAAAACTTTAGTTATTGAATAAAAAAAAGGCTCTTTCTTAAAGTAAAACCTAGCATTTTGTCATGCACCAGATTTGAGTATGGATTGCAAAGAAACTGTTGTTTTTTTTTGCCTTGAAAAAGGAAAAACATGCAGCAAGCCAAGCAAAGAAAGGCGTTAAGCAACACAATTCTTCTTTTAAAACCACAAATGCCAACCACTCTGAAAGAACTCTCTCTTTGCCATCACTACATTGAGAAGCAAGGCACAGTCATCAAACGGGAGCTGTGTCTATAGAAAACACAGCCACCAGCAACTTTACTGCTGAAAAGAGAGCCCCAAAAATCATCATCGTGGATAGTGAGTTTGGACATTTTTGAGCACATTTCTCAGCTTGCATTCTAAAGAAATGATCCCTAAAAGTATAGTCCTGCTGATACAACGCCAGATTAATGCCAATCACATAGCCAAGGGTTACACAATTTACGGGGAGACGTTGCCAACATTCCATATTTAAGGGTATAAACCATCAGCAAGTTCAGGACTTACAATATATAAAGAATTAGAGAGAATTTTCCAAACCATTAAATACCTACAAGAATGAAGACAAAAATGCTTTGGTGTTCCAAGAGGTTTTAATAAATGATAAAAGGCAGCGACTCTAAAGGTTTATCCACCTGGATGGAACATTGCACTTTTTTCAACACACTAAAACTTTAGTTATTGAATAAAAAAAAGGCTCTTTCTTAAAGTAAAACCTAGCATTTTGTCATGCACCAGATTTGAGTATGGATTGCAAAGAAACTGTTGTTTTTTTGCCTTGAAAAAGGAAAAACATGCAGCAAGCCAAGCAAAGAAAGGCGTTAAGCAACACAATTCTTCTTTTAAAACCACAAATGCCAACCATTCTGAAAGAACTCTCTCTTTGCCATCACTACATTAAGAAGCAAGGCACAGTCATCAAACGGGAGCTGTGTCTATAGAAAACACAGCCACCAGCAACTTTACTGCTGAAAAGAGAGCCCCAAAAATCATCATCGTGCATAGTAAGTTTGGACATTTTTCAGCACATTTCTCAGCTTGCATTCTAAAGAAATGATCCCTAAAAGTATAGTCCTGCTGATACAACGCCAGATTAATGCCAATCACATAGCCAAGGGTTACACAATTTACGGGGAGACGTTGCCAACATTCCATATTTAAAGGTATAAACCATCAGCAAGTGCAGGACTTACAATATATAAGGAATTAGAAAGAATTTTCCAATCCATTAAATACCTACAAGAATGAAGACAAAAAAGCTTTGGTGTTCCAAGAGGTTTTAATAAATGATAAAAGGCAGCGACTCTAAAGGTTTATCCACCTGGATGGAACATTGCACTTTTTTCAACACACTATAACTTTAGTTATTGAATAAAAAAAAGGCTCTTTCTTAAAGTAAAACCTAGCATTTTGTCATGCACCAGATTTGAGTATGGATTGCAAAGAAACTGTTGTTTTTTTTTGCCTTGAAAAAGGAAAAACATGCAGCAAGCCAAGCAAAGAAAGGCGTTAAGCAACACAATTCTTCTTTTAAAACCACAAATGCCAACCACTCTGAAAGAACTCACTCTTTGCCATCACTACATTGAGAAGCAACGCACAGTTATCAAACGGGAGCTGTGTCTATAGAAAACACAGCCACCAGCAACTTTACTGGTGAAAAGAGAGCCCCAAAAATCATCATCGTGGATAGTGAGTTTGCACATTTTTGAGCACATTTCTCAGCTTGCATTCTAAAGAAATGATCCCTAAAAGTATAGTCCTACTGATACAACGCCAGATTAATGCCAATCACATAGCCAAGGGTTACACAATTTACGGGGAGACGTTGCCAACATTCCATATTTAAAGGTATAAACCATCAGCAAGTTCAGGACTTACAATATATAAAGAATTAGAGAGAATTTTCCAAACCATTAAATACCTACAAGAATGAAGACAAAAATGCTTTGGTGTTCCAAGAGGTTTTAATAAATGATAAAAGGCAGCGACTCTAAAGGTTTATCCACCTGGATGGAACATTGCACTTTTTTCAACACACTAAAACTTTAGTTATTGAATAAAAAAAAGGCTCTTTCTTAAAGTAAAACCTAGCATTTTGTCATGCACCAGATTTGAGTATGGATTGCAAAGAAACTGTTGTTTTTTTTTGCCTTGAAAAAGGAAAAACATGCAGCAAGCCAAGCAAAGAAAGGCGTTAAGCAACACAATTCTTCTTTTAAAACCACAAATGCCAACCACTCTGAAAGAACTCTCTCTTTGCCATCACTACATTGAGAAGCAAGGCACAGTCATCAAACGGGAGCTGTGTCTATAGAAAACACAGCCACCAGCAACTTTACTGCTGAAAAGAGAGCCCCAAAAATCATCATCGTGGATAGTGAGTTTGGACATTTTTAAGCACATTTCTCAGCTTGCATTCTAAAGAAATGATCCCTAAAAGTATAGTCCTGCTGATACAACGCCAGATTAATGCCAATCACATAGCCAAGGGTTACACAATTTACGGGGAGACGTTGCCAACATTCCATATTTAAAGGTATAAACCATCAGCAAGTTCAGGACTTACAATATATAAAGAATGAGAGAGATTTTTCCAAACCATTAAATACCTACAAGAATGAAGACAAAAATGCTTTGGTGTTCCAAGAGGTTTTAATAAATGATAAAAGGCAGCAACTCTAAAGGTTTATCCACCTGGATGGAACATTGCACTTTTTTCAACACACTAAAACTTTAGTTATTGAATAAAAAAAAGGCTCTTTCTTAAAGTAAAACCTAGCATTTTGTCATGCACCAGATTTGAGTATGGATTGCAAAGAAACTGTTGTTTTTTTTTGCCTTGAAAAAGGAAAAACATGCAGCAAGCCAAGCAAAGAAAGGCGTTAAGCAACACAATTCTTCTTTTAAAACCACAAATGCCAACCACTCTGAAAGAACTCTCTCTTTGCCATCACTACATTGAGAAGCAAGGCACAGTCATCAAACGGGAGCTGTGTCTATAGAAAACACAGCCACCAGCAACTTTACTGCTGAAAAGAGAGCCCCAAAAATCATCATCGTGGATAGTGAGTTTGGACATTTTTGAGCACATTTCGCAGCTTGCATTCTAAAGAAATGATCCCTAAAAGTATAGTCCTGCTGATACAACGCCAGATTAATGCCAATCACATAGCCAAGGGTTACACAATTTACGGGGAGACGTTGCCAACATTCCATATTTAAAGGTATAAACCATCAGCAAGTTCAGGACTTACAATATATAAAGAATTAGAGAGAATTTTCCAAACCATTAAATACCTACAAGAATGAAGACAAAAATGCTTTGGTGTTCCAAGAGGTTTTAATAAATGATAAAAGGCAGCGACTCTAAAGGTTTATCCACCTGGATGGAACATTGCACTTTTTTCAACACACTAAAACTTTAGTTATTGAATAAAAAAAAGGCTCTTTCTTAAAGTAAAACCTAGCATTTTGTCATGCACCAGATTTGAGTATGGATTGCAAAGAAACTGTTGTTTTTTTGCCTTGAAAAAGGAAAAACATGCAGCAAGCCAAGCAAAGAAAGGCGTTAAGCAACACAATTCTTCTTTTAAAACCACAAATGCCAACCACTCTGAAAGAACTCTCTCTTTGCCATCACTACATTAGGAAGCAAAGCACAGTCATCAAACGGGAGCTGTGTCTATAGAAAACACAGCCACCAGCAACTTTACTGCTGAAAAGAGATCCCCAAAAATCATCATCGTGGATAGTGAGTTTGGACATTTTTGAGCACATTTCTCAGCTTGCATTCTAAAGAAATGATCCCTAAAATTATAGTCCTGCTGATACAACGCCAGATTAATGCCAATCACATAGCCAAGGGTTACACAATTTACGGGGAGACGTTGCCAACATTCCATATTTAAAGGTATAAACCATCAGCAAGTTCAGGACTTACAATATATAAAGAATTGGAGAGAATTTTCCAAACCATTAAATACCTACAAGAATGAAGACAAAAATGCTTTGGTGTTCCAAGAGGTTTTAATAAATGATAAAAGGCAGCGACTCTAAAGGTTTATCCACCTGGATGGAACATTGCACTTTTTTCAACACACTAAAACTTTAGTTATTGAATAAAAAAAAGGCTCTTTCTTAAAGTAAAACCTAGCATTTTGTCATGCACCAGATTTGAGTATGGATTGCAAAGAAACTGTTGTTTTTTTTTGCCTTGAAAAAGGAAAAACATGCAGCAAGCCAAGCAAAGAAAGGCGTTAAGCAACACAATTCTTCTTTTAAAACCACAAATGCCAACCACTCTGAAAGAACTCTCTCTTTGCCATCACTACATTGAGAAGCAAGGCACAGTCATCAAACGGGAGCTGTGTCTATAGAAAACACAGCCACCAGCAACTTTACTGCTGAAAAGAGAGCCCCAAAAATCATCATCGTGGATAGTGAGTTTGGACATTTTTGAGCACATTTCTCAGCTTGCATTCTAAAGAAATGATCCCTAAAAGTATAGTCCTGCTGATACAACACCAGATTAATGCCAATCACATAGCCAAGGGTTACACAATTTACGGGGAGACGTTGCCAACATTCCATATTTAAAGGTATAAACCATCAGCAAGTTCAGGACTTACAATATATAAAGAATTAGAGAGAATTTTCCAAACCATTAAATACCTACAAGAATGAAGACAAAAATGCTTTGGTGTTCCAAGAGGTTTTAATAAATGATAAAAGGCAGCGACTCTAAAGGTTTATCCACCTGAATGGAACATTGCACTTTTTTCAACACACTAAAACTTTAGTTATTGAATAAAAAAAAGGCTCTTTCTTAAAGTAAAACCTAGCATTTTGTCATGCACCAGATTTGAGTATGGATTGCAAAGAAACTGTTGTTTTTTTGCCTTGAAAAAGGAAAAACATGCAGCAAGCCAAGCAAAGAAAGGCGTTAAGCAACACAATTCTTCTTTTAAAACCACAAATGCCAACCACTCTGAAAGAACTCTCTCTTTGCCATCACTACATTAAGAAGCAAAGCACAGTCATCAAACGGGAGCTGTGTCTATAGAAAACACAGCCACCAGCAACTTTACTGCTGAAAAGAGATCCCCAAAAATCATCATCGTGGATAGTGAGTTTGGACATTTTTGAGCACATTTCTCAGCTTGCATTCTAAAGAAATGATCCCTAAAATTATAGTCCTGCTGATACAACGCCAGATTAATGCCAATCACATAGCCAAGGGTTACACAATTTACGGGGAGACGTTGCCAACATTCCATATTTAAAGGTATAAACCATCAGCAAGTTCAGGACTTACAATATATAAAGAATTAGAGAGAATTTTCCAAACCATTAAATACCTACAAGAATGAAGACAAAAATGCTTTGGTGTTCCAAGAGGTTTTAATAAATGATAAAAGGCAGCGACTCTAAAGGTTTATCCACCTGGATGGAACATTGCACTTTTTTCAACACACTAAAACTTTAGTTATTGAATAAAAAAAAGGCTCTTTCTTAAAGTAAAACCTAGCATTTTGTCATGCACCAGATTTGAGTATGGATTGCAAAGAAACTGTTTTTTTTTGCCTTGAAAAAGGAAAAACATGCAGCAAGCCAAGCAAAGAAAGGCGTTAAGCAACACAATTCTTCTTTTAAAACCACAAATGCCAACCACTCTGAAAGAACTCTCTCTTTGCCATCACTACATTGAGAAGCAAGGCACAGTCATCAAACGGGAGCTGTGTCTATAGAAAACACAGCCACCAGCAACTTTACTGCTGAAAAGAGAGCCCCAAAAATCATCATCGTGGATAGTGAGTTTGGACATTTTTGAGCACATTTCTCAGCTTGCATTCTAAAGAAATGATCACTAAAAGTATAGTCCTGCTGATACAACGCCAGATTAATGCCAATCACATAGCCAAGGGTTACACAATTTACGGGGAGACGTTGCCAACATTCCATATTTAAAGGTATAAACCATCAGCAAGTTCAGGACTTACAATATATAAAGAATTAGAGAGAATTTTCCAAACCATTAAATACCTACAAGAATGAAGACAAAAATGCTTTGGTGTTCCAAGAGGTTTTAATAAATGATAAAAGGCAGCGACTCTAAAGGTTTATCCACCTGGATGGAACATTGCACTTTTTTCAACACACTAAAACTTTAGTTATTGAATAAAAAAAAGGCTCTTTCTTAAAGTAAAACCTAGCATTTTGTCATGCACCAGATTTGAGTATGGATTGCAAAGAAACTGTTGTTTTTTTGCCTTGAAAAAGGAAAAACATGCAGCAAGCCAAGCAAAGAAAGGCGTTAAGCAACACAATTCTTCTTTTAAAACCACAAATGCCAACCACTCTGAAAGAACTCTCTCTTTGCCATCACTACATTAAGAAGCAAAGCACAGTCATCAAACGGGAGCTGTGTCTATAGAAAACACAGCCACCAGCAACTTTACTGCTGAAAAGAGATCCCCAAAAATCATCATCGTGGATAGTGAGTTTGGACATTTTTGAGCACATTTCTCAGCTTGCATTCTAAAGAAATGATCCCTAAAAGTATAGTCCTGCTGATACAACGCCAGATTAATGCCAATCACATAGCCAAGGGTTACACAATTTACGGGGAGACGTTGCCAACATTCCATATTTAAAGGTATAAACCATCAGCAAGTTCAGGACTTACAATATATAAAGAATTAGAGAGAATTTTCCAAACCATTAAATACCTACAAGAATGAAGACAAAAATGCTTTGGTGTTCCAAGAGGTTTTAATAAATGATAAAAGGCAGCGACTCTAAAGGTTTATCCACCTGGATGGAACATTGCACTTTTTTCAACACACTAAAACTTTAGTTATTGAATAAAAAAAAGGCTCTTTCTTAAAGTAAAACCTAGCATTTTGTCATGCACCAGATTTGAGTATGGATTGCAAAGAAACTGTTGTTTTTTTTGCCTTGAAAAAGGAAAAACATGCAGCAAGCCAAGCAAAGAAAGGCGTTAAGCAACACAATTCTTCTTTTAAAACCACAAATGCCAACCACTCTGAAAGAACTCTCTCTTTGCCATCACTACATTGAGAAGCAAGGCACAGTCATCAAACGGGAGCTGTGTCTATAGAAAACACAGCCACAAGCAACTTTACTGCTGAAAAGAGATCCCCAAAAATCATCATCGTGGATAGTGAGTTTGGACATTTTTGAGCACATTTCTCAGCTTGCATTCTAAAGAAATGATCCCTAAAAGTATAGTCCTGCTGATACAACGCCAGATTAATGCCAATCACATAGCCAAGGGTTACACAATTTACGGGGAGACGTTGCCAACATTCCATATTTAAAGGTATAAACCATCAGCAAGTTCAGGACTTACAATATATAAAGAATTAGAGAGAATTTTCCAAACCATTAAATACCTACAAGAATGAAGACAAAAATGCTTTGGTGTTCCAAGAGGTTTTAATAAATGATAAAAGGCAGCGACTCTAAAGGTTTATCCACCTGGATGGAACATTGCACTTTTTTCAACACACTAAAACTTTAGTTATTGAATAAAAAAAAGGCTCTTTCTTAAAGTAAAACCTAGCATTTTGTCATGCACCAGATTTGAGTATGGATTGCAAAGAAACTGTTGTTTTTTTTGCCTTGAAAAAGGAAAAACATGCAGCAAGCCAAGCAAAGAAAGGCGTTAAGCAACACAATTCTTCTTTTAAAACCACAAATGCCAACCACTCTGAAAGAACTCTCTCTTTGCCATCACTACATTGAGAAGCAAGGCACAGTCATCAAACGGGAGCTGTGTCTATAGAAAACACAGCCACAAGCAACTTTACTGCTGAAAAGAGAGCCCCAAAAATCATCATCGTGGATAGTGAGTTTGGACATTTTTGAGCACATTTCTCAGCTTGCATTCTAAAGAAATGATCCCTAAAAGTATAGTCCTGCTGATACAACGCCAGATTAATGCCAATCACATAGCCAAGGGTTACACAATTTACGGGGAGACGTTGCCAACATTCCATATTTAAAGGTATAAACCATCAGCAAGTTCAGGACTTACAATATATAAAGAATTAGAGAGAATTTTCCAAACCATTAAATACCTACAAGAATGAAGACAAAAATGCTTTGGTGTTCCAAGAGGTTTTAATAAATGATAAAAGGCAGCGACTCTAAAGGTTTATCCACCTGGATGGAACATTGCACTTTTTTCAACACACTAAAACTTTAGTTATTGAATAAAAAAAAGGCTCTTTCTTAAAGTAAAACCTAGCATTTTGTCATGCACCAGATTTGAGTATGGATTGCAAAGAAACTGTTGTTTTTTTTTGCCTTGAAAAAGGAAAAACATGCAGCAAGCCAAGCAAAGAAAGGCGTTAAGCAACACAATTCTTCTTTTAAAACCACAAATGCCAACCACTCTGAAAGAACTCTCTCTTTGCCATCACTACATTGAGAAGCAACGCACAGTCATCAAACGGGAGCTGTGTCTATAGAAAACACAGCCACCAGCAACTTTACTGCTGAAAAGAGAGCCCCAAAAATCATCATCGTGGATAGTGAGTTTGGACATTTTTGAGCACATTTCTCAGCTTGCATTCTAAAGAAATGATCCCTAAAAGTATAGTCCTACTGATACAACGCCAGATTAATGCCAATCACATAGCCAAGGGTTACACAATTTACGGGGAGACGTTGCCAACATTCCATATTTAAAGGTATAAACCATCAGCAAGTTCAGGACTTACAATATATAAAGAATTAGAGAGAATTTTCCAAACCATTAAATACCTACAAGAATGAAGACAAAAATGCTTTGGTGTTCCAAGAGGTTTTAATAAATGATAAAAGGCAGCGACTCTAAAGGTTTATCCACCTGGATGGAACATTGCACTTTTTTCAACACACTAAAACTTTAGTTATTGAATAAAAAAAAGGCTCTTTCTTAAAGTAAAACCTAGCATTTTGTCATGCACCAGATTTGAGTATGGATTGCAAAGAAACTGTTGTTTTTTTGCCTTGAAAAAGGAAAAACATGCAGCAAGCCAAGCAAAGAAAGGCGTTAAGCAACACAATTCTTCTTTTAAAACCACAAATGCCAACCACTCTGAAAGAACTCTCTCTTTGCCATCACTACATTAGGAAGCAAAGCACAGTCATCAAACGGGAGCTGTGTCTATAGAAAACACAGCCACCAGCAACTTTACTGCTGAAAAGAGATCCCCAAAAATCATCATCGTGGATAGTGAGTTTGGACATTTTTGAGCACATTTCTCAGCTTGCATTCTAAAGAAATGATCCCTAAAATTATAGTCCTGCTGATACAACGCCAGATTAATGCCAATCACATAGCCAAGGGTTACACAATTTACGGGGAGACGTTGCCAACATTCCATATTTAAAGGTATAAACCATCAGCAAGTTCAGGACTTACAATATATAAAGAATTGGAGAGAATTTTCCAAACCATTAAATACCTACAAGAATGAAGACAAAAATGCTTTGGTGTTCCAAGAGGTTTTAATAAATGATAAAAGGCAGCGACTCTAAAGGTTTATCCACCTGGATGGAACATTGCACTTTTTTCAACACACTAAAACTTTAGTTATTGAATAAAAAAAAGGCTCTTTCTTAAAGTAAAACCTAGCATTTTGTCATGCACCAGATTTGAGTATGGATTGCAAAGAAACTGTTGTTTTTTTTTGCCTTGAAAAAGGAAAAACATGCAGCAAGCCAAGCAAAGAAAGGCGTTAAGCAACACAATTCTTCTTTTAAAACCACAAATGCCAACCACTCTGAAAGAACTCTCTCTTTGCCATCACTACATTGAGAAGCAAGGCACAGTCATCAAACGGGAGCTGTGTCTATAGAAAACACAGCCACCAGCAACTTTACTGCTGAAAAGAGAGCCCCAAAAATCATCATCGTGGATAGTGAGTTTGGACATTTTTGAGCACATTTCTCAGCTTGCATTCTAAAGAAATGATCCCTAAAAGTATAGTCCTGCTGATACAACACCAGATTAATGCCAATCACATAGCCAAGGGTTACACAATTTACGGGGAGACGTTGCCAACATTCCATATTTAAAGGTATAAACCATCAGCAAGTTCAGGACTTACAATATATAAAGAATTAGAGAGAATTTTCCAAACCATTAAATACCTACAAGAATGAAGACAAAAATGCTTTGGTGTTCCAAGAGGTTTTAATAAATGATAAAAGGCAGCGACTCTAAAGGTTTATCCACCTGAATGGAACATTGCACTTTTTTCAACACACTAAAACTTTAGTTATTGAATAAAAAAAAGGCTCTTTCTTAAAGTAAAACCTAGCATTTTGTCATGCACCAGATTTGAGTATGGATTGCAAAGAAACTGTTGTTTTTTTGCCTTGAAAAAGGAAAAACATGCAGCAAGCCAAGCAAAGAAAGGCGTTAAGCAACACAATTCTTCTTTTAAAACCACAAATGCCAACCACTCTGAAAGAACTCTCTCTTTGCCATCACTACATTAAGAAGCAAAGCACAGTCATCAAACGGGAGCTGTGTCTATAGAAAACACAGCCACCAGCAACTTTACTGCTGAAAAGAGATCCCCAAAAATCATCATCGTGGATAGTGAGTTTGGACATTTTTGAGCACATTTCTCAGCTTGCATTCTAAAGAAATGATCCCTAAAATTATAGTCCTGCTGATACAACGCCAGATTAATGCCAATCACATAGCCAAGGGTTACACAATTTACGGGGAGACGTTGCCAACATTCCATATTTAAAGGTATAAACCATCAGCAAGTTCAGGACTTACAATATATAAAGAATTAGAGAGAATTTTCCAAACCATTAAATACCTACAAGAATGAAGACAAAAATGCTTTGGTGTTCCAAGAGGTTTTAATAAATGATAAAAGGCAGCGACTCTAAAGGTTTATCCACCTGGATGGAACATTGCACTTTTTTCAACACACTAAAACTTTAGTTATTGAATAAAAAAAAGGCTCTTTCTTAAAGTAAAACCTAGCATTTTGTCATGCACCAGATTTGAGTATGGATTGCAAAGAAACTGTTTTTTTTTGCCTTGAAAAAGGAAAAACATGCAGCAAGCCAAGCAAAGAAAGGCGTTAAGCAACACAATTCTTCTTTTAAAACCACAAATGCCAACCACTCTGAAAGAACTCTCTCTTTGCCATCACTACATTGAGAAGCAAGGCACAGTCATCAAACGGGAGCTGTGTCTATAGAAAACACAGCCACCAGCAACTTTACTGCTGAAAAGAGAGCCCCAAAAATCATCATCGTGGATAGTGAGTTTGGACATTTTTGAGCACATTTCTCAGCTTGCATTCTAAAGAAATGATCACTAAAAGTATAGTCCTGCTGATACAACGCCAGATTAATGCCAATCACATAGCCAAGGGTTACACAATTTACGGGGAGACGTTGCCAACATTCCATATTTAAAGGTATAAACCATCAGCAAGTTCAGGACTTACAATATATAAAGAATTAGAGAGAATTTTCCAAACCATTAAATACCTACAAGAATGAAGACAAAAATGCTTTGGTGTTCCAAGAGGTTTTAATAAATGATAAAAGGCAGCGACTCTAAAGGTTTATCCACCTGGATGGAACATTGCACTTTTTTCAACACACTAAAACTTTAGTTATTGAATAAAAAAAAGGCTCTTTCTTAAAGTAAAACCTAGCATTTTGTCATGCACCAGATTTGAGTATGGATTGCAAAGAAACTGTTGTTTTTTTGCCTTGAAAAAGGAAAAACATGCAGCAAGCCAAGCAAAGAAAGGCGTTAAGCAACACAATTCTTCTTTTAAAACCACAAATGCCAACCACTCTGAAAGAACTCTCTCTTTGCCATCACTACATTAAGAAGCAAAGCACAGTCATCAAACGGGAGCTGTGTCTATAGAAAACACAGCCACCAGCAACTTTACTGCTGAAAAGAGATCCCCAAAAATCATCATCGTGGATAGTGAGTTTGGACATTTTTGAGCACATTTCTCAGCTTGCATTCTAAAGAAATGATCCCTAAAAGTATAGTCCTGCTGATACAACGCCAGATTAATGCCAATCACATAGCCAAGGGTTACACAATTTACGGGGAGACGTTGCCAACATTCCATATTTAAAGGTATAAACCATCAGCAAGTTCAGGACTTACAATATATAAAGAATTAGAGAGAATTTTCCAAACCATTAAATACCTACAAGAATGAAGACAAAAATGCTTTGGTGTTCCAAGAGGTTTTAATAAATGATAAAAGGCAGCGACTCTAAAGGTTTATCCACCTGGATGGAACATTGCACTTTTTTCAACACACTAAAACTTTAGTTATTGAATAAAAAAAAGGCTCTTTCTTAAAGTAAAACCTAGCATTTTGTCATGCACCAGATTTGAGTATGGATTGCAAAGAAACTGTTGTTTTTTTTGCCTTGAAAAAGGAAAAACATGCAGCAAGCCAAGCAAAGAAAGGCGTTAAGCAACACAATTCTTCTTTTAAAACCACAAATGCCAACCACTCTGAAAGAACTCTCTCTTTGCCATCACTACATTGAGAAGCAAGGCACAGTCATCAAACGGGAGCTGTGTCTATAGAAAACACAGCCACAAGCAACTTTACTGCTGAAAAGAGATCCCCAAAAATCATCATCGTGGATAGTGAGTTTGGACATTTTTGAGCACATTTCTCAGCTTGCATTCTAAAGAAATGATCCCTAAAAGTATAGTCCTGCTGATACAACGCCAGATTAATGCCAATCACATAGCCAAGGGTTACACAATTTACGGGGAGACGTTGCCAACATTCCATATTTAAAGGTATAAACCATCAGCAAGTTCAGGACTTACAATATATAAAGAATTAGAGAGAATTTTCCAAACCATTAAATACCTACAAGAATGAAGACAAAAATGCTTTGGTGTTCCAAGAGGTTTTAATAAATGATAAAAGGCAGCGACTCTAAAGGTTTATCCACCTGGATGGAACATTGCACTTTTTTCAACACACTAAAACTTTAGTTATTGAATAAAAAAAAGGCTCTTTCTTAAAGTAAAACCTAGCATTTTGTCATGCACCAGATTTGAGTATGGATTGCAAAGAAACTGTTGTTTTTTTTGCCTTGAAAAAGGAAAAACATGCAGCAAGCCAAGCAAAGAAAGGCGTTAAGCAACACAATTCTTCTTTTAAAACCACAAATGCCAACCACTCTGAAAGAACTCTCTCTTTGCCATCACTACATTGAGAAGCAAGGCACAGTCATCAAACGGGAGCTGTGTCTATAGAAAACACAGCCACAAGCAACTTTACTGCTGAAAAGAGAGCCCCAAAAATCATCATCGTGGATAGTGAGTTTGGACATTTTTGAGCACATTTCTCAGCTTGCATTCTAAAGAAATGATCCCTAAAAGTATAGTCCTGCTGATACAACGCCAGATTAATGCCAATCACATAGCCAAGGGTTACACAATTTACGGGGAGACGTTGCCAACATTCCATATTTAAAGGTATAAACCATCAGCAAGTTCAGGACTTACAATATATAAAGAATTAGAGAGAATTTTCCAAACCATTAAATACCTACAAGAATGAAGACAAAAATGCTTTGGTGTTCCAAGAGGTTTTAATAAATGATAAAAGGCAGCGACTCTAAAGGTTTATCCACCTGGATGGAACATTGCACTTTTTTCAACACACTAAAACTTTAGTTATTGAATAAAAAAAAGGCTCTTTCTTAAAGTAAAACCTAGCATTTTGTCATGCACCAGATTTGAGTATGGATTGCAAAGAAACTGTTGTTTTTTTTTGCCTTGAAAAAGGAAAAACATGCAGCAAGCCAAGCAAAGAAAGGCGTTAAGCAACACAATTCTTCTTTTAAAACCACAAATGCCAACCACTCTGAAAGAACTCTCTCTTTGCCATCACTACATTGAGAAGCAACGCACAGTCATCAAACGGGAGCTGTGTCTATAGAAAACACAGCCACCAGCAACTTTACTGCTGAAAAGAGAGCCCCAAAAATCATCATCGTGGATAGTGAGTTTGGACATTTTTGAGCACATTTCTCAGCTTGCATTCTAAAGAAATGATCCCTAAAAGTATAGTCCTACTGATACAACGCCAGATTAATGCCAATCACATAGCCAAGGGTTACACAATTTACGGGGAGACGTTGCCAACATTCCATATTTAAAGGTATAAACCATCAGCAAGTTCAGGACTTACAATATATAAAGAATTAGAGAGAATTTTCCAAACCATTAAATACCTACAAGAATGAAGACAAAAATGCTTTGGTGTTCCAAGAGGTTTTAATAAATGATAAAAGGCAGCGACTCTAAAGGTTTATCCACCTGGATGGAACATTGCACTTTTTTCAACACACTAAAACTTTAGTTATTGAATAAAAAAAAGGCTCTTTCTTAAAGTAAAACCTAGCATTTTGTCATGCACCAGATTTGAGTATGGATTGCAAAGAAACTGTTGTTTTTTTTTGCCTTGAAAAAGGAAAAACATGCAGCAAGCCAAGCAAAGAAAGGCGTTAAGCAACACAATTCTTCTTTTAAAACCACAAATGCCAACCACTCTGAAAGAACTCTCTCTTTGCCATCACTACATTGAGAAGCAAGGCACAGTCATCAAACGGGAGCTGTGTCTATAGAAAACACAGCCACCAGCAACTTTACTGCTGAAAAGAGAGCCCAAAAAATCATCATCGTGGATAGTGAGTTTGGACATTTTTGAGCACATTTCTCAGCTTGCATTCTAAAGAAATGATCCCTAAAAGTATAGTCCTGCTGATACAACGCCAGATTAATGCCAATCACATAGCCAAGGGTTACACAATTTACGGGGAGACGTTGCCAACATTCCATATTTAAAGGTATAAACCATCAGCAAGTTCAGGACTTACAATATATAAAGAATGAAAGAGATTTTTCCAAACCATTAAATACCTACAAGAATGAAGACAAAAATGCTTTGGTGTTCCAAGAGGTTTTAATAAATGATAAAAGGCAGCAACTCTAAAGGTTTATCCACCTGGATGGAACATTGCACTTTTTTCAACACACTAAAACTTTAGTTATTGAATAAAAAAAAGGCTCTTTCTTAAAGTAAAACCTAGCATTTTGTCATGCACCAGATTTGAGTATGGATTGCAAAGAAACTGTTGTTTTTTTTTGCCTTGAAAAAGGAAAAACATGCAGCAAGCCAAGCAAAGAAAGGCGTTAAGCAACACAATTCTTCTTTAAAAACCACAAATGCCAACCACTCTGAAAGAACTCTCTCTTTGCCATCACTACATTGAGAAGCAAGGCACAGTCATCAAACGGGAGCTGTGTCTATAGAAAACACAGCCACCAGCAACTTTACTGCTGAAAAGAGAGCCCCAAAAATCATCATCGTGGATAGTGAGTTTGGACATTTTTGAGCACATTTCTCAGCTTGCATTCTAAAGAAATGATCCCTAAAAGTATAGTCCTGCTGATACAACGCCAGATTAATGCCAATCACATAGCCAAGGGTTACACAATTTACGGGGAGACGTTGCCAACATTCCATATTTAAGGGTATAAACCATCAGCAAGTTCAGGACTTACAATATATAAAGAATTAGAGAGAATTTTCCAAACCATTAAATACCTACAAGAATGAAGACAAAAATGCTTTGGTGTTCCAAGAGGTTTTAATAAATGATAAAAGGCAGCGACTCTAAAGGTTTATCCACCTGGATGGAACATTGCACTTTTTTCAACACACTAAAACTTTAGTTATTGAATAAAAAAAAGGCTCTTTCTTAAAGTAAAACCTAGCATTTTGTCATGCACCAGATTTGAGTATGGATTGCAAAGAAACTGTTGTTTTTTTGCCTTGAAAAAGGAAAAACATGCAGCAAGCCAAGCAAAGAAAGGCGTTAAGCAACACAATTCTTCTTTTAAAACCACAAATGCCAACCATTCTGAAAGAACTCTCTCTTTGCCATCACTACATTAAGAAGCAAGGCACAGTCATCAAACGGGAGCTGTGTCTATAGAAAACACAGCCACCAGCAACTTTACTGCTGAAAAGAGAGCCCCAAAAATCATCATCGTGCATAGTAAGTTTGGACATTTTTCAGCACATTTCTCAGCTTGCATTCTAAAGAAATGATCCCTAAAAGTATAGTCCTGCTGATACAACGCCAGATTAATGCCAATCACATAGCCAAGGGTTACACAATTTACGGGGAGACGTTGCCAACATTCCATATTTAAAGGTATAAACCATCAGCAAGTGCAGGACTTACAATATATAAGGAATTAGAAAGAATTTTCCAATCCATTAAATACCTACAAGAATGAAGACAAAAAAGCTTTGGTGTTCCAAGAGGTTTTAATAAATGATAAAAGGCAGCGACTCTAAAGGTTTATCCACCTGGATGGAACATTGCACTTTTTTCAACACACTATAACTTTAGTTATTGAATAAAAAAAAGGCTCTTTCTTAAAGTAAAACCTAGCATTTTGTCATGCACCAGATTTGAGTATGGATTGCAAAGAAACTGTTGTTTTTTTTTGCCTTGAAAAAGGAAAAACATGCAGCAAGCCAAGCAAAGAAAGGCGTTAAGCAACACAATTCTTCTTTTAAAACCACAAATGCCAACCACTCTGAAAGAACTCACTCTTTGCCATCACTACATTGAGAAGCAACGCACAGTTATCAAACGGGAGCTGTGTCTATAGAAAACACAGCCACCAGCAACTTTACTGCTGAAAAGAGAGCCCCAAAAATCATCATCGTGGATAGTGAGTTTGTACATTTTTGAGCACATTTCTCAGCTTGCATTCTAAAGAAATGATCCTTAAAAGTATAGTCCTACTGATACAACGCCAGATTAATGCCAATCACATAGCCAAGGGTTACACAATTTACGGGGAGACGTTGCCAACATTCCATATTTAAAGGTATAAACCATCAGCAAGTTCAGGACTTACAATATATAAAGAATTAGAGAGAATTTTCCAAACCATTAAATACCTACAAGAATGAAGACAAAAATGCTTTGGTGTTCCAAGAGGTTTTAATAAATGATAAAAGGCAGCGACTCTAAAGGTTTATCCACCTGGATGGAACATTGCACTTTTTTCAACACACTAAAACTTTAGTTATTGAATAAAAAAAAGGCTCTTTCTTAAAGTAAAACCTAGCATTTTGTCATGCACCAGATTTGAGTATGGATTGCAAAGAAACTGTTGTTTTTTTTTGCCTTGAAAAAGGAAAAACATGCAGCAAGCCAAGCAAAGAAAGGCGTTAAGCAACACAATTCTTCTTTTAAAACCACAAATGCCAACCACTCTGAAAGAACTCTCTCTTTGCCATCACTACATTGAGAAGCAAGGCACAGTCATCAAACGGGAGCTGTGTCTATAGAAAACACAGCCACCAGCAACTTTACTGCTGAAAAGAGAGCCCCAAAAATCATCATCGTGGATAGTGAGTTTGGACATTTTTGAGTACATTTCTCAGCTTGCATTCTAAAGAAATGATCCCTAAAAGTATAGTCCTGCTGATACAACGCCAGATTAATGCCAATCACATAGCCAAGGGTTACACAATTTACGGGGAGACGTTGCCAACATTCCATATTTAAAGGTATAAACCATCAGCAAGTTCAGGACTTACAATATATAAAGAATGAGAGAGATTTTTCCAAACCATTAAATACCTACAAGAATGAAGACAAAAATGCTTTGGTGTTCCAAGAGGTTTTAATAAATGATAAAAGGCAGCAACTCTAAAGGTTTATCCACCTGGATGGAACATTGCACTTTTTTCAACACACTAAAACTTTAGTTATTGAATAAAAAAAAGGCTCTTTCTTAAAGTAAAACCTAGCATTTTGTCATGCACCAGATTTGAGTATGGATTGCAAAGAAACTGTTGTTTTTTTTTGCCTTGAAAAAGGAAAAACATGCAGCAAGCCAAGCAAAGAAAGGCGTTAAGCAACACAATTCTTCTTTTAAAACCACAAATGCCAACCACTCTGAAAGAACTCTCTCTTTGCCATCACTACATTGAGAAGCAAGGCACAGTCATCAAACGGGAGCTGTGTCTATAGAAAACACAGCCACCAGCAACTTTACTGCTGAAAAGAGAGCCCCAAAAATCATCATCGTGGATAGTGAGTTTGGACATTTTTGAGCACATTTCTCAGCTTGCATTCTAAAGAAATGATCTCTAAAAGTATAGTCCTGCTGATACAACGCCAGATTAATGCCAATCACATAGCCAAGGGTTACACAATTTACGGGGAGACGTTGCCAACATTCCATATTTAAAGGTATAAACCATCAGCAAGTTCAGGACTTACAATATATAAAGAATTAGAGAGAATTTTCCAAACCATTAAATACCTACAAGAATGAAGACAAAAATGCTTTGGTGTTCCAAGAGGTTTTAATAAATGATAAAAGGCAGCGACTCTAAAGGTTTATCCACCTGGATGGAACATTGCACTTTTTTCAACACACTAAAACTTTAGTTATTGAATAAAAAAAAGGCTCTTTCTTAAAGTAAAACCTAGCATTTTGTCATGCACCAGATTTGAGTATGGATTGCAAAGAAACTGTTGTTTTTTTGCCTTGAAAAAGGAAAAACATGCAGCAAGCCAAGCAAAGAAAGGCGTTAAGCAACACAATTCTTCTTTTAAAACCACAAATGCCAACCACTCTGAAAGAACTCTCTCTTTGCCATCACTACATTAAGAAGCAAAGCACAGTCATCAAACGGGAGCTGTGTCTATAGAAAACACAGCCACCAGCAACTTTACTGCTGAAAAGAGATCCCCAAAAATCATCATCGTGGATAGTGAGTTTGGACATTTTTGAGCACATTTCTCAGCTTGCATTCTAAAGAAATGATCCCTAAAATTATAGTCCTGCTGATACAACGCCAGATTAATGCCAATCACATAGCCAAGGGTTACACAATTTACGGGGAGACGTTGCCAACATTCCATATTCCAAGGTATAAACCATCAGCAAGTTCAGGACTTACAATATATAAAGAATTGGAGAGAATTTTCCAAACCATTAAATACCTACAAGAATGAAGACAAAAATGCTTTGGTGTTCCAAGAGGTTTTAATAAATGATAAAAGGCAGCGACTCTAAAGGTTTATCCACCTGGATGGAACATTGCACTTTTTTCAACACACTAAAACTTTAGTTATTGAATAAAAAAAAGGCTCTTTCTTAAAGTAAAACCTAGCATTTTGTCATGCACCAGATTTGAGTATGGATTGCAAAGAAACTGTTGTTTTTTTTTGCCTTGAAAAAGGAAAAACATGCAGCAAGCCAAGCAAAGAAAGGCGTTAAGCAACACAATTCTTCTTTTAAAACCACAAATGCCAACCACTCTGAAAGAACTCTCTCTTTGCCATCACTACATTGAGAAGCAAGGCACAGTCATCAAACGGGAGCTGTGTCTATAGAAAACACAGCCACCAGCAACTTTACTGCTGAAAAGAGAGCCCCAAAAATCATCATCGTGGATAGTGAGTTTGGACATTTTTGAGCACATTTCTCAGCTTGCATTCTAAAGAAATGATCCCTAAAAGTATAGTCCTGCTGATACAACACCAGATTAATGCCAATCACATAGCCAAGGGTTACACAATTTACGGGGAGACGTTGCCAACATTCCATATTTAAAGGTATAAACCATCAGCAAGTTCAGGACTTACAATATATAAAGAATTAGAGAGAATTTTCCAAACCATTAAATACCTACAAGAATGAAGACAAAAATGCTTTGGTGTTCCAAGAGGTTTTAATAAATGATAAAAGGCAGCGACTCTAAAGGTTTATCCACCTGAATGGAACATTGCACTTTTTTCAACACACTAAAACTTTAGTTATTGAATAAAAAAAAGGCTCTTTCTTAAAGTAAAACCTAGCATTTTGTCATGCACCAGATTTGAGTATGGATTGCAAAGAAACTGTTGTTTTTTTGCCTTGAAAAAGGAAAAACATGCAGCAAGCCAAGCAAAGAAAGGCGTTAAGCAACACAATTCTTCTTTTAAAACCACAAATGCCAACCACTCTGAAAGAACTCTCTCTTTGCCATCACTACATTAAGAAGCAAAGCACAGTCATCAAACGGGAGCTGTGTCTATAGAAAACACAGCCACCAGCAACTTTACTGCTGAAAAGAGATCCCCAAAAATCATCATCGTGGATAGTGAGTTTGGACATTTTTGAGCACATTTCTCAGCTTGCATTCTAAAGAAATGATCCCTAAAATTATAGTCCTGCTGATACAACGCCAGATTAATGCCAATCACATAGCCAAGGGTTACACAATTTACGGGGAGACGTTGCCAACATTCCATATTTAAAGGTATAAACCATCAGCAAGTTCAGGACTTACAATATATAAAGAATTAGAGAGAATTTTCCAAACCATTAAATACCTACAAGAATGAAGACAAAAATGCTTTGGTGTTCCAAGAGGTTTTAATAAATGATAAAAGGCAGCGACTCTAAAGGTTTATCCACCTGGATGGAACATTGCACTTTTTTCAACACACTAAAACTTTAGTTATTGAATAAAAAAAAGGCTCTTTCTTAAAGTAAAACCTAGCATTTTGTCATGCACCAGATTTGAGTATGGATTGCAAAGAAACTGTTTTTTTTTGCCTTGAAAAAGGAAAAACATGCAGCAAGCCAAGCAAAGAAAGGCGTTAAGCAACACAATTCTTCTTTTAAAACCACAAATGCCAACCACTCTGAAAGAACTCTCTCTTTGCCATCACTACATTGAGAAGCAAGGCACAGTCATCAAACGGGAGCTGTGTCTATAGAAAACACAGCCACCAGCAACTTTACTGCTGAAAAGAGAGCCCCAAAAATCATCATCGTGGATAGTGAGTTTGGACATTTTTGAGCACATTTCTCAGCTTGCATTCTAAAGAAATGATCACTAAAAGTATAGTCCTGCTGATACAACGCCAGATTAATGCCAATCACATAGCCAAGGGTTACACAATTTACGGGGAGACGTTGCCAACATTCCATATTTAAAGGTATAAACCATCAGCAAGTTCAGGACTTACAATATATAAAGAATTAGAGAGAATTTTCCAAACCATTAAATACCTACAAGAATGAAGACAAAAATGCTTTGGTGTTCCAAGAGGTTTTAATAAATGATAAAAGGCAGCGACTCTAAAGGTTTATCCACCTGGATGGAACATTGCACTTTTTTCAACACACTAAAACTTTAGTTATTGAATAAAAAAAAGGCTCTTTCTTAAAGTAAAACCTAGCATTTTGTCATGCACCAGATTTGAGTATGGATTGCAAAGAAACTGTTGTTTTTTTGCCTTGAAAAAGGAAAAACATGCAGCAAGCCAAGCAAAGAAAGGCGTTAAGCAACACAATTCTTCTTTTAAAACCACAAATGCCAACCACTCTGAAAGAACTCTCTCTTTGCCATCACTACATTAAGAAGCAAAGCACAGTCATCAAACGGGAGCTGTGTCTATAGAAAACACAGCCACCAGCAACTTTACTGCTGAAAAGAGATCCCCAAAAATCATCATCGTGGATAGTGAGTTTGGACATTTTTGAGCACATTTCTCAGCTTGCATTCTAAAGAAATGATCCCTAAAAGTATAGTCCTGCTGATACAACGCCAGATTAATGCCAATCACATAGCCAAGGGTTACACAATTTACGGGGAGACGTTGCCAACATTCCATATTTAAAGGTATAAACCATCAGCAAGTTCAGGACTTACAATATATAAAGAATTAGAGAGAATTTTCCAAACCATTAAATACCTACAAGAATGAAGACAAAAATGCTTTGGTGTTCCAAGAGGTTTTAATAAATGATAAAAGGCAGCGACTCTAAAGGTTTATCCACCTGGATGGAACATTGCACTTTTTTCAACACACTAAAACTTTAGTTATTGAATAAAAAAAAGGCTCTTTCTTAAAGTAAAACCTAGCATTTTGTCATGCACCAGATTTGAGTATGGATTGCAAAGAAACTGTTGTTTTTTTTGCCTTGAAAAAGGAAAAACATGCAGCAAGCCAAGCAAAGAAAGGCGTTAAGCAACACAATTCTTCTTTTAAAACCACAAATGCCAACCACTCTGAAAGAACTCTCTCTTTGCCATCACTACATTGAGAAGCAAGGCACAGTCATCAAACGGGAGCTGTGTCTATAGAAAACACAGCCACAAGCAACTTTACTGCTGAAAAGAGATCCCCAAAAATCATCATCGTGGATAGTGAGTTTGGACATTTTTGAGCACATTTCTCAGCTTGCATTCTAAAGAAATGATCCCTAAAAGTATAGTCCTGCTGATACAACGCCAGATTAATGCCAATCACATAGCCAAGGGTTACACAATTTACGGGGAGACGTTGCCAACATTCCATATTTAAAGGTATAAACCATCAGCAAGTTCAGGACTTACAATATATAAAGAATTAGAGAGAATTTTCCAAACCATTAAATACCTACAAGAATGAAGACAAAAATGCTTTGGTGTTCCAAGAGGTTTTAATAAATGATAAAAGGCAGCGACTCTAAAGGTTTATCCACCTGGATGGAACATTGCACTTTTTTCAACACACTAAAACTTTAGTTATTGAATAAAAAAAAGGCTCTTTCTTAAAGTAAAACCTAGCATTTTGTCATGCACCAGATTTGAGTATGGATTGCAAAGAAACTGTTGTTTTTTTTGCCTTGAAAAAGGAAAAACATGCAGCAAGCCAAGCAAAGAAAGGCGTTAAGCAACACAATTCTTCTTTTAAAACCACAAATGCCAACCACTCTGAAAGAACTCTCTCTTTGCCATCACTACATTGAGAAGCAAGGCACAGTCATCAAACGGGAGCTGTGTCTATAGAAAACACAGCCACAAGCAACTTTACTGCTGAAAAGAGAGCCCCAAAAATCATCATCGTGGATAGTGAGTTTGGACATTTTTGAGCACATTTCTCAGCTTGCATTCTAAAGAAATGATCCCTAAAAGTATAGTCCTGCTGATACAACGCCAGATTAATGCCAATCACATAGCCAAGGGTTACACAATTTACGGGGAGACGTTGCCAACATTCCATATTTAAAGGTATAAACCATCAGCAAGTTCAGGACTTACAATATATAAAGAATTAGAGAGAATTTTCCAAACCATTAAATACCTACAAGAATGAAGACAAAAATGCTTTGGTGTTCCAAGAGGTTTTAATAAATGATAAAAGGCAGCGACTCTAAAGGTTTATCCACCTGGATGGAACATTGCACTTTTTTCAACACACTAAAACTTTAGTTATTGAATAAAAAAAAGGCTCTTTCTTAAAGTAAAACCTAGCATTTTGTCATGCACCAGATTTGAGTATGGATTGCAAAGAAACTGTTGTTTTTTTTTGCCTTGAAAAAGGAAAAACATGCAGCAAGCCAAGCAAAGAAAGGCGTTAAGCAACACAATTCTTCTTTTAAAACCACAAATGCCAACCACTCTGAAAGAACTCTCTCTTTGCCATCACTACATTGAGAAGCAACGCACAGTCATCAAACGGGAGCTGTGTCTATAGAAAACACAGCCACCAGCAACTTTACTGCTGAAAAGAGAGCCCCAAAAATCATCATCGTGGATAGTGAGTTTGGACATTTTTGAGCACATTTCTCAGCTTGCATTCTAAAGAAATGATCCCTAAAAGTATAGTCCTGCTGATACAACGCCAGATTAATGCCAATCACATAGCCAAGGGTTACACAATTTACGGGGAGACGTTGCCAACATTCCATATTTAAAGGTATAAACCATCAGCAAGTTCAGGACTTACAATATATAAAGAATGAGAGAGATTTTTCCAAACCATTAAATACCTACAAGAATGAAGACAAAAATGCTTTGGTGTTCCAAGAGGTTTTAATAAATGATAAAAGGCAGCGACTCTAAAGGTTTATCCACCTGGATGGAACATTGCACTTTTTTCAACACACTAAAACTTTAGTTATTGAATAAAAAAAAGGCTCTTTCTTAAAGTAAAACCTAGCATTTTGTCATGCACCAGATTTGAGTATGGATTGCAAAGAAACTGTTGTTTTTTTGCCTTGAAAAAGGAAAAACATGCAGCAAGCCAAGCAAAGAAAGGCGTTAAGCAACACAATTCTTCTTTTAAAACCACAAATGCCAACCACTCTGAAAGAACTCTCTCTTTGCCATCACTACATTAAGAAGCAAGGCACAGTCATCAAACGGGAGCTGCGTCTATAGAAAACACAGCCACCAGCAACTTTACTGCTGAAAAGAGAGCCCCAAAAATCATCATCGTGGATAGTGAGTTTGGACATTTTTTGAGCACATTTCTCAGCTTGCATTCTAAAGAAATGATCCCTAAAAGTATAGTCCTGCTGATACAACGCCAGATTAATGTCAATCACATAGCCAAGGGTTACACAATTCACGGGGAGACGTTGCCAACATTCCATATTTAAAGGTATAAACCATCAGCAAGTTCAGGACTTACAATATATAAAGAATTAGAGAGAATTTTCCAAACCATTAAATACCTACAAGAATGAAGACAAAAATGCTTTGGTGTTCCAAGAGGTTTTAATAAATGATAAAAGGCAGCGACTCTAAAGGTTTATCCACCTGGATGGAACATTGCACTTTTTTCAACACACTAAAACTTTAGTTATTGAATAAAAAAAAGGCTCTTTCTTAAAGTAAAACCTAGCATTTTGTCATGCACCAGATTTGAGTATGGATTGCAAAGAAACTGTTGTTTTTTTTTGCCTTGAAAAAGGAAAAACATGCAGCAAGCCAAGCAAAGAAAGGCGTTAAGCAACACAATTCTTCTTTTAAAACCACAAATGCCAACCACTCTGAAAGAACTCTCTCTTTGCCATCACTACATTGAGAAGCAAGGCACAGTCATCAAACGGGAGCTGTGTCTATAGAAAACACAGCCACCAGCAACTTTACTGCTGAAAAGAGAGCCCCAAAAATCATCATCGTGGATAGTGAGTTTGGACATTTTTGAGCACATTTCTCAGCTTGCATTCTAAAGAAATGATCACTAAAAGTATAGTCCTGCTGATACAACGCCAGATTAATGCCAATCACATAGCCAAGGGTTACACAATTTACGGGGAGACGTTGCCAACATTCCATATTTAAAGGTATAAACCATCAGCAAGTTCAGGACTTACAATATATAAAGAATTAGAGAGAATTTTCCAAACCATTAAATACCTACAAGAATGAAGACAAAAATGCTTTGGTGTTCCAAGAGGTTTTAATAAATGATAAAAGGCAGCGACTCTAAAGGTTTATCCACCTGGATGGAACATTGCACTTTTTTCAACACACTAAAACTTTAGTTATTGAATAAAAAAAAGGCTCTTTCTTAAAGTAAAACCTAGCATTTTGTCATGCACCAGATTTGAGTATGGATTGCAAAGAAACTGTTGTTTTTTTGCCTTGAAAAAGGAAAAACATGCAGCAAGCCAAGCAAAGAAAGGCGTTAAGCAACACAATTCTTCTTTTAAAACCACAAATGCCAACCACTCTGAAAGAACTCTCTCTTTGCCATCACTACATTAAGAAGCAAAGCACAGTCATCAAACGGGAGCTGTGTCTATAGAAAACACAGCCACCAGCAACTTTACTGCTGAAAAGAGATCCCCAAAAATCATCATCGTGGATAGTGAGTTTGGACATTTTTGAGCACATTTCTCAGCTTGCATTCTAAAGAAATGATCCCTAAAAGTATAGTCCTGCTGATACAACGCCAGATTAATGCCAATCACATAGCCAAGGGTTACACAATTTACGGGGAGACGTTGCCAACATTCCATATTTAAAGGTATAAACCATCAGCAAGTTCAGGACTTACAATATATAAAGAATTAGAGAGAATTTTCCAAACCATTAAATACCTACAAGAATGAAGACAAAAATGCTTTGGTGTTCCAAGAGGTTTTAATAAATGATAAAAGGCAGCGACTCTAAAGGTTTATCCACCTGGATGGAACATTGCACTTTTTTCAACACACTAAAACTTTAGTTATTGAATAAAAAAAAGGCTCTTTCTTAAAGTAAAACCTAGCATTTTGTCATGCACCAGATTTGAGTATGGATTGCAAAGAAACTGTTGTTTTTTTGCCTTGAAAAAGGAAAAACATGCAGCAAGCCAAGCAAAGAAAGGCGTTAAGCAACACAATTCTTCTTTTAAAACCACAAATGCCAACCACTCTGAAAGAACTCTCTCTTTGCCATCACTACATTAAGAAGCAAAGCACAGTCATCAAACGGGAGCTGTGTCTATAGAAAACACAGCCACCAGCAACTTTACTGCTGAAAAGAGATCCCCAAAAATCATCATCGTGGATAGTGAGTTTGGACATTTTTGAGCACATTTCTCAGCTTGCATTCTAAAGAAATGATCCCTAAAATTATAGTCCTGCTGATACAACGCCAGATTAATGCCAATCACATAGCCAAGGGTTACACAATTTACGGGGAGACGTTGCCAACATTCCATATTTAAAGGTATAAACCATCAGCAAGTTCAGGACTTACAATATATAAAGAATTGGAGAGAATTTTCCAAACCATTAAATACCTACAAGAATGAAGACAAAAATGCTTTGGTGTTCCAAGAGGTTTTAATAAATGATAAAAGGCAGCGACTCTAAAGGTTTATCCACCTGGATGGAACATTGCACTTTTTTCAACACACTAAAACTTTAGTTATTGAATAAAAAAAAGGCTCTTTCTTAAAGTAAAACCTAGCATTTTGTCATGCACCAGATTTGAGTATGGATTGCAAAGAAACTGTTGTTTTTTTTTGCCTTGAAAAAGGAAAAACATGCAGCAAGCCAAGCAAAGAAAGGCGTTAAGCAACACAATTCTTCTTTTAAAACCACAAATGCCAACCACTCTGAAAGAACTCTCTCTTTGCCATCACTACATTGAGAAGCAAGGCACAGTCATCAAACGGGAGCTGTGTCTATAGAAAACACAGCCACCAGCAACTTTACTGCTGAAAAGAGAGCCCCAAAAATCATCATCGTGGATAGTGAGTTTGGACATTTTTGAGCACATTTCTCAGCTTGCATTCTAAAGAAATGATCCCTAAAAGTATAGTCCTGCTGATACAACACCAGATTAATGCCAATCACATAGCCAAGGGTTACACAATTTACGGGGAGACGTTGCCAACATTCCATATTTAAAGGTATAAACCATCAGCAAGTTCAGGACTTACAATATATAAAGAATTAGAGAGAATTTTCCAAACCATTAAATACCTACAAGAATGAAGACAAAAATGCTTTGGTGTTCCAAGAGGTTTTAATAAATGATAAAAGGCAGCGACTCTAAAGGTTTATCCACCTGGATGGAACATTGCACTTTTTTCAACACACTAAAACTTTAGTTATTGAATAAAAAAAAGGCTCTTTCTTAAAGTAAAACCTAGCATTTTGTCATGCACCAGATTTGAGTATGGATTGCAAAGAAACTGTTGTTTTTTTGCCTTGAAAAAGGAAAAACATGCAGCAAGCCAAGCAAAGAAAGGCGTTAAGCAACACAATTCTTCTTTTAAAACCACAAATGCCAACCACTCTGAAAGAACTCTCTCTTTGCCATCACTACATTAAGAAGCAAAGCACAGTCATCAAACGGGAGCTGTGTCTATAGAAAACACAGCCACCAGCAACTTTACTGCTGAAAAGAGATCCCCAAAAATCATCATCGTGGATAGTGAGTTTGGACATTTTTGAGCACATTTCTCAGCTTGCATTCTAAAGAAATGATCCCTAAAATTATAGTCCTGCTGATACAACGCCAGATTAATGCCAATCACATAGCCAAGGGTTACACAATTTACGGGGAGACGTTGCCAACATTCCATATTTAAAGGTATAAACCATCAGCAAGTTCAGGACTTACAATATATAAAGAATTAGAGAGAATTTTCCAAACCATTAAATACCTACAAGAATGAAGACAAAAATGCTTTGGTGTTCCAAGAGGTTTTAATAAATGATAAAAGGCAGCGACTCTAAAGGTTTATCCACCTGGATGGAACATTGCACTTTTTTCAACACACTAAAACTTTAGTTATTGAATAAAAAAAAGGCTCTTTCTTAAAGTAAAACCTAGCATTTTGTCATGCACCAGATTTGAGTATGGATTGCAAAGAAACTGTTTTTTTTTGCCTTGAAAAAGGAAAAACATGCAGCAAGCCAAGCAAAGAAAGGCGTTAAGCAACACAATTCTTCTTTTAAAACCACAAATGCCAACCACTCTGAAAGAACTCTCTCTTTGCCATCACTACATTGAGAAGCAAGGCACAGTCATCAAACGGGAGCTGTGTCTATAGAAAACACAGCCACCAGCAACTTTACTGCTGAAAAGAGAGCCCCAAAAATCATCATCGTGGATAGTGAGTTTGGACATTTTTGAGCACATTTCTCAGCTTGCATTCTAAAGAAATGATCACTAAAAGTATAGTCCTGCTGATACAACGCCAGATTAATGCCAATCACATAGCCAAGGGTTACACAATTTACGGGGAGACGTTGCCAACATTCCATATTTAAAGGTATAAACCATCAGCAAGTTCAGGACTTACAATATATAAAGAATTAGAGAGAATTTTCCAAACCATTAAATACCTACAAGAATGAAGACAAAAATGCTTTGGTGTTCCAAGAGGTTTTAATAAATGATAAAAGGCAGCGACTCTAAAGGTTTATCCACCTGGATGGAACATTGCACTTTTTTCAACACACTAAAACTTTAGTTATTGAATAAAAAAAAGGCTCTTTCTTAAAGTAAAACCTAGCATTTTGTCATGCACCAGATTTGAGTATGGATTGCAAAGAAACTGTTGTTTTTTTGCCTTGAAAAAGGAAAAACATGCAGCAAGCCAAGCAAAGAAAGGCGTTAAGCAACACAATTCTTCTTTTAAAACCACAAATGCCAACCACTCTGAAAGAACTCTCTCTTTGCCATCACTACATTAAGAAGCAAAGCACAGTCATCAAACGGGAGCTGTGTCTATAGAAAACACAGCCACCAGCAACTTTACTGCTGAAAAGAGATCCCCAAAAATCATCATCGTGGATAGTGAGTTTGGACATTTTTGAGCACATTTCTCAGCTTGCATTCTAAAGAAATGATCCCTAAAAGTATAGTCCTGCTGATACAACGCCAGATTAATGCCAATCACATAGCCAAGGGTTACACAATTTACGGGGAGACGTTGCCAACATTCCATATTTAAAGGTATAAACCATCAGCAAGTTCAGGACTTACAATATATAAAGAATTAGAGAGAATTTTCCAAACCATTAAATACCTACAAGAATGAAGACAAAAATGCTTTGGTGTTCCAAGAGGTTTTAATAAATGATAAAAGGCAGCGACTCTAAAGGTTTATCCACCTGGATGGAACATTGCACTTTTTTCAACACACTAAAACTTTAGTTATTGAATAAAAAAAAGGCTCTTTCTTAAAGTAAAACCTAGCATTTTGTCATGCACCAGATTTGAGTATGGATTGCAAAGAAACTGTTGTTTTTTTTGCCTTGAAAAAGGAAAAACATGCAGCAAGCCAAGCAAAGAAAAGCGTTAAGCAACACAATTCTTCTTTTAAAACCACAAATGCCAACCACTCTGAAAGAACTCTCTCTTTGCCATCACTACATTGAGAAGCAAGGCACAGTCATCAAACGGGAGCTGTGTCTATAGAAAACACAGCCACAAGCAACTTTACTGCTGAAAAGAGATCCCCAAAAATCATCATCGTGGATACTGAGTTTGGACATTTTTGAGCACATTTCTCAGCTTGCATTCTAAAGAAATGATCCCTAAAAGTATAGTCCTGCTGATACAACGCCAGATTAATGCCAATCACATAGCCAAGGGTTACACAATTTACGGGGAGACGTTGCCAACATTCCATATTTAAAGGTATAAACCATCAGCAAGTTCAGGACTTACAATATATAAAGAATTAGAGAGAATTTTCCAAACCATTAAATACCTACAAGAATGAAGACAAAAATGCTTTGGTGTTCCAAGAGGTTTTAATAAATGATAAAAGGCAGCGACTCTAAAGGTTTATCCACCTGGATGGAACATTGCACTTTTTTCAACACACTAAAACTTTAGTTATTGAATAAAAAAAAGGCTCTTTCTTAAAGTAAAACCTAGCATTTTGTCATGCACCAGATTTGAGTATGGATTGCAAAGAAACTGTTGTTTTTTTTGCCTTGAAAAAGGAAAAACATGCAGCAAGCCAAGCAAAGAAAGGCGTTAAGCAACACAATTCTTCTTTTAAAACCACAAATGCCAACCACTCTGAAAGAACTCTCTCTTTGCCATCACTACATTGAGAAGCAAGGCACAGTCATCAAACGGGAGCTGTGTCTATAGAAAACACAGCCACAAGCAACTTTACTGCTGAAAAGAGAGCCCCAAAAATCATCATCGTGGATAGTGAGTTTGGACATTTTTGAGCACATTTCTCAGCTTGCATTCTAAAGAAATGATCCCTAAAAGTATAGTCCTGCTGATACAACGCCAGATTAATGCCAATCACATAGCCAAGGGTTACACAATTTACGGGGAGACGTTGCCAACATTCCATATTTAAAGGTATAAACCATCAGCAAGTTCAGGACTTACAATATATAAAGAATGAGAGAGATTTTTCCAAACCATTAAATACCTACAAGAATGAAGACAAAAATGCTTTGGTGTTCCAAGAGGTTTTAATAAATGATAAAAGGCAGCGACTCTAAAGGTTTATCCACCTGGATGGAACATTGCACTTTTTTCAACACACTAAAACTTTAGTTATTGAATAAAAAAAAGGCTCTTTCTTAAAGTAAAACCTAGCATTTTGTCATGCACCAGATTTGAGTATGGATTGCAAAGAAACTGTTGTTTTTTTGCCTTGAAAAAGGAAAAACATGCAGCAAGCCAAGCAAAGAAAGGCGTTAAGCAACACAATTCTTCTTTTAAAACCACAAATGCCAACCACTCTGAAAGAACTCTCTCTTTGCCATCACTACATTAAGAAGCAAGGCACAGTCATCAAACGGGAGCTGCGTCTATAGAAAACACAGCCACCAGCAACTTTACTGCTGAAAAGAGAGCCCCAAAAATCATCATCGTGGATAGTGAGTTTGGACATTTTTTGAGCACATTTCTCAGCTTGCATTCTAAAGAAATGATCCCTAAAAGTATAGTCCTGCTGATACAACGCCAGATTAATGTCAATCACATAGCCAAGGGTTACGCAATTTACGGGGAGACGTTGCCAACATTCCATATTTAAAGGTATAAACCATCAGCAAGTTCAGGACTTACAATATATAAAGAATCAGAGAGAATTTTCCAAACCATTAAATACCTACAAGAATGAAGACAAAAATGCTTTGGTGTTCCAAGAGGTTTTAATAAACGATAAAAGGCAGCGACTCTAAAGGTTTATCCACCTGGATGGAACATTGCACTTTTTTCAACACACTAAAACTTTAGTTATTGAATAAAAAAAAGGCTCTTTCTTAAAGTAAAACCTAGCATTTTGTCATGCACCAGATTTGAGTATGGATTGCAAAGAAACTGTTGTTTTTTTGCCTTGAAAAAGGAAAAACATGCAGCAAGCCAAGCAAAGAAAGGCGTTAAGCAACACAATTCTTCTTTTAAAACCACAAATGCCAACCACTCTGAAAGAACTCTCTCTTTGCCATCACTACATTAAGAAGCAAGGCACAGTCATCAAACGGGAGCTGTGTCTATAGAAAACACAGCCACCAGCAACTTTACTGCTGAAAAGAGAGCCCCAAAAATCATCATCGTGGATAGTGAGTTTGGACATTTTTGAGCACATTTCTCAGCTTGCATTCTAAAGAAATGATCCCTAAAAGTATAGTCCTACTGATACAACGCCAGATTAATGCCAATCACATAGCCAAGGGTTACACAATTTACGGGGAGACGTTGCCAACATTCCATATTTAAAGGTATAAACCATCAGCAAGTTCAGGACTTACAATATATAAAGAATTAGAGAGAATTTTCCAAACCATTAAATACCTACAAGAATGAAGACAAAAATGCTTTGGTGTTCCAAGAGGTTTTAATAAATGATAAAAGGCAGCGACTCTAAAGGTTTATCCACCTGGATGGAACATTGCACTTTTTTCAACACACTAAAACTTTAGTTATTGAATAAAAAAAAGGCTCTTTCTTAAAGTAAAACCTAGCATTTTGTCATGCACCAGATTTGAGTATGGATTGCAAAGAAACTGTTGTTTTTTTTTGCCTTGAAAAAGGAAAAACATGCAGCAAGCCAAGCAAAGAAAGGCGTTAAGCAACACAATTCTTCTTTTAAAACCACAAATGCCAACCACTCTGAAAGAACTCTCTCTTTGCCATCACTACATTGAGAAGCAAGGCACAGTCATCAAACGGGAGCTGTGTCTATAGAAAACACAGCCACCAGCAAATTTACTGCTGAAAAGAGAGCCCCAAAAATCATCATCGTGGATAGTGAGTTTGGACATTTTTGAGCACATTTCTTAGCTTGCATTCTAAAGAAATGATCACTAAAAGTATAGTCCTGCTGATACAACGCCAGATTAATGCCAATCACATAGCCAAGGGTTACACAATTTACGGGGAGACGTTGCCAACATTCCATATTTAAAGGTATAAACCATCAGCAAGTTCAGGACTTACAATATATAAAGAATTAGAGAGAATTTTCCAAACCATTAAATACCTACAAGAATGAAGACAAAAATGCTTTGGTGTTCCAAGAGGTTTTAATAAATGATAAAAGGCAGCGACTCTAAAGGTTTATCCACCTGGATGGAACATTGCACTTTTTTCAACACACTAAAACTTTAGTTATTGAATAAAAAAAAGGCTCTTTCTTAAAGTAAAACCTAGCATTTTGTCATGCACCAGATTTGAGTATGGATTGCAAAGAAACTGTTGTTTTTTTGCCTTGAAAAAGGAAAAACATGCAGCAAGCCAAGCAAAGAAAGGCGTTAAGCAACACAATTCTTCTTTTAAAACCACAAATGCCAACCACTCTGAAAGAACTCTCTCTTTGCCATCACTACATTAAGAAGCAAAGCACAGTCATCAAACGGGAGCTGTGTCTATAGAAAACACAGCCACCAGCAACTTTACTGCTGAAAAGAGATCCCCAAAAATCATCATCGTGGATAGTGAGTTTGGACATTTTTGAGCACATTTCTCAGCTTGCATTCTAAAGAAATGATCCCTAAAAGTATAGTCCTGCTGATACAACGCCAGATTAATGCCAATCACATAGCCAAGGGTTACACAATTTACGGGGAGACGTTGCCAACATTCCATATTTAAAGGTATAAACCATCAGCAAGTTCAGGACTTACAATATATAAAGAATTAGAGAGAATTTTCCAAACCATTAAATACCTACAAGAATGAAGACAAAAATGCTTTGGTGTTCCAAGAGGTTTTAATAAATGATAAAAGGCAGCGACTCTAAAGGTTTATCCACCTGGATGGAACATTGCACTTTTTTCAACACACTAAAACTTTAGTTATTGAATAAAAAAAAGGCTCTTTCTTAAAGTAAAACCTAGCATTTTGTCATGCACCAGATTTGAGTATGGATTGCAAAGAAACTGTTGTTTTTTTTGCCTTGAAAAAGGAAAAACATGCAGCAAGCCAAGCAAAGAAAGGCGTTAAGCAACACAATTCTTCTTTTAAAACCACAAATGCCAACCACTCTGAAAGAACTCTCTCTTTGCCATCACTACATTGAGAAGCAAGGCACAGTCATCAAACGGGAGCTGTGTCTATAGAAAACACAGCCACAAGCAACTTTACTGCTGAAAAGAGAGCCCCAAAAATCATCATCGTGGATAGTGAGTTTGGACATTTTTGAGCACATTTCTCAGCTTGCATTCTAAAGAAATGATCCCTAAAAGTATAGTCCTGCTGATACAACGCCAGATTAATGCCAATCACATAGCCAAGGGTTACACAATTTACGGGGAGACGTTGCCAACATTCCATATTTAAAGGTATAAACCATCAGCAAGTTCAGGACTTACAATATATAAAGAATTAGAGAGAATTTTCCAAACCATTAAATACCTACAAGAATGAAGACAAAAATGCTTTGGTGTTCCAAGAGGTTTTAATAAATGATAAAAGGCAGCGACTCTAAAGGTTTATCCACCTGGATGGAACATTGCACTTTTTTCAACACACTAAAACTTTAGTTATTGAATAAAAAAAAGGCTCTTTCTTAAAGTAAAACCTAGCATTTTGTCATGCACCAGATTTGAGTATGGATTGCAAAGAAACTGTTGTTTTTTTTTGCCTTGAAAAAGGAAAAACATGCAGCAAGCCAAGCAAAGAAAGGCGTTAAGCAACACAATTCTTCTTTTAAAACCACAAATGCCAACCACTCTGAAAGAACTCTCTCTTTGCCATCACTACATTGAGAAGCAACGCACAGTCATCAAACGGGAGCTGTGTCTATAGAAAACACAGCCACCAGCAACTTTACTGCTGAAAAGAGAGCCCCAAAAATCATCATCGTGGATAGTGAGTTTGGACATTTTTGAGCACATTTCTCAGCTTGCATTCTAAAGAAATGATCCCTAAAAGTATAGTCCTGCTGATACAACGCCAGATTAATGCCAATCACATAGCCAAGGGTTACACAATTTACGGGGAGACGTTGCCAACATTCCATATTTAAAGGTATAAACCATCAGCAAGTTCAGGACTTACAATATATAAAGAATGAGAGAGATTTTTCCAAACCATTAAATACCTACAAGAATGAAGACAAAAATGCTTTGGTGTTCCAAGAGGTTTTAATAAATGATAAAAGGCAGCGACTCTAAAGGTTTATCCACCTGGATGGAACATTGCACTTTTTTCAACACACTAAAACTTTAGTTATTGAATAAAAAAAAGGCTCTTTCTTAAAGTAAAACCTAGCATTTTGTCATGCACCAGATTTGAGTATGGATTGCAAAGAAACTGTTGTTTTTTTGCCTTGAAAAAGGAAAAACATGCAGCAAGCCAAGCAAAGAAAGGCGTTAAGCAACACAATTCTTCTTTTAAAACCACAAATGCCAACCACTCTGAAAGAACTCTCTCTTTGCCATCACTACATTAAGAAGCAAGGCACAGTCATCAAACGGGAGCTGCGTCTATAGAAAACACAGCCACCAGCAACTTTACTGCTGAAAAGAGAGCCCCAAAAATCATCATCGTGGATAGTGAGTTTGGACATTTTTTGAGCACATTTCTCAGCTTGCATTCTAAAGAAATGATCCCTAAAAGTATAGTCCTGCTGATACAACGCCAGATTAATGTCAATCACATAGCCAAGGGTTACACAATTTACGGGGAGACGTTGCCAACATTCCATATTTAAAGGTATAAACCATCAGCAAGTTCAGGACTTACAATATATAAAGAATTAGAGAGAATTTTCCAAACCATTAAATACCTACAAGAATGAAGACAAAAATGCTTTGGTGTTCCAAGAGGTTTTAATAAACGATAAAAGGCAGCGACTCTAAAGGTTTATTCACCTGGATGGAACATTGCACTTTTTTCAACACACTAAAACTTTAGTTATTGAATAAAAAAAAGGCTCTTTCTTAAAGTAAAACCTAGCATTTTGTCATGCACCAGATTTGAGTATGGATTGCAAAGAAACTGTTGTTTTTTTGCCTTGAAAAAGGAAAAACATGCAGCAAGCCAAGCAAAGAAAGGCGTTAAGCAACACAATTCTTCTTTTAAAACCACAAATGCCAACCACTCTGAAAGAACTCTCTCTTTGCCATCACTACATTAAGAAGCAAGGCACAGTCATCAAACGGGAGCTGTGTCTATAGAAAACACAGCCACCAGCAACTTTACTGCTGAAAAGAGAGCCCCAAAAATCATCATCGTGGATAGTGAGTTTGGACATTTTTGAGCACATTTCTCAGCTTGCATTCTAAAGAAATGATCCCTAAAAGTATAGTCCTACTGATACAACGCCAGATTAATGCCAATCACATAGCCAAGGGTTACACAATTTACGGGGAGACGTTGCCAACATTCCATATTTAAAGGTATAAACCATCAGCAAGTTCAGGACTTACAATATATAAAGAATTAGAGAGAATTTTCCAAACCATTAAATACCTACAAGAATGAAGACAAAAATGCTTTGGTGTTCCAAGAGGTTTTAATAAATGATAAAAGGCAGCGACTCTAAAGGTTTATCCACCTGGATGGAACATTGCACTTTTTTCAACACACTAAAACTTTAGTTATTGAATAAAAAAAAGGCTCTTTCTTAAAGTAAAACCTAGCATTTTGTCATGCACCAGATTTGAGTATGGATTGCAAAGAAACTGTTGTTTTTTTTTGCCTTGAAAAAGGAAAAACATGCAGCAAGCCAAGCAAAGAAAGGCGTTAAGCAACACAATTCTTCTTTTAAAACCACAAATGCCAACCACTCTGAAAGAACTCTCTCTTTGCCATCACTACATTGAGAAGCAAGGCACAGTCATCAAACGGGAGCTGTGTCTATAGAAAACACAGCCACCAGCAACTTTACTGCTGAAAAGAGAGCCCCAAAAATCATCATCGTGGATAGTGAGTTTGGACATTTTTGAGCACATTTCTCAGCTTGCATTCTAAAGAAATGATCCCTAAAAGTATAGTCCTGCTGATACAACGGCAGATTGATGCCAATCACATAGCCAAGGGTTACACAATTTACGGGGAGACGTTGCCAACATTCCATATTTAAAGGTATAAACCATCAGCAAGTTCAGGACTTACAATATATAAAGAATGAGAGAGATTTTTCCAAACCATTAAATACCTACAAGAATGAAGACAAAAATGCTTTGGTGTTCCAAGAGGTTTTAATAAATGATAAAAGGCAGCAACTCTAAAGGTTTATCCACCTGGATGGAACATTGCACTTTTTTCAACACACTAAAACTTTAGTTATTGAATAAAAAAAAGGCTCTTTCTTAAAGTAAAACCTAGCATTTTGTCATGCACCAGATTTGAGTATGGATTGCAAAGAAACTGTTGTTTTTTTGCCTTGAAAAAGGAAAAACATGCAGCAAGCCAAGCAAAGAAAGGCGTTAAGCAACACAATTCTTCTTTTAAAACCACAAATGCCAACCACTCTGAAAGAACTCTCTCTTTGCCATCACTACATTAAGAAGCAAGGCACAGTCATCAAACGGGAGCTGTGTCTATAGAAAACACAGCCACCAGCAACTTTACTGCTGAAAAGAGAGCCCCAAAAATCATCATCGTGGATAGTGAGTTTGGACATTTTTGAGCACATTTCTCAGCTTGCATTCTAAAGAAATGATCCCTAAAAGTATAGTCCTGCTGATACAACGCCAGATTAATGCCAATCACATAGCCAAGGGTTACACAATTTACGGGGAGACGTTGCCAACATTCCATATTTAAAGGTTTAAACCATCAGCAAGTTCAGGACTTACAATATATAAAGAATTAGAGAGAATTTTCCAAACCATTAAATACCTACAAGAATGAAGACAAAAATGCTTTGGTGTTCCAAGAGGTTTTAATAAATGATAAAAGGCAGCGACTCTAAAGGTTTATCCACCTGGATGGAACATTGCACTTTTTTCAACACACTAAAACTTTAGTTATTGAATAAAAAAAAGGCTCTTTCTTAAAGTAAAACCTAGCATTTTGTCATGCACCAGATTTGAGTATGGATTGCAAAGAAACTGTTGTTTTTTTTTGTCTTGAAAAAGGAAAAACATGCAGCAAGCCAAGCAAAGAAAGGCGTTAAGCAACACAATTCTTCTTTTAAAACCACAAATGCCAACCACTCTGAAAGAACTCTCTCTTTGCCATCACTACATTGAGAAGCAAGGCACAGTCATCAAACGGGAGCTGTGTCTATAGAAAACACAGCCACCAGCAACTTTACTGCTGAAAAGAGAGCCCCAAAAATCATCATCGTGGATAGTGAGTTTGGACATTTTTGAGCACATTTCTCAGCTTGCATTCTAAAGAAATGATCCCTAAAAGTATAGTCCTGCTGATACAACGCCAGATTAATGCCAATCACATAGCCAAGGGTTACACAATTTACGGGGAGACGTTGCCAACATTCCATATTTAAAGGTATAAACTATCAGCAAGTGCAGGACTTACAATATATAAGGAATTAGAAAGAATTTTCCAATCCATTAAATACCTACAAGAATGAAGACAAAAAAGCTTTGGTGTTCCAAGAGGTTGTAATAAATTATAAAAGGCAGCGACTCTAAAGGTTTATCCGCCTGGATGGAACATTGCACTTTTTTCAACACACTAAAACTTTAGTTATTGAATAAAAAAAGGCTCTTTCTTAAAGTAAAACCTGGCATTTTGTCATGCACCAGATTTGAGTATGGATTGCAAAGAAACTGTTGTTTTTTTGCCTTGAAAAAGGAAAAACATGCAGCAAGCCAAGCAAAGAAAGGCGTTAAGCAACACAATTCTTCTTTTAAAACCACAAATGCCAACCACTCTGAAAGAACTCTCTCTTTGCCATCACTACATTGAGAAGCAACGCACAGTTATCAAACGGGAGCTGTGTCTATAGAAAACACAGCCACCAGCAACTTTACTGCTGAAAAGAGAGCCCCAAAAATCATGATCGTGGATAGTGAGTTTGGACATTTTTGAGCACATTTCTCAACTTGCATTCTAAAGAAATGATCCCTAAAAGTATAGTCCTACTGATACAACGCCAGATTAATGCCAATCACATAGCCAAGGGTTACACAATTTACGGGGAGACGTTGCCAACATTCCATATTTAAAGGTATAAACCATCAGCAAGTTCAGGACTTACAATATATAAAGAATTAGAGAGAATTTTCCAAACCATTAAATACCTACAAGAATGAAGACAAAAATGCTTTGGTGTTCCAAGAGGTTTTAATAAATGATAAAAGGCAGCGACTCTAAAGGTTTATCCACCTGGATGGAACATTGCACTTTTTTCAACACACTAAAACTTTAGTTATTGAATAAAAAAAAGGCTCTTTCTTAAAGTAAAACCTAGCATTTTGTCATGCACCAGATTTGAGTATGGATTGCAAAGAAACTGTTGTTTTTTTTTGCCTTGAAAAAGGAAAAACATGCAGCAAGCCAAGCAAAGAAAGGCGTTAAGCAACACAATTCTTCTTTTAAAACCACAAATGCCAACCACTCTGAAAGAACTCTCTCTTTGCCATCACTACATTGAGAAGCAAGGCACAGTCATCAAACGGGAGCTGTGTCTATAGAAAACACAGCCACCAGCAACTTTACTGCTGAAAAGAGAGCCCCAAAAATCATCATCGTGGATAGTGAGTTTGGACATTTTTGAGCACATTTCTCAGCTTGCATTCTAAAGAAATGATCCCTAAAAGTATAGTCCTGCTGATACAACGCCAGATTAATGCCAATCACATAGCCAAGGGTTACACAATTTACGGGGAGACGTTGCCAACATTCCATATTTAAAGGTATAAACCATCAGCAAGTTCAGGACTTACAATATATAAAGAATGAGAGAGATTTTTCCAAACCATTAAATACCTACAAGAATGAAGACAAAAATGCTTTGGTGTTCCAAGAGGTTTTAAGAAATGATAAAAGGCAGCAACTCTAAAGGTTTATCCACCTGGATGGAACATTGCACTTTTTTCAACACACTAAAACTTTAGTTATTGAATAAAAAAAAGGCTCTTTCTTAAAGTAAAACCTAGCATTTTGTCATGCACCAGATTTGAGTATGGATTGCAAAGAAACTGTTGTTTTTTTGCCTTGAAAAAGGAAAAACATGCAGCAAGCCAAGCAAAGAAAGGCGTTAAGCAACACAATTCTTCTTTTAAAACCACAAATGCCAACCACTCTGAAAGAACTCTCTCTTTGCCATCACTACATTAAGAAGCAAGGCACAGTCATCAAACGGGAGCTGTGTCTATAGAAAACACAGCCACCAGCAAATTTACTGCTGAAAAGAGAGCCCCAAAAATCATCATCGTGGATAGTGAGTTTGGACATTTTTGAGCACATTTCTCAGCTTGCATTCTAAAGAAATGATCCCTAAAAGCATAGTCCTGCTGATACAACGCCAGATTAATGCCAATCACATAGCCAAGGGTTACACAATTTACGGGGAGACGTTGCCAACATTCCATATTTAAAGGTATAAACCATCAGCAAGTTCAGGACTTACAATATATAAAGAATTAGAGAGAATTTTCCAAACCATTAAATACCTACAAGAATGAAGACAAAAATGCTTTGGTGTTCCAAGAGGTTTTAATAAATGATAAAAGGCAGCGACTCTAAAGGTTTATCCACCTGGATGGAACATTGCACTTTTTTCAGCACACTAAAACTTTAGTTATTGAATAAAAAATAGGCTCTTTCTTAAGGTAAAACCTAGCATTTTGTCATGCACCAGATTTGAGTATGGATTGCAAAGAAACTGTTGTTTTTTTTTGCCTTGAAAAAGGAAAAACATGCAGCAAGCCAAGCAAAGAAAGGCATTAAGCAACACAATTCTTCTTTTAAAACCACAAATGCCAACCACTCTGAAAGAACTCTCTCTTTGCCATCACTACATTGAGAAGCAAGGCACAGTCATCAAACGGGAGCTGTGTCTATAGAAAACACAGCCACCAGCAACTTTACTGCTGAAATATTGAGCCCCAAAAATCATCATCGTGGATAGTGAGTATGGACATTTTTGAGCACATTTCTCAGCTTGCATTCTAAAGAAATGATCCCTAAAAGTATAGTCCTGCTAATACAACGCCAGATTAATGCCAATCACATAGCCAAGGGTTACACAATTTACGGGGAGACGTTGCCAACATTCCATATTTAAAGGTATAAACCATCAGCAAGTGCAGGACTTACAATATATAAGGAATTAGAAAGAATTTTCCAATCCATTAAATACCTACAAGAATGAAGACAAAAAAGCTTTGGTGTTCCAAGAGGTTTTAATAAATTATAAAAGGCAGCGACTCTAAAGGTTTATCCACCTGGATGGAACATTGCACTTTTTTCAACACACTAAAACTTTAGTTATTGAATAAAAAAAGGCTCTTTCTTAAAGTAAAACCTGGCATTTTGTCATGCACCAGATTTGAGTATGGATTGCAAAGAAACTGTTGTTTTTTTTTGCCTTGAAAAAGGAAAAACATGCAGCAAGCCAAGCAAAGAAAGGCGTTAAGCAACACAATTCTTCTTTTAAAACCACAAATGCCAACCACTCTGAAAGAACTCTCTCTTTGCCATCACTACATTGAGAAGCAACGCACAGTCATCAAACGGGAGCTGTGTCTATAGAAAACACAGCCACCAGCAACTTTACTGCTGAAAAGAGAGCCCCAAAAATCATCATCGTGGATAGCGAGTTTGGACATTTTTGAGCACATTTCTCAGCTTGCATTCCAAAGAAATGATCCCTAAAAGTATAGTCCTGCTGATACAACGCCAGATTAATGCCAATCACATAGCCAAGGGTTACACAATTTACGGGGAGACGTTGCCAACATTCCATATTTAAAGGTATAAACCATCAGCAAGTTCAGGACTTACAATATATAAAGAATCAGAGAGAATTTTCCAAACCATTAAATACCTACAAGAATGAAGACAAAAATGCTTTGGTGTTCCAAGAGGTTTTAATAAACGATAAAAGGCAGCGACTCTAAAGGTTTATCCACCTGGATGGAACATTGCACTTTTTTCAACACACTAAAACTTTAGTTATTGAATAAAAAAAAGGCTCTTTCTTAAAGTAAAACCTAGCATTTTGTCATGCACCAGATTTGAGTATGGATTGCAAAGAAACTGTTGTTTTTTTGCCTTGAAAAAGGAAAAACATGCAGCAAGCCAAGCAAAGAAAGGCGTTAAGCAACACAATTCTTCTTTTAAAACCACAAATGCCAACCACTCTGAAAGAACTCTCTCTTTGCCATCACTACATTAAGAAGCAAGGCACAGTCATCAAACGGGAGCTGTGTCTATAGAAAACACAGCCACCAGCAACTTTACTGCTGAAAAGAGAGCCCCAAAAATCATCATCGTGGATAGTGAGTTTGGACATTTTTGAGCACATTTCTCAGCTTGCATTCTAAAGAAATGATCCCTAAAAGTATAGTCCTACTGATACAACGCCAGATTAATGCCAATCACATAGCCAAGGGTTACACAATTTACGGGGAGACGTTGCCAACATTCCATATTTAAAGGTATAAACCATCAGCAAGTTCAGGACTTACAATATATAAAGAATTAGAGAGAATTTTCCAAACCATTAAATACCTACAAGAATGAAGACAAAAATGCTTTGGTGTTCCAAGAGGTTTTAATAAATGATAAAAGGCAGCGACTCTAAAGGTTTATCCACCTGGATGGAACATTGCACTTTTTTCAACACACTAAAACTTTAGTTATTGAATAAAAAAAAGGCTCTTTCTTAAAGTAAAACCTAGCATTTTGTCATGCACCAGATTTGAGTATGGATTGCAAAGAAACTGTTGTTTTTTTTTGCCTTGAAAAAGGAAAAACATGCAGCAAGCCAAGCAAAGAAAGGCGTTAAGCAACACAATTCTTCTTTTAAAACCACAAATGCCAACCACTCTGAAAGAACTCTCTCTTTGCCATCACTACATTGAGAAGCAAGGCACAGTCATCAAACGGGAGCTGTGTCTATAGAAAACACAGCCACCAGCAAATTTACTGCTGAAAAGAGAGCCCCAAAAATCATCATCGTGGATAGTGAGTTTGGACATTTTTGAGCACATTTCTCAGCTTGCATTCTAAAGAAATGATCACTAAAAGTATAGTCCTGCTGATACAACGCCAGATTAATGCCAATCACATAGCCAAGGGTTACACAATTTACGGGGAGACGTTGCCAACATTCCATATTTAAAGGTATAAACCATCAGCAAGTTCAGGACTTACAATATATAAAGAATTAGAGAGAATTTTCCAAACCATTAAATACCTACAAGAATGAAGACAAAAATGCTTTGGTGTTCCAAGAGGTTTTAATAAATGATAAAAGGCAGCGACTCTAAAGGTTTATCCACCTGGATGGAACATTGCACTTTTTTCAACACACTAAAACTTTAGTTATTGAATAAAAAAAAGGCTCTTTCTTAAAGTAAAACCTAGCATTTTGTCATGCACCAGATTTGAGTATGGATTGCAAAGAAACTGTTGTTTTTTTGCCTTGAAAAAGGAAAAACATGCAGCAAGCCAAGCAAAGAAAGGCGTTAAGCAACACAATTCTTCTTTTAAAACCACAAATGCCAACCACTCTGAAAGAACTCTCTCTTTGCCATCACTACATTAAGAAGCAAAGCACAGTCATCAAACGGGAGCTGTGTCTATAGAAAACACAGCCACCAGCAACTTTACTGCTGAAAAGAGATCCCCAAAAATCATCATCGTGGATAGTGAGTTTGGACATTTTTGAGCACATTTCTCAGCTTGCATTCTAAAGAAATGATCCCTAAAAGTATAGTCCTGCTGATACAACGCCAGATTAATGCCAATCACATAGCCAAGGGTTACACAATTTACGGGGAGACGTTGCCAACATTCCATATTTAAAGGTATAAACCATCAGCAAGTTCAGGACTTACAATATATAAAGAATTAGAGAGAATTTTCCAAACCATTAAATACCTACAAGAATGAAGACAAAAATGCTTTGGTGTTCCAAGAGGTTTTAATAAATGATAAAAGGCAGCGACTCTAAAGGTTTATCCACCTGGATGGAACATTGCACTTTTTTCAACACACTAAAACTTTAGTTATTGAATAAAAAAAAGGCTCTTTCTTAAAGTAAAACCTAGCATTTTGTCATGCACCAGATTTGAGTATGGATTGCAAAGAAACTGTTGTTTTTTTTGCCTTGAAAAAGGAAAAACATGCAGCAAGCCAAGCAAAGAAAGGCGTTAAGCAACACAATTCTTCTTTTAAAACCACAAATGCCAACCACTCTGAAAGAACTCTCTCTTTGCCATCACTACATTGAGAAGCAAGGCACAGTCATCAAACGGGAGCTGTGTCTATAGAAAACACAGCCACAAGCAACTTTACTGCTGAAAAGAGAGCCCCAAAAATCATCATCGTGGATAGTGAGTTTGGACATTTTTGAGCACATTTCTCAGCTTGCATTCTAAAGAAATGATCCCTAAAAGTATAGTCCTGCTGATACAACGCCAGATTAATGCCAATCACATAGCCAAGGGTTACACAATTTACGGGGAGACGTTGCCAACATTCCATATTTAAAGGTATAAACCATCAGCAAGTTCAGGACTTACAATATATAAAGAATTAGAGAGAATTTTCCAAACCATTAAATACCTACAAGAATGAAGACAAAAATGCTTTGGTGTTCCAAGAGGTTTTAATAAATGATAAAAGGCAGCGACTCTAAAGGTTTATCCACCTGGATGGAACATTGCACTTTTTTCAACACACTAAAACTTTAGTTATTGAATAAAAAAAAGGCTCTTTCTTAAAGTAAAACCTAGCATTTTGTCATGCACCAGATTTGAGTATGGATTGCAAAGAAACTGTTGTTTTTTTTTGCCTTGAAAAAGGAAAAACATGCAGCAAGCCAAGCAAAGAAAGGCGTTAAGCAACACAATTCTTCTTTTAAAACCACAAATGCCAACCACTCTGAAAGAACTCTCTCTTTGCCATCACTACATTGAGAAGCAACGCACAGTCATCAAACGGGAGCTGTGTCTATAGAAAACACAGCCACCAGCAACTTTACTGCTGAAAAGAGAGCCCCAAAAATCATCATCGTGGATAGTGAGTTTGGACATTTTTGAGCACATTTCTCAGCTTGCATTCTAAAGAAATGATCCCTAAAAGTATAGTCCTGCTGATACAACGCCAGATTAATGCCAATCACATAGCCAAGGGTTACACAATTTACGGGGAGACGTTGCCAACATTCCATATTTAAAGGTATAAACCATCAGCAAGTTCAGGACTTACAATATATAAAGAATGAGAGAGATTTTTCCAAACCATTAAATACCTACAAGAATGAAGACAAAAATGCTTTGGTGTTCCAAGAGGTTTTAATAAATGATAAAAGGCAGCGACTCTAAAGGTTTATCCACCTGGATGGAACATTGCACTTTTTTCAACACACTAAAACTTTAGTTATTGAATAAAAAAAAGGCTCTTTCTTAAAGTAAAACCTAGCATTTTGTCATGCACCAGATTTGAGTATGGATTGCAAAGAAACTGTTGTTTTTTTGCCTTGAAAAAGGAAAAACATGCAGCAAGCCAAGCAAAGAAAGGCGTTAAGCAACACAATTCTTCTTTTAAAACCACAAATGCCAACCACTCTGAAAGAACTCTCTCTTTGCCATCACTACATTAAGAAGCAAGGCACAGTCATCAAACGGGAGCTGCGTCTATAGAAAACACAGCCACCAGCAACTTTACTGCTGAAAAGAGAGCCCCAAAAATCATCATCGTGGATAGTGAGTTTGGACATTTTTTGAGCACATTTCTCAGCTTGCATTCTAAAGAAATGATCCCTAAAAGTATAGTCCTGCTGATACAACGCCAGATTAATGTCAATCACATAGCCAAGGGTTACACAATTTACGGGGAGACGTTGCCAACATTCCATATTTAAAGGTATAAACCATCAGCAAGTTCAGGACTTACAATATATAAAGAATTAGAGAGAATTTTCCAAACCATTAAATACCTACAAGAATGAAGACAAAAATGCTTTGGTGTTCCAAGAGGTTTTAATAAACGATAAAAGGCAGCGACTCTAAAGGTTTATTCACCTGGATGGAACATTGCACTTTTTTCAACACACTAAAACTTTAGTTATTGAATAAAAAAAAGGCTCTTTCTTAAAGTAAAACCTAGCATTTTGTCATGCACCAGATTTGAGTATGGATTGCAAAGAAACTGTTGTTTTTTTGCCTTGAAAAAGGAAAAACATGCAGCAAGCCAAGCAAAGAAAGGCGTTAAGCAACACAATTCTTCTTTTAAAACCACAAATGCCAACCACTCTGAAAGAACTCTCTCTTTGCCATCACTACATTAAGAAGCAAGGCACAGTCATCAAACGGGAGCTGTGTCTATAGAAAACACAGCCACCAGCAACTTTACTGCTGAAAAGAGAGCCCCAAAAATCATCATCGTGGATAGTGAGTTTGGACATTTTTGAGCACATTTCTCAGCTTGCATTCTAAAGAAATGATCCCTAAAAGTATAGTCCTACTGATACAACGCCAGATTAATGCCAATCACATAGCCAAGGGTTACACAATTTACGGGGAGACGTTGCCAACATTCCATATTTAAAGGTATAAACCATCAGCAAGTTCAGGACTTACAATATATAAAGAATTAGAGAGAATTTTCCAAACCATTAAATACCTACAAGAATGAAGACAAAAATGCTTTGGTGTTCCAAGAGGTTTTAATAAATGATAAAAGGCAGCGACTCTAAAGGTTTATCCACCTGGATGGAACATTGCACTTTTTTCAACACACTAAAACTTTAGTTATTGAATAAAAAAAAGGCTCTTTCTTAAAGTAAAACCTAGCATTTTGTCATGCACCAGATTTGAGTATGGATTGCAAAGAAACTGTTGTTTTTTTTTGCCTTGAAAAAGGAAAAACATGCAGCAAGCCAAGCAAAGAAAGGCGTTAAGCAACACAATTCTTCTTTTAAAACCACAAATGCCAACCACTCTGAAAGAACTCTCTCTTTGCCATCACTACATTGAGAAGCAAGGCACAGTCATCAAACGGGAGCTGTGTCTATAGAAAACACAGCCACCAGCAACTTTACTGCTGAAAAGAGAGCCCCAAAAATCATCATCGTGGATAGTGAGTTTGGACATTTTTGAGCACATTTCTCAGCTTGCATTCTAAAGAAATGATCCCTAAAAGTATAGTCCTGCTGATACAACGGCAGATTGATGCCAATCACATAGCCAAGGGTTACACAATTTACGGGGAGACGTTGCCAACATTCCATATTTAAAGGTATAAACCATCAGCAAGTTCAGGACTTACAATATATAAAGAATGAGAGAGATTTTTCCAAACCATTAAATACCTACAAGAATGAAGACAAAAATGCTTTGGTGTTCCAAGAGGTTTTAATAAATGATAAAAGGCAGCAACTCTAAAGGTTTATCCACCTGGATGGAACATTGCACTTTTTTCAACACACTAAAACTTTAGTTATTGAATAAAAAAAAGGCTCTTTCTTAAAGTAAAACCTAGCATTTTGTCATGCACCAGATTTGAGTATGGATTGCAAAGAAACTGTTGTTTTTTTGCCTTGAAAAAGGAAAAACATGCAGCAAGCCAAGCAAAGAAAGGCGTTAAGCAACACAATTCTTCTTTTAAAACCACAAATGCCAACCACTCTGAAAGAACTCTCTCTTTGCCATCACTACATTAAGAAGCAAGGCACAGTCATCAAACGGGAGCTGTGTCTATAGAAAACACAGCCACCAGCAACTTTACTGCTGAAAAGAGAGCCCCAAAAATCATCATCGTGGATAGTGAGTTTGGACATTTTTGAGCACATTTCTCAGCTTGCATTCTAAAGAAATGATCCCTAAAAGTATAGTCCTGCTGATACAACGCCAGATTAATGCCAATCACATAGCCAAGGGTTACACAATTTACGGGGAGACGTTGCCAACATTCCATATTTAAAGGTTTAAACCATCAGCAAGTTCAGGACTTACAATATATAAAGAATTAGAGAGAATTTTCCAAACCATTAAATACCTACAAGAATGAAGACAAAAATGCTTTGGTGTTCCAAGAGGTTTTAATAAATGATAAAAGGCAGCGACTCTAAAGGTTTATCCACCTGGATGGAACATTGCACTTTTTTCAACACACTAAAACTTTAGTTATTGAATAAAAAAAAGGCTCTTTCTTAAAGTAAAACCTAGCATTTTGTCATGCACCAGATTTGAGTATGGATTGCAAAGAAACTGTTGTTTTTTTTTGTCTTGAAAAAGGAAAAACATGCAGCAAGCCAAGCAAAGAAAGGCGTTAAGCAACACAATTCTTCTTTTAAAACCACAAATGCCAACCACTCTGAAAGAACTCTCTCTTTGCCATCACTACATTGAGAAGCAAGGCACAGTCATCAAACGGGAGCTGTGTCTATAGAAAACACAGCCACCAGCAACTTTACTGCTGAAAAGAGAGCCCCAAAAATCATCATCGTGGATAGTGAGTTTGGACATTTTTGAGCACATTTCTCAGCTTGCATTCTAAAGAAATGATCCCTAAAAGTATAGTCCTGCTGATACAACGCCAGATTAATGCCAATCACATAGCCAAGGGTTACACAATTTACGGGGAGACGTTGCCAACATTCCATATTTAAAGGTATAAACTATCAGCAAGTGCAGGACTTACAATATATAAGGAATTAGAAAGAATTTTCCAATCCATTAAATACCTACAAGAATGAAGACAAAAAAGCTTTGGTGTTCCAAGAGGTTGTAATAAATTATAAAAGGCAGCGACTCTAAAGGTTTATCCGCCTGGATGGAACATTGCACTTTTTTCAACACACTAAAACTTTAGTTATTGAATAAAAAAAGGCTCTTTCTTAAAGTAAAACCTGGCATTTTGTCATGCACCAGATTTGAGTATGGATTGCAAAGAAACTGTTGTTTTTTTGCCTTGAAAAAGGAAAAACATGCAGCAAGCCAAGCAAAGAAAGGCGTTAAGCAACACAATTCTTCTTTTAAAACCACAAATGCCAACCACTCTGAAAGAACTCTCTCTTTGCCATCACTACATTGAGAAGCAACGCACAGTTATCAAACGGGAGCTGTGTCTATAGAAAACACAGCCACCAGCAACTTTACTGCTGAAAAGAGAGCCCCAAAAATCATGATCGTGGATAGTGAGTTTGGACATTTTTGAGCACATTTCTCAACTTGCATTCTAAAGAAATGATCCCTAAAAGTATAGTCCTACTGATACAACGCCAGATTAATGCCAATCACATAGCCAAGGGTTACACAATTTACGGGGAGACGTTGCCAACATTCCATATTTAAAGGTATAAACCATCAGCAAGTTCAGGACTTACAATATATAAAGAATTAGAGAGAATTTTCCAAACCATTAAATACCTACAAGAATGAAGACAAAAATGCTTTGGTGTTCCAAGAGGTTTTAATAAATGATAAAAGGCAGCGACTCTAAAGGTTTATCCACCTGGATGGAACATTGCACTTTTTTCAACACACTAAAACTTTAGTTATTGAATAAAAAAAAGGCTCTTTCTTAAAGTAAAACCTAGCATTTTGTCATGCACCAGATTTGAGTATGGATTGCAAAGAAACTGTTGTTTTTTTTTGCCTTGAAAAAGGAAAAACATGCAGCAAGCCAAGCAAAGAAAGGCGTTAAGCAACACAATTCTTCTTTTAAAACCACAAATGCCAACCACTCTGAAAGAACTCTCTCTTTGCCATCACTACATTGAGAAGCAAGGCACAGTCATCAAACGGGAGCTGTGTCTATAGAAAACACAGCCACCAGCAACTTTACTGCTGAAAAGAGAGCCCCAAAAATCATCATCGTGGATAGTGAGTTTGGACATTTTTGAGCACATTTCTCAGCTTGCATTCTAAAGAAATGATCCCTAAAAGTATAGTCCTGCTGATACAACGCCAGATTAATGCCAATCACATAGCCAAGGGTTACACAATTTACGGGGAGACGTTGCCAACATTCCATATTTAAAGGTATAAACCATCAGCAAGTTCAGGACTTACAATATATAAAGAATGAGAGAGATTTTTCCAAACCATTAAATACCTACAAGAATGAAGACAAAAATGCTTTGGTGTTCCAAGAGGTTTTAAGAAATGATAAAAGGCAGCAACTCTAAAGGTTTATCCACCTGGATGGAACATTGCACTTTTTTCAACACACTAAAACTTTAGTTATTGAATAAAAAAAAGGCTCTTTCTTAAAGTAAAACCTAGCATTTTGTCATGCACCAGATTTGAGTATGGATTGCAAAGAAACTGTTGTTTTTTTGCCTTGAAAAAGGAAAAACATGCAGCAAGCCAAGCAAAGAAAGGCGTTAAGCAACACAATTCTTCTTTTAAAACCACAAATGCCAACCACTCTGAAAGAACTCTCTCTTTGCCATCACTACATTAAGAAGCAAGGCACAGTCATCAAACGGGAGCTGTGTCTATAGAAAACACAGCCACCAGCAAATTTACTGCTGAAAAGAGAGCCCCAAAAATCATCATCGTGGATAGTGAGTTTGGACATTTTTGAGCACATTTCTCAGCTTGCATTCTAAAGAAATGATCCCTAAAAGCATAGTCCTGCTGATACAACGCCAGATTAATGCCAATCACATAGCCAAGGGTTACACAATTTACGGGGAGACGTTGCCAACATTCCATATTTAAAGGTATAAACCATCAGCAAGTTCAGGACTTACAATATATAAAGAATTAGAGAGAATTTTCCAAACCATTAAATACCTACAAGAATGAAGACAAAAATGCTTTGGTGTTCCAAGAGGTTTTAATAAATGATAAAAGGCAGCGACTCTAAAGGTTTATCCACCTGGATGGAACATTGCACTTTTTTCAGCACACTAAAACTTTAGTTATTGAATAAAAAATAGGCTCTTTCTTAAGGTAAAACCTAGCATTTTGTCATGCACCAGATTTGAGTATGGATTGCAAAGAAACTGTTGTTTTTTTTTGCCTTGAAAAAGGAAAAACATGCAGCAAGCCAAGCAAAGAAAGGCATTAAGCAACACAATTCTTCTTTTAAAACCACAAATGCCAACCACTCTGAAAGAACTCTCTCTTTGCCATCACTACATTGAGAAGCAAGGCACAGTCATCAAACGGGAGCTGTGTCTATAGAAAACACAGCCACCAGCAACTTTACTGCTGAAATATTGAGCCCCAAAAATCATCATCGTGGATAGTGAGTATGGACATTTTTGAGCACATTTCTCAGCTTGCATTCTAAAGAAATGATCCCTAAAAGTATAGTCCTGCTAATACAACGCCAGATTAATGCCAATCACATAGCCAAGGGTTACACAATTTACGGGGAGACGTTGCCAACATTCCATATTTAAAGGTATAAACCATCAGCAAGTGCAGGACTTACAATATATAAGGAATTAGAAAGAATTTTCCAATCCATTAAATACCTACAAGAATGAAGACAAAAAAGCTTTGGTGTTCCAAGAGGTTTTAATAAATTATAAAAGGCAGCGACTCTAAAGGTTTATCCACCTGGATGGAACATTGCACTTTTTTCAACACACTAAAACTTTAGTTATTGAATAAAAAAAGGCTCTTTCTTAAAGTAAAACCTGGCATTTTGTCATGCACCAGATTTGAGTATGGATTGCAAAGAAACTGTTGTTTTTTTTTGCCTTGAAAAAGGAAAAACATGCAGCAAGCCAAGCAAAGAAAGGCGTTAAGCAACACAATTCTTCTTTTAAAACCACAAATGCCAACCACTCTGAAAGAACTCTCTCTTTGCCATCACTACATTGAGAAGCAACGCACAGTCATCAAACGGGAGCTGTGTCTATAGAAAACACAGCCACCAGCAACTTTACTGCTGAAAAGAGAGCCCCAAAAATCATCATCGTGGATAGTGTGTTTGGACATTTTTGAGCACATTTCTCAGCTTGCATTCCAAAGAAATGATCCCTAAAAGTATAGTCCTGCTGATACAACGCCAGATTAATGCCAATCACATAGCCAAGGGTTACACAATTTACGGGGAGACGTTGCCAACATTCCATATTTAAAGGTATAAACCATCAGCAAGTTCAGGACTTACAATATATAAAGAATTAGAGAGAATTTTCCAAACCATTAAATACCTACAAGAATGAAGACAAAAATGCTTTGGTGTTCCAAGAGGTTTTAATAAATGATAAAAGGCAGCGACTCTAAAGGTTTATCCACCTGGATGGAACATTGCACTTTTTTCAACACACTAAAACTTTAGTTATTGAATAAAAAAAAGGCTCTTTCTTAAAGTAAAACCTAGCATTTTGTCATGCACCAGATTTGAGTATGGATTGCAAAGAAACTGTTGTTTTTTTTTGCCTTAAAAAAGGAAAAACATGCAGCAAGCCAAGCAAAGAAAGGCGTTAAGCAACACAATTCTTCTTTTAAAACCACAAATGCCAACCACTCTGAAAGAACTCTCTCTTTGCCATCACTACATTGAGAAGCAAGGCACAGTCATCAAACGGGAGCTGTGTCTATAGAAAACACAGCCACCAGCAACTTTACTGCTGAAAAGAGAGCCCCAAAAATCATCATCGTGGATAGTGAGTTTGGACATTTTTGAGCACATTTCTCAGCTTGCATTCTAAAGAAATGATCCCTAAAAGTATAGTCCTGCTGATACAACGCCAGATTAATGCCAATCACATAGCCAAGGGTTACACAATTTACGGGGAGACGTTGCCAACATTCCATATTTAAAGGTATAAACCATCAGCAAGTGCAGGACTTACAATATATAAGGAATTAGAAAGAATTTTCCAATCCATTAAATACCTACAAGAATGAAGACAAAAAAGCTTTGGTGTTCCAAGAGGTTTTAATAAATTATAAAAGGCAGCGACTCTAAAGGTTTATCCACCTGGATGGAACATTGCACTTTTTTCAACACACTAAAACTTTAGTTATTGAATAAAAAAAGGCTCTTTCTTAAAGTAAAACCTGGCATTTTGTCATGCACCAGATTTGAGTATGGATTGCAAAGAAACTGTTGTTTTTTTTTGCCTTGAAAAAGGAAAAACATGCAGCAAGCCAAGCAATGAAAGGTGTTAAGCAACACAATTCTTCTTTTAAAACCACAAATGCCAACCACTCTGAAAGAACTCTCTCTTTGCCATCACTACATTGAGAAGCAACGCACAGTCATCAAATGGGAGCTGTGTCTATAGAAAACACAGCCACCAGCAACTTTACTGCTGAAAAGAGAGCCCCAAAAATCATCATCGTGGATAGTGAGTTTGGACATTTTTGAGCACATTTCTCAGCTTGCATTCTAAAGAAATGATCCCTAAAAGTATAGTCCTGCTGATACAACGCCAGATTAATGCCAATCACATAGCCAAGGGTTACACAATTTACGGGGAGACGTTGCCAACATTCCATATTTAAAGGTATAAACCATCAGCAAGTTCAGGACTTACAATATATAAAGAATGAGAGAGATTTTTCCAAACCATTAAATACCTACAAGAATGAAGACAAAAATGCTTTGGTGTTCCAAGAGGTTTTAAGAAATGATAAAAGGCAGCAACTCTAAAGGTTTATCCACCTGGATGGAACATTGCACTTTTTTCAACACACTAAAACTTTAGTTATTGAATAAAAAAAAGGCTCTTTCTTAAAGTAAAACCTAGCATTTTGTCATGCACCAGATTTGAGTATGGATTGCAAAGAAACTGTTGTTTTTTTGCCTTGAAAAAGGAAAAACATGCAGCAAGCCAAGCAAAGAAAGGCGTTAAGCAACACAATTCTTCTTTTAAAACCACAAATGCCAACCACTCTGAAAGAACTCTCTCTTTGCCATCACTACATTAAGAAGCAAGGCACAGTCATCAAACGGGAGCTGTGTCTATAGAAAACACAGCCACCAGCAACTTTACTGCTGAAAAGAGAGCCCCAAAAATCATCATCGTGGATAGTGAGTTTGGACATTTTTGAGCACATTTCTCAGCTTGCATTCTAAAGAAATGATCCCTAAAAGTATAGTCCTGCTGATACAACGCCAGATTAATGCCAATCACATAGCCAAGGGTTACACAATTTACGGGGAGACGTTGCCAACATTCCATATTTAAAGGTATAAACCATCAGCAAGTTCAGGACTTACAATATATAAAGAATTAGAGAGAATTTTCCAAACCATTAAATACCTACAAGAATGAAGACAAAAATGCTTTGGTGTTCCAAGAGGTTTTAATAAATGATAAAAGGCAGCGACTCTAAAGGTTTATCCACCTGGATGGAACATTGCACTTTTTTCAACACACTAAAACTTTAGTTATTGAATAAAAAAAAGGCTCTTTCTTAAAGTAAAACCTAGCATTTTGTCATGCACCAGATTTGAGTATGGATTGCAAAGAAACTGTTGTTTTTTTTTGCCTTGAAAAAGGAAAAACATGCAGCAAGCCAAGCAAAGAAAGGCGTTAAGCAACACAATTCTTCTTTTAAAACCACAAATGCCAACCACTCTGAAAGAACTCTCTCTTTGCCATCACTACATTGAGAAGCAAGGCACAGTCATCAAACGGGAGCTGTGTCTATAGAAAACACAGCCACCAGCAACTTTACTGCTGAAAAGAGAGCCCCAAAAATCATCATCGTGGATAGTGAGTTTGGACATTTTTGAGCACATTTCTCAGCTTGCATTCTAAAGAAATGATCCCTAAAAGTATAGTCCTGCTGATACAACGCCAGATTAATGCCAATCACATAGCCAAGGGTTACACAATTTACGGGGAGACGTTGCCAACATTCCATATTTAAAGGTATAAACCATCAGCAAGTGCAGGACTTACAATATATAAGGAATTAGAAAGAATTTTCCAATCCATTAAATACCTACAAGAATGAAGACAAAAAAGCTTTGGTGTTCCAAGAGGTTTTAATAAATTATAAAAGGCAGCGACTCTAAAGGTTTATCCACCTGGATGGAACATTGCACTTTTTTCAACACACTAAAACTTTAGTTATTGAATAAAAAAAGGCTCTTTCTTAAAGTAAAACCTGGCATATTGTCATGCACCAGATTTGAGTATGGATTGCAAAGAAACTGTTGTTTTTTTTTGCCTTGAAAAAGGAAAAACATGCAGCAAGCCAAGCAAAGAAAGGCGTTAAGCAACACAATTCTTCTTTTAAAACCACAAATGCCAACCACTCTGAAAAAACTCTCTCTTTGCCATCACTACATTGAGAAGCAACGCACAGTCATCAAACGGGAGCTGTGTCTATAGAAAACACAGCCACCAGCAACTTTACTGCTGAAAAGAGAGCCCCAAAAATCATCATCGTGGATAGTGAGTTTGGACATTTTTGAGCACATTTCTCAGCTTGCATTCTAAAGAAATGATCCCTAAAAGTATAGTCCTGCTGATACAACGCCAGATTAATGCCAATCACATAGCCAAGGGTTACACAATTTACGGGGAGACGTTGCCAACATTCCATATTTAAAGGTATAAACCATCAGCAAGTTCAGGACTTACAATATATAAAGAATTAGAGAGAATTTTCCAAACCATTAAATACCTACAAGAATGAAGACAAAAATGCTTTGGTGTTCCAAGAGGTTTTAATAAATGATAAAAGGCAGCGACTCTAAAGGTTTATCCACCTGGATGGAACATTGCACTTTTTTCAACACACTAAAACTTTAGTTATTGAATAAAAAAAAGGCTCTTTCTTAAAGTAAAACCTAGCATTTTGTCATGCACCAGATTTGAGTATGGATTGCAAAGAAACTGTTGTTTTTTTTTGCCTTGAAAAAGGAAAAACATGCAGCAAGCCAAGCAAAGAAAGGCGTTAAGCAACACAATTCTTCTTTTAAAACCACAAATGCCAACCACTCTGAAAGAACTCTCTCTTTGCCATCACTACATTGAGAAGCAAGGCACAGTCATCAAACGGGAGCTGTGTCTATAGAAAACACAGCCACCAGCAACTTTACTGCTGAAAAGAGAGCCCCAAAAATCATCATCGTGGATAGTGAGTTTGGACATTTTTGAGCACATTTCTCAGCTTGCATTCTAAAGAAATGATCCCTAAAAGTATAGTCCTGCTGATACAACGCCAGATTAATGCCAATCACATAGCCAAGGGTTACACAATTTACGGGGAGACGTTGCCAACATTCCATATTTAAAGGTATAAACCATCAGCAAGTGCAGGACTTACAATATATAAGGAATTAGAAAGAATTTTCCAATCCATTAAATACCTACAAGAATGAAGACAAAAAAGCTTTGGTGTTCCAAGAGGTTTTAATAAATTATAAAAGGCAGCGACTCTAAAGGTTTATCCGCCTGGATGGAACATTGCACTTTTTTCAACACACTAAAACTTTAGTTATTGAATAAAAAAGGCTCTTTCTTAAAGTAAAACCTGGCATTTTGTCATGCACCAGATTTGAGTATGGATTGCAAAGAAACTGTTGTTTTTTTTGCCTTGAAAAAGGAAAAACATGCAGCAAGCCAAGCAAAGAAAGGCGTTAAGCAACACAATTCTTCTTTTAAAACCACAAATGCCAACCTCTCTGAAAGAACTCTCTCTTTGCCATCACTACATTGAGAAGCAACGCACAGTCATCAAACGGGAGCTGTGTCTATAGAAAACACAGCCACCAGCAACTTTACTGCTGAAAAGAGAGCCCCAAAAATCATCATCGTGGATAGTGAGTTTGGACATTTTTGAACACATTTCTCAGCTTGCATTCTAAAGAAATGATCCCTAAAAGTATAGTCCTGCTGATACAACGCCAGATTAATGCCAATCACATAGCCAAGGGTTACACAATTTACGGGGAGACGTTGCCAACATTCCATATTTAAAGGTATAAACCATCAGCAAGTTCAGGACTTACAATATATAAAGAATGAGAGAGATTTTTCCAAACCATTAAATACCTACAAGAATGAAGACAAAAATGCTTTGGTGTTCCAAGAGGTTTTAATAAATGATAAAAGGCAGCAACTCTAAAGGTTTATCCACCTGGATGGAACATTGCACTTTTTTCAACACACTAAAACTTTAGTTATTGAATAAAAAAAAGGCTCTTTCTTAAAGTAAAACCTAGCATTTTGTCATGCACCAGATTTGAGTATGGATTGCAAAGAAACTGTTGTTTTTTTGCCTTGAAAAAGGAAAAACATGCAGCAAGCCAAGCAAAGAAAGGCGTTAAGCAACACAATTCTTCTTTTAAAACCACAAATGCCAACCACTCTGAAAGAACTCTCTCTTTGCCATCACTACATTGAGAAGCAAGGCACAGTCATCAAACAGGAGCTGTGTCTATAGAAAACACAGCCACCAGCAACTTTACTGCTGAAAAGAGAGCCCCAAAAATCATCATCGTGGATAGTGAGTATGGACATTTTTGAGCACATTTCTCAGCTTGCATTCTAAAGAAATGATCCCTAAAAGTATACTCCGGCTGATACAACGCCAGATTAATGCCAATCACATAGCCAAGGGTTACACAATTTACGGGGAGACGTTGCCAACATTCCATATTTAAAGGTATAAACCATCAGTAAGTTCAGGACTTACAATATATAAAGAATTAGAGAGAATTTTCCAAACCATTAAATACCTACAAGAATGAAGACAAAAATGCTTTGGTGTTCCAAGAGGTTTTAATAAATGATAAAAGGCAGCGACTCTAAAGGTTTATCCACCTGGATGGAACATTGCACTTTTTTCAACACACTAAAACTTTAGTTATTGAATAAAAAAAAGGCTCTTTCTTAAAGTAAAACCTAGCATTTTGTCATGCACCAGATTTGAGTATGGATTGCAAAGAAACTGTTGTTTTTTTTTGCCTTGAAAAAGGAAAAACATGCAGCAAGCCAAGCAAAGAAAGGCGTTAAGCAACACAATTCTTCTTTTAAAACCACAAATGCCAACCACTCTGAAAGAACTCTCTCTTTGCCATCACTACATTGAGAAGCAAGGCACAGTCATCAAACGGGAGCTGTGTCTATAGAAAACACAGCCACCAGCAACTTTACTGCTGAAAAGAGAGCCCCAAAAATCATCATCGTGGATAGTGAGTTTGGACATTTTTGAGCACATTTCTCAGCTTGCATTCTAAAGAAATGATCCCTAAAAGTATAGTCCTGCTGATACAACGCCAGATTAATGCCAATCACATAGCCAAGGGTTACACAATTTACGGGGAGACGTTGCCAACATTCCATATTTAAAGGTATAAACCATCAGCAAGTTCAGGACTTACAATTAGGGATGAGCGAATCGATCCGGACGAACCCGGATTCGATCCGAATTTCAGGAAAAATTCGATTCGGATCGAATCCGAATTTCCCCGCGATTCGATCACTCGAAGTTTTCCTTTAACATCCATTCATTTACATTACAGGCATTCTAAGATGGCGGACGGGACATGTCTGGACATGTATCCCGCGCCAGTGCAAGCTGGGGCAGTCACATGCAGCCTATCAGCAGCCAGCAAGCCCGGTGACGTCACACAGCGGTATTTAACGGCGGCCATCTTGCTTTTCCTCATTTCTCTATTGCATTCGTGACAGACAGACAGAACGCTGTGTAGCTGAGGCAGTTAGACAGGCTGGAGACAGGGACAGACAGGGACAGGCTGGAGACAGGCAGGAGACAGGCAGGAGACAGACAGGAGACAGACAGAAAGCCAGGGAAAGGTAGGAAAAACGGAGCTGGCTGACAGGGAGATTTTTTTTTTTTCATCCAGCCTTTGTTAGCGTTTTCAGGCTGCTTATAGTAACTAACTGTGCATATATACTAAACTGATCTTAAGTCTGCTGTGAGGCATCCCATTCTGTGACTAAAGCAGCCTCTGTTTAAGACCATATAAGCATTTGCTCTTATCATATTTGAAATTAGGCCTGATAAAGACACTTTTGCTGGCCAAAGCACTACTGGACCCTGCCAGCTCGATTCCTGCCCGGGGCATCCCATTCTGTGACTACAGCAGCCTCTGTTTAAGACCATATAAGCATTTGCTCTTATCATATTTGAAATTAGCCTGATAAAGACACTTTTGCTGGCCAAAGCACTACTGGACCCTGCCAGCTCGATTCCTGCCCGGGGCATCCCATTCTGTTACTAAAGCAGCCTCTGTTTAAGACCATATAAGCATTTGCTCTTATCATATTTGAAATTAGCCTGATAAAGACACTTTTGCTGGCCAAAGCCCTACTGGACCCTGCCAGGTCGATTCCTGCCCAGGGCATCCCATTCTGTGACTAAAGCAGCCTCTGTTTAAGACCATATAAGCATTTGCTCTTATCATATTTGAAATTAGGCCTGATAAAGACACTTTTGCTGGCCAAAGCCCTACTGGACCCTGCCAGCTCGATTCCTGCCCGGGGCATCCCATTCTGTGACTACAGCAGCCTCTGTTTAAGACCATATAAGCATTTGCTCTTATCATATTTGAAATTAGCCTGATAAAGACACTTTTGCTGGCCAAAGCACTACTGGACCCTGCCAGCTCGATTCCTGCCCGGGGCATCCCATTCTGTGACTAAAGCAGCCTCTGTTTAAGACCATATAAGCATTTGCTCTTATCATATTTGAAATTAGGCCTGATAAAGACACTTTTGCTGGCCAAAGCACTACTGGACCCTGCCAGCTCGATTCCTGCCCGGGGCATCCCATTCTGTGACTACAGCAGCCTCTGTTTAAGACCATATAAGCATTTGCTCTTATCATATTTGAAATTAGCCTGATAAAGACACTTTTGCTGGCCAAAGCACTACTGGACCCTGCCAGCTCGATTCCTGCCCGGGGCATCCCATTCTGTGACTAAAGCAGCCTCTGTTTAAGACCATATAAGCATTTGCTCTTATCATATTTGAAATTAGCCTGATAAAGACACTTTTGCTGGCCAAAGCCCTACTGGACCCTGCCAGGTCGATTCCTGCCCAGGGCATCCCATTCTGTGACTAAAGCAGCCTCTGTTTAAGACCATATAAGCATTTGTTCTTATCATATTTGAAATTAGGCCTGATAAAGACACTTTTGCTGGCCAAAGCCCTACTGGACCCTGCCAGCTCGATTCCTGCCCGGGGCATCCCATTCTGTGACTACAGCAGCCTCTGTTTAAGACCATATAAGCATTTGCTCTTATCATATTTGAAATTAGCCTGATAAAGACACTTTTGCTGGCCAAAGCACTACTGGACCCTGCCAGCTCGATTCCTGCCCGGGGCATCCCATTCTGTGACTAAAGCAGCCTCTGTTTAAGACCATATAAGCATTTGCTCTTATCATATTTGAAATTAGGCCTGATAAAGACACTTTTGCTGGCCAAAGCACTACTGGACCCTGCCAGCTCGATTCCTGCCCGGGGCATCCCATTCTGTGACTACAGCAGCCTCTGTTTAAGACCATATAAGCATTTGCTCTTATCATATTTGAAATTAGCCTGATAAAGACACTTTTGCTGGCCAAAGCACTACTGGACCCTGCCAGCTCGATTCCTGCCCGGGGCATCCCATTCTGTGACTAAAGCAGCCTCTGTTTAAGACCATATAAGCATTTGCTCTTATCATATTTGAAATTAGCCTGATAAAGACACTTTTGCTGGCCAAAGCCCTACTGGACCCTGCCAGGTCGATTCCTGCCCAGGGCATCCCATTCTGTGACTAAAGCAGCCTCTGTTTAAGACCATATAAGCATTTGCTCTTATCATATTTGAAATTAGGCCTGATAAAGACACTTTTGCTGGCCAAAGCCCTACTGGACCCTGCCAGCTCGATTCCTGCCCGGGGCATCCCATTCTGTGACTACAGCAGCCTCTGTTTAAGACCATATAAGCATTTGCTCTTATCATATTTGAAATTAGCCTGATAAAGACACTTTTGCTGGCCAAAGCACTACTGGACCCTGCCAGCTCGATTCCTGCCCGGGGCATCCCATTCTGTGACTAAAGCAGCCTCTGTTTAAGACCATATAAGCATTTGCTCTTATCATATTTGAAATTAGGCCTGATAAAGACACTTTTGCTGGCCAAAGCACTACTGGACCCTGCCAGCTCGATTCCTGCCCGGGGCATCCCATTCTGTGACTACAGCAGCCTCTGTTTAAGACCATATAAGCATTTGCTCTTATCATATTTGAAATTAGCCTGATAAAGACACTTTTGCTGGCCAAAGCACTACTGGACCCTGCCAGCTCGATTCCTGCCCGGGGCATCCCATTCTGTGACTAAAGCAGCCTCTGTTTAAGACCATATAAGCATTTGCTCTTATCATATTTGAAATTAGCCTGATAAAGACACTTTTGCTGGCCAAAGCCCTACTGGACCCTGCCAGGTCGATTCCTGCCCAGGGCATCCCATTCTGTGACTAAAGCAGCCTCTGTTTAAGACCATATAAGCATTTGCTCTTATCATATTTGAAATTAGGCCTGATAAAGACACTTTTGCTGGCCAAAGCCCTACTGGACCCTGCCAGCTCGATTCCTGCCCAGGGCATCCCATTCTGTGACTAAAGCAGCCTCTGTTTAAGACCATATAAGCATTTGCTCTTATCATATTTGAAATTAGGCCTGATAAAGACACTTTTGCTGGCCAAAGCCCTACTGGACCCTGCCAGGTCGATTCCTGCCCAGGGCATCCCATTCTGTGACTAAAGCAGCCTCTGTTTAAGACCATATAAGCATTTGCTCTTATCATATTTGAAATTAGGCCTGATAAAGACACTTTTGCTGGCCAAAGCCCTACTGGACCCTGCCAGCTCGATTCCTGCCCGGGGCATCCCATTCTGTGACTACAGCAGCCTCTGTTTAAGACCATATAAGCATTTGCTCTTATCATATTTGAAATTAGCCTGATAAAGACACTTTTGCTGGCCAAAGCACTACTGGACCCTGCCAGCTCGATTCCTGCCCGGGGCATCCCATTCTGTGACTAAAGCAGCCTCTGTTTAAGACCATATAAGCATTTGCTCTTATCATATTTGAAATTAGGCCTGATAAAGACACTTTTGCTGGCCAAAGCACTACTGGACCCTGCCAGCTCGATTCCTGCCCGGGGCATCCCATTCTGTGACTACAGCAGCCTCTGTTTAAGACCATATAAGCATTTGCTCTTATCATATTTGAAATTAGCCTGATAAAGACACTTTTGCTGGCCAAAGCACTACTGGACCCTGCCAGCTCGATTCCTGCCCGGGGCATCCCATTCTGTGACTAAAGCAGCCTCTGTTTAAGACCATATAAGCATTTGCTCTTATCATATTTGAAATTAGCCTGATAAAGACACTTTTGCTGGCCAAAGCCCTACTGGACCCTGCCAGGTCGATTCCTGCCCAGGGCATCCCATTCTGTGACTAAAGCAGCCTCTGTTTAAGACCATATAAGCATTTGCTCTTATCATATTTGAAATTAGGCCTGATAAAGACACTTTTGCTGGCCAAAGCCCTACTGGACCCTGCCAGCTCGATTCCTGCCCGGGGCATCCCATTCTGTGACTACAGCAGCCTCTGTTTAAGACCATATAAGCATTTGCTCTTATCATATTTGAAATTAGCCTGATAAAGACACTTTTGCTGGCCAAAGCACTACTGGACCCTGCCAGCTCGATTCCTGCCCGGGGCATCCCATTCTGTGACTAAAGCAGCCTCTGTTTAAGACCATATAAGCATTTGCTCTTATCATATTTGAAATTAGGCCTGATAAAGACACTTTTGCTGGCCAAAGCACTACTGGACCCTGCCAGCTCGATTCCTGCCCGGGGCATCCCATTCTGTGACTACAGCAGCCTCTGTTTAAGACCATATAAGCATTTGCTCTTATCATATTTGAAATTAGCCTGATAAAGACACTTTTGCTGGCCAAAGCACTACTGGACCCTGCCAGCTCGATTCCTGCCCGGGGCATCCCATTCTGTGACTAAAGCAGCCTCTGTTTAAGACCATATAAGCATTTGCTCTTATCATATTTGAAATTAGCCTGATAAAGACACTTTTGCTGGCCAAAGCCCTACTGGACCCTGCCAGGTCGATTCCTGCCCAGGGCATCCCATTCTGTGACTAAAGCAGCCTCTGTTTAAGACCATATAAGCATTTGCTCTTATCATATTTGAAATTAGGCCTGATAAAGACACTTTTGCTGGCCAAAGCCCTACTGGACCCTGCCAGCTCGATTCCTGCCCGGGGCATCCCATTCTGTGACTACAGCAGCCTCTGTTTAAGACCATATAAGCATTTGCTCTTATCATATTTGAAATTAGCCTGATAAAGACACTTTTGCTGGCCAAAGCACTACTGGACCCTGCCAGCTCGATTCCTGCCCGGGGCATCCCATTCTGTGACTAAAGCAGCCTCTGTTTAAGACCATATAAGCATTTGCTCTTATCATATTTATATTATAAGACACTTTTGCTGGGCATAGGCTTACTGCTGCCTGCCAGGTGCACTTCTGTTGAGGCATCCCATTCTGTAACATAGCATACCCCTCTTTATTTACACTAAGCAGCTCTCTTATTTACACTAAGCAGGCCTGTTGGAGGCTGAGTGTTACTGCTCACTTTTGGTGTGCATTATATTCTGTTTTATATAGACCCACTGCTGCCTGGGGGTTCTTAAAATATCACCTACTACCACGCCAGTTAGACTATGTCGGGCAGACAAGTGCCTGGAAGTGAAAAGAGGAGTGGCAGAGGCCAAGATTCCGCAGGCAGAGCTCGCATCAGACTGGGGGCCAGTAGCAGCAGGAGTCACGCTGAGAGACCTAATCTGCCAGTATCTGCTAGCGGTCGGGTCTCCACCAGTAACGCATCTGCCGTGGTAGATTGGCTGACGCGCTCATCAACAACATCATCACAACTTACATCTGAGACCCCCAGTCTAGGGTCGGTAGGTTCCTCTGACACAACCCTGAGTTGGCATGCCCCGAGAGCAGTCCCTGTCCTCCCATTTCCTCTGTCCTACGCCGTTCCCTCCCCCAGCGACATATCCTATGCTTTGGGTTCAGCTCCACTCTTTAGTGAGGAGGACGATCAGATACAGGAGGACAGTCAGCAGCTACTGCCCAGCCAAGAAATGGAGGTGGCTTCTTTAGCTAGGCAGACAAATAGTGATGTGGACAGTGTCGTGGGTGCTGCGAGCGTTCCAGCTCCTGCGCCAGACACTGTTGACGAATCCACGAACATCAGTGACGTACAGCCACAACCCGGTGATGATGATGATGATGACGATGAAGCCGATCGCACTTGGGAGCCGGGTGATGAAGGGGCTTCATCGTCATCATCAGGAGAAGAGGGGCGCAGGTTGCCCCGGAGTCAGCAGCTGAGGCAGCAAGGTGGTAGCAGTCAGCATGGGGGCACAATTCCAAAGGCTGGAGCCGGCCGGGGCCGGGGCCGGGGTAGAGCACCTGCTGTGCGGCAGTCTACCTTATCGGGAGGTAGTGGAGCAGGGGTTCCTGGAGTTGGCAACAGCAGCAGTGAATCAGTGAGGCCAGGGGGTGGGAAAAGTAGCTACTCGGCAGTGTGGCAGTTTTTCCTGAGGCATCCGCAGGAGGGTAACATGGCCACATGCAAGATATGTAGGCAAAAGGTGAAGCGTGGCCAGGGTCCAAATGTTGGCACCACGGCCCTGCGTCAACATATGATGCGTCACCATAAAACGACCTGGGAGAACCGAGGCTCCCAAGGGGTGGTCCAGTCTGCTTCCTCACCAAGTGAGCTCCCAATTTCTGCCAGCCAAGGCTCCAGCACCTCAGCCGAAGGCAGCTGTGCGTCACACCCATCCTCTGTCGCTCCTGCTCCTCCTCCTCCTCCTCCAAGTCATGCATCCCGCCAGCAATCCATCAGCGAAGCCATGTCCAAGAGACAGCAGTATGCGCCCACTCATCCTACGGCGCAGAAGCTGAATGTGCTCCTGTCCAAGTTGCTGGTGCTGCAGTCGCTCCCTTTTCAGGTGGTGGAATCTGCACCTTTCAGAGAACTGATGGCTTGTGCCGAGCCGAGGTGGAGAGTCCCAAGCCGTCATTTCTTTGCCAAGAAGGCAGTACCAGCGCTGCACACTTTTGTTGAACAGAAGGTGGGCCAGTCCTTGAGCCTGTCGGTGTGTAGCAAAATACATGGCAGCGCCGACATCTGGAGCTGTAACTACGGTCAGGGGCAGTACATGTCGTTTACGGCCCACTGGGTGAATGTGGTCCCTTTGCAGCAGCAACTTGGACAGGTCACGCCGCTTCGGCCTCCGCGCTCTCTGCCCATTGGGCCTGTGACACCGTGCGACTCGGCCTCCTCATCCTCCGCCATCTCCTCACCCTCCACTGTAGGCTCAAGTCTCAGTGCCCCTCCAGTCTACCATGTGTGCAGGGCACGGAGGTGTCACGCAGTGCTTCACATGGTTTGTCTTGGCGAACGGAGTCACACAGGGGAGGAACTGCTTAAATGTATTCATCAGGAAATCCAAACATGGCTTACTCCGAGAAAACTTAAAATGGGAATCATGGTTACCGACAATGGGAAGAACATTTTGTCTGCGCTGCGCCAAGGAAGCCTGACCCATGCCCCCTGCATGGCTCACGTCTTCAATCTGGTTGTCAAGCGGTTTCTGAAGTGTTCCCCCCATCTGCAGGACATCCTAACAACTTCACGGAAACTTTGCATGCACTTCAGCCACTCCTACACCGCCAAACACACCCTTCTTGAGCTACAGCGTCAGAATGGTATCCCCCAACATAGTCTGATTTGCGATGTTTCCACCCGTTGGAATTCCACCCTTCACATGTTGGACCGATTATATGAACAGAGAAAAGCCATCACGGATTTCCTGATGATCCAAGCAGATAGGGGGACTCCCCTGTGTAACTTCAATGTCAACCAGTGGCAGCTCATACGTGACACCTGCCGTTTGCTCAGGCCCTTTGAGGAAGCCACTTTATTTGTCAGTCGGCAGGATTACGGGATGAACGACGTGATTCCACTGCTTCATGTACTACAGCACATGTTGGAAACCATGGCTGGTCAGGGCACTGGAGACATGGCGTTTACATCTTACGGCCACATGAACCCCCTTGGAGCTGAACTGGAGGAGGAGGAGGAGGAAGAGGAGGAGGAGGAGTTGCCCAGCGAAACACAGTTTAGGCTTGGCGAAATGGCTGGTTTATCTAGTCAGCGGACAGGAGGGGAGGAGCAGGAGCAGCCAGAGGAGCTAGAGGTTTTTGAGGAAGGAGAGACAGAGGACCCGGGCACACCGTGGCAGTATGCAGTGGAGATGGAGACAGGTAGTGCATCCGAGTCACTTGCGCAAATGGCACGAAGCATGCTCACGTGCTTGCGTAGTGACCCTAGAATTGTTTCCATCTGTCGGCGGGATGACTTCTGGCTGTCCACCTTATTGGACCCTCGCTTCCGGCACAAAATGGGGGCATTTTTTAAACCCACCGAGAGGGAGGACAAACTCAACTACTACAAAGACATTCTACGTAGGCAGTTGGCCGATGCCTATCTGCGCCATGGTCCATACTCTCGCAGGTCTGACTCGAGGGGACCTCTGCGCTCACCTTCCACTGCCATGGCCGCTGGGGGGGTTGGCAGCAGCAGCAGCAGAAGCTCCATCAGCAGCAGCAGCCTCAGTCTTCAGTCGCTAATGAGTAGCTTTCTACACCCGCATAGTGAGGCTACTCATGAGCAGCAGGAAGACCTGGAGCAGGACCTGAACCAGCAGGTCATGTCATACTTTGACATGACCATGCCAACACACCTTGAGGATCCGCTGGACTTCTGGGCAGCCAAACTTGATTTGTGGCCGCAACTAGCAGAGTTTGCCCTGGAAAAGCTGTCCTGCCCGGCAAGTAGCGTGCCATCTGAGCGGGTGTTTAGTGCGGCGGGGGCCATAGTTACGGCGAGGAGAACTCGTCTGTCAACTAAAAATGTGGAGAGACTCACCTTTGTCAAAATGAATCAGGGATGGATCAGCCAGGATTTCCACCCACCAATGCCTGATGCATGCGACTAGATTCAGCATGGTGCCACGTTTTACACTTTCCAAATGGTGCAAAACATATTTATGTCTTTAGGCCATTTTTTGGGCTCCTGCTGCTGCTACTGTCAACTCCTGCCAACTCCAGGGTGTGATTCATCCAATTTTTGGGCTCCTGAGGCCAACTCCAGTGTATATTTGGGCTCCTGCTGCTGCTGTCAACTCCTGCCAACTCCAGGGTGTGATTCATCCAATTTTTGGGCTCCTGAAGCCAACTCCAGTGTATATTTGGGCTCCTGCTGCTGCTGCTGTCAACTCCTGCCAACTCCAGGGTGTGATTCATCCAATTTTTGGGCTCCTGAAGCCAACTCCAGTGTATATTTGGGCTCCTGCTGCTGCTGCTGCCAACTCCTGCCAACTCCAGGGTGTGATTCATCCAATTTTTGGGCTCCTGAAGCCAACTCCAGTGTATATTTGGGCTCCTGCTGCTGCTGCTGCCAACTTCTGCCAACTCCAGGGTGTGATTCATCCAATTTTTGGGCTCCTGAAGCCAACTCCAGTGTATATTTGGGCTCCTGCTGCTGCTGCTGCCAACTCCTGCCAACTCCAGGGTGTGATTCATCCAATTTTTGGGCTCCTGAGGCCAACTCCAGTGTATATTTGGGCTCCTGCTGCTGCTACTGTCAACTCCTGCCAACTCCAGGGTGTGATTCATCCAATTTTTGGGCTCCTGAGGCCAACTCCAGTGTATATTTGGGCTCCTGCTGCTGCTACTGTCAACTCCTGCCAACTCCAGGGTGTGATTCATCCAATTTTTGGGCTCCTGAAGCCAACTCCAGTGTATATTTGGGCTCCTGCTGCTGCTGCTGCCAACTTCTGCCAACTCCAGGGTGTGATTCATCCAATTTTTGGGCTCCTGAGGCCAACTCCAGTGTATATTTGGGCTCCTGCTGCTGCTACTGTCAACTCCTGCCAACTCCAGGGTGTGATTCATCCAATTTTTGGGCTCCTGAGGCCAACTCCAGTGTATATTTGGGCTCCTGCTGCTGCTACTGTCAACTCCTGCCAACTCCAGGGTGTGATTCATCCAATTTTTGGGCTCCTGAGGCCAACTCCAGTGTATATTTGGGCTCCTGCTGCTGCTACTGTCAACTCCTGCCAACTCCAGGGTGTGATTCATCCAATTTTTGGGCTCCTGAAGCCAACTCCAGTGTATATTTGGGCTCCTGCTGCTGCTACTGTCAACTCCTGCCAACTCCAGGGTGTGATTCATCCAATTTTTGGGCTCCTGAAGCCAACTCCAGTGTATATTTGGGCTCCTGCTGCTGCTACTGTCAACTCCTGCCAACTCCAGGGTGTGATTCATCCAATTTTTGGGCTCCTGAAGCCAACTCCAGTGTATATTTGGGCTCCTGCTGCTGCTGCTGCCAACTTCTGCCAACTCCAGGGTGTGATTCATCCAATTTTTGGGCTCCTGAAGCCAACTCCAGTGTATATTTGGGCTCCTGCTGCTGCTACTGTCAACTCCTGCCAACTCCAGGGTGTGATTCATCCAATTTTTGGGCTCCTGAAGCCAACTCCAGTGTATATTTGGGCTCCTGCTGCTGCTGCTGTCAACTCCTGCCAACTCCAGGGTGTGATTCATCCAATTTTTGGGCTCCTGAAGCCAACTCCAGTGTATATTTGGGCTCCTGCTGCTGCTGCTGCCAACTTCTGCCAACTCCAGGGTGTGATTCATCCAATTTTTGGGCTCCTGAGGCCAACTCCAGTGTATATTTGGGCTCCTGCTGCTGCTACTGTCAACTCCTGCCAACTCCAGGGTGTGATTCATCCAATTTTTGGGCTCCTGAAGCCAACTCCAGTGTATATTTGGGCTCCTGCTGCTGCTGCTGCCAACTTCTGCCAACTCCAGGGTGTGATTCATCCAATTTTTGGGCTCCTGAAGCCAACTCCAGTGTATATTTGGGCTCCTGCTGCTGCTGCTGCCAACTCCTGCCAACTCCAGGGTGTGATTCATCCAATTTTTGGGCTCCTGAGGCCAACTCCAGTGTATATTTGGGCTCCTGCTGCTGCTGCTGCCAACTTCTGCCAACTCCAGGGTGTGATTCATCCAATTTTTGGGCTCCTGAGGCCAACTCCAGTGTATATTTGGGCTCCTGCTGCTGCTACTGTCAACTTCTGCCAACTCCAGGGTGTGATTCATCCAATTTTTGGGCTCCTGAAGCCAACTCCAGTGTATATTTGGGCTCCTGCTGCTGCTGCTGTCAACTCCTGCCAACTCCAGGGTGTGATTCATCCAATTTTTGGGCTCCTGAGGCCAACTCCAGTGTATATTTGGGCTCCTGCTGCTGCTACTGTCAACTCCTGCCAACTCCAGGGTGTGATTCATCCAATTTTTGGGCTCCTGAGGCCAACTCCAGTGTATATTTGGGCTCCTGCTGCTGCTACTGTCAACTCCTGCCAACTCCAGGGTGTGATTCATCCAATTTTTGGGCTCCTGAAGCCAACTCCAGTGTATATTTGGGCTCCTGCTGCTGCTGCTGCCAACTTCTGCCAACTCCAGGGTGTGATTCATCCAATTTTTGGGCTCCTGAAGCCAACTCCAGTGTATATTTGGGCTCCTGCTGCTGCTACTGTCAACTCCTGCCAACTCCAGGGTGTGATTCATCCAATTTTTGGGCTCCTGAAGCCAACTCCAGTGTATATTTGGGCTCCTGCTGCTGCTGCTGTCAACTCCTGCCAACTCCAGGGTGTGATTCATCCAATTTTTGGGCTCCTGAAGCCAACTCCAGTGTATATTTGGGCTCCTGCTGCTGCTGCTGCCAACTTCTGCCAACTCCAGGGTGTGATTCATCCAATTTTTGGGCTCCTGAGGCCAACTCCAGTGTATATTTGGGCTCCTGCTGCTGCTACTGTCAACTCCTGCCAACTCCAGGGTGTGATTCATCCAATTTTTGGGCTCCTGAAGCCAACTCCAGTGTATATTTGGGCTCCTGCTGCTGCTGCTGCCAACTTCTGCCAACTCCAGGGTGTGATTCATCCAATTTTTGGGCTCCTGAAGCCAACTCCAGTGTATATTTGGGCTCCTGCTGCTGCTGCTGCCAACTCCTGCCAACTCCAGGGTGTGATTCATCCAATTTTTGGGCTCCTGAGGCCAACTCCAGTGTATATTTGGGCTCCTGCTGCTGCTGCTGCCAACTTCTGCCAACTCCAGGGTGTGATTCATCCAATTTTTGGGCTCCTGAGGCCAACTCCAGTGTATATTTGGGCTCCTGCTGCTGCTACTGTCAACTTCTGCCAACTCCAGGGTGTGATTCATCCAATTTTTGGGCTCCTGAAGCCAACTCCAGTGTATATTTGGGCTCCTGCTGCTGCTACTGTCAACTCCTGCCAACTCCAGGGTGTGATTCATCCAATTTTTGGGCTCCTGAGGCCAACTCCAGTGTATATTTGGGCTCCTGCTGCTGCTACTGTCAACTCCTGCCAACTCCAGGGTGTGATTCATCCAATTTTTGGGCTCCTGAGGCCAACTCCAGTGTATATTTGGGCTCCTGCTGCTGCTACTGTCAACTCCTGCCAACTCCAGGGTGTGATTCATCCAATTTTTGGGCTCCTGAAGCCAACTCCAGTGTATATTTGGGCTCCTGCTGCTGCTGCTGCCAACTTCTGCCAACTCCAGGGTGTGATTCATCCAATTTTTGGGCTCCTGAAGCCAACTCCAGTGTATATTTGGGCTCCTGCTGCTGCTGCTGCCAACTCCTGCCAACTCCGGGGTGTGATTCATCCAATTTTTGGGCTCCTGAGGCCAACTCCAGTGTATATTTGGGCTCCTGCTGCTGCTGCTGCCAACTTCTGCCAACTCCAGGGTGTGATTCATCCAATTTTTGGGCTCCTGAGGCCAACTCCAGTGTATATTTGGGCTCCTGCTGCTGCTACTGTCAACTTCTGCCAACTCCAGGGTGTGATTCATCCAATTTTTGGGCTCCTGAAGCCAACTCCAGTGTATATTTGGGCTCCTGCTGCTGCTACTGTCAACTCCTGCCAACTCCAGGGTGTGATTCATCCAATTTTTGGGCTCCTGAGGCCAACTCCAGTGTATATTTGGGCTCCTGCTGCTGCTACTGTCAACTCCTGCCAACTCCAGGGTGTGATTCATCCAATTTTTGGGCTCCTGAGGCCAACTCCAGTGTATATTTGGGCTCCTGCTGCTGCTACTGTCAACTCCTGCCAACTCCAGGGTGTGATTCATCCAATTTTTGGGCTCCTGAAGCCAACTCCAGTGTATATTTGGGCTCCTGCTGCTGCTGCTGCCAACTTCTGCCAACTCCAGGGTGTGATTCATCCAATTTTTGGGCTCCTGAGGCCAACTCCAGTGTATATTTGGGCTCCTGCTGCTGCTACTGTCAACTCCTGCCAACTCCAGGGTGTGATTCATCCAATTTTTGGGCTCCTGAGGCCAACTCCAGTGTATATTTGGGCTCCTGCTGCTGCTACTGTCAACTCCTGCCAACTCCAGGGTGTGATTCATCCAATTTTTGGGCTCCTGAAGCCAACTCCAGTGTATATTTGGGCTCCTGCTGCTGCTGCTGCCAACTCCTGCCAACTCCAGGGTGTGATTCATCCAATTTTTGGGCTCCTGAGGCCAACTCCAGTGTATATTTGGGCTCCTGCTGCTGCTACTGTCAACTCCTGCCAACTCCAGGGTGTGATTCATCCAATTTTTGGGCTCCTGAAGCCAACTCCAGTGTATATTTGGGCTCCTGCTGCTGCTGCTGTCAACTCCTGCCAACTCCAGGGTGTGATTCATCCAATTTTTGGGCTCCTGAAGCCAACTCCAGTGTATATTTGGGCTCCTGCTGCTGCTGCTGTCAACTCCTGCCAACTCCAGGGTGTGATTCATCCAATTTTTGGGCTCCTGAAGCCAACTCCAGTGTATATTTGGGCTCCTGCTGCTGCTGCTGCCAACTCCTGCCAACTCCAGGGTGTGATTCATCCAATTTTTGGGCTCCTGAAGCCAACTCCAGTGTATATTTGGGCTCCTGCTGCTGCTGCTGCCAACTTCTGCCAACTCCAGGGTGTGATTCATCCAATTTTTGGGCTCCTGAAGCCAACTCCAGTGTATATTTGGGCTCCTGCTGCTGCTGCTGCCAACTCCTGCCAACTCCAGGGTGTGATTCATCCAATTTTTGGGCTCCTGAGGCCAACTCCAGTGTATATTTGGGCTCCTGCTGCTGCTACTGTCAACTCCTGCCAACTCCAGGGTGTGATTCATCCAATTTTTGGGCTCCTGAGGCCAACTCCAGTGTATATTTGGGCTCCTGCTGCTGCTACTGTCAACTCCTGCCAACTCCAGGGTGTGATTCATCCAATTTTTGGGCTCCTGAAGCCAACTCCAGTGTATATTTGGGCTCCTGCTGCTGCTGCTGCCAACTTCTGCCAACTCCAGGGTGTGATTCATCCAATTTTTGGGCTCCTGAGGCCAACTCCAGTGTATATTTGGGCTCCTGCTGCTGCTACTGTCAACTCCTGCCAACTCCAGGGTGTGATTCATCCAATTTTTGGGCTCCTGAGGCCAACTCCAGTGTATATTTGGGCTCCTGCTGCTGCTACTGTCAACTCCTGCCAACTCCAGGGTGTGATTCATCCAATTTTTGGGCTCCTGAGGCCAACTCCAGTGTATATTTGGGCTCCTGCTGCTGCTACTGTCAACTCCTGCCAACTCCAGGGTGTGATTCATCCAATTTTTGGGCTCCTGAAGCCAACTCCAGTGTATATTTGGGCTCCTGCTGCTGCTACTGTCAACTCCTGCCAACTCCAGGGTGTGATTCATCCAATTTTTGGGCTCCTGAAGCCAACTCCAGTGTATATTTGGGCTCCTGCTGCTGCTGCTGCCAACTTCTGCCAACTCCAGGGTGTGATTCATCCAATTTTTGGGCTCCTGAGGCCAACTCCAGTGTATATTTGGGCTCCTGCTGCTGCTACTGTCAACTCCTGCCAACTCCAGGGTGTGATTCATCCAATTTTTGGGCTCCTGAAGCCAACTCCAGTGTATATTTGGGCTCCTGCTGCTGCTGCTGTCAACTCCTGCCAACTCCAGGGTGTGATTCATCCAATTTTTGGGCTCCTGAAGCCAACTCCAGTGTATATTTGGGCTCCTGCTGCTGTCAACTCCTGCCAACTCCAGGGTGTGATTCATCCAATTTTTGGGCTCCTGAAGCCAACTCCAGTGTATATTTGGGCTCCTGCTGCTGCTGCTGCCAACTCCTGCCAACTCCAGGGTGTGATTCATCCAATTTTTGGGCTCCTGAAGCCAACTCCAGTGTATATTTGGGCTCCTGCTGCTGCTGCTGCCAACTTCTGCCAACTCCAGGGTGTGATTCATCCAATTTTTGGGCTCCTGAAGCCAACTCCAGTGTATATTTGGGCTCCTGCTGCTGCTGCTGCCAACTCCTGCCAACTCCAGGGTGTGATTCATCCAATTTTTGGGCTCCTGAGGCCAACTCCAGTGTATATTTGGGCTCCTGCTGCTGCTACTGTCAACTCCTGCCAACTCCAGGGTGTGATTCATCCAATTTTTGGGCTCCTGAGGCCAACTCCAGTGTATATTTGGGCTCCTGCTGCTGCTACTGTCAACTCCTGCCAACTCCAGGGTGTGATTCATCCAATTTTTGGGCTCCTGAAGCCAACTCCAGTGTATATTTGGGCTCCTGCTGCTGCTGCTGCCAACTTCTGCCAACTCCAGGGTGTGATTCATCCAATTTTTGGGCTCCTGAGGCCAACTCCAGTGTATATTTGGGCTCCTGCTGCTGCTACTGTCAACTCCTGCCAACTCCAGGGTGTGATTCATCCAATTTTTGGGCTCCTGAGGCCAACTCCAGTGTATATTTGGGCTCCTGCTGCTGCTACTGTCAACTCCTGCCAACTCCAGGGTGTGATTCATCCAATTTTTGGGCTCCTGAGGCCAACTCCAGTGTATATTTGGGCTCCTGCTGCTGCTACTGTCAACTCCTGCCAACTCCAGGGTGTGATTCATCCAATTTTTGGGCTCCTGAAGCCAACTCCAGTGTATATTTGGGCTCCTGCTGCTGCTACTGTCAACTCCTGCCAACTCCAGGGTGTGATTCATCCAATTTTTGGGCTCCTGAAGCCAACTCCAGTGTATATTTGGGCTCCTGCTGCTGCTGCTGCCAACTTCTGCCAACTCCAGGGTGTGATTCATCCAATTTTTGGGCTCCTGAGGCCAACTCCAGTGTATATTTGGGCTCCTGCTGCTGCTACTGTCAACTCCTGCCAACTCCAGGGTGTGATTCATCCAATTTTTGGGCTCCTGAAGCCAACTCCAGTGTATATTTGGGCTCCTGCTGCTGCTGCTGTCAACTCCTGCCAACTCCAGGGTGTGATTCATCCAATTTTTGGGCTCCTGAAGCCAACTCCAGTGTATATTTGGGCTCCTGCTGCTGCTGCTGCCAACTCCTGCCAACTCCAGGGTGTGATTCATCCAATTTTTGGGCTCCTGAAGCCAACTCCAGTGTATATTTGGGCTCCTGCTGCTGCTGCTGTCAACTCCTGCCAACTCCAGGGTGTGATTCATCCAATTTTTGGGCTCCTGAGGCCAACTCCAGTGTATATTTGGGCTCCTTCTGCCCCTCATAGTGATGCCACTTCAACTCTCTGCAATTGTGCCGCTCTGCGATTCTATTAGCGATGCCTCTGATCTGCATGTGATATTTCTTCAAAGTATTATTTAACTAACCCAGCACGCATCCTGTGCGTGTTACAGCAAGGCTGAATGGTTTACAACCCTATTGAGGCTGTAGGAGGCTCAGAAATAGCCGTTTTTAATAGCGATTCGTCGCGAATTTATTCGGGCCGAAACGATTTTTGTCGGAAAATTCGGCGAATCAGTCGAATCGAATTTTTCAAAAGTTCGCTCATCTCTACTTACAATATATAAAGAATGAGAGAGATTTTTCCAAACCATTAAATACCTACAAGAATGAAGACAAAAATGCTTTGGTGTTCCAAGAGGTTTTAATAAATGATAAAAGGCAGCGACTCTAAAGGTTTATCCACCTGGATGGAACATTGCACTTTTTTCAACACACTAAAACTTTAGTTATTGAATAAAAAAAAGGCTCTTTCTTAAGGTAAAACCTAGCATTTTGTCATGCACCAGATTTGAGTATGGATTGCAAAGAAACTGTTGTTTTTTTTTGCCTTGAAAAAGGAAAAACATGCAGCAAGCCAAGCAAAGAAAGGCATTAAGCAACACAATTCTTCTTTTAAAACCACAAATGCCAAACACTCTGAAAGAACTCTCTCTTTGCCATCACTACATTGAGAAGCAAGGCACAGTCATCAAACGGGAGCTGTGTCTATAGAAAACACAGCCACCAGCAACTTTACTGCTGAAATATTGAGCCCCAAAAATCATCATCGTGGATAGTGAGTATGGACATTTTTGAGCACATTTCTCAGCTTGTCATTCTAAAGAAATGATCCCTAAAAGTATAGTCCTGCTGATACAACGCCAGATTAATGCCAATCACATAGCCAAGGGTTACACAATTTACGGGGAGACGTTGCCAACATTCCATATTTAAAGGTATAAACCATCAGCAAGTTCAGGACTTACAATATATAAAGAATTAGAGAGAATTTTCCAAACCATTAAATACCTACAAGAATGAAGACAAAAATGCTTTGGTGTTCCAAGAGGTTTTAATAAATGATAAAAGGCAGCGACTCTAAAGGTTTATCCACCTGGATGGAACATTGCACTTTTTTCAACACACTAAAACTTTAGTTATTGAATAAAAAAAAGGCTCTTTCTTAAAGTAAAACCTAGCATTTTGTCATGCACCAGATTTGAGTATGGATTGCAAAGAAACTGTTGTTTTTTTTTGCCTTGAAAAAGGAAAACATGCAGCAAGCCAAGCAAAGAAAGGCGTTAAGCAACACAAATGCCAACCACTCTGAAAGAACTCTCTCTTTGCCATCACTACATTGAGAAGCAAGGCACAGTCATCAAACGGGAGCTGTGTCTATAGAAAACACAGCCACCAGCAACTTTACTGCTGAAAAGAGAGCCCCAAAAATCATCATCGTGGATAGTGAGTTTGGACATTTTTGAGCACATTTCTCAGCTTGCATTCTAAAGAAATGATCCCTAAAAGTATAGTCCTGCTGATACAACGCCAGATTAATGCCAATCACATAGCCAAGGGTTACACAATTTACGGGGAGACGTTGCCAACATTCCATATTTAAAGGTATAAACCATCAGCAAGTGCAGGACTTACAATATATAAGGAATTAGAAAGAATTTTCCAATCCATTAAATACCTACAAGAATGAAGACAAAAAAGCTTTGGTGTTCCAAGAGGTTTTAATAAATGATAAAAGGCAGCGACTCTAAAGGTTTATCCACCTGGATGGAACATTGCACTTTTTTCAACACACTAAAACTTTAGTTATTGAATAAAAAAAAAACGCTCTTTCTTAAAGTAAAACCTAGCATTTTGTCATGCACCAGATTTGAGTATGGATTGCAAAGAAACTGTTGTTTTTTTTTGCCTTGAAAAAGGAAAAACATGTAGCAAGCCAAGCAAAGAAAGGCGTTAAGCAACACAATTCTTCTTTTAAAACCACAAATGCCAACCACTCTGAAAGAACTCTCTCTTTGCCATCACTACATTGAGAAGCAAGGCACAGTCATCAAACGGGAGCTGTGTCTATAGAAAACACAGCCACCAGCAACTTAACTGCTGAAAAGAGAGCCCCAAAAATCATCATCGTGGATAGTGAGTTTGGACATTTTTGAGCACATTTCTCAGCTTGCATTCTAAAGAAATGATCCCTAAAAGTATAGTCCTGCTGATACAACGCCAGATTAATGCCAATCACATAGCCAAGGGTTACACAATTTACGGGGAGACGTTGCCAACATTCCATATTTAAAGGTATAAACCATCAGCAAGTTCAGGACTTACAATATATAAAGAATGAGAGAGATTTTTCCAAACCATTAAATACCTACAAGAATGAAGACAAAAATGCTTTGGTGTTCCAAGAGGTTTTAATAAATGATAAAAGGCAGCGACTCTAAAGGTTTATCCACCTGGATGGAACATTGCACTTTTTTCAACACACTAAAACTTTAGTTATTGAATAAAAAAAAGGCTCTTTCTTAAGGTAAAACCTAGCATTTTGTCATGCACCAGATTTGAGTATGGATTGCAAAGAAACTGTTGTTTTTTTTTGCCTTGAAAAAGGTAAAAACATGCAGCAAGCCAAGTAAAGAAAGGCGTTAAGCAACACAATTCTTCTTTTAAAACCACAAATGCCAACCACTCTGAAAGAACTCTCTCTTTGCCATCACTACATTGAGAAGCAAGGCACAGTCATCAAACAGGAGCTGTGTCTATAGAAAACACAGCCACCAGCAACTTTACTGCTGAAATATTGAGCCCCAAAAATCATCATCGTGGATAGTGAGTATGGACATTTTTGAGCACATTTCTCAGCTTGCATTCTAAAAAAATGATCCCTAAAAGTATAGTCCTGCTGATACAACGCCAGATTAATGCCAATCACATAGCCAAGGGTTACACAATTTACGGGGAGACGTTGCCAACATTCCATATTTAAAGGTATAAACCATCAGCAAGTTCAGGACTTACAATATATAAAGAATTAGAGAGAATTTTCCAAACCATTAAATACCTACAAGAATGAAGACAAAAATGCTTTGGTGTTCCAAGAGGTTTTAATAAATGATAAAAGGCAGCGACTCTAAAGGTTTATCCACCTGGATGGAACATTGCACTTTTTTCAACACACTAAAACTTTAGTTATTGAATAAAAAAAAGGCTCTTTCTTAAAGTAAAACCTAGCATTTTGTCATGCACCAGATTTGAGTATGGATTGCAAAGAAACTGTTGTTTTTTTTTGCCTTGAAAAAGGAAAAACATGCAGCAAGCCAAGCAAAGAAAGGCGTTAAGCAACACAATTCTTATTTTAAAACCACAAATGCCAACCACTCTGAAAGAACTCTCTCTTTGCCATCACTACATTGAGAAGCAAGGCACAGTCATCAAACGGGAGCTGTGTCTATAGAAAACACAGCCACCAGCAACTTTACTGCTGAAAAGAGAGCCCCAAAAATCATCATCATGGATAGTGAGTTTGGACATTTTTGAGCACATTTCTCAGCTTGCATTCTAAAGAAATGATCCCTAAAAGTATAGTCCTGCTGATACACCGCCAGATTAATGCCAATCACATAGCCAAGGGTTACACAATTTACGGGGAGACGTTGCCAACATTCCATATTTAAAGGTATAAACCATCAGCAAGTGCAGGACTTACAATATATAAGGAATTAGAAAGAATTTTCCAATCCATTAAATACCTACAAGAATGAAGACAAAAAAGCTTTGGTGTTCCAAGAGGTTTTAATAAATTATAAAAGGCAGCGACTCTAAAGGTTTATCCGACTGGATGGAACATTGCACTTTTTTCAACACACTAAAACTTTAGTTATTGAATAAAAAAAAAAGGCTCTTTCTTAAAGTAAAACCTAGCATTTTGTCATGCACCAGATTTGAGTATGGATTGCAAAGAAACTGTTGTTTTTTTTTGCCTTGAAAAAGGAAAAACATGCAGCAAGCCAAGCAAAGAAAGGCGTTAAGCAACACAATTCTTCTTTTAAAACCACAAATGCCAACCACTCTGAAAGAACTCTCTCTTTGCCATCACTACATTGAGAAGCAAGGCACAGTCATCAAACGGGAGCTGTGTCTATAGAAAACACAGCCACCAGCAACTTTAGTGCTGAAAAGAGAGCCCCAAAAATCATCATCGTGGATAGTGAGTTTGGACATTTTTGAGCACATTTCTCAGCTTGCATTCTAAAGAAATGATCCCTAAAAGTATAGTCCTGCTGATACAACGCCAGATTAATGCCAATCACATAGCCAAGGGTTACACAATTTACGGGGAGACGTTGCCAACATTCCATATTTAAAGGTATAAACCATCAGCAAGTTCAGGACTTACAATATATAAAGAATGAGAGAGATTTTTCCAAACCATTAAATACCTACAAGAATGAAGACAAAAATGCTTTGGTGTTCCAAGAGGTTTTAATAAATGATAAAAGGCAGCGACTCTAAAGGTTTATCCACCTGGATGGAACATTGCACTTTTTTCAACACACTAAAACTTTAGTTATTGAATAAAAAAAAGGCTCTTTCTTAAGGTAAAACCTAGCATTTTGTCATGCACCAGATTTGAGTATGGATTGCAAAGAAACTGTTGTTTTTTTTTGCCTTGAAAAAGGAAAAACATGCAGCAAGCCAAGCAAAGAAAGGCGTTAAGCAACACAATTCTTCTTTTAAAACCACAAATGCCAACCACTCTGAAAGAACTCTCTCTTTGCCATCACTACATTGAGAAGCAAGGCACAGTCATCAAACGGGAGCTGTGTCTATAGAAAACACAGCCACCAGCAACTTTACTGCTGAAAAGAGAGCCCCAAAAATCATCATCGTGGATAGTGAGTTTGGACATTTTTGAGCACATTTCTCAGCTTGCATTCTAAAGAAATGATCCCTAAAAGTATAGTCCTGCTGATACAACGCCAGATTAATGCCAATCACATAGCCAAGGGTTACACAATTTACGGGGAGACGTTGCCAACATTCCATATTTAAAGGTATAAACCATCAGCAAGTTCAGGACTTACAATATATAAAGAATGAGAGAGATTTTTCCAAACCATTAAATACCTACAAGAATGAAGACAAAAATGCTTTGGTGTTCCAAGAGGTTTTAATAAATGATAAAAGGCAGCGACTCTAAAGGTTTATCCACCTGGATGGAACATTGCACTTTTTTCAACACACTAAAACTTTAGTTATTGAATAAAAAAAAGGCTCTTTCTTAAGGTAAAACCTAGCATTTTGTCATGCACCAGATTTGAGTATGGATTGCAAAGAAACTGTTGTTTTTTTTTGCCTTGAAAAAGGAAAAACATGCAGCAAGCCAAGCAAAGAAAGGCGTTAAGCAACACAATTCTTCTTTTAAAACCACAAATGCCAACCACTCTGAAAGAACTCTCTCTTTGCCATCACTACATTGAGAAGCAAGGCACAGTCATCAAACGGGAGCTGTGTCTATAGAAAACACAGCCACCAGCAACTTTACTGCTGAAAAGAGAGCCCCAAAAATCATCATGGATAGTGAGTTTGGACATTTTTGAGCACATTTCTCAGCTTGCATTCTAAAGAAACGATCCCTAAAAGTATAGTCCTGCTGATACAACGCCAGATTAATGCCAATCACATAGCTAACGGTTACACAATTTACGGGGAGACGTTGCCAACATTCCATATTTAAAGGTATAAACCATCAGCAAGTTCAGGACTTACAATATATAAAGAATTAGAGAGAATTTTCCAAACCATTAAATACCTACAAGAATGAAGACAAAAATGCTTTGGTGTTCCAAGAGGTTTTAATAAATGATAAAAGGCAGCGACTCTAAAGGTTTATCCACCTGGATGGAACATTGCACTTTTTTCAACACACTAAAACTTTAGTTATTGAATAAAAAAAAGGCTCTTTCTTAAGGTAAAACCTAGCATTTTGTCATGCACCAGATTTGAGTATGGATTGCAAAGAAACTGTTGTTTTTTTTTGCCTTGAAAAAGGAAAAACATGCAGCAAGTCAAGCAAAGAAAGGCGTTAAGCAACACAATTCTTCTTTTAAAACCACAAATGCCAACCACTCTGAAAGAACTCTCTCTTTGCCATCACTACATTGAGAAGCAAGGCACAGTCATCAAACAGGAGCTGTGTCTATAGAAAACACAGCCACCAGCAACTTTACTGCTGAAATATTGAGCCCCAAAAATCATCATCGTGGATAGTGAGTATGGACATTTTTGAGCACATTTCTCAGCTTGCATTCTAAAGAAATGATCCCTAAAAGTATAGTCCTGCTGATACAACGCCAGATTAATGCCAATCACATAGCCAAGGGTTACACAATTTACGGGGAGACGTTGCCAACATTCCATATTTAAAGGTTTAAACCATCAGCAAGTTCAGGACTTACAATATATAAAGAATTAGAGAGAATTTTCCAAACCATTAAATACCTACAAGAATGAAGACAAAAATGCTTTGGTGTTCCAAGAGGTTTTAATAAATGATAAAAGGCAGCGACTCTAAAGGTTTATCCACCTGGATGGAACATTGCACTTTTTTCAACACACTAAAACTTTAGTTATTGAATAAAAAAAAGGCTCTTTCTTAAGGTAAAACCTAGCATTTTGTCATGCACCAGATTTGAGTATGGATTGCAAAGAAACTGTTGTTTTTTTTTGCCTTGAAAAAGGAAAAACATGCAGCAAGCCAAGCAAAGAAAGGCGTTAAGCAACACAATTCTTCTTTTAAAACCACAAATGCCAACCACTCTGAAAGAACTCTCTCTTTGCCATCACTACATTGAGAAGCAAGGCACAGTCATCAAACGGGAGCTGTGTCTATAGAAAACACAGCCACCAGCAACTTTACTGCTGAAATATTGAGCCCCAAAAATCATCATCGTGGATTGTGAGTATGGACATTTTTGAGCACATTTCTCAGCTTGCATTCTAAAGAAATGATCCCTAAAAGTATAGTCCTGCTGATACAACGCCAGATTAATGCCAATCACATAGCCAAGGGTTACACAATTTACGGGGATACGTTGCCAACATTCCATATTTAAAGGTATAAACCATCAGCAAGTTCAGGACTTACAATATATAAAGAATTAGAGAGAATTTTCCAAACCATTAAATACCTACAAGAATGAAGACAAAAATGCTTTGGTGTTCCAAGAGGTTTTAATAAATGATAAAAGGCAGCGACTCTAAAGGTTTATCCACCTGGATGGAACATTGCACTTTTTTCAACACACTAAAACTTTAGTTATTGAATAAAAAGAGGCTCTTTCTTAGAGTAAAACCTAGCATTTTGTCATGCACCAGATTTGAGTATGGATTGCAAAGAAACTGTTGTTTTTTTTTGCCTTGAAAAAGGAAAAACATGCAGCAAGCCAAGCAAAGAAAGGCGTTAAGCAACACAATTCTTCTTTTAAAACCACAAATGCCAACCACTCTGAAAGAACTCTCTCTTTGCCATCACTACATTGAGAAGCAAGGCACAGTCATCAAACGGTAGCTGTGTCTATAGAAAACACAGCCACCAGCAACTTTACTGCTGAAAAGAGAGCCCCAAAAATCATCATCGTGGATAGTGAGTTTGGACATTTTTGAGCACATTTCTCAGCTTGCATTCTAAAGAAATGATCCCTAAAAGTATAGTCCTGCTGATACAACGCCAGATTAATGCCAATCACATAGCCAAGGGTTACACAATTTACGGGGAGACGTTGCCAACATTCCATATTTAAAGGTATAAACCATCAGCAAGTTCAGGACTTACAATATATAAAGAATTAGAGAGAATTTTCCAAACCATTAAATACCTACAAGAATGAAGACAAAAATGCTTTGGTGTTCCAAGAGGTTTTAATAAATGATAAAAGGCAGCGACTCTAAAGGCTTATCCGCCTGGATGGAACATTGCACTTTTTTCAACACACTAAAACTTTAGTTATTGAATTAAAAAAGGCTCTTTCTTAAAGTAAAACCTGGCATTTTGTCATGCACCAGATTTGAGTATGGATTGCAAAGAAACTGTTGTTTTTTTGCCTTGAAAAAGGAAAAACATGCAGCAAGCCAAGCAAAGAAAGGCGTTAAGCAACACAATTCTTCTTTTAAAACCACAAATGCCAACCACTCTGAAAGAACTCTCTCTTTGCCATCACTACATTAAGAAGCAAGGCACAGTCATCAAACGGGAGCTATGTCTATAGAAAACACAGCCACCAGCAACTTTACTGCTGAAAAGAGAGCCCCAAAAATCATCATCGTGGATAGTGAGTTTGGACATTTTTGAACACATTTCTCAGCTTGCATTCTAAAGAAATGATCCCTAAAAGTATAGTCCTACTGATACAACGCCAGATTAATGCCAATCACATAGCCAAGGGTTACACAATTTACGGGGAGACGTTGCCAACATTCCATATTTAAAGGTATAAACCATCAGCAAGTTCAGGACTTACAATATATAAAGAATTAGAGAGAATTTTCCAAACCATTAAATACCTACAAGAATGAAGACAAAAATGCTTTGGTGTTCCAAGAGGTTTTAATAAATGATAAAAGGCAGCGACTCTAAAGGTTTATCCACCTGGATAGAACATTGCACTTTTTTCAACACACTAAAACTTTAGTTATTGAATTAAAAAAAGGCTCTTTCTTAAAGTAAAACCTAGCATTTTGTCATGCACTAGATTTGAGTATGGATTGCAAAGAAACTGTTGTTTTTTTGCCTTGAAAAAGGAAAAACATGCAGCAAGCCAAGCAAAGAAAGGCGTTAAGCAACACAATTCTTCTTTTAAAACCACAAATGCCAACCACTCTGAAAGAACTCTCTCTTTGCCATCACTACATTAAGAAGCAACGCACAGTCATCAAACGGGAGCTGTGTCTATAGAAAACACAGCCACCAGCAACTTTACTGCTGAAAAGAGAGCCCCAAAAATCATCATCATGGAAAGTGAGTTTGGACATTTTTGAGCACATTTCTCAGCTTGCATTCTAAAGAAATGATCCCTAAAAGTATAGTCCTGCTGATACAACGCCAGATTAATGCCAATCACATAGCCAAGGGTTACACAATTTACGGGGAGACGTTGCCAACATTCCATATTTAAAGGTATAAACCATCAGCAAGTTCAGGACTTACAATATATAAAGAATGAGAGAGATTTTTCAAACCATTAAATACCTACAAGAATGAAGACAAAAATGCTTTGGTGTTCCAAGAGGTTTTAATAAATGATAAAAGGCAGAAACTCTAAAGGTTTATCCACCTGGATAGAACATTGCACTTTTTTCAACACACTAAAACTTTAGTTATTGAATAAAAAAAAGGCTCTTTCTTAAAGTAAAACCTAGCATTTTGTCATGCACCAGATTTGAGTATGGATTGCAAAGAAACTGTTGTTTTTTTGCCTTGAAAAAGGAAAAACATGCAGCAAGCCAAGCAAAGAAAGGCGTTAAGCAACACAATTCTTCTTTTAAAACCACAAATGCCAACCACTCTGAAAGAACTCTCTCTTTGCCATCACTACATTGAGAAGCAAGGCACAGTCATCAAACGGGAGCTGTGTCTATAGAAAACACAGCCACCAGCAACTTTACTGCTGAAAAGAGAGCCCCAAAAATCATCATCGTGGATAGTGAGTATGGACATTTTTGAGCACATTTCTCAGCTTGCATTCTAAAGAAATGATCCCTAAAAGTATACTCCTGCTGATACAACGCCAGATTAATGCCAATCACATAGCCAAGGGTTACACAATTTACGGGGAGACGTTGCCAACATTCCATATTTAAAGGTATAAACCATCAGCAAGTTCAGGACTTACAATATATAAAGAATTAGAGAGAATTTTCCAAACCATTAAATACCTACAAGAATGAAGACAAAAATGCTTTGGTGTTCCAAGAGGTTTTAATAAATGATAAAAGGCAGCGACTCTAAAGGTTTATCCACCTGGATGGAACATTGCACTTTTTTCAACACACTAAAACTTTAGTTATTGAATAAAAAAAAGGCTCCTTCTTAAAGTAAAACCTAGCATTTTGTCATGCACCAGATTTGAGTATGGATTGCAAAGAAACTGTTGTTTTTTTTTGCCTTGAAAAAGGAAAAACATGCAGCAAGCCAAGCAAAGAAAGGCGTTAAGCAACACAATTCTTCTTTTAAAACCACAAATGCCAACCACTCTGAAAGAACTCTCTCTTTGCCATCACTACATTGAGAAGCAAGGCACAGTCATCAAACGGGAGCTGTGTCTATAGAAAACACAGCCACCAGCAACTTTACTGCTGAGAAGAGAGCCCCAAAAATCATCATCGTGGATAGTGAGTTTGGACATTTTTGAGCACATTTCTCAGCTTGCATTCTAAAGAAATGATCCCTAAAAGTATAGTCCTGCTGATACAACGCCAGATTAATGCCAATCACATAGCCAAGGGTTACACAATTTACGGGGAGACGTTGCCAACATTCCATATTTAAAGGTATAAACCATCAGCAAGTTCAGGACTTACAATATATAAAGAATGAGAGAGATTTTTCCAAACCATTAAATACCTACAAGAATGAAGACAAAAATGCTTTGGTGTTCCAAGAGGTTTTAATAAATGATAAAAGGCAGCGACTCTAAAGGTTTATCCACCTGGATGGAACATTGCACTTTTTTCAACACACTAAAACTTTAGTTATTGAATAAAAAAAAGGCTCTTTCTTAAGGTAAAACCTAGCATTTTGTCATGCACCAGATTTGAGTATGGATTGCAAAGAAACTGTTGTTTTTTTTTGCCTTGAAAAAGGAAAAACATGCAGCAAGCCAAGCAAAGAAAGGCGTTAAGCAACACAATTCTTCTTTTAAAACCACAAATGCCAACCACTCTGAAAGAACTCTCTCTTTGCCATCACTACATTGAGAAGCAAGGCACAGTCATCAAACGGGAGCTGTGTCTATAGAAAACACAGCCACCAGCAACTTTACTGCTGAAAAGAGAGCCCCAAAAATCATCATCGTGGATAGTGAGTTTAGACATTTTTGAGAACATTTCTCAGCTTGCATTCTAAAGAAATGATCCCTAAAAGTATAGTCCTGCTGATACAACGCCAGATTAATGCCAATCACATAGCCAAGGGTTACACAATTTACGGGGAGACGTTGCCAACATTCCATATTTAAAGGTATAAACCATCAGCAAGTTCAGGACTTACAATATATAAAGAATGAGAGAGATTTTTCCAAACCATTAAATACCTACAAGAATGAAGACAAAAATGCTTTGGTGTTCCAAGAGGTTTTAATAAATGATAAAAGGCAGCGACTCTAAAGGTTTATCCACCTGGATGGAACATTGCACTTTTTTCAACACACTAAAACTTTAGTTATTGAATAAAAAAAAGGCTCTTTCTTAAGGTAAAACCTAGCATTTTGTCATGCACCAGATTTGAGTATGGATTGCAAAGAAACTGTTGTTTTTTTTTGCCTTAAAAAAGGAAAAACATGCAGCAAGCCAAGCAAAGAAAGGCGTTAAGCAACACAATTCTTCTTTTAAAACCACAAATGCCAACCACTCTGAAAGAACTCTCTCTTTGCCATCACTACATTGAGAAGCAAGGCACAGTCATCAAACGGGAGCTGTGTCTATAGAAAACACAGCCACCAGCAACTTTACTGCTGAAAAGAGAGCCCCAAAAATCATCATCGTGGATAGTGAGTTTGGACATTTTTGAGCACATTTCTCAGCTTGCATTCTAAAGAAACGATCCCTAAAAGTATAGTCCTGCTGATACAACGCCAGATTAATGCCAATCACATAGCTAACGGTTACACAATTTACGGGGAGACGTTGCCAACATTCCATATTTAAAGGTATAAACCATCAGCAAGTTCAGGACTTACAATATATAAAGAATTAGAGAGAATTTTCCAAACCATTAAATACCTACAAGAATGAAGACAAAAATGCTTTGGTGTTCCAAGAGGTTTTAATAAATGATAAAAGGCAGCGACTCTAAAGGTTTATCCACCTGGATGGAACATTGCACTTTTTTCAACACACTAAAACTTTAGTTATTGAATAAAAAAAAGGCTCTTTCTTAAGGTAAAACCTAGCATTTTGTCATGCACCAGATTTGAGTATGGATTGCAAAGAAACTGTTGTTTTTTTTTGCCTTGAAAAAGGAAAAACATGCAGCAAGTCAAGCAAAGAAAGGCGTTAAGCAACACAATTCTTCTTTTAAAACCACAAATGCCAACCACTCTGAAAGAACTCTCTCTTTGCCATCACTACATTGAGAAGCAAGGCACAGTCATCAAACAGGAGCTGTGTCTATAGAAAACACAGCCACCAGCAACTTTACTGCTGAAATATTGAGCCCCAAAAATCATCATCGTGGATAGTGAGTATGGACATTTTTGAGCACATTTCTCAGCTTGCATTCTAAAGAAATGATCCCTAAAAGTATAGTCCTGCTGATACAACGCCAGATTAATGCCAATCACATAGCCAAGGGTTACACAATTTACGGGGAGACGTTGCCAACATTCCATATTTAAAGGTTTAAACCATCAGCAAGTTCAGGACTTACAATATATAAAGAATTAGAGAGAATTTTCCAAACCATTAAATACCTACAAGAATGAAGACAAAAATGCTTTGGTGTTCCAAGAGGTTTTAATAAATGATAAAAGGCAGCGACTCTAAAGGTTTATCCACCTGGATGGAACATTGCACTTTTTTCAACACACTAAAACTTTAGTTATTGAATAAAAAAAAGGCTCTTTCTTAAGGTAAAACCTAGCATTTTGTCATGCACCAGATTTGAGTATGGATTGCAAAGAAACTGTTGTTTTTTTTTGCCTTGAAAAAGGAAAAACATGCAGCAAGCCAAGCAAAGAAAGGCGTTAAGCAACACAATTCTTCTTTTAAAACCACAAATGCCAACCACTCTGAAAGAACTCTCTCTTTGCCATCACTACATTGAGAAGCAAGGCACAGTCATCAAACGGGAGCTGTGTCTATAGAAAACACAGCCACCAGCAACTTTACTGCTGAAATATTGAGCCCCAAAAATCATCATCGTGGATTGTGAGTATGGACATTTTTGAGCACATTTCTCAGCTTGCATTCTAAAGAAATGATCCCTAAAAGTATAGTCCTGCTGATACAACGCCAGATTAATGCCAATCACATAGCCAAGGGTTACACAATTTACGGGGATACGTTGCCAACATTCCATATTTAAAGGTATAAACCATCAGCAAGTTCAGGACTTACAATATATAAAGAATTAGAGAGAATTTTCCAAACCATTAAATACCTACAAGAATGAAGACAAAAATGCTTTGGTGTTCCAAGAGGTTTTAATAAATGATAAAAGGCAGCGACTCTAAAGGTTTATCCACCTGGATGGAACATTGCACTTTTTTCAACACACTAAAACTTTAGTTATTGAATAAAAAGAGGCTCTTTCTTAGAGTAAAACCTAGCATTTTGTCATGCACCAGATTTGAGTATGGATTGCAAAGAAACTGTTGTTTTTTTTTGCCTTGAAAAAGGAAAAACATGCAGCAAGCCAAGCAAAGAAAGGCGTTAAGCAACACAATTCTTCTTTTAAAACCACAAATGCCAACCACTCTGAAAGAACTCTCTCTTTGCCATCACTACATTGAGAAGCAAGGCACAGTCATCAAACGGTAGCTGTGTCTATAGAAAACACAGCCACCAGCAACTTTACTGCTGAAAAGAGAGCCCCAAAAATCATCATCGTGGATAGTGAGTTTGGACATTTTTGAGCACATTTCTCAGCTTGCATTCTAAAGAAATGATCCCTAAAAGTATAGTCCTGCTGATACAACGCCAGATTAATGCCAATCACATAGCCAAGGGTTACACAATTTACGGGGAGACGTTGCCAACATTCCATATTTAAAGGTATAAACCATCAGCAAGTTCAGGACTTACAATATATAAAGAATTAGAGAGAATTTTCCAAACCATTAAATACCTACAAGAATGAAGACAAAAATGCTTTGGTGTTCCAAGAGGTTTTAATAAATGATAAAAGGCAGCGACTCTAAAGGCTTATCCGCCTGGATGGAACATTGCACTTTTTTCAACACACTAAAACTTTAGTTATTGAATTAAAAAAGGCTCTTTCTTAAAGTAAAACCTGGCATTTTGTCATGCACCAGATTTGAGTATGGATTGCAAAGAAACTGTTGTTTTTTTGCCTTGAAAAAGGAAAAACATGCAGCAAGCCAAGCAAAGAAAGGCGTTAAGCAACACAATTCTTCTTTTAAAACCACAAATGCCAACCACTCTGAAAGAACTCTCTCTTTGCCATCACTACATTAAGAAGCAAGGCACAGTCATCAAACGGGAGCTATGTCTATAGAAAACACAGCCACCAGCAACTTTACTGCTGAAAAGAGAGCCCCAAAAATCATCATCGTGGATAGTGAGTTTGGACATTTTTGAACACATTTCTCAGCTTGCATTCTAAAGAAATGATCCCTAAAAGTATAGTCCTACTGATACAACGCCAGATTAATGCCAATCACATAGCCAAGGGTTACACAATTTACGGGGAGACGTTGCCAACATTCCATATTTAAAGGTATAAACCATCAGCAAGTTCAGGACTTACAATATATAAAGAATTAGAGAGAATTTTCCAAACCATTAAATACCTACAAGAATGAAGACAAAAATGCTTTGGTGTTCCAAGAGGTTTTAATAAATGATAAAAGGCAGCGACTCTAAAGGTTTATCCACCTGGATAGAACATTGCACTTTTTTCAACACACTAAAACTTTAGTTATTGAATTAAAAAAAGGCTCTTTCTTAAAGTAAAACCTAGCATTTTGTCATGCACTAGATTTGAGTATGGATTGCAAAGAAACTGTTGTTTTTTTGCCTTGAAAAAGGAAAAACATGCAGCAAGCCAAGCAAAGAAAGGCGTTAAGCAACACAATTCTTCTTTTAAAACCACAAATGCCAACCACTCTGAAAGAACTCTCTCTTTGCCATCACTACATTAAGAAGCAACGCACAGTCATCAAACGGGAGCTGTGTCTATAGAAAACACAGCCACCAGCAACTTTACTGCTGAAAAGAGAGCCCCAAAAATCATCATCATGGAAAGTGAGTTTGGACATTTTTGAGCACATTTCTCAGCTTGCATTCTAAAGAAATGATCCCTAAAAGTATAGTCCTGCTGATACAACGCCAGATTAATGCCAATCACATAGCCAAGGGTTACACAATTTACGGGGAGACGTTGCCAACATTCCATATTTAAAGGTATAAACCATCAGCAAGTTCAGGACTTACAATATATAAAGAATGAGAGAGATTTTTCAAACCATTAAATACCTACAAGAATGAAGACAAAAATGCTTTGGTGTTCCAAGAGGTTTTAATAAATGATAAAAGGCAGAAACTCTAAAGGTTTATCCACCTGGATAGAACATTGCACTTTTTTCAACACACTAAAACTTTAGTTATTGAATAAAAAAAAGGCTCTTTCTTAAAGTAAAACCTAGCATTTTGTCATGCACCAGATTTGAGTATGGATTGCAAAGAAACTGTTGTTTTTTTGCCTTGAAAAAGGAAAAACATGCAGCAAGCCAAGCAAAGAAAGGCGTTAAGCAACACAATTCTTCTTTTAAAACCACAAATGCCAACCACTCTGAAAGAACTCTCTCTTTGCCATCACTACATTGAGAAGCAAGGCACAGTCATCAAACGGGAGCTGTGTCTATAGAAAACACAGCCACCAGCAACTTTACTGCTGAAAAGAGAGCCCCAAAAATCATCATCGTGGATAGTGAGTATGGACATTTTTGAGCACATTTCTCAGCTTGCATTCTAAAGAAATGATCCCTAAAAGTATACTCCTGCTGATACAACGCCAGATTAATGCCAATCACATAGCCAAGGGTTACACAATTTACGGGGAGACGTTGCCAACATTCCATATTTAAAGGTATAAACCATCAGCAAGTTCAGGACTTACAATATATAAAGAATTAGAGAGAATTTTCCAAACCATTAAATACCTACAAGAATGAAGACAAAAATGCTTTGGTGTTCCAAGAGGTTTTAATAAATGATAAAAGGCAGCGACTCTAAAGGTTTATCCACCTGGATGGAACATTGCACTTTTTTCAACACACTAAAACTTTAGTTATTGAATAAAAAAAAGGCTCCTTCTTAAAGTAAAACCTAGCATTTTGTCATGCACCAGATTTGAGTATGGATTGCAAAGAAACTGTTGTTTTTTTTTGCCTTGAAAAAGGAAAAACATGCAGCAAGCCAAGCAAAGAAAGGCGTTAAGCAACACAATTCTTCTTTTAAAACCACAAATGCCAACCACTCTGAAAGAACTCTCTCTTTGCCATCACTACATTGAGAAGCAAGGCACAGTCATCAAACGGGAGCTGTGTCTATAGAAAACACAGCCACCAGCAACTTTACTGCTGAGAAGAGAGCCCCAAAAATCATCATCGTGGATAGTGAGTTTGGACATTTTTGAGCACATTTCTCAGCTTGCATTCTAAAGAAATGATCCCTAAAAGTATAGTCCTGCTGATACAACGCCAGATTAATGCCAATCACATAGCCAAGGGTTACACAATTTACGGGGAGACGTTGCCAACATTCCATATTTAAAGGTATAAACCATCAGCAAGTTCAGGACTTACAATATATAAAGAATGAGAGAGATTTTTCCAAACCATTAAATACCTACAAGAATGAAGACAAAAATGCTTTGGTGTTCCAAGAGGTTTTAATAAATGATAAAAGGCAGCGACTCTAAAGGTTTATCCACCTGGATGGAACATTGCACTTTTTTCAACACACTAAAACTTTAGTTATTGAATAAAAAAAAGGCTCTTTCTTAAGGTAAAACCTAGCATTTTGTCATGCACCAGATTTGAGTATGGATTGCAAAGAAACTGTTGTTTTTTTTTGCCTTGAAAAAGGAAAAACATGCAGCAAGCCAAGCAAAGAAAGGCGTTAAGCAACACAATTCTTCTTTTAAAACCACAAATGCCAACCACTCTGAAAGAACTCTCTCTTTGCCATCACTACATTGAGAAGCAAGGCACAGTCATCAAACGGGAGCTGTGTCTATAGAAAACACAGCCACCAGCAACTTTACTGCTGAAAAGAGAGCCCCAAAAATCATCATCGTGGATAGTGAGTTTAGACATTTTTGAGAACATTTCTCAGCTTGCATTCTAAAGAAATGATCCCTAAAAGTATAGTCCTGCTGATACAACGCCAGATTAATGCCAATCACATAGCCAAGGGTTACACAATTTACGGGGAGACGTTGCCAACATTCCATATTTAAAGGTATAAACCATCAGCAAGTTCAGGACTTACAATATATAAAGAATGAGAGAGATTTTTCCAAACCATTAAATACCTACAAGAATGAAGACAAAAATGCTTTGGTGTTCCAAGAGGTTTTAATAAATGATAAAAGGCAGCGACTCTAAAGGTTTATCCACCTGGATGGAACATTGCACTTTTTTCAACACACTAAAACTTTAGTTATTGAATAAAAAAAAGGCTCTTTCTTAAGGTAAAACCTAGCATTTTGTCATGCACCAGATTTGAGTATGGATTGCAAAGAAACTGTTGTTTTTTTTTGCCTTAAAAAAGGAAAAACATGCAGCAAGCCAAGCAAAGAAAGGCGTTAAGCAACACAATTCTTCTTTTAAAACCACAAATGCCAACCACTCTGAAAGAACTCTCTCTTTGCCATCACTACATTGAGAAGCAAGGCACAGTCATCAAACGGGAGCTGTGTCTATAGAAAACACAGCCACCAGCAACTTTACTTGCTGAAAAGAGAGCCCCAAAAATCATCATCGTGGATAGTGAGTTTGGACATTTTGAGCACATTTCTCAGCTTGCATTCTAAAGAAACGATCCCTAAAAGTATAGTCCTGCTGATACAACGCCAGATTAATGCCAATCACATAGCTAACGGTTACACAATTTACGGGGAGACGTTGCCAACATTCCATATTTAAAGGTATAAACCATCAGCAAGTTCAGGACTTACAATATATAAAGAATTAGAGAGAATTTTCCAAACCATTAAATACCTACAAGAATGAAGACAAAAATGCTTTGGTGTTCCAAGAGGTTTTAATAAATGATAAAAGGCAGCGACTCTAAAGGTTTATCCACCTGGATGGAACATTGCACTTTTTTCAACACACTAAAACTTTAGTTATTGAATAAAAAAAAGGCTCTTTCTTAAGGTAAAACCTAGCATTTTGTCATGCACCAGATTTGAGTATGGATTGCAAAGAAACTGTTGTTTTTTTTTTGCCTTGAAAAAGGAAAAACATGCAGCAAGTCAAGCAAAGAAAGGCGTTAAGCAACACAATTCTTCTTTTAAAACCACAAATGCCAACCACTCTGAAAGAACTCTCTCTTTGCCATCACTACATTGAGAAGCAAGGCACAGTCATCAAACAGGAGCTGTGTCTATAGAAAACACAGCCACCCAGCAACTTTACTGCTGAAATATTGAGCCCCAAAAATCATCATCGTGGATAGTGAGTATGGACATTTTTGAGCACATTTCTCAGCTTGCATTCTAAAGAAATGATCCCTAAAAGTATAGTCCTGCTGATACAACGCCAGATTAATGCCAATCACATAGCCAAGGGTTACACAATTTACGGGGATACGTTGCCAACATTCCATATTTAAAGGTATAAACCATCAGCAAGTTCAGGACTTACAATATATAAAGAATTAGAGAGAATTTTCCAAACCATTAAATACCTACAAGAATGAAGACAAAAATGCTTTGGTGTTCCAAGAGGTTTTAATAAATGATAAAAGGCAGCGACTCTAAAGGTTTATCCACCTGGATGGAACATTGCACTTTTTTCAACACACTAAAACTTTAGTTATTGAATAAAAAAAAGGCTCTTTCTTAGAGTAAAAACCTAGCATTTTGTCATGCACCAGATTTGAGTATGGATTGCAAAGAAACTGTTGTTTTTTTTTGCCTTGAAAAAGGAAAAACATGCAGCAAGCCAAGCAAAGAAAGGCGTTAAGCAACACAATTCTTCTTTTAAAACCACAAATGCCAACCACTCTGAAAGAACTCTCTCTTTGCCATCACTACATTGAGAAGCAAGGCACAGTCATCAAACGGTAGCTGTGTCTATAGAAAACACAGCCACCAGCAACTTTACTGCTGAAAAGAGAGCCCCAAAAATCATCATCGTGGATAGTGAGTTTGGACATTTTTGAGCACATTTCTCAGCTTGCATTCTAAAGAAATGATCCCTAAAAGTATAGTCCTGCTGATACAACGCCAGATTAATGCCAATCACATAGCCAAGGGTTACACAATTTACGGGGAGACGTTGCCAACATTCCATATTTAAAGGTATAAACCATCAGCAAGTTCAGGACTTACAATATATAAAGAATTAGAGAGAATTTTCCAAACCATTAAATACCTACAAGAATGAAGACAAAAATGCTTTGGTGTTCCAAGAGGTTTTAATAAATGATAAAAGGCAGCGACTCTAAAGGTTTATCCACCTGGATGGAACATTGCACTTTTTTCAACACACTAAAACTTTAGTTATTGAATAAAAAAAAGGCTCTTTCTTAAAGTAAAACCTAGCATTTTGTCATGCACCAGATTTGAGTATGGATTGCAAAGAAACTGTTGTTTTTTTTTTTGCCTTGAAAAAGGAAAAACATGCAGCAAGCCAAGCAAAGAAAGGCGTTAAGCAACACAATTCTTCTTTTAAAACCACAAATGCCAACCACTCTGAAAGAACTCTCTCTTTGCCATCACTACATTGAGAAGCAAGGCACAGTCATCAAACGGGAGCTGTGTCTATAGAAAACACAGCCACCAGCAACTTTACTGCTGAAATATTGAGCCCCAAAAATCATCATCGTGGATAGTGAGTATGGACATTTTTGAGCACATTTCTCAGCTTGCATTCTAAAGAAATGATCCCTAAAAGTATAGTCCTGCTGATACAACGCCAGATTAATGCCAATCACATAGCCAAGGGTTACACAATTTACGGGATACGTTGCCAACATTCCATATTTAAAGGTATAAACCATCAGCAAGTTCAGGACTTACAATATATAAAGAATTAGAGAGAATTTTCCAAACCATTAAATACCTACAAGAATGAAGACAAAATGCTTTGGTGTTCCAAGAGGTTTTAATAAATGATAAAAGGCAGCGACTCTAAAGGTTTATCCACCTGGATGGAACATTGCACTTTTTTCAACACACTAAAACTTTAGTTATTGAATAAAAAAAAGGCTCTTTCTTAAAGTAAAACCTAGCATTTTGTCATGCACCAGATTTGAGTATGGATTGCAAAGAAACTGTTGTTTTTTTTTGCCTTGAAAAAGGAAAAACATGCAGCAAGCCAAGCAAAGAAAGGCGTTAAGCAACACAATTCTTCTTTTAAAACCACAAATGCCAACCACTCTGAAAGAACTCTCTCTTTGCCATCACTACATTGAGAAGCAAGGCACAGTCATCAAACGGGAGCTGTGTCTATAGAAAACACAGCCACCAGCAACTTTACTGCTGAAAAGAGGCCCCAAAAATCATCATCGTGGATAGTGAGTTTGGACATTTTTGAGCACATTTCTCAACTTGCATTCTAAAGAAACGATCCCTAAAAGTATAGTCCTGCTGATACAACGCCAGATTAATGCCAATCACATAGCTAACGGTTACACAATTTACGGGGAGACGTTGCCAACATTCCATATTTAAAGGTATAAACCATCAGCAAGTTCAGGACTTACAATATATAAAGAATTAGAGAGAATTTTCCAAACCATTAAATACCTACAAGAATGAAGACAAAAATGCTTTGGTGTTCCAAGAGGTTTTAATAAATGATAAAAGGCAGCGACTCTAAAGGTTTATCCACCTGGATGGAACATTGCACTTTTTTCAACACACTAAAACTTTAGTTATTGAATAAAAAAAAAGGCTCTTTCTTAAGGTAAAACCTAGCATTTTGTCATGCACCAGATTTGAGTATGGATTGCAAGAAACTGTTGTTTTTTTTTTGCCTTGAAAAAGGAAAAACATGCAGCAAGTCAAGCAAAGAAAGGCGTTAAGCAACACAATTCTTCTTTTAAAACCACAAATGCCAACCACTCTGAAAGAACTCTCTCTTTGCCATCACTACATTGAGAAGCAAGGCACAGTCATCAAACAGGAGCTGTGTCTATAGAAAACACAGCCACCAGCAACTTTACTGCTGAAATATTGAGCCCCAAAAATCATCATCGTGGATAGTGAGTATGGACATTTTTGAGCACATTTCTCAGCTTGCATTCTAAAGAAATGATCCCTAAAAGTATAGTCCTGCTGATACAACGCCAGATTAATGCCAATCACATAGCCAAGGGTTACACAATTTACGGGGATACGTTGCCAACATTCCATATTTAAAGGTATAAACCATCAGCAAGTTCAGGACTTACAATATATAAAGAATTAGAGAGAATTTTCCAAACCATTAAATACCTACAAGAATGAAGACAAAAATGCTTTGGTGTTCCAAGAGGTTTTAATAAATGATAAAAGGCAGCGACTCTAAAGGTTTATCCACCTGGATGGAACATTGCACTTTTTTCAACACACTAAAACTTTAGTTATTGAATAAAAAAAAGGCTCTTTCTTAGAGTAAAACCTAGCATTTTGTCATGCACCAGATTTGAGTATGGATTGCAAAGAAACTGTTGTTTTTTTTTTGCCTTGAAAAAGGAAAAACATGCAGCAAGCCAAGCAAAGAAAGGCGTTAAGCAACACAATTCTTCTTTTAAAACCACAAATGCCAACCACTCTGAAAGAACTCTCTCTTTGCCATCACTACATTGAGAAGCAAGGCACAGTCATCAAACGGTAGCTGTGTCTATAGAAAACACAGCCACCAGCAACTTTACTGCTGAAAAGAGAGCCCCAAAAATCATCATCGTGGATAGTGAGTTTGGACATTTTTGAGCACATTTCTCAGCTTGCATTCTAAAGAAATGATCCCTAAAAGTATAGTCCTGCTGATACAACGCCAGATTAATGCCAATCACATAGCCAAGGGTTACACAATTTACGGGGAGACGTTGCCAACATTCCATATTTAAAGGTATAAACCATCAGCAAGTTCAGGACTTACAATATATAAAGAATTAGAGAGATTTTCCAAACCATTAAATACCTACAAGAATGAAGACAAAAATGCTTTGGTGTTCCAAGAGGTTTTAATAAATGATAAAAGGCAGCGACTCTAAAGGTTTATCCACCTGGATGGAACATTGCACTTTTTTCAACACACTAATACTTTAGTTATTGAATAAAAAAAAGGCTCTTTCTTAAAGTAAAACCTAGCATTTTGTCATGCACCAGATTTGAGTATGGATTGCAAAGAAACTGTTGTTTTTTTTGCCTTGAAAAAGGAAAAACATGCAGCAAGCCAAGCAAAGAAAGGCGTTAAGCAACACAATTCTTCTTTTAAAACCACAAATGCCAACCACTCTGAAAGAACTCTCTCTTTGCCATCACTACATTGAGAAGCAAGGCACAGTCATCAAACGGGAGCTGTGTCTATAGAAAACACAGCCACCAGCAACTTTACTGCTGAAATATTGAGCCCCAAAAATCATCATCGTGGATAGTGAGTATGGACATTTTTGAGCACATTTCTCAGCTTGCATTCTAAGAAATGATCCCTAAAAGTATAGTCCTGCTGATACAACGCCAGATTAATGCCAATCACATAGCCAAGGGTTACACAATTTACGGGGATACGTTGCCAACATTCCATATTTAAAGGTATAAACCATCAGCAAGTTCAGGACTTACAATATATAAAGAATTAGAGAGAATTTTCCAAACCATTAAATACCTACAAGAATGAAGACAAAAATGCTTTGGTGTTCCAAGAGGTTTTAATAAATGATAAAAGGCAGCGACTCTAAAGGTTTATCCACCTGGATGGAACATTGCACTTTTTTCAACACACTAAAACTTTAGTTATTGAATAAAAAAAAAGGCTCTTTCTTAAAGTAAAACCTAGCATTTTGTCATGCACCAGATTTGAGTATGGATTGCAAAGAAACTGTTGTTTTTTTTTGCCTTGAAAAAGGAAAAACATGCAGCAAGCCAAGCAAAGAAAGGCGTTAAGCAACACAATTCTTCTTTTAAAACCACAAATGCCAACCACTCTGAAAGAACTCTCTCTTTGCCATCACTACATTGAGAAGCAAGGCACAGTCATCAAACGGGAGCTGTGTCTATAGAAAACACAGCCACCAGCAACTTTACTGCTGAAAAGAGAGCCCCAAAAATCATCATCGTGGATAGTGAGTTTGGACATTTTTGAGCACATTTCTCAGCTTGCATTCTAAAGAAATGATCCCTAAAAGTATAGTCCTGCTGATACAACGCCAGATTAATGCCAATCACATAGCCAAGGGTTACACAATTTACGGGGAGACGTTGCCAACATTCCATATTTAAAGGTATAAACCATCAGCAAGTTCAGGACTTACAATATATAAAGAATGAGAGAGATTTTTCCAAACCATTAAATACCTACAAGAATGAAGACAAAAATGCTTTGGTGTTCCAAGAGGTTTTAATAAATGATAAAAGGCAGCGACTCTAAAGGTTTATCCACCTGGATGGAACATTGCACTTTTTTCAACACACTAAAACTTTAGTTATTGAATAAAAAAAAGGCTCTTTCTTAAGGTAAAACCTAGCATTTTGTCATGCACCAGATTTGAGTATGGATTGCAAAGAAACTGTTGTTTTTTTTTGCCTTGAAAAAGGAAAAACATGCAGCAAGCCAAGCAAAGAAAGGCGTTAAGCAACACAATTCTTCTTTTAAAACCACAAATGCCAACCACTCTGAAAGAACTCTCTCTTTGCCATCACTACATTGAGAAGCAAGGCACAGTCATCAAACGGGAGCTGTGTCTATAGAAAACACAGCCACCAGCAACTTTACTGCTGAAAAGAGAGCCCCAAAAATCATCATCGTGGATAGTGAGTTTGGACATTTTTGAGCACATTTCTCAACTTGCATTCTAAAGAAAGGATCCCTAAAAGTATAGTCCTGCTGATACAACGCCAGATTAATGCCAATCACATAGCTAACGGTTACACAATTTACGGGGAGACGTTGCCAACATTCCATATTTAAAGGTATAAACCATCAGCAAGTTCAGGACTTACAATATATAAAGAATTAGAGAGAATTTTCCAAACCATTAAATACCTACAAGAATGAAGACAAAAATGCTTTGGTGTTCCAAGAGGTTTTAATAAATGATAAAAGGCAGCGACTCTAAAGGTTTATCCACCTGGATGGAACATTGCACTTTTTTCAACACACTAAAACTTTAGTTATTGAATAAAAAAAAGGCTCTTTCTTAAGGTAAAACCTAGCATTTTGTCATGCACCAGATTTGAGTATGGATTGCAAAGAAACTGTTGTTTTTTTTTGCCTTGAAAAAGGAAAAACATGCAGCAAGTCAAGCAAAGAAAGGCGTTAAGCAACACAATTCTTCTTTTAAAACCACAAATGCCAACCACTCTGAAAGAACTCTCTCTTTGCCATCACTACATTGAGAAGCAAGGCACAGTCATCAAACAGGAGCTGTGTCTATAGAAAACACAGCCACCAGCAACTTTACTGCTGAAATATTGAGCCCCAAAAATCATCATCGTGGATAGTGAGTATGGACATTTTTGAGCACATTTCTCAGCTTGCATTCTAAAGAAATGATCCCTAAAAGTATAGTCCTGCTGATACAACGCCAGATTAATGCCAATCACATAGCCAAGGGTTACACAATTTACGGGGATACGTTGCCAACATTCCATATTTAAAGGTATAAACCATCAGCAAGTTCAGGACTTACAATATATAAAGAATTAGAGAGAATTTTCCAAACCATTAAATACCTACAAGAATGAAGACAAAAATGCTTTGGTGTTCCAAGAGGTTTTAATAAATGATAAAAGGCAGCGACTCTAAAGGTTTATCCACCTGGATGGAACATTGCACTTTTTTCAACACACTAAAACTTTAGTTATTGAATAAAAAAAAGGCTCTTTCTTAGAGTAAAACCTAGCATTTTGTCATGCACCAGATTTGAGTATGGATTGCAAAGAAACTGTTGTTTTTTTTTGCCTTGAAAAAGGAAAAACATGCAGCAAGCCAAGCAAAGAAAGGCGTTAAGCAACACAATTCTTCTTTTAAAACCACAAATGCCAACCACTCTGAAAGAACTCTCTCTTTGCCATCACTACATTGAGAAGCAAGGCACAGTCATCAAACGGTAGCTGTGTCTATAGAAAACACAGCCACCAGCAACTTTACTGCTGAAAAGAGAGCCCCAAAAATCATCATCGTGGATAGTGAGTTTGGACATTTTTGAGCACATTTCTCAGCTTGCATTCTAAAGAAATGATCCCTAAAAGTATAGTCCTGCTGATACAACGCCAGATTAATGCCAATCACATAGCCAAGGGTTACACAATTTACGGGGAGACGTTGCCAACATTCCATATTTAAAGGTATAAACCATCAGCAAGTTCAGGACTTACAATATATAAAGAATTAGAGAGAATTTTCCAAACCATTAAATACCTACAAGAATGAAGACAAAAATGCTTTGGTGTTCCAAGAGGTTTTAATAAATGATAAAAGGCAGCGACTCTAAAGGTTTATCCACCTGGATGGAACATTGCACTTTTTTCAACACACTAAAACTTTAGTTATTGAATAAAAAAAAGGCTCTTTCTTAAAGTAAAACCTAGCATTTTGTCATGCACCAGATTTGAGTATGGATTGCAAAGAAACTGTTGTTTTTTTTGCCTTGAAAAAGGAAAAACATGCAGCAAGCCAAGCAAAGAAAGGCGTTAAGCAACACAATTCTTCTTTTAAAACCACAAATGCCAACCACTCTGAAAGAACTCTCTCTTTGCCATCACTACATTAAGAAGCAAGGCACAGTCATCAAACGGGAGCTGTGTCTATAGAAAACACAGCCACCAGCAACTTTACTGCTGAAAAGAGATCCCCAAAAATCATCATCGTGGATAGTGAGTTTGGACATATTTGAGCACATTTCTCAGCTTGCATTCTAAAGAAATGATCCCTAAAAGTATAGTCCTGCTGATACAACGCCAGATTAATGCCAATCACATAGCCAAGGGTTACACAATTTACGGGGAGACGTTGCCAACATTCCATATTTAAAGGTTTAAACCATCAGCAAGTTCAGGACTTACAATATATAAAGAATTAGAGAGAATTTTCCAAACCATTAAATACCTACAAGAATGAAGACAAAAATGCTTTGGTGTTCCAAGAGGTTTTAATAAATGATAAAAGGCAGCGACTCTAAAGGTTTATCCACCTGGATGGAACATTGCACTTTTTTCAACACACTAAAACTTTAGTTATTGAATAAAAAAAAGGCTCTTTCTTAAGGTAAAACCTAGCATTTTGTCATGCACCAGATTTGAGTATGGATTGCAAAGAAACTGTTGTTTTTTTTTGCCTTGAAAAAGGAAGAACATGCAGCAAGCCAAGCAAAGAAAGGCGTTAAGCAACACAATTCTTCTTTTAAAACCACAAATGCCAACCACTCTGAAAGAACTCTCTCTTTGCCATCACTACATTGAGAAGCAAGGCACAGTCATCAAACGGGAGCTGTGTCTATAGAAAACACAGCCACCAGCAACTTTACTGCTGAAAAGAGAGCCCCAAAAATCATCATCGTGGATAGTGAGTTTGGACATTTTTGAGCACATTTCTCAGCTTGCATTCTAAAGAAACGATCCCTAAAAGTATAGTCCTGCTGATACAACGCCAGATTAATGCCAATCACATAGCTAACGGTTACACAATTTACGGGGAGACGTTGCCAACATTCCATATTTAAAGGTATAAACCATCAGCAAGTTCAGGACTTACAATATATAAAGAATTAGAGAGAATTTTCCAAACCATTAAATACCTACAAGAATGAAGACAAAAATGCTTTGGTGTTCCAAGAGGTTTTAATAAATGATAAAAGGCAGCGACTCTAAAGGTTTATCCACCTGGATGGAACATTGCACTTTTTTCAACACACTAAAACTTTAGTTATTGAATAAAAAAAAGGCTCTTTCTTAAGGTAAAACCTAGCATTTTGTCATGCACCAGATTTGAGTATGGATTGCAAAGAAACTGTTTTTTTTTTTTGCCTTGAAAAAGGAAAAACATGCAGCAAGTCAAGCAAAGAAAGGCGTTAAGCAACACAATTCTTCTTTTAAAACCACAAATGCCAACCACTCTGAAAGAACTCTCTCTTTGCCATCACTACATTGAGAAGCAAGGCACAGTCATCAAACAGGAGCTGTGTCTATAGAAAACACAGCCACCAGCAACTTTACTGCTGAAATATTGAGCCCCAAAAATCATCATCGTGGATAGTGAGTATGGACATTTTTGAGCACATTTCTCAGCTTGCATTCTAAAGAAATGATCCCTAAAAGTATAGTCCTGCTGATACAACGCCAGATTAATGCCAATCACATAGCCAAGGGTTACACAATTTACGGGGATACGTTGCCAACATTCCATATTTAAAGGTATAAACCATCAGCAAGTTCAGGACTTACAATATATAAAGAATTAGAGAGAATTTTCCAAACCATTAAATACCTACAAGAATGAAGACAAAAATGCTTTGGTGTTCCAAGAGGTTTTAATAAATGATAAAAGGCAGCGACTCTAAAGGTTTATCCACCTGGATGGAACATTGCACTTTTTTCAACACACTAAAACTTTAGTTATTGAATAAAAAAAAGGCTCTTTCTTAGAGTAAAACCTAGCATTTTGTCATGCACCAGATTTGAGTATGGATTGCAAAGAAACTGTTGTTTTTTTTTGCCTTGAAAAAGGAAAAACATGCAGCAAGCCAAGCAAAGAAAGGCGTTAAGCAACACAATTCTTCTTTTAAAACCACAAATGCCAACCACTCTGAAAGAACTCTCTCTTTGCCATCACTACATTGAGAAGCAAGGCACAGTCATCAAACGGGAGCTGTGTCTATAGAAAACACAGCCACCAGCAACTTTACTGCTGAAATATTGAGCCCCAAAAATCATCATCGTGGATAGTGAGTATGGACATTTTTGAGCACATTTCTCAGCTTGCATTCTAAAGAAATGATCCCTAAAAGTATAGTCCTGCTGATACAACGCCAGATTAATGCCAATCACATAGCCAAGGGTTACACAATTTACGGGGAGACGTTGCCAACATTCCATATTTAAAGGGATAAACCATTAGCAAGTTCAGGACTTACAATATATAAAGAATTAGAGAGAATTTTCCAAACCATTAAATACCTACAAGAATGAAGACAAAAATGCTTTGGTGTTCCAAGAGGTTTTAATAAATGATAAAAGGCAGCGACTCTAAAGGTTTATCCACCTGGATGGAACATTGCACTTTTTTCAACACACTAAAACTTTAGTTATTGAATAAAAAAAAGGCTCTTTCTTAAAGTAAAACCTAGCATTTTGTCATGCACCAGATTTGAGTATGGATTGCAAAGAAACTGTTGTTTTTTTTTGCCTTGAAAAAGGAAAAACATGCAGCAAGCCAAGCAAAGAAAGGCGTTAAGCAACACAATTCTTCTTTTAAAACCACAAATGCCAACCACTCTGAAAGAACTCTCTCTTTGCCATCACTACATTGAGAAGCAAGGCACAGTCATCAAGCGGGAGCTGTGTATATAGAAAACACAGCCACCAGCAACTTTACTGCTGAAAAGAGAGCCCCAAAAATCATCATCGTGGATAGTGAGTTTGGACATTTTTTAGCACATTTCTCAGCTTGCATTCTAAAGAAATGATCCCTAAAAGTATAGTCCTGCTGATACAACGCCAGATTAATGCCAATCACATAGCCAAGGGTTACACAATTTACGGGGAGACGTTGCCAACATTCCATATTTAAAGGTATAAACCATCAGCAAGTGCAGGATTTACAATATATAAGGAATTAGAAAGAATTTTCCAATCCATTAAATACCTACAAGAATGAAGACAAAAAAGCTTTGGTGTTCCAAGAGGTTTTAATAAATTATAAAAGGCAGCGACTCTAAAGGTTTATCCACCTGGATGGAACATTGCACTTTTTTCAACACACTAAAACTTTAGTTATTGAATAAAAAAAGGCTCTTTCTTAAAGTAAAACCTGGCATTTTGTCATGCACCAGATTTGAGTATGGATTGCAAAGAAACTGTTGTTTTTTTTTTGCCTTGAAAAAGGAAAAACATGCAGCAAGCCAAGCAAAGAAAGGCGTTAAGCAACACAATTCTTCTTTTAAAACCACAAATGCCAACCACTCTGAAAGAACTCTCTCTTTGCCATCGCTACATTGAGAAGCAAGGCACAGTCATCAAACGGGAGCTGTGTCTATAGAAAACACAGCCACCAGCAACTTTACTGCTGAAAAGAGAGCCCCAAAAATCATCATCGTGGATAGTGAGTTTGGACATTTTTGAGCACATTTCTCAGCTTGCATTCTAAAGAAATGATCCCTAAAAGTATAGTCCTGCTGATACAACGCCAGATTAATGCCAATCACATAGCCAAGGGTTACACAATTTACGGGGAGACGTTGCCAACATTCCATATTTAAAGGTATAAACCATCAGCAAGTTCAGGACTTACAATATATAAAGAATTAGAGAGATTTTTCCAAACCATTAAATACCTACAAGAATGAAGACAAAAATGCTTTGGTGTTCCAAGAGGTTTTAATAAATGATAAAAGGCAGCAACTCTAAAGGTTTATCCACCTGGATGGAACATTGCACTTTTTTCAACACACTAAAACTTTAGTTATTGAATAAAAAAAAGGCTCTTTCTTAAAGTAAAACCTAGCATTTTGTCATGCACCAGATTTGAGTATGGATTGCAAAGAAACTGTTGTTTTTTTGCCTTGAAAAAGGAAAAACATGCAGCAAGCCAAGCAAAGAAAGGCGTTAAGCAACACAATTCTTCTTTTAAAACCACAAATGCCAACCACTCTGAAAGAACTCTCTCTTTGCCATCACTACATTAAGAAGCAAGGCACAGTCATCAAACGGGAGCTGTGTCTATAGAAAACACAGCCACCAGCAACTTTACTGCTGAAAAGAGAGCCCCAAAAATCATCATCGTGGATAGCGAGTTTGGACATTTTTGAGCACATTTCTCAGCTTGCATTCTAAAGAAATGATCCCTAAAAGCATAGTCCTGCTGATACAACGCCAGATTAATGCCAATCACATAGCCATGGGTTACACAATTTACGGGGAGACGTTGCCAACATTCCATATTTAAAGGTATAAACCATCAGCAAGTTCAGGACTTACAATATATAAAGAATTAGAGAGAATTTTCCAAACCATTAAATACCTACAAGAATGAAGACAAAAATGCTTTGGTGTTCCAAGAGGTTTTAATAAATGATAAAAGGCAGCGACTCTAAAGGTTTATCCACCTGGATGGAACATTGCACTTTTTTCAACACACTAAAACTTTAGTTATTGAATAAAAAAAAGGCTCTTTCTTAAGGTAAAACCTAGCATTTTGTCATGCACCAGATTTGAGTATGGATTGCAAAGAAACTGTTGTTTTTTTGCCTTGAAAAAGGAAAAACATGCAGCAAGCCAAGCAAAGAAAGGCGTTAAGCAACACAATTCTTCTTTTAAAACCACAAATGCCAACCACTCTGAAAGAACTCTCTCTTTGCCATCACTACATTAAGAAGCAAGGCACAGTCATCAAACGGTAGCTGTGTCTATAGAAAACACAGCCACCAGCAACTTTACTGCTGAAAAGAGAGCCCCAAAAATCATCATCGTGGATAGTGAGTTTGGACATTTTTGAGCACATTTCTCAGCTTGCATTCTAAAGAAATGATCCCTAAAAGTATAGTCCTGCTGATACAACGCCAGATTAATGCCAATCACATAGCCATGGGTTACACAATTTACGGGGAGACGTTGCCAACATTCCATATTTAAAGGTATAAACCATCAGCAAGTTCAGGACTTACAATATATAAAGAATTAGAGAGAATTTTCCAAACCATTAAATACCTACAAGAATGAAGACAAAAATGCTTTGGTGTTCCAAGAGGTTTTAATAAATGATAAAAGGCAGCGACTCTAAAGGTTTATCCACCTGGATGGAACATTGCACTTTTTTCAACACACTAAAACTTTAGTTATTGAATAAAAAAAAGGCTCTTTCTTAAGGTAAAACCTAGCATTTTGTCATGCACCAGATTTGAGTATGGATTGCAAAGAAACTGTTGTTTTTTTTTGCCTTGAAAAAGGAAAAACATGCAGCAAGCCAAGCAAAGAAAGGCGTTAAGCAACACAATTCTTCTTTTAAAACCACAAATGCCAACCACTCTGAAAGAACTCTCTCTTTGCCATCACTACATTGAGAAGCAAGGCACAGTCATCAAACGGGAGCTGTGTCTATAGAAAACACAGCCACCAGCAACTTTACTGCTGAAATATTGAGCCCCAAAAATCATCATCGTGGATAGTGAGTATGGACATTTTTGAGCACATTTCTCAGCTTGCATTCTAAAGAAATGATCCCTAAAAGTATAGTCCTGCTGATACAACGCCAGATTAATGCCAATCACATAGCCAAGGGTTACACAATTTACGGGGAGACGTTGCCAACATTCCATATTTAAAGGTATAAACCATCAGCAAGTTCAGGACTTACAATATATAAAGAATTAGAGAGATTTTTCCAAACCATTAAATACCTACAAGAATGAAGACAAAAATGCTTTGGTGTTCCAAGAGGTTTTAATAAATGATAAAAGGCAGCAACTCTAAAGGTTTATCCACCTGGATGGAACATTGCACTTTTTTCAACACACTAAAACTTTAGTTATTGAATAAAAAAAAGGCTCTTTCTTAAAGTAAAACCTAGCATTTTGTCATGCACCAGATTTGAGTATGGATTGCAAAGAAACTGTTGTTTTTTTGCCTTGAAAAAGGAAAAACATGCAGCAAGCCAAGCAAAGAAAGGCGTTAAGCAACACAATTCTTCTTTTAAAACCACAAATGCCAACCACTCTGAAAGAACTCTCTCTTTGCCATCACTACATTAAGAAGCAAGGCACAGTCATCAAACGGGAGCTGTGTCTATAGAAAACACAGCCACCAGCAACTTTACTGCTGAAAAGAGAGCCCCAAAAATCATCATCGTGGATAGCGAGTTTGGACATTTTTGAGCACATTTCTCAGCTTGCATTCTAAAGAAATGATCCCTAAAAGCATAGTCCTGCTGATACAACGCCAGATTAATGCCAATCACATAGCCATGGGTTACACAATTTACGGGGAGACGTTGCCAACATTCCATATTTAAAGGTATAAACCATCAGCAAGTTCAGGACTTACAATATATAAAGAATTAGAGAGAATTTTCCAAACCATTAAATACCTACAAGAATGAAGACAAAAATGCTTTGGTGTTCCAAGAGGTTTTAATAAATGATAAAAGGCAGCGACTCTAAAGGTTTATCCACCTGGATGGAACATTGCACTTTTTTCAACACACTAAAACTTTAGTTATTGAATAAAAAAAAGGCTCTTTCTTAAGGTAAAACCTAGCATTTTGTCATGCACCAGATTTGAGTATGGATTGCAAAGAAACTGTTGTTTTTTTGCCTTGAAAAAGGAAAAACATGCAGCAAGCCAAGCAAAGAAAGGCGTTAAGCAACACAATTCTTCTTTTAAAACCACAAATGCCAACCACTCTGAAAGAACTCTCTCTTTGCCATCACTACATTAAGAAGCAAGGCACAGTCATCAAACGGTAGCTGTGTCTATAGAAAACACAGCCACCAGCAACTTTACTGCTGAAAAGAGAGCCCCAAAAATCATCATCGTGGATAGTGAGTTTGGACATTTTTGAGCACATTTCTCAGCTTGCATTCTAAAGAAATGATCCCTAAAAGTATAGTCCTGCTGATACAACGCCAGATTAATGCCAATCACATAGCCATGGGTTACACAATTTACGGGGAGACGTTGCCAACATTCCATATTTAAAGGTATAAACCATCAGCAAGTTCAGGACTTACAATATATAAAGAATTAGAGAGAATTTTCCAAACCATTAAATACCTACAAGAATGAAGACAAAAATGCTTTGGTGTTCCAAGAGGTTTTAATAAATGATAAAAGGCAGCGACTCTAAAGGTTTATCCACCTGGATGGAACATTGCACTTTTTTCAACACACTAAAACTTTAGTCAATGAATAAAAAAAAGGCTCTTTCTTAAGGTAAAACCTAGCATTTTGTCATGCACCAGATTTGAGTATGGATTGCAAAGAAACTGTTGTTTTTTTTTGCCTTGAAAAAGGAAAAACATGCAGCAAGCCAAGCAAAGAAAGGCGTTAAGCAACACAATTCTTCTTTTAAAACCACAAATGCCAACCACTCTGAAAGAACTCTCTCTTTGCCATCACTACATTGAGAAGCAAGGCACAGTCATCAAACGGGAGCTGTGTCTATAGAAAACACAGCCACCAGCAACTTTACTGCTGAAAAGAGAGCCCCAAAAATCATCATCGTGGATAGTGAGTTTGGACATTTTTGAGCACATTTCTCAGCTTGCATTCTAAAGAAATGATCCCTAAAAGCATAGTCCTGCTGATACAACGCCAGATTAATGCCAATCACATAGCTAACGGTTACACAATTTACGGGGAGACGTTGCCAACATTCCATATTTAAAGGTATAAACCATCAGCAAGTTCAGGACTTACAATATATAAAGAATTAGAGAGAATTTTCCAAACCATTAAATACCTACAAGAATGAAGACAAAAATGCTTTGGTGTTCCAAGAGGTTTTAATAAATGATAAAAGGCAGCGACTCTAAAGGTTTATCCACCTGGATGGAACATTGCACTTTTTTCAACACACTAAAACTTTAGTTATTGAATAAAAAAAAGGCTCTTTCTTAAGGTAAAACCTAGCATTTTGTCATGCACCAGATTTGAGTATGGATTGCAAAGAAACTGTTGTTTTTTTTTGCCTTGAAAAAGGAAAAACATGCAGCAAGCCAAGCAAAGAAAGGCGTTAAGCAACACAATTCTTCTTTTAAAACCACAAATGCCAACCACTCTGAAAGAACTCTCTCTTTGCCATCACTACATTGAGAAGCAAGGCACAGTCATCAAACGGGAGCTGTGTCTATAGAAAACACAGCCACCAGCAACTTTACTGCTGAAATATTGAGCCCCAAAAATCATCATCGTGGATAGTGAGTATGGACATTTTTGAGCACATTTCTCAGCTTGCATTCTAAAGAAATGATCCCTAAAAGTATAGTCCTGCTGATACAACGCCAGATTAATGCCAATCACATAGCCAAGGGTTACACAATTTACGGGGAGACGTTGCCAACATTCCATATTTAAAGGGATAAACCATTAGCAAGTTCAGGACTTACAATATATAAAGAATTAGAGAGAATTTTCCAAACCATTAAATACCTACAAGAATGAAGACAAAAATGCTTTGGTGTTCCAAGAGGTTTTAATAAATGATAAAAGGCAGCGACTCTAAAGGTTTATCCACCTGGATGGAACATTGCACTTTTTCCAACACACTAAAACTTTAGTTATTGAATAAAAAAAGGCTCTTTCTTAAAGTAAAACCTAGCATTTTGTCATGCACCAGATTTGAGTATGGATTGCAAAGAAACTGTTGGTTTTTTTTGCCTTGAAAAAGGAAAAACATGCAGCAAGCCAAGCAAAGAAAGGCGTTAAGCAATACAATTCTTCTTTTAAAACCACAAATGCCAACCACTCTGAAAGAACTCTCTCTTTGCCATCACTACATTGAGAAGCAAGGCACAGTCATCAAACGGTAGCTGTGTCTATAGAAAACACAGCCACCAGCAACTTTACTGCTGAAAAGAGAGCCCCAAAAATCATCATCGTGGATAGTGAGTTTGGACATTTTTGAGCACATTTCTCAGCTTGCATTCTAAAGAAATGATCCCTAAAAGTATAGTCCTGCTGATACAACGCCAGATTAATGCCAATCACATAGCCAAGGGTTACACAATTTACGGGGAGACGTTGCCAACATTCCATATTTAAAGGTATAAACCATCAGCAAGTGCAGGACTTACAATATATAAGGAATTAGAAAGAATTTTCCAATCCATTAAATACCTACAAGAATGAAGACAAAAAAGCTTTGGTGTTCCAAGAGGTTTTAATAAATGATAAAAGGCAGCGACTCTAAAGGTTTATCCACCTGGATGGAACATTGCACTTTTTTCAACACACTAAAACTTTAGTTATTGAATAAAAAAAGGCTCTTTCTTAAAGTAAAACCTGGCATTTTGTCATGCACCAGATTTGAGTATGGATTGCAAAGAAACTGTTGTTTTTTTTTGCCTTGAAAAAGGAAAAACATGCAGCAAGCCAAGCAAAGAAAGGCGTTAAGCAACACAATTCTTCTTTTAAAACCACAAATGCCAACCACTCTGAAAGAACTCTCTCTTTGCCATCACTACATTGAGAAGCAACGCACAGTCATCAAACGGGAGCTGTGTCTATAGAAAACACAGCCACCAGCAACTTTACTGCTGAAAAGAGAGCCCCAAAAATCATCATCGTGGATAGTGAGTTTGGACATTTTTGAGCACATTTCTCAGCTTGCATTCTAAAGAAATGATCTCTAAAAGTATAGTCCTGCTGATACAACGCCAGATTAATGCCAATCACATAGCCAAGGGTTACACAATTTACGGGGAGACGTTGCCAACATTCCATATTTAAAGGTATAAACCATCAGCAAGTTCAGGACTTACAATATATAAAGAATGAGAGAGATTTTTCCAAACCATTAAATACCTACAAGAATGAAGACAAAAATGCTTTGGTGTTCCAAGAGGTTTTAATAAATGATAAAAGGCAGCAACTCTAAAGGTTTATCCACCTGGATGGAACATTGCACTTTTTTCAACACACTAAAACTTTAGTTATTGAATAAAAAAAGGCTATTTCTTAAAGTAAAACCTGGCATTTTGTCATACACCAGATTTGAGTATGGATTGCAAAGAAACTGTTGTTTTTTTTTGCCTTGAAAAAGGAAAAACATGCAGCAAGCCAAGCAAAGAAAGGCGTTAAGCAACACAATTCTTCTTTTAAAACCACAAATGCCAACCACTCTGAAAGAACTCTCTCTTTGCCATCACTACATTGAGAAGCAACGCACAGTCATCAAACGGGAGCTGTGTCTATAGAAAACACAGCCACCAGCAACTTTACTGCTGAAAAGAGAGCCCCAAAAATCATCATCGTGGAAAGTGAGTTTGGACATTTTTGAGCACATTTCTCAGCTTGCATTCTAAAGAAATGATCCCTAAAAGTATAGTCCTGCTGATACAACGCCAGATTAATGCCAATCACATAGCTAACGGTTACACAATTTACGGGGAGACGTTGCCAACATTCCATATTTAAAGGTATAAACCATCAGCAAGTTCAGGACTTACAATATATAAAGAATGAGAGAGATTTTTCCAAACCATTAAATACCTACAAGAATGAAGACAAAAATGCTTTGGTGTTCCAAGAGGTTTTAATAAATGATAAAAGGCAGCGACTCTAAAGGTTTATCCACCTGGATGGAACATTGCACTTTTTTCAACACACTAAAACTTTAGTTATTGAATAAAAAAAAGGCTCTTTCTTAAGGTAAAACCTAGCATTTTGTCATGCACCAGATTTGAGTATGGATTGCAAAGAAACTGTTGTTTTTTTTTTGCCTTGAAAAAGGAAAAACATGCAGCAAGCCAAGCAAAGAAAGGCGTTAAGCAACACAATTCTTCTTTTAAAACCACAAATGCCAACCACTCTGAAAGAACTCTCTCTTTGCCATCACTACATTGAGAAGCAAGGCACAGTCATCAAACGGTAGCTGTGTCTATAGAAAACACAGCCACCAGCAACTTTACTGCTGAAAAGAGAGCCCCAAAAATCATCATTGTGGATAGTGAGTTTGGACATTTTTGAGCACATTTCTCAGCTTGCATTCTAAAGACATGATCCCTAAAAGTATAGTCCTGCTGATACAACACCAGATTAATGCCAATCACATAGCCAAGGGTTACACAATTTACGGGGAGACGTTGCCAACATTCCATATTTAAAGGTATAAACCATCAGCAAGTGCAGGATTTACAATATATAAGGAATTAGAAAGAATTTTCCAATCCATTAAATACCTACAAGAATGAAGACAAAAAAGCTTTGGTGTTCCAAGAGGTTTTAATAAATTATAAAAGGCAGCGACTCTAAAGGTTTATCCACCTGGATGGAACATTGCACTTTTTTCAACACACTAAAACTTTAGTTATTGAATAAAAAAAGGCTCTTTCTTAAAGTAAAACCTGGCATTTTGTCATGCACCAGATTTGAGTATGGATTGCAAAGAAACTGTTGTTTTTTTTTGCCTTGAAAAAGGAAAAACATGCAGCAAGCCAAGCAAAGAAAGGCGTTAAGCAACACAATTCTTCTTTTAAAACCACAAATGCCAACCACTCTGAAAGAACTCTCTCTTTGCCATCACTACATTGAGAAGCAACACACAGTCATCAAACGGGAGCTGTGTCTATAGAAAACACAGCCACCAGCAACTTTACTGCTGAAAAGAGAGCCCCAAAAATCATCATCGTGGATAGAGAGTTTGGACATTTTTGAGCACATTTCTCAGCTTGCATTCTAAAGAAACGATCCCTAAAAGTATAGTCCTGCTGATACAATGCCAGATTAATGCCAATCACATAGCCAAGGGTTACACAATTTACGGGGAGACGTTGCCAACATTCCATATTTAAAGGTATAAACCATCAGCAAGTGCAGGATTTACAATATATAAGGAATTAGAAAGAATTTTCCAATCCATTAAATACCTACAAGAATGAAGACAAAAAAGCTTTGGTGTTCCAAGAGGTTTTAATAAATTATAAAAGGCAGCGACTCTAAAGGTTTATCCACCTGGATGGAACATTGCACTTTTTTCAACACACTAAAACTTTAGTTATTGAATAAAAAAAGGCTCTTTCTTAAAGTAAAACCTGGCATTTTGTCATGCACCAGATTTGAGTATGGATTGCAAAGAAACTGTTGTTTTTTTTTGCCTTGAAAAAGGAAAAACATGCAGCAAGCCAAGCAAAGAAAGGCGTTAAGCAACACAATTCTTCTTTTAAAACCACAAATGCCAACCACTCTGAAAGAACTCTCTCTTTGCCATCACTACATTGAGAAGCAAGGCACAGTCATCAAACGGGAGCTGTGTCTATAGAAAACACAGCCACCAGCAACTTTACTGCTGAAAAGAGAGCCCCAAAAATCATCATCGTGGATAGTGAGTTTGGATATTTTTGAGCACATTTCTCAGCTTGCATTCTAAAGAAATGATCCCTAAAAGCATAGTCCTGCTGATACAACGCCAGATTATTGCCAATCACATAGCTAACGGTTACACAATTTACGGGGAGACGTTGCCAACATTCCATATTTAAAGGTATAAATCATCAGCAAGTTCAGGACTTACAATATATAAAGAATTAGAGAGAATTTTCCAAACCATTAAATACCTACAAGAATGAAGACAAAAATGCTTTGGTGTTCCAAGAGGTTTTAATAAATGATAAAAGGCAGCGACTCTAAAGGTTTATCCACCTGGATGGAACATTGCACTTTTTTCAACACACTAAAACTTTAGTTATTGAATAAAAAAAGGCTCTTTCTTAAAGTAAAACCTAGCATTTTGTCATGCACCAGATTTGAGTATGGATTGCAAAGAAACTGTTGTTTTTTTTTGCCTTGAAAAAGGAAAAACATGCAGCAAGCCAAGCAAAGAAAGGCGTTAAGCAACACAATTCTTCTTTTAAAACCACAAATGCCAACCACTCTGAAAGAACTCTCTCTTTGCCATCACTACATTGAGAAGCAAGGCACAGTCATCAAACGGTAGCTGTGTCTATAGAAAACACAGCCACCAGCAACTTTACTGCTGAAAAGAGAGCCCCAAAAATCATCATCGTGGATAGTGAGTTTGGACATTTTTGAGCACATTTCTCAGCTTGCATTCTAAAGAAATGATCCCTAAAAGTATAGTCCTGCTGATACAACGCCAGATTAATGCCAATCACATAGCCAAGGGTTACACAATTTACGGGGAGACGTTGCCAACATTCCATATTAAAAGGTATAAACCATCAGCAAGTTCAGGACTTACAATATATAAAGAATGAGAGAGATTTTTCCAAACCATTAAATACCTACAAGAATGAAGACAAAAATGCTTTGGTGTTCCAAGAGGTTTTAATAAATGATAAAAGGCAGCAACTCTAAAGGTTTATCCACCTGGATGGAACATTGCACTTTTTTCAACACACTAAAAATTTAGTTATTGAATTAAAAAAAGGCTCTTTCTTAAAGTAAAACCTAGCATTTTGTCATGCACCAGATTTGAGTATGGATTGCAAAGAAACTGTTGTTTTTTTGCCTTGAAAAAGGAAAAACATGCAGCAAGCCAAGCAAAGAAAGGCGTTAAGCAACACAATTCTTCTTTTAAAACCACAAATGCCAACCACTCTGAAAGAACTCTCTCTTTGCCATCACTACATTAAGAAGCAAGGCACAGTCATCAAACGGGAGCTGTGTCTAAAGAAAACACAGCCACCAGCAACTTTACTGCTGAAAAGAGAGCCCCAAAAATCATCATCGTGGATAGTGAGTTTGGACATTTTTGAGCACATTTCTCAGCTTGCATTCTAAAGAAATGATCCCTAAAAGTATAGTCCTGCTGATACAACGCCAGATTAATGCCAATCACATAGCCAAGGGTTACACAATTTACGGGGAGACGTTGCCAACATTCCATATTTAAAGGTATAAACCATCAGCAAGTTCAGGACTTACAATATATAAAGAATTAGAGAGAATTTTCCAAACCATTAAATACCTACAAGAATGAAGACAAAAATGCTTTGGTGTTCCAAGAGGTTTTAATAAATGATAAAAGGCAGCGACTCTAAAGGTTTATCCACCTGGATGGAACATTGCACTTTTTTCAACACACTAAAACTTTAGTTATTGAATAAAAAAAAGGCTCTTTCTTAAAGTAAAACCTAGCATTTTGTCATGCACCAGATTTGAGTATGGATTGCAAAGAAACTGTTGTTTTTTTTTGCCTTGAAAAAGGATAAACATGCAGCAAGCCAAGCAAAGAAAGGCGTTAAGCAACACAATTCTTCTTTTAAAACCACAAATGCCAACCACTCTGAAAGAACTCTCTCTTTGCCATCACTACATTGAGAAGCAAGGCACAGTCATCAAACGGGAGCTGTGTCTATAGAAAACACAGCCACCAGCAACTTTACTGCTGAAAAGAGAGCCCCAAAAATCATCATCGTGGATAGTGAGTTTGGACATTTTTGAGCACATTTCTCAGCTTGCATTCTAAAGAAATGATCCCTAAAAGTATAGTCCTGCTGATACAACGCCAGATTAATGCCAATCACATAGCCAAGGGTTACACAATTTACGGGGAGACGTTGCCAACATTCCATATTTAAAGGTATAAATCATCAGCAAGTTCAGGACTTACATTATATAAAGAATTAGAGAGAATTTTCCAAACCATTAAATACCTACAAGAATGAAGACAAAAATGCTTTGGTGTTCCAAGAGGTTTTAATAAATGATAAAAGGCAGCGACTCTAAAGGTTTATCCACCTGGATGGAACATTGCACTTTTTTCAACACACTAAAACTTTAGTTATTGAATAAAAAAAAGGCTCTTTCTTAAAGTAAAACCTAGCATTTTGTCATGCACCAGATTTGAGTATGGATTGCAAAGAAACTGTTGTTTTTTTTTGCCTTGAAAAAGGAAAAACATGCAGCAAGCCAAGCAAAGAAAGGCGTTAAGCAACACAATTCTTCTTTTAAAACCACAAATGCCAACCACTCTGAAAGAACTCTCTCTTTGCCATCACTACATTGAGAAGCAAGGCACAGTCATCAAACGGTAGCTGTGTCTATAAAAAACACAGCCACCAGCAACTTTACTGCTGAAAAGAGAGCCCCAAAAATCATCATCGTGGATAGTGAGTTTGGACATTTTTGAGCACATTTCTCAGCTTGCATTCTAAAGAAATGATCCCTAAAAGTATAGTCCTGCTGATACAACGCCAGATTAATGCCAATCACATAACCAAGGGTTACACAATTTACGGGGAGACGTTGCCAACATTCCATATTTAAAGGTATAAACCATCAGCAAGTTCAGGACTTACAATATATAAAGAATTAGAGAGAATTTTCCAAACCATTAAATACCTACAAGAATGAAGACAAAAATGCTTTGGTGTTCCAAGAGGTTTTAATAAATGATAAAAGGCAGCGACTCTAAAGGTTTATCCACCTGGATGGAACATTGCACTTTTTTCAACACACTAAAACTTTAGTTATTGAATAAAAAAAAGGCTCTTTCTTAAAGTAAAACCTAGCATTTTGTCATGCACCAGATTTGAGTATGGATTGCAAAGAAACTGTTGTTTTTTTTTGCCTTGAAAAAGGATAAACATGCAGCAAGCCAAGCAAAGAAAGGCGTTAAGCAACACAATTCTTCTTTTAAAACCACAAATGCCAACCACTCTGAAAGAACTCTCTCTTTGCCATCACTACATTGAGAAGCAAGGCACAGTCATCAAACGGGAGCTGTGTCTATAGAAAACACAGCCACCAGCAACTTTACTGCTGAAAAGAGATCCCCAAAAATCATCATCGTGGATAGTGAGTTTGGACATTTTTGAGCACATTTCTCAGCTTGCATTCTAAAGAAATTATCCCTAAAAGTATAGTCCTGCTGACACAACGCCAGATTAATGCCAATCACATAGCCAAGGGTTACACAATTTACGGGGAGACGTTGCCAACATTCCATATTTAAAGGTATAAACCATCAGCAAGTTCAGGACTTACAATATATAAAGAATTAGAGAGAATTTTCCAAACCATTAAATACCTACAAGAATGAAGACAAAAATGCTTTGGTGTTCCAAGAGGTTTTAATAAATGATAAAAGGCAGCGACTCTAAAGGTTTATCCACCTGGATGGAACATTGCACTTTTTTCAACACACTAAAACTTTAGTTATTGAATAAAAAAAGGCTCTTTCTTAAAGTAAAACCTAGCATTTTGTCATGCACCAGATTTGAGTATGGATTTCAAAGAAACTGTTGCTTTTTTGCCTTGAAAAAGGAAAAACATGCAGCAAGCCAGGCAAAGAAAGGCGTTAAGCAACACAATTCTTCTTTTAAAACCACAAATGCCAACCACTCTGAAAGAACTCTCTCTTTGCCATCACTACATTAAGAAGCAAGGCACAGTCATCAAACGGGAGCTGTATCTATAGAAAACACAGCCACCAGCAACTTTACTGCTGAAAAGAGAGCCCCAAAAATCATCATCGTGGATAGTGAGTTTGGACATTTTTGAGCACATTTCTCAGCTTGCATTCTAAAGAAATGATCCCTAAAAGTATAGTCCTGCTGATACAACGCCAGATTAATGCCAATCACATAGCCAAGGGTTACACAATTTACGGGGAGACGTTGCCAACATTCCATATTTAAAGGTATAAACCATCAGCAAGTGCAGGACTTACAATATATAAGGAATTAGAAAGAATTTTCCAATCCATTAAATACCTACAAGAATGAAGAAAAAAAAGCTTTGGTGTTCCAAGAGGTTTTAATAAATTATAAAAGGCAGCGACTCTAAAGGTTTATCCACCTGGATGGAACATTGCACTTTTTTCAACACACTAAAACTTTAGTTATTGAATAAAAAAAGGCTCTTTCTTAAAGTAAAACCTGGCATTTTGTCATGCACCAGATTTGAGTATGGATTGCAAAGAAACTGTTGTTTTTTTGCCTTGAAAAAGGAAAAACATGCAGCAAGCCAAGCAAAGAAAGGCGTTAAGCAACACAATTCTTCTTTTAAAACCACAAATGCCAACCACTCTGAAAGAACTCTCTCTTTGCCATCACTACATTGAGAAGCAAGGCACAGTCATCAAACGGGAGCTGTGTCTATAGAAAACACAGCCACCAGCAACTTTACTGCTGAAAAGAGAGCCCCAAAAATCATCATCGTGGCTAGTGAGTTTGGACATTTTTGAGCACATTTCTCAGCTTGCATTCTAAAGAAATGATCCCTAAAAGTATAGTCCGGCTGATACGCCAGATTAATGCCAATCACATAGCCAAGGGTTACACAATTTACGGGGAGACGTTGCCAACATTCCATATTTAAAGGTATAAACCATCAGCAAGTTCAGGACTTACAATATATAAAGAATTAGAGAGAATTTTCCAAACCATTAAATACCTACAAGAATGAAGACAAAAATGCTTTGGTGTTCCAAGAGGTTTTAATAAATGATAAAAGGCAGCGACTCTAAAGGTTTATCCACCTGGATGGAACATTGCACTTTTTTCAACACACTAAAACTTTAGTTATTGAATAAAAAAAAGGCTCTTTCTTAAAGTAAAACCTAGCATTTTGTCGTGCACCAGATTTGAGTATGGATTGCAAAGAAACTGTTGCTTTTTTGCCTTGAAAAAGGAAAAACATGCAGCAAGTCAGGCAAAGAAAGGCGTTAAGCAACACAATTCTTCTTTTAAAACCACAAATGCCAACCACTCTGAAAGAACTCTCTCTTTGCCATCACTACATTGAGAAGCAAGGCACAGTCATCAAACGGGAGCTGTGTCTATAGAAAACACAGCCACCAGCAACTTTACTGCTGAAAAGAGAGCCCCAAAAATCATCATCGTGGATAGTGAGTTTGGACATTTTTGAGCACATTTCTCAGCTTGCATTCTAAAGAAATGATCCCTAAAAGTATAGTCCTGCTGATACAATGCCAGATTAATGCCAATCACATAGCCAAGGGTTACACAATTTACGGGGAGACGTTGCCAACATTCCATATTTAAAGGTATAAACCATCAGCAAGTGCAGGACTTACAATATATAAGGAATTAGAAAGAATTTTCCAATCCATTAAATACCTACAAGAATGAAGAAAAAAAAGCTTTGGTGTTCCAAGAGGTTTTAATAAATTATAAAAGGCAGCGACTCTAAAGGTTTATCCACCTGGATGGAACATTGCACTTTTTTCAACACACTAAAACTTTAGTTATTGAATAAAAAAAAGGCTCTTTCTTAAAGTAAAACCTAGCATTTTGTCATGCACCAGATTTCAGTATGGATTGCAAAGAAACTATTTTTTTTTTTTGCCTTGAAAAAGGAAAAACATGCAGCAAGCCAAGCAAAGAAAGGCGTTCAAGCAACACAATTCTTCTTTTAAAACCACAAACGCCAACCACTCTGAAAGAACTCTCTCTTTGCCATCACTACATTGAGAAGCAAGGCACAGTCATCAAACAGGAGCTGCGTCTATAGAAAACACAGCCACCAGCAACTTTACTGCTGAAAAGAGAGCCCCAAAAATCATCATCGTGGATAGTGAGTTTGGACATTTTTGAGCACATTTCTCAGCTTGCATTCTAAAGAAATGATCCCTAAAAGTATAGTCCTGCTGATACAATACCAGATTAATGCCAATCACATAGCCAAGGGTTACACAATTTACGGGGAGACGTTGCCAACATTCCATATTTAAAGGTATAAACCATCAGCAAGTGCAGGACTTACAATATATAAGGAATTAGAGAGACTTTTCCAATCCATTAAATACCTACAAGAATGAAGACAAAAATGCTTTGGTGTTACAAGGGGTTTTAATAAATGATAAAAGGCAGCGACTCTAAAGGTTTATCCACCCGCATGAAACATTGCACTTTTTTCAACACACTAAAACTTTAGTTATTGAATTAAAAAAGGCTCTTTCTTAAAGCAAAACCTGGCATTTAGTCATGCACCAGATTTGAGTATGGATTGCAAAGAAACTGTCGTTTTTTTGCCTTGAAAAAGGAAAAACATGCAGCAAGCCAAGCAAAGTAAGGCATTCAGCAACACAATTCTTCTTTTAAAACCACAAATGCCAACCACTCTGAAAGAACTCTCTCTTTGCCATCACTACATTGAGAAGTAAGGCACAGTCATCAAACAGGAGCTGTGTCTATAGAAAACACAGCCACCAGCAACTTTACTGCTGAAAAGAGAGCCCCAAAAATCATCATCGTGGATAGTGAGTTCGGACATTTTTGAGCACATTTCTCAGCTTGCATTCTAAAGAAATGACCCCTAAAAGTATAGTCCTGCTGATACAATGCCAGATTAATGCCAATCACATAGCCAAGGGTTACAAAATTTACGGGGAGACGTTGCCAACATTCCATATTTAAAGGTATAAACCATCAGCAAGTGCAGGACTTACAATATATAAGGAATTAGAAAGAATTCTCCAATCCATTAAATACCTACAAGAATGAAGACAAAAATGCTTTGGTGTTCCAAGACGTTTTAATAAATGATAAAAGGCAGCGACTCTAAAGGTTTATCCACCCGGATGGAATATTGCACTTTTTTCAACACACTAAAACTTTAGTTATTGAATAAAAAAAGACTCTTTCTTAAAGTAAAACCTGGCATTTTGTCATGCACCAGATTTCAGTATGGATTGCAAAGAAACTGTTGTTTTTTTTGCCTTGAAAAAGGAAAAACATGCAGCAAGCCAAGCAAAGAAAGGCATTCAGCAACACAATTCTTCTTCTAAAACCACAAACGCCAACCACTCTGAAAAAACTCTCTCTTTGCCATCGCTACATTGAGAAGCAAGGCATAGTCATCAAACAGGAGCTGTGTCTATAGAAAACAAAACCACCAGCAACTTTACTGCTGAAAAGAGAGCCCCAAAAATCATCATCGTGGATGATGAGTTTGGACATTTTTGAGCACATTCCTCAGCTTGCTTTCTAAAGAAATGATCCCTAAAAGTATAGTCCTGCTGATACAATGCCAGATTAATGCCAATCACATAGCCAAGGGTTACAAAATTTACGGGGAGACGTTGCCAACATTCCATATTTAAAGGTATAAACCATCAGCAAGTGCAGGACTTACAATATATAAAGAATTAGAGAGAATCTTCCAAACCATTAAATACCTACAAGAATGAAGACAAAAATGCTTTGGTGTTCCAAGAGGTTTTAATAAATCATAAAAGGCAGCGACTCTAAAGGTTTATCCACCTGGATGAAACATTGCACTTTTTTCAACACACTAAAACTTTAGTTATTGAATAAAAAAAAGGCTCTTTCTTAAAGTAAAACCTAGAATTTTGTCATGCACCAGATTTGAGTATGGATTGCAAAGAAACTGTCCTCTAGCTAATACCGACCTCTCATCTTGTGATAATGGTACATCTGTAAGATTAATGATCTGTAACTGAAGGGGGTCCTCTAGCGGGGGAGTTATCCGATCCTCAATGGTTGGCCCCATCTTCGGCCCCCTATTGGGGTCCAACCCTCTGAGTGGGTCTATCGGGGCAGCGGTTGCAGCTGTCTGCCGTACCCCCACCTGCTGCGGTCTCTCAGTCTCACCCCTCTGTCGCCTCTCCTTTCTCGCGCGCCCCCCCCGTCTAATTCGTCTGCGCTGTCCGAAAAAAAAGAAGAGCTTTGCGAGCGCGTGAGGCTGTTTCTGGAGGAGGGCCCACTTCTAGGGTGGTGGGTTTTGTCAATGGGATCAAAGTCTCGTCTTTTGGGGACATACCGTTGGTTTCCCCTGTGCTGCCACCTGTAGATTTTATACTGGGTGGCATCATATTTGTCCCTCATGAATTTCTTTCTCTTCCCCTCTGCGATCTTTTCCTCATGCTTGGAAATATCATTCTGTATATTTTGCATGAAGGGGGTGACTAAATTAATTTGATCAAATTTGTCTAATGACTGCTCCAATTCACCTATCCGGGATTTCACCCTCTGCAGCAGTTCTTTATCGTGGTTAATCAACATTTCCATAAGAATCACAGAGCACTTTGCAAGACCTTTTTCCCATGTGTTTTTAAAGGAATCGGTTGGTTCCCAGGCTGGGAATATTTGTACCCGTAGTCCCCTAGGACAGAGGTTCTGCTCTATATATGTCTCTAGGGTCCTGATATTCCACCAGAGTCTAGTGTGCGTATGGTATGCTTGCCTTAACTCCCTCGTGACCTCCCTAAAATCACTAGGGATGGATTGCCTGTGCACAGGGTCAATGTCTCCAAAGATGTCCTGCATTTTTTTTTTTTTTATAATTAAAAGTTTTTATTGAGGGAACATTGGATACAGCGCCTGGCAACGCAGTGCCAAGGAATAAAAGAAATGCATGGATTACAGCCATTACAAAACAGAATAATCTTCATAAACAAATGTCATCAATCACAGGCTTGTAAAAGGGTGACTATAGGAAAGGAACGGCTACTTTGGGCCTTATTCCGGATGATCTAGACTGCCATTCTGTGTAGCCCCCTAATGCGGCAGCTGCAACCCTTGTCCCCAAACTTTTATATACGGGTAAGAGAGTAGGGATGAACACAGACTTAACTACTAGGTAACGAGTAACATAAGGGGAAGGGGGAAGGAGAGGGAGAGACAGGACGGACACAACAGGGGAGAGTTATGAGGGGAAGGAAAAAGAAGAAAGAAAGATGAAGAGGAAGGGAGGGAAGGGGAAGGTGCAGGAGGATGAAGGATGGCCAGAGGGACGGTCAAATCCACCAGAGGTCAAGAGAACCTGTCTACGTGTAGTGGAGGAAGTCGGGGGAGAAAGTGAAACTATCCCAAATCTGCCAGGTTCTCCTGTGTTTTTCCAAAGTTCCTTTCAGAGAGGCAGTGAGCTCCTCCATCCTGCAGATGTCTCGGACAACGGCCAACCACTGTGCTACCGTGGGGGGCTCCGGGGATCTCCACCTCGCCGGAACACAAGTTCTAGCAGCACTCAAGAGGGGAGCGAGGAGGGACCGGCGCCTGGAACTCAAAGAGACCGGCGCTAGGTTAAGCAGGTAGCATATGGGGTCATCACCCAGGTCAACGTCTGTCAGTTTCCTGACAATCTCTCTAACTCCTGCCCAGAAGCTAGAGAGTTTCTCGCACTCCCAAAAGATGTGGGTCATAGTCCCCCTGGCCCGCGAGCACCTCCAGCAGAGAGGGGAAGAGGAGGGGAACATCTTAGCTAACACCACCGGGACCCGGTACCAGCGTGTCAGAATCTTGAAGTTAGTTTCCTGATACTTGCAGGAAATGGAGCTCTTATGAGCCAGCTGGATCATAGCCAGTTGTTGCTCATCCGTGAAGGTCCTACCGAGTTCCCTCTCCCATCCCCTCACGTATGTGGGGACAAAGTCCTCCGGAGGCTCCATCAACAGCGAGTAGGAGTATGACAGGGCGCTCTTAAAGTGACCAGAGTCCAGGCAGGTATGTTCAAATTGCGTTAACTGCCTGGACGCCGTGTATCCGACAGAACGCTGATAGTGCTGGAGTTGAAGAGACTGCAGCAGCGTGAGAGGTCTGAGTGCGAGGTCTGCGACCAGGGTCTCCGGTCTTCTCCACGCATCCCCATTCTGCATATGGAGTCTCCTATAGCAGTTCTGCCTGATCCAGGCTCTGAAGGGGCCGCCCGCTATCTCCACCGGGAAGTCAGGGTGCCCCAGGACGGGAGTCAGGGGGGATGGGGAAGGGGTGAGGCTCGTCCCAGTCACGAACCCGTCCACTGCTCTCCTGGTCGGACCGACCGTAGGGTGCGTGTTCAGCTGTGGGAGTCTATTTAGAGGTATCCATGGCAGGCCAGGGAGGGGGCACGGGGAAGCGGCCTGCTCCAATCCAACCCATTGCTTCTGGGCAGAGTGTCGGCACCAGTCAATAACTCGACTCATGTGGGCTGCGGCGTGGTAACGTCGCCAGTCTGGGAGACCCAATCCCCCTCTAAGTTTGGGGGCCGTCAGTAGAGAGGCCGCCATACGATGGGAGCGTCCGGCCCAAACGAATCTGGTACATAGTCCTGTAAGCTGTTTAAAGAAGGTGTGGGGGATATCTATCGGGAGGGCCTGGAAAAGGTACAGTACCCTAGGGAGGACGTTCATTTTGATGACACTAACCCTTCCAAACCAAGAATAAACCCCCTTATTCCATTTAAGGAGGTCTTCTTCCAGTTTCTTCAATAGTGGGGGAAAGTTTAGGGCGTACGTTCCCGTGAGATTGGGAGGGATGCGTGTGCCCAGGTAGGTGATGGCCTCTGGCTCCCATTTGAAATGGAAATTCTCTGCGACGCGTCGCAAGCGTTCCGCAGTAATATTGATGTTCAGGGCGGAGGACTTCTGATAATTGATTTTGTAATTGGAGACCTCCTGGAAGCTCCTGAGCTCGGCAAGGAGGTTGGGCAAGGTGATCTCCGGCTTTGACACGAAAAACATCAAATCGTCAGCGTACGCCGCCACCTTGTGCTCAATTCCGCCCACCCTCACTCCCGAGACATCTGTGTTCCGTCTAATTAAGCGTAAGAATGGCTCCAGCGAGAGGATGAAGATCAGGGGGGAGAGTGGGCATCCCTGTCGCGTCCCGTTGAATAAGTTAAAGGCCTGGGAAGGCAGGCCATTCACCACCACGGACGCCGAGGGGCAGGTATATGAGGCCAAGACCCTGTTAAGCATCTTGTCACCCAACCCTATGTGACGCAAGGTTTCCTCGAGGAAAATCCAGCTCACCCTGTCAAATGCCTTCTCGGCGTCCGTGGAGAGGAGCAACGCAGCCTCCCCCATCTGTCGGGCGTGGTAAATCACGTTCATGACTCTAGTGGTATTATCCCTCCCCTCGCGATTCGGAACGAAGCCCACCTGATCCCAATGAATGAGGTCCGGGAGAAGGGGGGCAATTCTGTCCGCCAAAATTTTATTATATATCTTGAGGTCGCAGTTCAGCAGGGAGATGGGCCTATAGCTACCACACTGGGCAGGGTCCTTGCCCGGCTTAGGGATAACAGCAATGTTAGCCCGCAGGGTATCCCGGGGGGGTGGATGGCCATCACTCAAAGAGCCGAAAGAGGAGACGAAATGCGGACCCAAGGTGTCCGCTAGTTCCTTATAATATTCCAAGCTGTATCCATCCGGGCCAGGTGCCCTTCCGGGTTTCATGCTCCTGATGGCCCTCACAAACTCCCCCGCGTCAATCTCTTCCTCCAGGGCCGCCACCACGCCCCGCCCAAGCCGGGGAAGGTCCGATCTCTGAATGTAGGCTCTCACCTTTTGCCGATGCGCCTGGGACTTATTTTGCGGTAGGTTATATAGGGCATCATAAAAATCCCTAAGAGTTTTAGCTATGTCCCCTATTTTATAATGTCTGGTGCCTTCGGGGTCAAGGATGCTGGGAATATAATTCCTCGATCTCTGCCCCCTCAGGGCTCTAGCCAGGGCCTTACCGCTTTTGTTGCTGAGCTCGTAGAAGAACCTACGACTTCTCGCAATCTGGCCCCTGACCTGTACAAAGCTTATGTCTCGGAGGGTCTCGCGCAGTTTAATCAGTTTGGCAGATAGCGTGGGGTCTAGGGATTGTTTGTGTCTGGTCTCCAGGCTCCGGAGTTCCTGGAGCAGGAGGGCCGTTTGTTTTTCCCTTTCTTTCTTGAGGTGAGCACCCCGTCTAATTAAGAGGCCCCGGATCACACATTTGTGAGCCTCCCACTGAGTCATACGTGTTACATCAGGAGTGTTGTTCACCGAGAAGAACTCGGTGATTGCCGACTGTATCTCTGCCTTGAACGCCGGGTCTTGTAGGAGGGAGCTATTGAGCCTCCAATGCCCCGAAGGGGGGGGAGAGTCCGGAACCGACAGGGTGACAAAGATAGGAGCGTGGTCGGAGATCGAGATCGAGCCTATGCGCGGTCGCGAGAAAAGATGCACAAACCTATGAGGGACCAGGAGCCAGTCTATACGTGAATACGTGTTATGAGGGGGTGAAAAGTAAGTGTAATCCCTTTCTCGGGGGTTGGCAATCCTCCACACGTCTAGGAGCTGGTGGTCGAATAAGAGAGCCTTAATCCTCCTTATAGCCGAATAAGGAACGCTAGAAGTCCCCCTAGAGGTGTCAATTTGAGGGTCAAGAACACAATTAAAATCCCCTCCCAAGAGAAGAATACCAGCAGAAAATTCTGCTAGCTTCTCCAAGGTTGATCCCAAGAAGCTAACCTGATTCACACTGGGACAGTAGCAGGTCGCAAGCGTCACCCTCTGCGAGTAAAGGGTTCCCCTGACAAATAGGTACCTCCCCTCCCCATCGTGGACCACCTCCTCCAGTGTCCAAGGTAAGTATCCCGCCAGGACGATGGATACCCCTCGGGACTTGGAGTCTGGGGAAAGGCCATGGTACTGGTGCCTAAAGTAGTGGCTCGACAAGTTATGCACCCGCCCCTCCTTAAGATGGGTTTCTTGGAGAAAGGCGATCCCCGTTCCTAGGCGTTTCAGCTCCACCAAAACTGAAGCACGCTTTACAGGGGAGTTCAAGCCCTTGACATTTAATGAAGTGAAGTGGACTTTGGACATGGTCGTGAGGAGGTTAACGGTTCTTGTCCTAAGAATAGAGGATACAGAAGAACGTGGGTTCTCCGGCTTAGGTCAGGGCAAAGGAAGGAAGCAGGGGAGGGATCAGTTGAGGGAGAAAGATGGGGGAAGTCGGGAAAGCGCCAAGCGGCAGGGGAAGCAATCACAGGGGGGGGGGGCAGCACAAGAGGAATAGGTTCACAATACACTGAGACCGACGGGATAGGAACTAACGTAGAGGGGGAACTAAAACTACAGGGAGTCTAAGTGGGAAGGACGTTTTCCTGTCCCAAGAAGGAAACTCGGGCACCCGAGGCTAGCAAGAAAGGAAAACCAGCCCGGAGGGCCACGAGGTCCCGGCCTAGGGCGGGAGCGAGACGGGTCCGAGAGACAGAGGAGGACCCCCCGGCCGACCCCAGATCAGGTTGTCTGTAGGGCGGCCACCCAAAGTTTGTAATATCAGAGACAGTTTATACAGTACAGACCTCCATTTGTACAGTAAGGTAAGGCATATAACCATGTTCTGCAGCTCCTTAACCAACTGCAAGCCGGGGGGGCATAAACAGTGGGCGCGGGTATATAAGTACATAACAGGGCTCGGAGCTCTTCGAAGGCCGATCCCGTGTGGAGCGTCCCAAGCCGCACGAGCGGGGGCCCAGTGCGGGGGACCAGTCAGAGGAAGAGGCACAAATCGCCTCGGTAGGAGCCTCCGGGTCACAGACTCATGGGGCTCGTCAAGTATAGTGAGGGGGATCAGCCCGACGAGGCCCCCCGCAGCAAACCACCACCCATAGCACGGAGGGAAGCTAATAAATAGGCAGCAAGGTTCGGAGCTCGTCGGAGGCCGACCCTAGATGATGGGCCCCGGCACGCCGGCATGAAAGCTCGGCGCGGGGGGCCAGTCAAGGGGGGAGGCGCAAGGCACTTCAGCGGGAGCCCCCGGGGCACAGACCCACGAGGCAAGCCACGACAGGAAAGGGGGATCAGCCCGACGAGTCCCGACCACCACAACCGGTCCAGTTTAAAGAGAAACAAGTAAACAAGTAAGTAAAGAGAAACGGGTAAATATATAACGGGGCTCGGAGATCGCCGGGTACCGATCCCAAGCACAAAGTCCCACCTCGCATGAGCAGAAGCCCAGCGCAGGGGGCCAGCCAAGAGGGAGGCGCGAACATCTTAGCAAGAACCTCCAAGGGGAGAACCCCAGAAGGCCTGCCGAGTAAGGTGCGATGGATCAGCCCGGCGAGTCCCGACCGTAACAGTCAATCTAACATAGTTTAAAGAACATTTAGCAAACAGCACAACCAATCTAGTTTAAAGAGAAACAAGTAAATAAAGAGAAACAGGTAAATACACAACGGGGCTCGGAGGTCGCCGGGTGCCGATCCCAAGCGAAAAGTCCCACCACACATGGGCAGAAGCCCAGCGCAGGGGGCCAGCCAAGAGGGAGGGACGAACATCTCAGCAAGAACCTCCAAGGGGGGAACCCCAGAAGGCCTGCCGAGTAAGGTGCGATGGATCAGCCCGGCGAGTCCCGACCGCAACAGTCGATCTAACATAGTTTAAAGAACATTTAGCAAACAACACGACCGATCCAGTTTAAAGAGAGACAAGTAAATAAGGAGAAACAGGTAAATATATAAATATATAGCGGGGCTCGGAGGTCGCCGGGTGCCGATCCCAAGCAAAAGGTCCCACCACACATGGGCAGAAGCCCAGTGCAGGGGGCCAGTCAAGAGGGAAGCGAACACCTCTCAGCAAGAACCTCCAAGGGGACAACTCCAGAAGGTATGCCGAGTAAGGTGCGATGGATCAACCCGGCGAGTCCCTACCGCAACGGTCAATCTAACATAGGTCAAAGAACAGTTAGCAAACAGCAAGCAGCACACAGGATCAGTAAGTGGAAATACCGCTAGGGATCATGAAGCACGTCTAGTCCTCGTTGCTCGGGCGACGGGGATCTCTCACCGGACCGTCGCCACGCCCTCCGCGGGTCCCGGCAGCAGACCTCGACCGGCGGGTCCTTTGCGGCCGACCCCCGAGAGACCGCGGAGGACCAAAGGAGAGAGAGACATCTCGCCAGTCCGGGATCTCCACCGGGGGGGAGTCCAGGAAGATGAAGAGGTCCGGAAGGTCCGCTTGGGTTTTCACAGTATAGGTGCGCTGGTTCTTGCGGACCACTAGATGAAAAGGGTACCCCCAGCGATATGAGCCGCCACTCTCCCGGATCCTGGACAGCAGGGGTCTCATGACTCGCCTCATCAAAAGTGACCTGCGCGAGACATCCGGGTACAACTGCAGGGGTGCTCCGTCGAAGTTGATCTGGCCGTGCGCCCAAGCTTTCGCCAGGATGTCCTCCTTCATGGTATAATGATGCAGACGGCACACGACGTCGCGCGGACGAGCAGGGTCGGGAGATCTGGGGCCCAGGGCCCTGTGGACCCGATCGATCGCTATCTCAGTATCCGGAGGTCGATGAAGCAGTTCGTTGAAGATGCCGGTGATGGTCGGCCGGAGCTGGTCAGGACCCGTCGCCTCCGGAAGGCCCCTGATACGAATATTATTGCGACGACTCCTGTTTTCAAGATCGTCCAAGTGCAGGACCGTCATCTGGGTGACAGCCTTCTGCTGGGCCAGATCACGTTCAAGCGCCTCCAATCTCTGGGTGGTCGTGGCGCGGGACTGCTCCAGTGAGTCGACTCTGGCGTCAAGATCGCCCACTGACTGCTGCAGATCAGAAATGTCCTTCTTAAACGTGCTCTCGACCCTATGGATGAAGGATTCAAGATCGTCCCTGGTGGGCAGCATTTTTAGCTCTGCCTTTAAAGCTGTGAGGATGGGGTCAAGAGAAGGGTGCGTCAGCATTGTAGGGTCGTGCAGGGTTCGTGAAGAGATCTCTGGGGACGGCATCACTCCCAGAGCAGCCGAGGGGCCGAACGGCGCCCGGTCTCGGGGGCATCCCAAACCCGCGGGCGCGGAGGAACGAGCCGAGCGAGCCTCACTCCCCTCCGTCGGGGCATCGGCACGAGGCCAGGTGGATGATGAGGAGTCGCCCCTCCCTTGCCACGTAGGGGATGAAGGCAGTCCAGGCGAGGCCCCTTTAATAAACCAGGCACCGGACAGGGAGGGCGAGGTAGGTTGCGCATTTGCTCCCGGCGAAGTGCCAGCTCGGGCCGGCGTGTTCTGGGGTTGGGGGAGCTCCATCATGGGCCCCAGTGCTGGGCCAGGGCTGAAATCCCTCTCAGTGGGCCCCTTCCATGTTAACGGGGAGGGGGTGGCCATAGGGGAGATATCCGGGGAGATGACCACTCGCCCCTCATCAGCCAGGCCCCCGGAGTAACGAGGCGATGGCGGTGGATCAGGACTGGGGCAAGCGGATGTGGAGGGCGCCAGGCATGCATTAACTGGGTGCCTGAAATCTGCTGCATGGCCTGTGTGATATGGGCTCTTCTGCCCTCTCTCCTCTGTAGTGGAGTGTGGCACTGGGGTTGGTGGAGTGTTTCCCCTTCCCTGGGCATGGACCTGAGGGAGGCTGTCAGGCGCCTCTTCTCTCGCAGCCGGCGGGGGAGCGCAGAGCTCACGGAGGCTCACCTGGGCTGAGCAGCTGCTACTGCCTGAAGGACGCCACTCCGGTCGGCACCGCTCCCCGTCCTCCTCCTCGTCTGCTGCTGCTGCGCGGTTGTCGCCGCCCGCTCCGTCTTCTTTCGGCAGCGCGCGCCGTTGCTGCCCACAGGCGCCTTCTGCCTCGCCGACATCGGTGAAATCGCGGGGACCGGGTCCCCCCATCAGTAGCCGGGCTCTCCCCTCCTCCCCCGGCACGCTCACCGGCGCTGGAACCGCCGAGCCTCCCGTCCGCTCCCTGAAGTCGCCACGTGTGCCGCGGAGTGCGGCCTCTCCACTCGCCGCCGCCGCCATATTGGATGACCCCTCACCTCCTCCTCCCAAACGACCCGGGGCCAGGTAAGTGCTAATCTTTCTGTGTGGGGGGGAAGCTTTGGTCCGCAGCTTCCGACCCTTGGCCATAGCACCTTGGATCGAGTTTGGGTGGCTAGTAGCCCTGGAAAGTGGACTTAGATAGGTCGGCCGGAGGGAGCTCACAGGGTGCACGTCCTCACACTCTCATCGCCGGCCACGCCCCCCAGATGTCCTGCATTTTATTTGTCCATTGTTGCTCAAGCGCTTCAATATTTACTAACATGATTGTAAAAAATGTGTGCTCACCAAACATAAAAACGGGGCGGTGGGGCCCCACACGGAGTGTGTGTCCGCCACACGTCCCACAAAACAACAATTTAGTCAAAACTGAAGGTAAGGGCACTACAACAGTATTACACTATAATCAAAACTGGCTTGGGTGCTCCCTGAATTCCCCAACAAACATGTATTAAGCCAAAAAGAGAAAAAAGGTGGAATTCATAAATTTGGGCACACCAGCAAATGTATAAGAATTAAGTAATGTACTTTATTGTTGGCATATAAAGATAAAAACATACACAAGACAAGCTAAAAAACAAGGTCTTATGAATATGAGTCCCACTGCATGGGCTAGGTATTAATGCAATTAGTAGCTCATGTTCGAAAGAAGTGGATTTTGTACCCCCTACTCCACTTGTACTATTACTGCCCACACAGGAACTCTTATGGCCCGCGGATGGTGCCCTTTGAGTGGATGACACATGGGTCCATTTATAACAGTGTGTTCAAATATGACCTATGAATATGAGCCCCACTGCATGGGCTATGTATCAATGTAATTAGCAGTTTAGGTTGGAGTAGCGCTTTAAAATGGACCCCGTGCAGGGGCCACACACATTTTTGTACAGATGTATTCCATGGTACTCTAATAGGACATTATTATTTTTTTGTATTGTTGATGGTATGTATAAGTTTGCGGCATACAAATCTGAATGTAGGTATGCTTTAGGGCTGTCTGGCTTTGTGTTCCCTGACGGGTGGGCTGCGCACACCACGCTCGCTTTCCTTTCCCCCCCCTCCTCCCCTCCCCTGGGTGCTCCCGCCCTCCTCTTCGCACCGATGACGGCGGCCGGGTCATCGGGGGAGGTGGGCGTGACCAGCTGGGGGGGCGTGTGGATGGTTTCCATCACCTGTTTGGGTGTTGGTTGGGAGTGGTGCGCGGCGCGGCCCGCCCGTGGGACTACAAAGGAGCAGCCCTGAACTCATCTGGCACCCCAATCAGAAGCCGTGTGCTGGACGGCGGAGCGCGCGGGGGACGCTGCGGTCTCCTGTCTCTCATCTCCAGGGTTTGGCGGTATTTATTTGGTTATTGATATCATTATATATTGTATTATAGTGCACTTTGCAACACTTGTATTGTTTAGTTAGTATTAATTGGCTTGAGCTCGGGACCTTTGTATTTTACATTGTATCAAGTGTGCACACAGCAGTGTGTTCATAATTGCTCAGCCTTTCATCATCACGTGCAGCTTTTATCCCCTATTGTGTCCATCTAAAATACTGTGTGTGGACAGTTTGCCACACATATAGGGTGATATATTCATATTTCATTGATCACACACCTGGGCAGATTACCTGCTCTTGTATTCACTGTGTGTTTATTGTTCTGTAGGATCACATTAGGGATTATTTTTGTTATTTGTGACCTATGATTGTGGTTTAGCATTGTTCAGCACGGTGTTTTCATTCCCTTTCACATATAAATGTTTTTTCACATATAGAGTTTTTATAGTATAGTATTTATAGCTTTTCATTTGTAGCACATTTATTGCATTAGTGTAGATTACCGTCATCTTTATCATTTTAGGTGTATTGCCTTATTGCATACATATGTATTTTACCGCCTGAACCTGGTATTATTATGTAAGAATTTTTGCATACTTTTCCAGTATTTTATCAGTGTTATATACATTGCTATAGGCTAGAGCCACAAATCTCTCCACAGGATTGTGGGTGGACACTATTATATTATTCAGGATTCAGCAGGAGACCTTGTTTTTTAGCTTGTCTTGTCTTGTGTATGTTTTTATCTTTATATGCCAACAATAAAGTACATTACTTAATTCTTATACATTTGCTGGTGTGCCCAAATTTATGAATTCCACCTTTTTTCTCTTTTTGGCTTAATACATTTTTGGTGCTTTAAGCGGCAATACAGACAAAATAAGTATTGTACACAGCCACAGACTGATCCAACACAGTTTGAAACACTCCAGCGAGATCTTTTTTATTGTTTGCTAATCACTTTAATTGTTTGAGCGCGGTGTCTGATGGAATATATTTCAAATATTTTTTCATCACATATTATGTGGCAGAGTATGGCTTATGTATTCATGGTTAGAAGTGATTTGTGCTTTGATACGTGGAGGCTGATTCACTACTAATGCCAGGTATCGGCAGATGAGCGTCTGTAAAGCGGCGCTTAGAGCAACCGCTAGTAGACGCTGTAAGTGGGTATTGGGCGCTGTAACAGAGCATCTCAGTCGCTGTAGTAACCTGGCCCGCATTGATGAATATGATGTATGTTGGGCGCTCTAACACCAATACAGCGCTGCAGCGAGTGAAAGGTAGCGCCAGCTTAGTGCAACCAACTCTTGCTGCTCCACACCATACTTATCAAAAAAGGACACACACACAGCGTTGGCACTCTAAATCTGGTTGCTATAGCATAGAGCGCTAGGCGCTGTGTGATTAAAGTCTGTTTTTGAACACATATACCCCTGTAACAAAGTGAAAACACATGGAATAACATTGTTTTAACACTGTGAAATTAACACTTTAGTGCCAGACCTATGACAATTCTGCATAAAAATATAAAAAGTCAAAAACTTTTCTAAAATTGTTTGTTTGCAGCCAGGAGAGGTCACACAATGATAAAAAAAATTGTCAAACACACTGTTTAAACACAAGCAAATGAACCGCCATTGAAATGTATCGGAGAGCAACACTGAGCGAAAGGTAATACCTGGCGCTCTGGAAGCTAGAGTGCCAGCGCTATACGCTGAGCCACCTGCAATAATACATTGGACGCTACATGGTCGCTCACCAGATTCACTTTCATAAATGTGGTTTTGCGTACAGCGCCTGCCGTTAAGCTGACACGGCCTGCTGCTGCGAGGCACTGCCTAGCGCTATCTCTTCTTAAATAACCCCCTTAGTAGCGTCACCTATTGATGAACTGATTAGGGAAATATTGGTTGATAAAATGCAGGTTGTATAGTGATTACACTGTGAGTTTCCAATGCAATCCGTCTAACAAAAATAATACAGCGATTATGGCTTGAATGAAGTGCTGAAAAACAATGACTACTCACATTTTCTTCCCTGCAGCTAATCCCTCCTAGTTAAGTTAAATAAAATGGTGAATCCTCATATTAAGGCCTCAGCATACTCTTTCGATTGCAGTGAAGTAAGCTGGCATGGCATTCGACACAACTCAGGTTCTAATAAATTTTATTCAACTGAACTAGGATGGATCAGCTGCAGAAAGGAAAAGGTGAGTATGCATGTTTTATGCCTGGGCATTAATTTTAAATTTGTTATTTTTACACATTAGGGTCGATGTGTCACCAAAAAATAGTAACAAATTCTCATGGTGCTGATTCATCATATTGTGTTTGATATTATGCTACTGCTTTGATTAAAGTGGGAGAGTACCACACACCAAGTCAAAAGTGAAGTATATGTATATATGGAGGACCAAAACCCTGGATTTTCACTATCCCTGGTTATAATACGTCACTCTAAGACATCCCGATTTGGGATGCCCCAGTTTGAGCGACCCCCTGTATCCCTCTAAGGCTGTGTACCAGCCATGTCAGCCATTTAGTTATGACAGAAACGGTCTGTGAAAGATGGGAGAGACGCTGCCGGACACACATGCACCATGTGCTCGGATATCGGGTGACCGGCGGGACATTCCAAAGGCTTGTATAGCAATAATTTTGCATTTTAACACAAGGCAGGCTAGGCATGCTCACTGCTATACTAATCAGGCCAGTTAACCTTGTGTGGTTTTCTTGTGCAACAAAAGGGTATACAGAGAATGGTGTGATTGAAGAAAATCATCTAGCGAAAGAGGATCCTGTGGACGTAAATATTTGTCAACAAGAGGGAGCGGTAGAATACAACCCTGGTGCTCCAGCCTAGGTGTTTGAACACACCAATCTTATCCTTAACACACACACAACCTGTGGCCCTTGGAGCCATCTGATCTGGCCCCTGACCTGCTGTGGGGAAAGGGGGGGAAAGAGGAATGAATAAAACTGGTGTGTAAAGGTAGTGAAATTGGGGTAAGGTAAGGATGGGAGATTGCATGGAAAGTGATAAAGGAGGGGTTCATGGCCAGACAGAGGTGGCTAGGAGGAATGCGGTGACATTGATTGTACAACACCACCCCTGGATGAATTCTCTGGCACAATAACAAGATAACAGTCTTTTCTATATTTAATTGTATGTTTAGCATGGGGAGGATGTTGGATAGAGTATTGAGAATATGGTTGCAATTGGGGCAGGCTAGAAAGATAGGGATCATATACTGGAAAAGGAAAGTCAAGCAACATTTGGGAATATGGTTTCAAGATGGGGGGCTATAAATATGGTACCCATATATTTGGAGCAGTAAGGGAATTTGGCATGTGAATTGGAGGAATGTGGGTTTTGTTGTTGTTACATATATGTGGTAATGGAATGTAAAAAAATCACTCTGATGGATTCTGTGGAGACAGTGGATATCCTGGTTGTTATAGAAAATCTTCATGATGCTATTCAACATGAAGAAATTCTGAACCTATTCATTGTGGCCCACAACCTGTTCCCATGTACTTCTCAAAAGGATAAACAGGAATAAGAGAGTCACAGTGGGCAAAAACATTTTATTAATGAGTTTATCAATGCTGGCGTAATAGAGCAAAAGGTTTTCTTGGCATATTCTAGCTCTTCCAACACTTTAAGATGGATGTTTGAATAGTGGGCCATACCTACCAATCTCATCTCTTCATGGCAGCTATGGCATACAGACACTTCTGGAAGGACAAGGTATGCCAAGGGTGGCCACAGCCAGATATTTTGGTCATGCCCCTCTCCCACCAGCGATATGACTCAATTCTAATGTTTCTTTTGTACTTTATATACAGTATTATGCTATTTCCCTCATATTCAGGAAATATTTATTATTATTCACTTCCAGGTATTTTTATGTTCGGCTTGGTAAACTAGAGAGGTGGTTCCCTTCACCTCCAACTGCATGTTCACAAGGATGCCGGCTTCTATAAAGAGAATCATGGATTAAACATTGGCCGTTTTAACTTTTCATGGAGCTAAGAACTGTTCTGTTTAGATAAAAAGAAAACCTACCAACAACTGCTGTTATGAATTTACTTTAAAATACAAATATAAGGGTTGAGTCAGAGAGGCATAAAATCTTTTTCGTTTTTGACTCGTTCTGTTTATTTTTCGTTTTGTTTCCATTGGCGTATATGTGTATGTGTGATTCCAAGCAGGCAGCGGGAGCCTTCTGTTAACTGTTCGTCGCTGCGTAGGCCGAGAATGTCATTTTTCTGCTTTTGTTTTTCGTTTATGTTACTTAGGAAACAACGTAGGCTTCTGTTTTTTCCTTTTTCCAACGTCGCTTCTAACAAAATATTTACGTTTCCCGTTACATTCTGAATTCCGCTTTCTATAAATAAACGTCCAGACGAAAATCTGTCCTAATTCACGCATGCGCACACCTAAATTAACTCATTCATGTCCCCGTCTCAACTATTCACTCGCTCACTTCTGCTACAATGCTTACCTCAATTCCCTCGCGCTTTGGATTTTCTTCATTTTGCGCACTTAATGCTTACCTCAATTCCTTTGCGGTCTCCATTGTCTTCACTTTGTGCACTTAATGCTTACCTCAATTCCTTTGCGGTTTCCATTGTCTTCACTTTGCGCTATTTTGTTATTATTTCTTCCAACGTTTTCCTGTAAGCAACCCTTTATGTATTTTTAATTGACATAAAAGAAGACAGAAACAAGTTTTTTCTTTTGGTTTGTTTATTATCCAATGCAATTTTTTTTTTTTTTATCTTTAGCTGTAAAACTTTTTAAATTTAACTATACAAAACCTTTTTTTATTTTGTAGAAATTTTTGGTAATAAAATTTAAAGTATAAAAGTGACAAAACTATTTACAAATCAATGGCAGGCCCCAGATAATTATTCTTCTGTGGTCCCCATCGAAGCTCTCAGCTCCTGGATATCGCCCACCAGCTGAAAACACTGTCGCTGTCAGTTGGGTCAATCTGGCCTGTGTCGTGTCTGTAAACAAAAGAAAAGCTAATTATTGTTCTGCAAATACATGTTTCACAGCTGTGGATGGTATTATGATTAAAGTTTCTTAAAAGTCATTATGCCATATGTCATTATGCTAAGGAATTCATCAATGGATGAGGTCATATGTCATTATGCTAAGGAATTCATCAATGGATGAGGCCATATGTCATTATGCTAAGGAATTCATCAATGGATGAGGCTATATGTCATTATGCTAATTACATTGGCTAGGGATTCTGGTTTCTTGCTGATGATGACATGTTCGACATACTCCAAATCTTAAAGTATAAACTTACTTGGCTGGTGGTCCTCAGCTTCGGGGACCACCCTCCGCTTTTGGGCCTGCCACTGCTGGGAATGTGAGGCTGTGGAGACATTTAAAATAGGCTCACTTCTAATGTCTGATTAAACAGTAACCAAATTACCCTTGTGAGTGTGTGTGTGACATCACCCACCTTCTACATGTTCCGCATGTGCTAGATCTGCTGCTCTCTCTGGTCCTGATCCTTGACCCGCTACATATTCATCTATAAAAAGAGAAACAGGAAATGAGTTTTGGCTTAAATAGCATGTACATGTGTGTGCTAAAATCAGAGTAACATACCGGTGTCTATGGGCTCAGTCATTTGGTACGACTCCCTGCCCATGTGGTGAGGGGTAGAAGGTTGACCCTGGAGATGCACCACCTTCACTTGGTGCAGAATCATCCCGCACTGGCCGGACTGCTCGCCTCCGGGTGGATCTTATGCGGTATTCAAATTCCAACACTAGAAAAGAATAGCATTTATAAATAAAGGCATACCTTCTGTGTTTGTTAGATCTAGCATGCAATCGGAATGTACTTACTTGGAAAATGTGTAGCAAAAAAACGCCGCACCCGGGGCCTCTTCCGTCTCTTGAGGTCCGACCAGTGCTGGATGATCTGCGTGAAAGTGAAGGTGGTGACCGTTTCAGCGTCTATTCTGGCCACTATCTCCAGGGCCTAATTCCGCTTCCCATAGTCGTTGGGCAGATAGTCGTACCTGCGCTCCATCATGGTCTAAAAACACAAAAATTAAAATAGTTGTTAGATCAAACAGCATACAAATCTCATTCACAATTAGATCAGTTGACTAAATCACATTTTTAGCCTTAACCTATCCTTCTAGATGCAAGTGAGTTGGTTCGCACATGTGCGCACTAACTTCTGTTTGGCACAGAGTTTAAATCACTTTTAAAAACAACTGTTCTTCCTGCGCTTCCTTAATGCATATGTATGCATTTAGATGTCAAATCAACGTCCTTAAAAAACACAAGCATAATTATATCTTGTTGTTGGCGGGTGAAGATCGTGGGCGCCATCTTCCTTCTAGTCAGCAGATAGGTAGTGCCCCTGCGGTTTCCAGGATGCGCACGGCCGGGCGCACGTGTACATGTAAGCATCATACCTATTCATTAGTATTTAAAGGGTAATGGACACACAGCTCAATCTCTTTGGGAATGTCATCATGGCTCCAAAACAACCACCAGCCAAGGAGCGCAAGACAAAAAGGGTGGAGCGCCATGAGGACACATCCTCAAGTTCAAGGGTGCCGGAAATGCGGAGCAAAAGTGACCACCACAAGGCTACATTGGCCACAACTCCTGGCCCATCCAAATCTGCCAGCACCAGGAAAAGTAAAGAAACTTCCTCCAGGAAGAAGGCTCCCCACCCAACCACATCGAAAGAGCAAGGGAGCACGACTTCCAAGGGGAAAAGGAAGCAGAAGCCGAGAAGCCCAAGCCCCCAAAGCACACCCTCTCCTGCTCGCCCACATTTGCCACCGGAACATATTGAAACAAGCTAATCCTATGCCACATCCACGGCTGCAAGTTCTGTGGCCAGCCAGCCAATGACCCCCAGTCCTAATGCCAGCCCAGTCCATTTTTTTATGCTAGCAACGTGACGGCCGATTCTTCCCCACACACTCAGGCAAGAATGTCCTCTGAATTGTCAACAACCAGAGCAGAGCCAAAACAGCAAACATTAGGCAGAACCTTGCGGCGAGGGCATTTGAGCGGGTGCTTTGGTGAGGCACAAACACTCGCCTTGGCAAGGGGGCTAACAGTGCATTTTAATTAGCTATATGGGCGCAATTCCAAAGCTACTAGCAAAGTGCGCAAAAAACGAATCTGGGAAGACCTCACCAGACAGGAGAATGCAGCGGGTGACGAGAGGAAAGATGTTGAGCAAATCCAGCAAAAAATTTCTGACCTCAAATATGCAGTAAGGAAGAAGCAGAACAATCGCCGGAATCACGGGTACATATTGATTTTTGCATTTTGCTGCTTGTTGTAGTGACCACAATGAAAAATAATGTTTATTGTCTTATTTTCAGGTTGCAAACAGGCGGAGGCTTCCCCACAAAACTGCAATACACCAGAGCAGAGGAAATGGTCCTGGCTTTGATCCATCCCACAGCATTACAGGGGCTCTCTGGCACATGGGACATGGACACCCAGGAAATTTCTGCCGGTTAGTAATGATTTTTTTAAATGAGAGTTATTGTAAACATTTTAAATGAGGCTCTCACGCAGATATCAACACAGGCCCCTAGGGAGTGTGTTTGAGGCGAGGTTACTGTTGTAGGCGGGTGTAGAATGGCTGAGGAATGGGGTTAATGATGGACACTCTCCCAGGGTGCAGTAGTTCATGGTCCTTAGAAAGGTTTTCAGTCTATACATGACCTTCACCATGATTTATTGAAAATAAAAAAACAATTTAGCTTACCAAAGCACTGCATCTGATGTTAATATTAAGACATTTTGTGATCACTTACTTCTTATTCTTTCTACCACTGGGGTTCTAGCTGTGCTTTGGTCAGACAAAGTTGAGCTGGGGTCAGGGAAAGGTCATCATTCCAAGAATGCACAGCAGCACAGTCAGAAGGCCAATGCTATTTGCAAGCTGACTGTTGGCCCCTTAAGCGCCATTTTGGATGTGTAAAGCCTCCTAACATTTGTATACAAATGTTTGTATTTTTTAAGCTGACCAATCTGTAGGTACAGGGTGAGTAAAACATATAAGATAGACTCAGATTCATTGGGAAGGTCCACTTTAACCATTGGGGGAGTTGTGATTCCTGCTTATCCCCGGGTGTTCTAAAGCATATCTACTCATCAGGCTCATCAAGGGATATTTTTGTGTTTACGTGCCTTTTCTTTTTAACCCCAGCTCAGCATCATGCCTCTGCAAGTATAGAAGCCTCCTCCAGTTTGACCATGCCATCTACTTCCCTGCTGCCTAGGACACAGGACCAGCTAAATAGGGTAAGTGTACTGTGCTGTAACTGGTGATGCATGTGAATGAACATGACTAATTGTGCACAAATATATTTTTCAAAAAAGCTGACACATTTTTTCACATGTCCCAACAGACTCCACCACTAAGGAATGTTATCCAGCATATGGAGGAGAAAGATGCCAGCCGGATTCTACCTTCTGCAATTACCCCCCTGGAACCTAATCTGCCACTGCCCCAGCATCCTACTGCACCAAATCCTCTGCAGCAGAGTGAAGCTGGACGCATGCTGCCATCCCATTGTGGCCAGCAGGCTGAGAGTGACCCTACAGTCCCCAGTGCTAGCTCTACAGCAGAGGTTTTGCCTAGTACATCTGGTACTGTAGCTCGCCCTAGACCTCCAGCATCTGCAGGCGCTCAAACCTGGGGAATTGGAGGAGGCAGTCATCAACGTCGACCAGTTTCCCAGGGGAGGCGCGTGCCGATCCAGGAGTCAGCATGGCGCCATGACAGCCGTTACTTTAGGCAGGTGACTCAATGAACCACAGAGCAGATTACTGCACAATTAGAGACCTTCAATAATAACTTCACCACCATGCTGACAGAATTAAGGATGAGCAACAGCCAGATGCAACAAATGGCCACCTTAAATAACAACTTCACCCCCATGCTAGATGAATTTCGCACTAGCAACAGACAGATGCTGGAGCAGTGGCAGATTCTGAATGCCACACATGCCCAGGTATTGGGCCACCTTCAAGGCTAACCCCAACATTATTATGGCCATCAACAATATTAAGAATTTGACCTGGATCTGCTTAACATATTTCCTCTCCATCCCAACCCTATTTACCTGTGTGGTGAGCGCAACCAAGATTTGGTGGTGGATGCCTTTGCTGGTTTCTTTTGGAATTCGCCCATAAAGCTCATTATAGTGCTCAGATACCCCCCTAGCCAATGCCTGAGTTTTAGCCTCAGTCAAGGGCCCGCTCAAGTTCCCACGCAGCAGGCTTGGGCCTAAGGAAATGCTGGCTGACTCATCCTGTTTGTTGGCAATATTGGGGGACATTCTTGACTGAAGAACATCACCATTTGGCCATGGAAAATATTGGACTGGACTGGCATGGGGGCTGGCTGCCTTAGGCTGGAAAAAATAACTTGCAGCCCTAGAGTTTGCAGATGACTCTGGGAACCTTCGGCCTGGAGTAAGTTAGCTTAGAACTCCTGGATGTGGACAATTGTTATGGGCCAGGAGTCTGGCCCAATGTATACTTACGGTTGCAAATGGATGTCCATGGAGTCTGCGAGTGCCCTTCCAATAAAATTTTAAATCTTTACTGTAAATGTATGGAATGGGACTTTATGTGTTCTGGCCTAAGTTGATGCATTTATGTTTGCAGGCTTTTTACCTTAATGAAGGTTTGTAATGACAAACATGAGAAAATAAACTGCATTACGCTCAAATCAGGAGTAAATTGTTTTGTAATTAACTCATTACAAAATTATTAAACCAAAAAATGGCCTTCAGATAGCCAACAAATATACAAATAACACAAAAACAATAACAAAATAGACCAATCTTAAGAAAAAAAACTCTCAACAAGCTGGGCATGGACGGATTGCCCAGAAGCACTAGGGGTGCCATCATAAAAATCATCAATTATATAGGGCAGAGGTACATCAGCAATCAGGTCTCAGAATCAGTAAGTTATCAGACATAATGCAAAAATGACGATTTCGATCCGTACATCGAATGTGCATATACGGGTTAACGTAAACGCATATACGCATGAAAACGGTAACGTAAAAACCAAAAAACAAGCCGAAAATTCACAAAAAATACACAGACACATGCGAAAGTGCATGTGTATGTGTCTCTGAATCAACCCTATAGTGTGAAAGTGTAACCTTCCAACTTTAACTTGGCAACACTGAAAAATTTGCCATTTCCAAATTGCTTACTAGTGGTGCCGTTATTTAAAATGGAAGCATCTGCACAAGAATGCTTATTATGTGCTAGAATATGCAAAAACATCATTGGTTACTGTTGTTCTGTGACTCTCTCCAGACCAAATTTGTTAAAGAAGCACCTTACTGTCACAACATCAGAAGATGGGTGAAACCATTTCAGATGGGTTGTCCAAAAGCGCACAGGACAGCCATCAATCAACAGCAAAATGTTATAGAACAGTGATTTCCCAACCAGCGGTATAAGTACACTAAATTTAGAAATGTGCAACACCGCGCTTACAAGCAAAAAACAATTTAACATATGCAAGTGAATTTCTTTTGGTACAGCTCAACGTGTTAAAAAAGTCCCAAACTTTCCAATGAAATGTACAAAAAATACACAGAGCTAACTTAAACTAATAATGTCCAATAACTACAATGTCCAAAATAGTGAACTAATCCTCCAACCGATGTGTGCAGAAAACAATCATGTAGTCTTCCTATATTCTTCAACCACGTCCCAAGGTGCATGCACACTCCTATTCCTCAGTGCTCTTAACACCCCTATGTGCAAATCCTTACCAAAAGGGCATCTTGACCAAAGCCAACCAATTAGAATGATAGTTGAATATCTTCCACACGCCACTGGACAACCGGCTTAATTAGAAATCATTCACATCCAGCTTTAGCTCCCACAGAATAGGCGTTTTTAGCATAATCATTCAGGGTGCATAATAGTCAGTCCGCACATGAAGGGAGAAATAGAATGGCAAGACTAGTGCAATACCGTTTAAAAACACTATTTAATATAAAAAACACATCCAAGAATTGCACTCACAGATTAAAATCATAAAAACAGCATATCAGGTAGAAGCAGGTCTCACCGCCAGTCTTCAATGCTCCCGCCGGACAGAACAAACCATATAGGCAATGGACACTGCAACCAAGCTATGGCCCTGTCCCTCGGGTCCGGAAAAACTGCCAAATTCCAACGCGTTTCGTCGCGGAATGCATCTTTAACCAGGTATTCGGCAGCTCAAAATGAAGTATCCTTTTATACCGGAAGTGAAGAGGGGGCTCCCGCCCTCCTCCTCCGGCATATACTAACAAAAGCTTCGGTTGCTAGGTAATCAGCGCAATCAGCGTAAGCATAAGTGGAGAGGCAGGACCTTGGTTGCTAGGTAGTCGGCTCACGCACTGAGCGGAAGTAGAGAGGCCGGGAACGCCGTCTCCGCCCTCCTCCTCTGACGTGCTCTCACAACAATTAGGTTGCTAGGCAATCAACTTACGCTTCGCCTCAACACAAGGCGGAGACAGAGCGATGAGAGACCATGCTCTCGTCCTCCACTCATTGCGTCAGTTATGACGCTCTGGTTGCCTGGGTAACCTTATTACGCTACCACCAGCTACGGGGACAGTACTTCAAGTCTATAAGGAGCGGCCACCCACTCCGAGGTGCAAAGCCACACCTCCCGTCCTCCTCCCGCACCGCCCATTGTCATAACATCAGGCAATTAACCCTTAATGTACAATATTCACTACGGGGCTGCATAGAGGCTGTCAGCCTACATCCGCTGTAGCCCACAGCATAAATATAGCCGTGGAAATAGAACTCTTTATAAAATGGCAGCAACACTCCTTCTGCTGCTACTTTGTCCCTAGATATATATTAAATAGTGGGGATAATAGAAACCTATCATTAAACAGGCAGAGCATTGAAAATTACAAAGTGCTCTGTAATTTTGATGGATATGCTGATCACCTACGATAAAGAATTGCTGCAGAGGGTGAAATCCCGGATTGGGGAATTGGAACAATCATTAGCTAAATTTGATCAAACCAACCTTGTCGCTCCCTTTATGCAAAATTTACAAAATTATATTTCCAAACATGAGGAGAAAATAGCAGAAGGGAAAAGAAAGAAATTCATGAGGGATAAATATGATGCCACCTAACATAAAATCTACAGGTGGCAACATAGAGGTAACCTACAGTACGCCCCCAAAAAACGAGATTTGGACATACCGGATAAACCCCATTATCCTAGAAGTGGGAATTCCTCTAGAAATAGTCTCACACGTTCACAGAGCTCGTCTTTTTTGTCGGACAGCAACGACGAACTAGACGGGGGGGGGGCACTCGAGAAAGAAGAATCGACGGGGGGTCAGACTGAGAGATCGCAACAGATGGGGCTATGGCAGACAGACACAACCACTGGCCCGGTAACCAGTGGCAGTGGGTTGGACCCCAACCGGGGACTTATCATGGGGCCAACCAACTCAGGCATGACTATCCTCCCAGAGGATGATCAATTACAGCTACAGATCATTAATCTCACGGACGTACCATTAACACCAGATGAGAGGTCGGTACTAGCCAAAGGCCTCTCTTTTTCCCCATGTGCAAATGTAAACAAGTTTGAAATCACCAAAGATATTTTTCTCTTCTGCAGACGCTTACTTCTCAAAAAGTACTTTGCGAATCTTCAGCGACACAAGGATGGTATAAATTGGGATCCCGAGGAGGTACGGACCTTGGCAATGCTGGAAGAACTACAAGATGAAGCCATGGGCCAGACCAAAAAAAGTGTACACAAGAAAAAGTCTACCTTCTCCCCCCCGCTATCCACCAACCCGGCGATACAAACATTCTTCCACATGGTGAGTGAAGATGTGAAACATCTTTCTACCCGGGGCGGTGGGTTTAACATCAGCAAAGGTATACAGAAAGCCCTCCAAGATCTCCAGCGGAGGAGAGATATTGTCATCAAGGAGGCCGACAAGGGGGGGAACATCGTTGTCCTCCCAGTCGGCCTCTACATGGAGGAAGCCCTAAGACAGATTAATGACCCCAGATACTATGAGAGACTTGCGTCTAATCCTGGATCAACGTTCAAGAAAGAGATTGATACACTTATTGACCAGGCATTATTTGATCAGGCCATAGATAAAGATGAGAGTGCATTTTTGAAGGTGGATCACCCAGTGACCCCAACCTTTTACATGTTGCCCAAGGTCCACAAGGACCCTGTGAGACCACCGGGACGCCCAATTATTTCTGGGATAGGATCCCTCACTGAACATATCTGCATGTGGGTGGACAGCTTTCTCCAGCCCCATGTGCTTGGGCTGGCTTCTTATCTTAGAGACTCCTTAGACTTATTGACTAAAGTTGACCAGCTACACTTACCTGAGAACTGTATAGTGGCCACATGCGACGTTGAGTCTCTTTATTCGAACATCTCGCATGAACTAGCTATGCGAGCTATTGACTACTTCCTCAGTATGGAAGCCAACACTCAACCAAGACGCAGACAATTTATCCTAGATGTAGTACAGTTTGTACTGGAACATAATTACTTTGTCTTTAATAAGAGGTACTACAGACAACGGATGGGAGTGGCGATGGGCGCTAAATGCGCCCCTTCCATCGCCAATTTATTTTTAGGTTGGTGGGAACGGGAGGTAGTCTTTCAGGACGCCACGGATCTGAGCCAAGGCCACATAGTGGTCACCTTTATTTTCTTTGTTATATTGTGGTAATTTCTACATTCACTTCCTTTGTTTTATTGTGGTAATTTTTACCTTCACAGGCGTTACACCTTTACTGATTTTCTCATTTTTACACATGTTGGTATTTTCACACATTATTGTATGATTTATATACATAATGCACCTTAGATGGGGTTTTTTATGTATGCACACTTACTGTTATAAGTTAATATTGGCAATATTGACATATCACTTTCATATTTTTTGTAGTTTAACACATGCTTCTTTATCTGCCTTAGGTGCAGAATACGTGATAGTGGGCGCGATGGCTGTATGAAGAACATAGCTGGTGGGATCCACCAGTGTGATAACCCTGCAGGGTGAAATGAAGGACTTAGATCTGTAGCTGCATAGGCCGAGGGCGGCATAATTCTTGATTGGTCCAGCTTATAAGACCATTTGACCTATATCTGGGATGGACACATGGCCCTAGGAGATGTTGCTTGGAGTAGATCGAGGATTTGGACTGCCCCTTATTTGAAATACATCGTACAAAGAGGGACTGCCGGGGCCATCTGAATTCCGCTCCACCAGAGACGACTGATTGATTGGATACGACTTGCGGATTATATATGTGGGTCATGGGCCTGTACATTGGCTTTTAGGTCGGGCATGAACGCGGAGGACAATAACAACTATGCCTTCACAACCATGCCTTCACTACTATATAGCAGGATCCATAGTGAAGACTATATTCAAGCGTCAGATTGGAGGCCCTATATATGGGCCAAATACTTACATGGGCAGGCTGCCATTGCCGCTGCAATATAGAATACATGTTGGCTTCCATGACTATAGACAGTGTACAAACAATTAATTATCTTGTGCAATATAGACATTGTATTATATTGGTGATTATTTAGATTGGGCATATATTGTTTATTGGTTACATATGTTGTAAATTTCATGTGTCAGGGCTCCGTTTGTGCCTGGGGCAGCAGGGCCCACTGCATGCGCTGTCACTCCCCCGCCCTCCCTGCCCCCCTGGCTGATCGCGTCTCCTGTGTGCACCGATGACGGCGGCCGGGTCATCGAGCGGGGCGTGACCACCTGGGGGTTGTGGGGATGACGCATCCCACCTGTTTCCTGGGTGAGGAAGGGGAGGGGCGCATCGGGCGGCCCGCGCTCCGACACTACAAAGGAGCTCTGCACAGCTGTAACAAGCACCCCTATCAGAAGCCGCGAGAGCGACGGCGGAGCGCGCGGGGTAGCTGGGTCTCCTGTGTATACTTCATGTCCGGGCGGTATTGTAGCATTATTGTTGATGATTGCTTTGTTCATTTTTTAATTGCATTGCACTTTGTAAAAACTTGAATCAGGGTTTGGCACTCAGGCGCTGGGCTTCGCTCGGCGAGCTTGTTTATTTTCTTTAATTGTTACAAATGTATCAATGAGGCTTCTCAGCCTCGCAGGTCACTCAGACACACTTTAATATCCTGCAGACGGCACTGAATCTATTCACGTCTGCAGCAGGTTTCTTTATTAATAGAAGTCTTTCATTTTATATGTATTTTTTGAATTAGTAGGCACTTACTTGTAATTAATTTAGACTATTTATTATATTTAACATATTAATTTCTTTTCTAAAAATATTATTGGGATATTCACTGGGTGGTTTTCTTATTGCTGCTATTGCTATTGCTATTGTTATTTATTTTTGTACATACCTTTACCATCTTTACCGCCCCTACTTTGTATCATGAACTAGTTATCATGCATTTTTAATATTGATGAATAGACTAATTATTTCTGGATATTATAGAGATACGGTTTGGCATAAAGGGACCTTTTTGACCAACTGGGACTTTATTCATAATAATATTTATCAGGAGACCCTTTGTTTTTATATCCCTCTGTCTTACCCCCTGTATGTTTTTATTGTTCATATGCCATTAATAAACATTATTATTTTTCTAAATATTGATGCTGGTGTGCCCAATTCAATGAATTCCAACAGTTTTTTGTTTTTTGGTTCATAAACACATGTTCTGGAATTCAGGGAGCACCCAAGCTGTATTAATTGTAGTTTCCACATACATTAGTAGTGCCCCTTACCAGGTAGTTCTTTCATTAGATTGCTGTGGTTGGGACGTGAGCTGGCCATTTCCTTTGGTGTGGCCCCACTGTCCCCTGTTTTTTGGATTGGTCAGGTGAGCACACATTTGATTGCTAAGATGTTAGTCAACATTGAAACACTTGAGCAACAATGAACAAATAAGGTCCAGGATATTTTTGGAGACATGGATCCTTTGTATAGACAAACTATCCCTAGTGATTTCAGGGATATTACCAGAGAACTAAGACAAGCCTATTTTACCCACATAAGACTCTGGTGGAATGTTAGAACCTTAGAGACATATATAGAACAGCACCTATGCCCCCGGGGGCTGAGAGTACAAATATTCCCAACCTGGGAACCCACGCATCCTTTTAAAAACATTTGGGAAAAAGGCCTTACAAAGTGCTCTGTAATTTTGATGGATATGCTGATCACCCACGATAAAGAATTGCTGCAGAGGGTGAAATCCCGGATTGGGGAATTGGAACAATCATTAGCTAAATTTGATCAAACCAACCTTGTCGCTCCCTTTATGCAAAATTTACAAAATTATATTTCCAAACATGAGGAGAAAATAGCAGAAGGGAAAAGAAAGAAATTCATGAGGGATAAATATGATGCCACCCAACATAAAATCTACAGGTGGCAACATAGAGGTAACTTACGGTACGCCCCCAAAAAACGAGATTTGGACATACCGGATAAACACCACTATCCTAGAAGTGGGAATTCCTCTAGAAATAGTCTCACACGTTCACAGAGCTCGTCTTTTTTGTCGGACAGCAACGACGAACTAGACGGGGGGGGGGCACTCGAGAAAGAAGAATCGACAGGGGGGTCAGACTGAGAGATCGCAACAGATGGGGCTATGGCAGACAGACACAACCACTGGCCCGGTAACCAGTGGCAGTGGGTTGGACCCCAACCGGGGACTTATCATGGGGCCAACCAACTCAGGCATGACTATCCTCCCAGAGGATGATCAATTACAGCTACAGATCATTAATCTCACGGACGTACCATTAACACCAGATGAGAGGTCGGTACTAGCCAAAGGCCTCTCTTTTTCCCCATGTGCAAATGTAAACAAGTTTGAAATCACCAAAGATATTTTTCTCTTCTGCAGACGCTTACTTCTCAAAAAGTACTTTGCGAATCTTCAGCGACGCAAGGATGGTATAAATTGGGATCCCGAGGAGGTACGGACCTTGGCAATGCTGGAAGAACTACAAGATGAAGCCATGGGCCAGACCAAAAAAAGTGTACACAAGAAAAAGTCTACCTTCTCCCCCCCGCTATCCACCAACCCGGCCATACAAACATTCTTCCACATGGTGAGTGAAGATGTGAAACATCTTTCTACCCGGGGCGGTGGGTTTAACATCAGCAAAGGTGAACAGAAAGCCCTCCAAGATCTCCAGCGGAGGAGAGATATTGTCATCAAGGAGGCCGACAAGGGGGCGAACATCGTTGTCCTCCCAGTCGGACTCTACATGGAGGAAGCCCTAAGACAGATTAATGACCCCAGATACTATGGGAGACTTGCGTCTAATCCTGGATCAACGTTCAAGAAAGAGATTGATACACTTATTGACCTTGCATTATTTGATCAGGCCATAGATAAAGATGAGAGTGCATTTTTGAAGGTGGATCACCCAGTGACCCCAACCTTTTACATGTTGCCCAAGGTCCACAAGGACCCTGTGAGACCACTGGGAGGCCCAATTATTTCTGGGATAGGATCCCTCACTGAACATATCTGCATGTGGGTGGACAGCTTTCTCCAGCCCCATGTGCTTGGGCTGGCTTCTTATCTTAGAGACTCCTTAGACCTATTGACTAAAGTTGACCAGCTACACTTACCTGAGAACTGTATAGTGGCCACATGCGACGTTGAGTCTCTTTATTCGAACATCTCGCATGAACTAGCTATGCGAGCTATTGACTACTTCCTCAGTATGGAAGCCAACACTCAACCAAGACGCAGACAATTTATCCTAGATGTAGTACAGTTTGTACTGGAACATAATTACTTCGTCTTTAATAAGAGGTACTACAGACAACGGATGGGAGTGGCGATGGGCGCTAAATGCGCCCCTTCCATCGCCAATTTATTTTTAGGTTGGTGGGAACGGGAGGTAGTCTTTCAGGACGCCACGGATCTGAGCCAAGGCCACATAGTGGCCTGGTTCAGATTCATTGATGACATTTTATTTTTTTGGGATGGTACCCAACATGAATGTGACGAATTTTTACTGCATTTAAACACCAATGACCTGAATATTACGTTAACATCCCATTTATCTACAGAGAGTGTTACATTTTTGGATCTAAACCTCATGGTGAAACCGGACGAGACCATTGAGAGTACTCTGTATCGAAAGGACACTGCGACCAACAGCCTGCTTTATCATGATAGTGCACACCCGGAACACCTTAAGAGAGGGATACCAATTGGTCAGTTCTTAAGGTTAAAACGGAACTGCAGCACTAAGAGAGAATTTGAGAGGCAGGCTTCTCTTCTCAAAGATAGGTTTAAAGCTCGGAGGTACCCGAAGAGACCTTTGACAGAAGCCATAAGACGGGCACGCATCTCCAACCGTTCAGACTTGCTTCAAAAACGTGAACGTAAACCATCACAGCAGCGAATGGGAGTGGTGACAAGATTTAACAATCAATGGGATGATGTAAGAGCCATTTTGGCACGACATTGGGATATACTCAAAAGTGATGGAGACCTAAAGGACTGGATTCCTGAAAAACCAGTGGTAGTGGCAAGAAGAGCCCAAAACTTGAGAGACTATCTGTGCCACAGCCACCTGCTATTAGAAGAGACGTGGTTGAAATCCATGGGCACCAGAGGATCAGCACCCTGTGGGAGGTGTTCCATATGTAAGCATATGACACCATTAAAAGAGGTAAGCAATCCAGTTATGGGTCGCAACTTTGCACTGAAGGACTTCATCAACTGTAACACCAAATCGGTGGTATATGCCATTAAATGTCCCTGTATTAAACTCTATGTAGGAGAAACAAAGAATATGCTGAAGACTAGAGTGCAGTCTCACCTCTCTAATATTCGATTGGCGTCCCGGGATTTTGAACAAGGTAAGCTCCTGACACCGGTTGCCAGACACTTTCTTCATAAACATAACTCCAGCATCTCTGACCTCATAGTAATAGGCTTACAGAGGGTATCTATTGGTCCGCGTGGGGGAGACCTCAAGAACAAACTCTTGAGGGAAGAGCTTAGATGGATTTATAATCTAGACTCAGCGGCCCCACGCGGGCTAAATGAGGATGTAGCCTATACCCCCTTTATCTAAACAGTCTCCTACCGGCATCATTGGGCCAGTGCAGCCCCCTGTGCCTGCCAGCATCAGCTGGGCGGCCACACCCCCCTTTCGGGGTCAGGTGAATTACCTACACACTAACAACATGCTAGGTGCAGTACACCTTTACACCCACCAGCACTGCACTCATCGCATATTATCACCAACATTTAGCCCACGCGTGGGAGCAGAAATAACCTGTTAGGATCGGGGGCACTTTGGGTATGTTTGGTTTTTAGCACAGTATATTGTGGTGCACTCAGAGTGTGGTTTAGACATAGGGGTGGGGGGTGCGTGGGTGGGGGGGGGGGTGGGGGGTGTGTGGGGGGGGCTAGGGGTGGGGGTGGGGTGGTCACCTTTATTTTCTTTGTTATATTGTGGTAATTTCTACAATCACTTCCTTTGTTTTATTGTGGTAATTTTTACCTTCACAGGCGTTACACCTTTACTGATTTTCTCATTTTTACACATGTTGGTATTTTCACACATTATTGTATGATTTATATACATAATGCACCTTAGATGGGGTTTTTTATGTATGCACACTTAATGTTATAAGTTAATGTTGGCAATATTGACATATCACTTTCATATTTTTTGTAGTTTAACACATGCTTCTTTATCTGCCTTAGGTGCAGAATACGTGATAGTGGGCGCGATGGCTGTATGAAGAACATAGCTGGTGGGATCCACCAGTGTGATAACCCTGCAGGGTGAAATGAAGGACTTAGATCTGTAGCTGCATAGGCCGAGGGCGGCATAATTCTTGATTGGTCCAGCTTATAAGACCATTTGACCTATATCTGGGATGGACACATGGCCCTAGGAGATGTTGCTTGGAGTAGATCGAGGATTTGGACTGCCCCTTATTTGAAATACATCGTACAAAGAGGGACTGCCGGGGCCATCTGAATTCCGCTCCACCAGAGACGACTGATTGATTGGATACGACTTGCGGATTATATATGTGGGTCATGGGCCTGTACATTGGCTTTTAGGTCGGGCATGAACGCGGAGGACAATAACAACTATGCCTTCACAACCATGCCTTCACTACTATATAGCAGGATCCATAGTGAAGACTATATTCAAGCGTCAGATTGGAGGCCCTATATATGGGCCAAATACTTACATGGGCAGGCTGCCATTGCCGCTGCAATATAGAATACATGTTGGCTTCCATGACTATAGACAGTGTACAAACAATTAATTATCTTGTGCAATATAGACATTGTATTATATTGGTGATTATTTAGATTGGGCATATATTGTTTATTGGTTACATATGTTGTAAATTTCATGTGTCAGGGCTCCGTTTGTGCCTGGGGCAGCAGGGCCCACTGCATGCGCTGTCACTCCCCCGCCCTCCCTGCCCCCCTGGCTGATCGCGTCTCCTGTGTGCACCGATGACGGCGGCCGGGTCATCGAGCGGGGCGTGACCACCTGGGGGTTGTGGGGATGACGCATCCCACCTGTTTCCTGGGTGAGGAAGGGGAGGGGCGCATCGGGCGGCCCGCGCTCCGACACTACAAAGGAGCTCTGCACAGCTGTAACAAGCACCCCTATCAGAAGCCGCGAGAGCGACGGCGGAGCGCGCGGGGTAGCTGGGTCTCCTGTGTATACTTCATGTCCGGGCGGTATTGTAGCATTATTGTTGATGATTGCTTTGTTCATTTTTTAATTGCATTGCACTTTGTAAAAACTTGAATCAGGGTTTGGCACTCAGGCGCTGGGCTTCGCTCGGCGAGCTTGTTTATTTTCTTTAATTGTTACAAATGTATCAATGAGGCTTCTCAGCCTCGCAGGTCACTCAGACACACTTTAATATCCTGCAGACGGCACTGAATCTATTCACGTCTGCAGCAGGTTTCTTTATTAATAGAAGTCTTTCATTTTATATGTATTTTTTGAATTAGTAGGCACTTACTTGTAATTAATTTAGACTATTTATTATATTTAACATATTAATTTCTTTTCTAAAAATATTATTGGGATATTCACTGGGTGGTTTTCTTATTGCTGCTATTGCTATTGCTATTGTTATTTATTTTTGTACATACCTTTACCATCTTTACCGCCCCTACTTTGTATCATGAACTAGTTATCATGCATTTTTAATATTGATGAATAGACTAATTATTCCTGGATATTATAGAGATACGGTTTGGCATAAAGGGACCTTTTTGACCAACTGGGACTTTATTCATAATAATATTTATCAGGAGACCCTTTGTTTTTATATCCCCCTGTCTTACCCCCTGTATGTTTTTATTGTTCATATGCCATTAATAAACATTATTATTTTTCTAAATATTGATGCTGGTGTGCCCAATTCAATGAATTCCAACAGTTTTTTGTTTTTTGGTTCATAAACTTGTGTTGAGGCGAAGCGTAAGTTGATTGCCTAGGAACCTAATTGTTGTGAGAGCACGTCAGAGGAGGAGGGCGGAGACGGCGTTCCCGGCCTCTCTACTTCCGCTCAGTGCATGAGCCGACTACCTAGCAACCAAGGTCCTGCCTCTCCACTTATGCTTACGCTGATTGCGCTGATTACCTAGCAACCAAAGCTTTTGTTAGTATATGCCGGAGGAGGAGGGCGGGAGCCCCCTCTTCACTTCCGGTATAAAAGGATACTTCATTTTGAGCTGCCGAATACATGGTTAAAGTCGCATCCGTGACGAACCGCGTTGGAATTTGGCAGTTTTTCCGGACCCGAGGGACAGGGCCATAGCTTGGTTGCAGTGTCCATTGCCTATATGGTTTGTTCTGTCCGGCGGGAGCATTGAAGACTGGCGGTGAGACCTGCTTCTACCTGATATGCTGTTTTCATGATTTTAATCTGTGAGTGCAATTCTTGGATGTGTTTTTTATATTAAATAGTGTTTTTAAACGGTATTGCACTAGTCTTGCCATTCTATTTCTCCCTTCATGTGCGGACTGACTATTATGCACCCTGAATGATTATGCTAAAAACGCCTATTCTGTGGGAGCTAAAGCTGGATGTGAATGATTTCTAATTAAGCCGGTTGTCCAGTGGCGTGTGGAAGATATTCAACTATCATTCTAATTGGTTGGCTTTGGTCAAGATGCCCTTTTGGTAAGGATTTGCACATAGGGGTGTTAAGAGCACTGAGGAATAGGAGTGTGCATGCACCTTGGGACGTGGTTGAAGAATATAGGAAGACTACATGATTGTTTTCTGCACACATCGGTTGGAGGATTAGTTCACTATTTTGGACATTGTAGTTATTGGACATTATTAGTTTAAGTTAGCTCTGTGTATTTTTTGTACATTTCACAGGTATAAGTACACTGTATATCTTAAGGCCACTTGGGGTAAATATGGGGGGGTATTGGCGGCCCAAATGTCCGTGAGGCAGCCAATCATAAAGAGCTGGATTGCCGGTGGGGGAACAAGTTAAGGTAAGGTTTACGGGCGTCTGGCAGGTTATGTGCAGGGGGGGCTCCAGCATTCTGTCATTTTAGCAGCTACAATCAACACCCTCGCCGTGGAGGGTGTTGGTCTGCTTTAATTTTGCAAGAGTAACCAGCATCTCCCAGAACATTGATTGATGTGTCATTGCCAAATTTGTTTTCTTTGGGGGGGATGTGAAGTTCAAGATATTTGTACCCCACTTCCACAGGACTTACAGCAGTGCAATCAAAGACACTCAATTGATTAGGCTATGTTGGCACAGGTGTGGCAAGAACTATCACATGCACGCCTGCTGTGGCACAAAGGAAGCCCACATCTGTGAATATCTATAGAAACTTGAAGGGTTAACTTTTCATGGTATATATGTATTTGCTAAGCAAATGACAGCAGTTGTTTGTATGCTGTTTTTTTTAACCCTGTATATAGCTAATTTAATTCAGTTCAGCCAGCCACCATCTTGCCCTGGAAATTAGGAGATGGACCTTGTGGTACATAGCGTAAATGATGCAATGTGTTGGGGAAATAAATGTGATCGGGTTACATGAATTTGACAATTTTACAAGGATCTGGTCACCAGGGATATGGAGTTGCCTATCACAGAATTATGACTGCAGGCTATTGTTGATTTGACAACTTCCTTTTAGCATATTATATAAAACTTATGTTTGGATCACCTCACAGATGTTCCTTTAGCCCCCCCCTCCCCATTTTTTTCAATCTTGCTCATTTTATTTTAACTCCTTCTCCTTTTTATATTTACTGTAGCTTTCAGGGCTTGATAAGGAGGAACTTTCTTAATCAAGGAATGACCAGCAAATCTTTGATTTATGTGCAAATTGTTGATTGCATTCTACTACACATTCATAATGCAAAACTGCTTATAGCATTTATGTAAAGCCTATCCGATCAGCCCCGGCAACACAGGGGGCCCTTCAAACAGGCCGCCCTCAGTTTGAAGGGCCCCCTGTGTTGCCGGGGCTGATCGGATAGGCTTTACATAAATGCTATAAGCAGTTATGCATTATTAATGTGTAGTAGAATGCATGGGTGACGCTGCAGTCACCTCCTGCTTATCTGATCTGCGGATCTGTACAGCCCATGGCTCGAGTTCTGGCCTCTGACCCAGGTACCCAGGTGCGTGAATTTGTTTGGGGGTGTGTACATGTGGTTGGTAGTGCGGGGGTGCATGCATGTGTTGGGAGTGGAGTGCTGGGGGTTTTGCATGTATGTGTTAGAAGTGCATGCATGTGTTTGGGAGTGCAGGGGTGCATGCATGTATTGGGAGCGCGGGACTGCATGCATGTGTTTGGGAGTGCAGGGGTGCATGCATGTATTGGGAGCGCGGGACTGCATGCATGTGTTTGGGAGTGCAGGGGTGCATGCATGTGTTGTGCATGTGTGCATATGTTTGGGGGTGCATGCATGTGTTTGGGAGTGCAGGTGTGTGTGCATGTGTTGGGCATGTGTGCATGTGTTTGGGGATAGGGAGTGAAGGGACGCATGCATGTGTTTAGGGGTGCATGCATGTGTTTGGGAGTGCAGGGATGCATGCAAGTGCTTGGGAATGCAGAGATGCATGCATGTGTTTGGGAGTGTAGGGGTGCATGCATGTGTTGGGTGTGTGCATGTGTTTGAGAGTGCAGGGGTGCATGCATGTGTTTGGGAGTGCAGGGGTGCATGCATGTGTTTGGGGGTGAATGCATGTGTTGGGAGTGTGTGCATGTGTTTGGGATTGCGTGGATGCGTTTGGGAGCGCATGCGTTTCAGAATGCAGGGGTGGGCGCATGTGTTTGGGAGTGCGGGGTGTAACCAACATATAACAAACCTCTGCTAGGAGGGTTCTGGAAAACTCTTCTGTGTGTGTGTGTGTGTGGGCGGAGCCAGACATGAGAGAGAGGCTGGTGCAGTCATTCCTGCAGACTATAAAAGGCACAGCACAGCTCTGAGAGACCAGAGTCCGTGAGGTGAGTCATAGGGAGCACTTCTGTGTTTGGATGTGTTTCTGAGCCCACGTAAATTATAGGGCCACAGTGACGTTTTTGCTTAAAACTAACACTCTCCTAAGTGTAAAGACGTGTTTTTTTGTGTGTGAAGCCTCCTGCAGAGCGCAAAGAAAGGGACTCAGCGCGGTTGGAGGACGCCCTTGGTAATTTTATTTAGGAGAGTTTTTGAGACCGTGACCGCTTGAAAAAATAGAAAATATTTAAAGAAACAGCACCATTTTAGTCAGCAATAACAGGACATTTTCCACCAAGATCGTTAGGTCTAAGGACAAGTGAACAGTTCTCCTCACTATTTACAGCATAGTTACAAATTTAGAGCATAATTACCTGAAGTTTATTATATAGAGTTCATCTTACATTTTAAACAGATTGTGTGTGTATTGATATATTGTTTGAAATACACAGAGCATACAGTGTGTTTTAAAGTGATCCAAATAGCCATATATGATAAAGTGACCTAGACACAAGTTCAGCCTGTGTTGAGATATCCCACCTCCATATTCTTCAAAAGCAGAAATTCCACTAGATTCTTCTAGTCATTTATTGTCTTAATCCAGTGGCTACATTTATTATACACCAACTATTTTACTTTTCCTAGTATTCAACTGTTAAATTCTAAATTGGTTCTTATTAATCTGGTGTGGTGTGTTTTATTCCATTATTCATTCTATCCCACACGGGGTCCATGCACGTGTTTGGGAGTGCCATGGTTCATGTTAGAAGCTATTGTGTGGCTATTTAATTATCTTTTTAATGCAAATGTTTGTGACAGAGCCCCTTTAAGCATGGCTGAATTCTAACCTCTACAGGGTGGGAACTGTTACACGGGGTCTGGACCGTCCCTTGTCAGGTGGAATAACCCCCCTCATATTCATATATACATATATGTAAATATATATATATACAGCGAGGCCACAGAGCAAACTTTGCTGGAAAGTCCTAACCAGGCAATCGCCGCCCCGCTGACGCTTCAGCTACGACCTGTTGGCTTGCATAGTAGGCGGGGCATTGAGCGACTGAGGCTAAACTGACCAATAACGGCGCAGCGACTTGCAGACGGGGGCGGGGCGTGGGCTGGGCTCTGCTCTCAGTTCTGTTTTTCGCTGTCAGGAGGCGCGCCGCTGCTGTTGGCACATCACATCTATTGACCAGCTGCCACCGATCAGAGCCTTGCCAGGGGAAACAGCCATGAGCAACGTGCATGATGTCATTGTGATCGGCGCCGGCATCTCAGGTAACACTGCGCTCCTCATTCCTGTACAGCTCCATTGTCCCCTCTGCAATCGCATCGGGCTGATGCAGGGCTCTGGCATTGGGAAATGCAGCTGGCTGTCACACTTGTGTCACCTGAGCTGTCACTAGCATCAGCCCCTTCACCATCATTTAGAAAAAGCTGCACAATGCATGCACAGAAACTTTCACCCGAAGTTTAGGTGCTCGTCATAAGAGAATTAAGTTACATATTGCAGCTCTGGACATGTTTAAATGAAGGCGGTTTAAGCATTCTGTTTAATTAGGAGGTGGATAGTGGTGTCCTCTCAACTCTCATAGATCCTGATCCAGATGGCTCTTGTATGGTCCTCATCTGAAATGTTATGCTGGGGCCCAACTAACCTTTGTGGTGCTTTGTAACATTGTGGTTGGTGACATGGGCACAGAGAGCAGGTAAATGAATGGCAGTAAATAGGGTGAGATGCATTTGTGGTTGTCATGTCATACTTGTCAACCTTGCAACAAATTGTTTTAACCTGTTCCATGCATGATGGAAAGGAATGCTCTAGAGAATGTTGCAGACTTGCCTGACGAATTTATAGTTGTTATAAACCAGATAAGGTGTGGCGGAGGCCCCTGGGCACAAAATCTGGCGGAGGCCTCAAATACAGTTTTTCATTCCTTTAAAATAACAAATAATTAAACATAATAGTCCGGCCAAGTAACTGATTGGTGGTTATGTCAGATTGAGTTCCTTGTGTCACCATTGTGCGGGTCCGTGCTGCTCGTCAACTCCTGCATTGCCATTCTGGGCAGGGGGTAGTGTAGTCCGTTGCCCAGCTGGTCCAGCAGAAATCAGTTGCCAGTGGCTGTGCTTGGTGGCTTATGTGCAGTGAGCGGCCACTGATTGACAGCTCTGCACGCACCCATTACTGTAGCATTACTGGCGGTGGATTTGCTGCGCTAGAATCTCCGTCCTGCCCTGTGGTGACTTTGGTTGCAGGTTTGCAAAAGCAAAAAAAAGCCTTGCCCGGGCACGCCCTCACTACCGCCAATAGCTTTGTTGCTGGCCCAGCCTCCTGGACCAGACCATAACCACATACAGGTGGTTAACTAATTTTGTGTAGGCAGACTATATGCTTTATTATGCTTTATTTTAGGAACAGCCAGGTGAGGTGTGCTGTGTGCTGATGACCCCACAGCAGTGTAACAGGAGCCCGCAGTAGCCTGGCCCCACAGCAGTGTAACACGGCCCTGTAGCAACCTAACAACAAGCCAGACTCCACAGTGTTACCGCATAAGCCTGGCCTGCAGCACACCTACTCCATTGCAGTGAAGAGAGTGGGCGTGCACCATCACTGTGATTGATGGGTTGGGCATTTGTCACAGAACCTGTCAGGTGACAGACGGTGCTCTCTCTGCCGACCTGGTAAGTGTGCCATGGGCAGACTAACAAAAGGTGAGTATCCCTTTTGTTACGCTATTTGGCTGAACTATTACATTAAAGTGGACCAAAACCCTCTCCTTCCACCCAAATCAGGATGCCCTGCTGTTTGAAACTCCCCAGTGCACCTGTAACAGCTTACCTTTGCATCGTGCATGCACAGGCTCTTGTCCAATAAGAGGCCATGCCTACGTCATTCGGCAATTGGCTCTGCCCTTCTGCAAGTGGGAGCATCCCCCAGCAGTGTGCGCTCCCATCCCAGCCTATCTGAATGGCTGGGATGAGACAGCGTGCACATTCCAAGGATGTAGGGATGTGGCTTCTTGCACTCCTGACTGCAAAATCAGGAGGAGTCTTTTGCTGAATTACATTTGATTGGGCGACAGCCCATGCATGCACTTTTGTACTGGGCAAGCGAGTTCATTGTCCTGAGGGATCTTTTGTTGAAATAGTAAAACAAAGTTTCTTCTGAAAAAAACATACAAAACCTTTTTTGCTCTAATAAGGATCCTCGTCCCTGTTGTTCCTTTTTGCTTGTTTCTATATTGAGAAAGCCAGTTCAATAACTGGAAAATGATCTTTGATTAAGATAAAACAAGTCACATTGCCTTAATTTATTGCTACAGATATACTATGAACTGGCTGAATGAGAATCTTCCTTAAAGCAGACCTTCACCCTGAATAAGAGTCTATCTTATATGTTTCCCACACCCTGTACATACAGATTGCTCACATTAAAAATAATCCTACCTGCATCTACTGCATGTTATGAGCCTTTAAACATCCAAGATGGCGGCTTATGGAAGCCGCCATCTTATCAGGCAGCCTGCAAACAGGAAGTGCCTCCTGACTGTGCTGCTCTGCATTCTGGGACTGCTGACGGTTACCTGACCCCAGCTCTGCTCTGCCTGAGCAAAGCACAGCTATAACCCGCCCCCCTCTACCTTATCCCACTCTCCTCTCCTCAGTAAGTGTGATGCTTTTGAATCAAGATGGCGGCGCCCGTATCCTAAATTCCTGAACACAGTTGCAGCCCAGTGGGGGAAAGAATAATAAGTTAGTGACTAAAAACGTAAAATATATTAATTTTAGATGCTGGGGAACCGTTTTTTAAGAGTTTGGGCTTTTCATGAAATCACGCTGAAGGTCCGGTTTAAATCGCACCTTCAGCATCATTTAATGAAAAGCCCAAACCCTTAAAAAAACTATTCCCCAGCATCTAAAATTAATATATTTTGAGTTTCTGTCTACAGGCAGCTTGACACTCCATGTACTCCATCTTGGATGTTAAAAGGCTCAGAATATGCAATAGGTGCAGGTAGGATGATTTTTAATGGGAGCAATCTGTATGTACAGGGTGGGAGAAACATATAAGATAGGCTCTTATTCAGGGTGAAGGTCCGGTCTAACGCTCAAACATTAAACTTGACTCCAAAATTACAGGAGGTCTGCTCACCTGCGCTGACACCCACTTTTGTGTTCCCTGACTGCCAGACGCCACCTAGTACATCACTGTATGCAGGGCCACCCCATACCTCCCAAGTGTCCCTGATTTGAAGGCCCTGTCCCTCTTTTGAGTCTATGTCACGCTGTGCCTCGTTGTTCTCATTTGTCCGGCTTTGAGATGTAACATGCAGATCTGCATAAATAAATGATTCAGTTGCCTATTTAAAGTTTTTAAATTGTTTAAACTGTTACAACCTATCCTATCCATCCCTCAATGAGGGGGCGTGGCCTAATTTAACAAATGTCCCTCTTTCCCACGCTGAAAAGTTGAGAGGCATGCCACCCTCCTAATTTGATTGGCCAGCCAGCAGTCATGTGGGGAACCAGGCATGAGCATCTTTGCTATTGTGGTAATATGAAACTTACCAGGTCTCAAGATCAAGTTCCCACAGTCCTTGCTTTACCATGACCAACTAGTGACCTCTGCATTGAACAGCCACTCCATTGCTTTAGTCACAGTGACATCAGCACATCTACTCTATTTATTTGAATGGAGGGGTGTGGCAAGAACTGCCCCCCATCACAATAGTCCTGCTAATATACTGATCTAAATCACAGAAAACATCTATTATGATACCTAAATCACTACATGCATATATATAACTGCCTAATAATTATAAGATACCGGTATATAAGAAAGTACAAGTGCGCCAGATAAATTTAATAAATCAAACAATGCCCCAAAATGGCTTACAATTGGGGCATTAAATAGGGGAAGGAAAGATGGGGTGGGGGTAGCTGCCAGTCAGGGGCATACATAGCCCTTATGGGGCCCCATAGCACGGGCCCCCTGGGGGCGGACGCCTACTGGGTTGGTCGGTAGGGGGCGTGGGCTGAGCAGGAGGTGTGTGGTGTGTGCACAGCAGGCTGCAGGAGGCGTGCGGTGCGATGGAGATGCGGGTGCATCGCTGAACATTGGACAGGTAAACATTATGCTGGCACGGGGCGTACATTCATAAGAGGTGGTGCAGGTAGCTTGCATCAGACCAAACAAAGGAGGGGTGGCAGCCGCTCAGACCATTTTATAAGTAACCTGGGAGGTGCACGTTAGCAGGGAAATTAGGATACAAAAGTCTTAAAGGAGCCACAGCACTCAAACCAGTTAGCTTGCTGACCAACCTACAATCTGTCTCTAAACTTGGTCAGCAAGCTAACTGGTTTGAGTGCTGGAGCTTGCATCAGACCCCCTTGTTCCACGGGCCCAGGGGCCTCTATGATATGTACACCCCTGATTCTAGGGCTACCACACATGTTCTGTGACCAAAACACAGTAAGTTTCACAGCACAGGATAGCAAGAAAGTTGCAGTGGTGGACAGAAGGTAAGCATATATATTTTTTTAAGTGCCCAGACCTTGCCTTTTTTTTAATCCCCCTGCACCTGATTGGGTGTTGTAGAAGATCCCCAGTTAAGGTACCCAAGTACATTACATTTTACATTAACAAGAAATAATCTGTACATAAGATGGAGAACCCTGTTTCTTATTCATGCAGATATATAGTGAAAAATGACTGGAGGTCGACTCAACTCCGCAGATTGGGGGCAGCCTGATGTGCATGCCCAACCTGACCAGCAGTAAGAAAACACAGAAGCGGGTACGTTGTTCTGCTCGGGCTTGGGCTTGCTGTTGCACTATGTGTTCCTGGGCAACCCACCTCACCCCAGGACAGCAGGTCAGGGGGGCGCCAAATGAAGGCCTAAGAGCAGACGGGGGGTGCCATTTCAAATCTTTGCCCTGAGTCCTAGAAAAGCATAGCTATTCCACTGCTCCAGGATGCCCCAGAGATTGCACTATGTGTTGTGGGGCAGCCCAAGTCACCCCAGGACAGGGGCATAGCTAGGGGGGAGCAGGTCGGGGGGGCACCAAAGGAGAGCCTGAGATCAGCCCCGGGTGCCAGAAAAGCCTAGCTACTCCTCTGCCTCAGGATGCCCCAAAAATTTTGAGGTGAGTAGAGCTCCAGTTATTTTTAACAGCATAATATTCTTTCAGCTTTTTCATAAAATGAATATCATTTTAGTAGCTATCCCGTGAGATAGATGTTTACTCCAAAATATATATTTGTTATAAAAACTACACATATTATATAAATATATATATATATATATATATATATGTTGTTTTTTCAGCATGTTGCTTATATTGGTAATTTAACAGGAGTGGAAATGTACAGAATGGCTGTTTCACAAACATTCCAACTGAAAGAATCCATTTGTCTGCTGAAACGTCTGGCACTAAGCCCAGTCCATTGCCTAATAATAAACTACCCTAGTGTCTTACATTCTTACTAAAAGCAGGATAGATAGTGATTTAACCAATTGATGGATCGTTAAAGCGAAACAACAGTCAAAAATGACTTAAACCAGACCAACACAGCGAACTGTGTTCATATGCATCCCTCCCCAGTGCAATTTATATAGCTGCACATAAAATTTAATTTACCTTTTTCTAACTCCTACTGTAGTGAATTTTAGAAACAAAATAGCGGCTCATGGATGCCCAGGCCACCTGCAAACAGGAAGTGCTGCTGGGCTTCCTGTTGCTGTTCATTGGCGGTTATGTCAGGCAGAATCCAGGCAGCAGCATAGCTGAGATGCTGGGAGGGGAAGCTCCAATATGGCCACTACCTTTCTTTTCCAACTATGCCAGGCTGTTGGTCCGGTTTAATGTTGCATATACACATGAAAGAATGTCTATTTGTTCTTTTCTGTTGTCCGTTGAATATGTCCAATGAATATGGAGGCATAATGTGTATGCACTGTATTGTAAGGTAGCCACGGCCGCAGGCATTTGTGAATGGCCGGCGCGGGTACGCTCCCTGTTACGGGGTAGCGGGGATGCAGCGGTCAGCGCGCTCAGAGCCGCTCGCCTTAGACGAAGGGATGTTAGTGGATCTGAGCATGCTGATTGGTTTCGGCGACTTTCACGTTGGCAAGGACCAAAACCCAGAATAGTCAAAATCCTGGGTTTTGGTCCACTTTAAACCGGACCTTCAGCATTATTTAATGAAAAGCCCAAACCCTTAAAAACTATTCCCTAGCATCTAAAATAATATGTTTTCACTTTTTAGTCACTTACTTTTTATTTTTCCCCCCTCTGGGCTGCAAATGTGTTTAGGACTCTAGGATACGGGCACTCCATCTTCAGAAGCATCACATACCGTGGAGAGGAGAGGGGGGCAAACGTACAGGGGGTGAGTTATAGTTGTGTTTTGTCAGAAGACACTTCCTGTTTGCAGGCAGCCTGAGACTCCATGGGCTGCCATCTTGGATATTTAAAAGCTCATAATAGCAGATGCAGGTAGGATGATTTTTAGTGTGGGCAGTGTGTATGTACAGGGTGGTGGAAACATATAAGATAGGCTCTTATTCAGTGTGAAGGTCCAGTTTAAAATCTGCATTACCGTGATTATAAGCCATTATATCATTTGCTTTGTTCAGTTGTTTTTATGCTTCTTTTTGAATGGTAAAAGAGACCTGAAGTAAACAATGTCGGATCCCCTTTAACAATTGCCTCTCCAAATCAGGATACCCCTCCATTTAGAGATTTTTAGAAAGCCAAATCAGACATAAAGCTGTATGTAAAACATGAAAAAAACTACACATTGCAGTGATGCTGTTTCCTGTCCAAAACAAATGGAGCTCTGCTCGTGGGTTAGGTTAGTTTAGTGTACCTGTTGACCCAGACCCTCCCTGGCACAGAGTTGTTATAAAGGGATCATGTCTCATTTGAAGATAAAGCCTAACCTCCCATACCTCCTTCTTTTTGTGCTAAGCCCGATTTGGGCAATGAAAATCAGCTCAGTTTGAGGCACAGAAGCTGAGATTTTGAGTAACAGATTAGTCACCCAATCCATGTAGCAGTGTGGATGAACTGCTCCAAGGATTGCGTGACTGGCCTGTCATGAAAGTCCACGGCTGCCGTACAGAGCCGCCCCACCAGCGATCAGGTAAGTTGTTTTTTTATTTTAATGCCCAAATTGGGCTTAGCGTAGCCGGAGGGTGGGGTGGCTACAAAAAACAAAGTGGAGCAAACCCCATTTCTGGGTGCTCTGCTTATTCTAAAAGGACCCCCACTAGAGCAGCTGGGCTTCCACAACGGAGGTTGTTCCACTGCCAAAGCCACGCCCAATGGCCCTTTTGAGATTGCCGATTGGCTGACCTCAAAGGTACCGTAGCGATGTGCACCAGAAGGCTGGCTTTCTTCTCAGGCGCGCGTTTCTGCGTGGCTGGGTGCAGGAGCGCACAGGGCCACAGAGAGGCCGGGGATGCAACAGCCGGTGATCACAGCGTCAGACTCGCAGGAGAAGGCGAGCAGGGGGGTGTCACGCTGTAGGGGGCCCCGGGGGCAGGCTAGCCAGGGCCGTGTCAAGCGGGGTTTTACCCGCTTAATGTCATCTGACATCTTAGCTTGTTTTTTTTTTTCTATGGGCTTGTTTCTTTTTTCAAAAGGCTTTTCCTATAGCTTTTTCCATGCATAATGCTTATAGAGCACAAAAAAAGCTGACATTGCATTTAAGCTACTCTTGAGCCACCCTTAACCTTGAGCAATTTATGACAGTGCACAGTTTATCTTTTAAGGCCTTTGTTGTAAAAATGTTTTATTGAAGTGCTTCTAATTGGTGTAAAGTCCAGTAGCCAAAGGAGAGTTCAACAAGCAGAGTGTGCAATTATAATCAAAAGTTAAACGCTGCCGCAAACATAACATCCTGACCTTATGATCTATGGCACATTCCAGGCAAAGGGTAAAATGACCTGGATTTATGCTCTCCCCGTGCTGTCTGTGAGGGGCTGCATCTTACCTTCTGCCTTCTTAAAGTGGACCAAAACCCACCACTGACCGATTCCCTCCCCCGGGGCATCAAAAATCTGGATGCCCGGCTGTGTAAAACCCCAGGTTGCCATGTTTCACTCACCTACCTTGCGCTCCCACAGCATAGACTCGGATGAGAGAGAGTGCGCTGATTGGCTGAGCGGCAATGTTAGATGATGTTTATGTGTTCTAACATTTTTCATGAAATCTCTTTAATATCTGGTGGTGTTGAACACACTATTTTACTTTCATGGGGGAGAACTGCTGAGTTCTAACACCTTTCCTTCTGGGTAGGGTTGCCACCTGGCCGATATTTTTTATCTACTTTTCTGCCCACTGGCCTGGTGTTTTTTTGTATCTTCAATTACTATTAATTACTATTAAAAAAACAAATACCAGCACTGCCAGGCCAACCTAAAGTCCACTTCTGCTGTTTTTACAGTCTTTTTCGTCTGGGGATCCAAGATGTGTACATTTTATTTCCCAGCCCACAGACTCCTGTGCAAGCTGAGGAGATCTTGCTTCTTTACTGTGACCTCTGACACTGACAAGCTTGCTCCTTGTTTGGCCTTGGTGTGCACCCCCTGCTTCCTGATACAAGTAGCAGAAGACACACATCATGACCACATGAGTGGTATGCAATTTTCTAGTCTGACAGGTACAGCGATCAGCCCTCTATACATTCCTGAGCTTTGGAAATGCTGATCCATCCATCTTAGATGTTAGACAGTGATCTCCCAGCACTTTAGCCCAGAAGCCATTGCAGTAGCAAACATAGCATCCCTTTTCTGCCAGTCTTATGCACTTCCCTAGCATGCTGATTTCTTTTACCTTGCAGTTCTGTCTTAAAGTGAAGCAAAACTGACTATTCAGGGTTTTGGTCCTTGCCCCCGGGGCACCCTGATCGGGGATGTGCCGCTGTGTCGCCCAGCTGCTCCCACCCCTTTGTCTAAGCCTTCGTCTGAGGAGCATTGGCGGTCGCATCCCCCTCTAATAGGTGCCTAGTGTGGGCACGCTCCCTGCTAGAGGGATAGAGGGGATGCGGCCGCTGCTCTAGCATGCGCCGTTGGACTAGCAAAGAAGGTGAGTTTCTAGGCAACCTGGGGGGTTTCACACGGTGGGGCATCCCGAGCAGCCCAACAGCCCTGGAATCGTAAAAATTCCCGGGACGATCTCCAAGGGTTTTATCTCTGGTAAGAATGTATTTTTTGTATTTCCCCTAAATCAATAAAAACTTTCAACATTGTGATGACTAGCCTATCCAGTCAAGGATGATCAGACCTGTTGATAGTTTGTATGCTTTTAGAGCTTTCCAGTGACAGCTCTTCTGCAGATACCAGCTGTCGACACAGCTGTTTACGGCTTGCCCCATGCTGGTTGTCAGAAACAGCAACTTTTTTCACCAGCACTGCATTTCCTGATGAAACCAACATGCTCTCTTCTGCTGACTTAAAGTGCTACTGCAAACAAAAGTAATTGTTACTCCATTGCGTCAGGCTGCATTTGGCCCTGTCCTAAACTATTTTGTTTTTAAATTGAAGCAGAAATGGCTAAGATATAAGGGATTACAGGTTCAGCCAATGATATTGTCTTTTTCATCCCGTCCTCCAATCAGCTCAGCTGAGCAGGACAGGATTGATGGTCCCTCCAGTTCCTACTCCAGATTCATTACATTGCTGTCAGCGCAGAGAGCTGATTATTTTGCAGCATCACAGATCCAATGGCCACGCCTACTTTTTTCAGAAGAGAAATCATGAGGTGAAACTGTAAACCTCAATTCTCAGCCATTTCGTCTGCAATTTAAAAATGGAAAACAGTTTAGGACAGGGCCAAATGCAGCAAGACACAATGGTGCAAGAATTACCTTTGCCTGCAGTAATACTTCCATCAGCAGCCTATCTGAATGGCTTGGCACGAGAAAAGGATCGGGGATGTGTCTGTTCTTGTTTACATCGGCGAGGGAGCGCCAGGAAGAGGTTTGTGCTGGAGCGCCCCTGGGGAAGGGGTTTCATACAGCGGGACATTCTGATTTGGGATGCCCTGGTGGAAGGCCCAGCTGGGGTTTGTGCTGCTTTAATAGCAGGTCTGATTGAATATGCTCCAGTAAATAAGCAGGGTCAGCAACCCTTTCAAAACCACCCTATTTGCATTTAGAGTTCTGTGGCTCTGTGGCTTGGTCCCTTGTTCTGCCCTGATCTGTAAGATCATGGGGTGGCCTCAGATCCCTTGGAAACCCTGATAATTTGTTCCAGCTAAACTTTCTCATTCAAGCCATACCAAATACATGATGCTTTAGCTCCCAAGATCAGCTGCATGTGAAAAAAACAGACACGGCAAGGGCTCTGGGAGAAGGTGAGTAAAACTGGCGATCGTGGGGGGTCACACAGTAGGGCATCCCAATTCAGGACTCCAGGGCCTATGATGATGTTCCTCTATAAAGGCAATCTTTAGGCCTGATGGCAGAAGGGGGGGGGGGGGAATTACACTTATTCATACATTGGCAGGAGTTATAGTGATGCTGCAGGTAAAGGTAATTGTTACACCATTGCGTTGGGCTATGTTTGTCACTGTCCTAAACTTTTTTCAGTTTTTCAATTGAAGAAATGGCTGGGATATTGTGGTTTATTGTTTTACCTCATGATTTCTCTTCTGAAAAAAGTGGGCGTGGCCATTGGACGTGTGATGCTGCATACTATTCAGCATAAAAGGTGGGGTCTGTAAGATTCCAAGTACTTGCATAATATACCCTGTCTGTGCTTCTACCCTGTCTTCCTGTTGCTAGGTGACACTGAAGCCTAGACCATCACTCCCAAGCTTTCTCCTAAACTGCATGTGTGCACTCCCAAAGTGCATGTACGCAATCCCAAAATGCTTGCACACTCCCCCCAAAGTGCATGTGCGCCCCCGGCATAACTGTCCCTCCAGCGCACACTACCCCAAGTGCACACTGGCAACCCCCAAACACACTGTCACCCCCCAGCACACACTGTTTCCCCCAGTACAGACTTTCCCCCAGCACACACTGTTTCCCACAGAACACACTGTCCCACAGCACACATTGTTTTCCCCAGTACAGACTTTCCCCCAGTACAGACTTTCCCCCAGCACACACTGTCACCCCCGAGCACACACTGTCACCCCCCAGCACACACTGTTCCGCAGCACACACTGTTTCCCCAGTACAGACTTTCCCCCCAACACACTGGCACCCCCCGCACACACTGCCCCCCAGTACAGACTTTCCCCTCAGCACACTGTCACCCCCAGCACACACTGTCACCCCCAGCACACACTGTTTCCCCAGTACAGACTTTCCCCCCAACACACTGGCACCCCCCGCACACACTGCCCCCCAGTACAGACTTTCCCCTCAGCACACTGTCACCCCCAGCACACACTGTCACCCCCAGCACACACTGTTTTCCCCAGTACAGACTTTCCCCCCAGCACACTGCCACCCCCCGCACACACTGCCACCCCCGCACACACTGCCCCCCAGCACACACTGTCACCCCCAGCACACACTGTCACCCCCAGCACACACTGTCACCCCCAGCACACACTGTCACCCCCAGCACACACTGTTTCCCCCAGTACAGACTTTCCCCCCAGCACACTGGCACCCCCCGCAGAACACACTGTCCCTCCAGCATACACTGCTCCAGCACTATCACCCCCGCACACACTGTCACCCCCCCGCAGAACACACTGCCCCCAGCACACATTGCCCCAGCACACACTGCCCCCCAGCACACACTGTCCGCCCAGCACACACTGCCCAACACATTCTGCCTCCAGCACACAATGTCACTCCCCAGCACAAACTTTCACCCTAGCACACACTGCCCAACTGATTCTGCCACCAGCACACACTCTGTCACCTTTCACCACTCACTGCCCCCCCCAGCACACACTGTCACCCCCAGCACACATTGTCCCCCCCCAGCACACACTGTCCCCCCTTCCAGCACAGATGGAGGAAGGTGGGGTGGCAGACCGGTTTCTCCCCCCCCCCCCCAGCATACACTGCTCCAGCACTATCACCCCAGCACACATTGCCCCAGCACACACTGCCCCCAGCACACACTGTCCGCCCAGCACACACTGCCCAACACATTCTGCCTCCAGCACACACTGTCACCCCCCCAGCACACACTTTCACCCTAGCACACACTGCCCAACAGATTCTGCCACCAGCACACACTCTGTCACCTTTCACCACTCACTGCCCCCCCAGCACACACTGTCACCAACTTTGATTCCTAGTTTAATTAATGTGCCTTCCTCAAGTGTCACATAAGGCTCCTGGAAACACCCCTACGATTGTGTAATTTCCCTTACAAAATGAAGCTGAATTTTTCTTGTGTTCACTCTTTTGCATTATAATGGGGGTTCGCTGGCTCGTCCGTAGTTTTAACAGGAGATAATGTCTCATCTGTATCTATTGGAGATCATTTCCTTGTCCAGAGGGGCTCTGCCTCCCTAGACACCCCAGTCATATCATGTGGTTCCCATGGTCAAACATTTTGACGAGCGGAGAGATCTTTGCAACATACCTGGGCCACATCAGTTTTCCCTCGTCTTTTGGAACACCCTGACAGGTTGGCCAGTAACCCACCATTTCTCATTTCTTCTATTCCGAGGCACCACCAGTAGCAATGTGTGGGTTAATCTCAGCCGTAGGCAGGGACTGCAAATATCCTGTAATATATAAATAAAATATATATATATATATATCCTGGAGATCCTGCCCCAGCCTGCCTATATATTCAAGAAGGGGGTGGGCCATCTGCACCTGCGGAGTTGGCAGGGGTATGTGGCTTCGGTCGCTCAGGCCTTACAGTAGAGAAGGGGGTGGGGTGGGCGCATTTGTGAGGTCCCTGGCTCCGCTTTCCTTCTCCTCATAATAGCAGAGGAAGAGCCATCTTGTGCGGTGCCAGAGCTCCCTGCTGCATCCCCAGATTGTCGCTTCTCAGCTCCTGCACTGCCTCCCTGTTCTCCTTTTGACTTGTACTGATTCCCTTTAGAATCTGACATTTGTTCATGTTCTACCAGGGTGGGAGCCCAGGAGCTGCTGCGTTCTTGGCCGGTGGGTTGATCTCAGCTGCAGGGAGGTTGCTTTTCCGGTAGTGCAGGCAGCTCTGACCAGTCGGCAACAGGCAGGAGGCAACAGGCTGTGAGGTGCAGTCCTAACTCTAATCTCTGAGAGCCCCTTTTGGGACATACAATGCAATGGATAAATTGGGAGCAGGCTTACCTGAGGTTGCCCAATAACCTCAAATGCAGTTAGGACTGCACCGCACAGAGGCACCTTGGTGCTTAGTGGTGCAGCTTAAGCATACTTCTGCAGATGTGTGTGGATTAAGTCCTCTGTATTTAACCAGATTTAGAGACAGATTTTAGGTTGGTTTTCAAGCTAACAGGGTTGAGTGCTGTGGCTCCTTTAAGGCTGCTTCTAAGAAGACACTTACTGCCCTCCCCTTTTTGGGAGGTTGTCTTTTCAGCGTCTGGATGACCTGGTATGGAAGGGCAGGGTGCAAGTGGGAAGTTGGCTAGGCTTCCACAGAAATGGAAACTAAGGACCTTGTTTCGCAGGTCGCTGAATTTTTGTCCCTTCCTGAAGTTTGGAGGTTCTACAGACTTCAGACACCGCAAAGATTTTTTAGGTAAATGAAAGCCCAAGCCCCCAGCCAAGCACTCTCGAGGTAAAGGGATGCCCTCACCCAATCAGGTTGGGGGATGGCTTTTGCGCTACGTATCGGTGTGGAGGGAATGGATATCCAACGGTTTGGACTGGGAGGTTTTTTTCTTCCAGGTACAAGATTGAGTTGCGGACCAGGCCTCCACACAGGTTTGTGGCGTCCAAGCCCTCCCACGTCGCAGAAAGGTGGACTCTGGTGACCGCACAATAGAGTTCTTGCTGGACCAGGGAGTTGTAATACCTGTGCCCCCCTCAGAGCAGGGCTGTGGCTTCTATTTAATACTATTCGTCATCCCAAAGAACCTTGGCCGATTCTGGATCTCCGGAATCTGAACAGGTACATTTGGATGCGGAAGTTACGCACGGAATCTCTAAGGCCGGTCGTGACTTTGCTGGAAAAGGGGGATTTTTGGTCATGGTGGACATAAAGGATGCTTATCTGCATGTACCGATCTTCCCTGGTCACCAACAATACCTCAAAAACTTGGATCGTCCAATGCCCCGCGTGATGACACTCCTGTGGAGGCAGGGTGTGCACGTTTCCCCTTACTTGGGTGCTTCATGTGAAGCAGGATTTTTTTTACCCAAGGTGGTCTCTCTCTCCCTTCTATCTTAATCAGGAGATAGTGCTACCCGCCTTGTGCCCACACCCCACTGACCATAAGGCAGTGGTTCCCAACCCTGTCCTCAAGGCACACCAACAGGCCAGGTTTTGCAGATCTCCACAAAGATGCACAGGTGGAGTAATTAGTGCAGCTGCAGAGCAATAGAGCTGGCTATTTGGAGATCCAAAAAAACATGACATGTTGGTGTGCCTTGAGGACAGGGTTGGGAACCACTGCCATAAGGAGCGACTCCCTCAATGTGGTCAGTGCATTAAAATATTACTTGGTCGCTACTCGAGGGGCACATTAGATGGATGTCTTGTTCGTGTTTCTGGAAGGAGCAAGAAGGGACTTGGCGGCAGCCAGGTGCACTCTTAGCAGATTTATCAGGCAGGTGGTCTTACAAGCCTACGCCTGTTAGGGGTAGGAGGAGTCCTTCCGGGTCACCACTCACCCCTTCAGGGCAATTGCCACGTCTTGGGCTTAACAACACCAGGCATTGGCGGAACTGATCTTGCAGTCCCCACCTACAGTTAAGATTAAGCTACACGTTGCTACTGGTGGTGCCATGTAATCGAAGAGGATGAGTACACAAATTTACCTTTCCATCAACCAAGGGGCTCGAACCCTTCAAAGTCCAGAATACCTTGCGCCTTGACATCTTCTGAGCTCCTTGGTGTAAGACCTATTCACAGTGTTGATAGGCCTATGTGCCTTAGTGCTTGACTGGCCAATGGTGCTTCCCCTTTGACTTTCAAATTGCAGTTTGCTGGTTGCTCCAACAATTTACCAGGCTGCACCTTCTTACTCCCATTGGGATGCCATATTCTCTCATATTTCCTGAAAGTCTTACCCAAGGCACCAGCAGATGTATATTCTTCATTAGATTTCTTACAGGATTGCAAGAAATCTTCTGACACCTTCTGCAGTTCTCCTTAGCTTCTAGGCCAACTTCCTTCCAGCATTGTTTCTGCTCTGGGGGCCATTGTTCCAAATATCAGAGAGAAATGTTGGACCTGGACCTGGTACCTTGGGCACCGTAGTGAGACATCCTTTTGAACCCATAGACAGTTTCTTGTAAAGTTTCCTTCTTTATTTTTTTCACTCCGCATGCCACCTCAAACACCGTAAAGAGGAACAACACACCCAATTTTGACGTTTTGAGTGTTGTTCCTCAATGCAGTGGCATCTCGAATTGGAATGCCTCTGTGTGTGCCTTCCTGTCGCTCCCACAGCGCTGACTCTGGCAAAAGCGAGTGCTGTGATCGGCTGAGTGGCAATCAGCGCACTCGCTTTTACTTGGTTCCTTTGTGTATTGTACTTATTTTGTGTAAAAGTATAGTAAGAAAATATGAGGGGTCTGCCTTTATTTCTTGTCTCTGGCAAGCCTTGTTTTTTGAAAACTTTTAGTATATTTATGGTGCCATTTGTAAAAATTCTGCCTTGTTGTACCTATTTATGATTGATTGTGTGACTAGACAGAGAAAGCAAAGTGAAATATTTTAGTCTAACAGGCAGAAAATGCTTCAGCACACAGAATGTTATGAATGTATTTTTTCTTAAAAACCAAATGCAAAGTAAATCTTTAATTACAGTTTTGTTTTCTGAAAGTGAAATCCTTCATAAAAAATAAAAATCTGCTTTGGCAAGAAACAATACAGTTTAAAGGAGATCTGGAATAAAATGTTCTGATACAGATAATCCAAATAAATATTCTTGATAGAAAGAAGGGGGGTTACTTACATACAAAGTCATTTTTTGAGCATTGTGAGCACTAATATGCTTGGTATGGTATTTTTCACTAAAAGTAGTTGAGCCTGTTATTTAGTGTCAAATTTCAAAAACTGCATTTTTTCCCCAAACCAATTGAAAACCCTCTTAAAATTTACACCTGATATTAGTGAAAAAAAAGTCCATGATCAGCCTAATTTGTTTTACATTAAACAGTAGGACTGCTCATTGGATTATCCTAATTGTCTTTAGATTTGCCTTAAAGAGGACCAAAATCTGCTTGACCAGCTGTAGAGTCTAAACGGCTCTAGAACCCGATGATTCCCTGTATTAGGGGCATCCAGATTTGGCATTCTCCTTTTGAAACCTCCTGATTTCAGTGTATACTCACATTAATCCTTAATTCCTGTGGGATCAAAGTTCAAGGTGAATTTATGGCGAATCCAAGGGGTTTCACAATGCAGGGCATGGAATTTAAAGATAATCAAGTCATTTATAATAGGTTTGGTTCCTCTTTAAAGTGGTCCCACACCCATTTTCTACATATTGTGTGTGGAGCTGCACTGAGACTGCTGGAGCCCTCTCCCCCATGCATACAATTTAGCAACCGCCGAAAATCCATACCTGAACCTCATTTAGCTGGAAAATGTGGCCCTGCAATTGGTCGCTGTTGGGAAAGAGAAAGCGACCCTGGACCAAGTGATCGCAGGCTGAGGTTCAGGTAAGGATTGTTGGGTGTTCCAGAAATCTGGATTCTGCCCAAGGCCACATAGTAATTCCATGAAACACTGTTTAAAACCTTACTTTAATTTAAGGTTTTAATTTTGACTATCCTGGGTTTTGGTCCTTTCCCCCAGGGCACCCTAACCCCTTAGTGAAACCCGCCAGATCGCCGATGCCAACTCACCGCTTCCCGGTCCAATAGCGCATGTGTGGCCGCTTGGCCGATCGGTGTGGGTTTTGGTCCACTTTAAGGACAATTTAGACTCAAAAAACAAAAAAATCAGTCCAATCATGGAGCCGCTGACGCCACGTCGTCTGGCAGGCTGATTCATCACTAACACCAGGTAGCGACAGATGAGCGTCTGCAGCAGGCATTTCAGAGCGCCCGTCGTCATAGCGCCCGCTGCCATGACGACGCATTTTGGCTTGACTTCCCCCCCTCTGGCGTTTCCCCACCTGATTGGTTCATGCTTCTTTCCATCATATTGCGTGCTTCCATCAGGTGGGGTGACGCCGATGGCCTGTGGCCCGGAGACGGGATGGCTTGAGACAACGTCAAGGGAGGGGGCGTGCTTGCCTGGCACGGGTCTTCATCACCTGGCATCTCTTGTTGCTATGGAGACGTGGTATGACGTAGCGCACCCTTCCTCCTATTGGCCCTTCTCTCCTACCTATCAGCTGGGCATACATCTGTCACCATTGTGCGCCGTCGGCCAGCGGAGTGACGTCGACGGCCGAGACCCGGAAGTGGCCTGCGGAGGCGTCGAGGGAAGAGGTAAGACATTTCTAATTTATTAGGTATATATACAGCATTGTTTAGTTTATTATTCATCTATGATTAAGGGCGCCTAGCCCGAAACGCGTTAGAAGGACTAGGAATGCTTTGATGTTTTACCGCTGTTCTTCACAATTGATTATTTTAACTGGATGGCAATAAAAGCTATGTTTTAGGAGTGCGGACCCAACTTTCTTCTTTTTCCTATTGGACGTTTGGGACTGAAGGACCCAGGGTATCGCACCCATGGTATTTGTTACGCACAGAGTGCACCTGTTTTTTGTCAAATTCCGCCCGCTAGTAGTCCCTGTGCTTGGCCGTGGGTCGCTTCTTTATAGCAACTCAGTCGCTGTGCAGCAATGATGAATACATTGTGAGGAGTCGCTATTTGACCAGTACAGCGCAGTATGGGAGCGCATGTTAGCGACTGGTCAGTGCGACCGACTGAATATTCTTCAAAAAAACAGCTTCACACAACTCCGGTGCTCAAAAATGCTTTTCTGAAGCCCAGAGCGCCAGAGGCTGTGTTTTTAAAGTCTGTTTTTCAGCATGTATCCACCAGTAACAAAGCAAAAACATATGGAATTACATTGTAATAACATTGTAACATGAACACATTAATGCCAGACCTGTAATGTCATTTCTGCAGAAATATATAAAACATGAAAAATATTTGAAAAAATGGCTATTCTAAGTATACAGCATGTCCTGCTCCAGAGAGTAATTCCTTGCGTTTGGGTTATACATCCACAAGATGGCGCTGGACTGCAGAGACAGCAAAAAAGTGGCTCCTCCCAACCCCTTATATTCCAGGGACCTCCCACAAATTTCCCAGTTCTTCTCTGCAGTCTGGGCTGCGAAGGTAAGAAGATGGCTCTCTCTACTCGCAGGTGAGCGGGGCTATTAGTCTGCGGCCCTGTAGGACTATTCCCACCTGTTCCCCTTTTTTCTGCCTCCCAGCTTTGGCTGCACTGGTCGGGTGACGGTAGGCAGCACCGTTGTCAGGTGCTTAAGGAACGCTGCTCCGACCGCAATCCCCCACCAAAAGGTAGGCGGTATAGGCCCATGGTGAGCCTTATGGGATGCCCCTCCCGCACTATCGTCCCTCGCCCCCTGTCCGTAAGTGCCCCTGCGGGCTGGCTTATTTTTTTATATATATTATGTATGTATACCGCTTACAAGACTTTCTGTTTATGTCTTGCAGGCGGGTCAAACTTAATTGTGGTTTCTCCCGGCCTATCCCCTCTATTTAGTTGCTGTTAGAGGCCTATTCTGCCTTTACCTCCCACTTCCCTAGCGGGCTAGGGTGACTTTATAGCGTAAATCCCTATTGGCCGGGGGCTGCAATAATCACCATATGGAGGCTTCTCAGGATAATGTGCTTGGGGTTCCTTCGGGACAAGCCCGGCTGTGTGTGGCGTGTAGGGTGTCCCCTACAAGTGATGACAGTGTGCAGGTCTCTGCACCCTGTGCCCAGCGGGCGCTTGCACTGCAATCTGGGTTACCTGTGGCTGGGCCTGCGCCCCATGTGGCTTCGCCCACTCCCCCACGCTCACATCTGACTCCCAGTGAGGTGCATACTAGTGGGGAGTCTCAGCCTGATTTGTCTACCATGGTGGCTAGCATTGAGAAGCTGATTGCTGGCTCTACGGCACGTAAGGCCTCTGCTAAGAGGCGGCATCTGGCACCTGGCGTTAACTTGTTTCCTATGGAGGCTGAGGAATTTTTGGACCTGGCCGGCTATACCCCCCTGGAAGAGGGTGAATTGTTTTCTGATTCAGAATCATCTGATGAGCAGCCTAAGGGTTATGCTGATTCTGGCTCTGACCCATGGGCTCCAGATGATACTGACAGGCTTTTTGCTCACATTTACTTACATTTAGTACTTTCTATCTCTCCTCCTGCCCCGGCTCCTCGGCAGAAGGGGGAGTTGTTTCACACTGCTAAGCCACGTTTGGAGTTTCCTGAGCAAATTCACTTTAATAATCTTGTGCTTAAAGAGTGGGAGCGACCGAGCAGGCTCCCTGGGATGCCTAAGGGTTGGAATAAGAGGTACCCCTTTCCTGCTGAAGTGGTTAAGCATTGGTCGTCCCCCCAAAGTGGATGCACCAATTCTGGGGTTGTCCAACACTTGTCGTGCATTCCCTTGACTCTACTACACTGAGGGATGGTGAGGACCGGCGCATTGATCAGCTGGCTTCCATTGCCTTTGCCTGTGCCATTACAGCTGTGGCTATTAGGACTCTGCTCAAGATATGTATTTTAGATTGGGCTCCTGATGATGCAGCTAGTGAAGAGTATAGAGCCCTTCTGCGTTGTGAGGAATTTGTTGCATATGTCCTCTCTGCCTTGGATGATACCATTAGAATGTGTGGCAGGGCTTCTGCCTTGGCGGTGGCTATACGCCGCTCGGTTTGTCTGCGCCAGTGGGCAGCTGACAACGCTGCCAAGAAGGCTCTCACTGGGTTCCCCTTTATAGGGCTGCGTCTATTTGGGGATCGCCTGGACCTGTTTGCTAAGGGAGGCAGGTTACCCCAGCGCAAGAGACAGTATCGGCCCTTTCGGGGTTCAGGTTCCTTTCTTCCCTCCTACCGTGGGTCCAGAATGGGAAGGGGAGCTTCATTTGCAGGGGCCCGGGGAGATTTCTGGGGCAGGGGCAAAGGACTTGGCCGTCCTGGCCCCTCCTGGGGCTCCAAGTCTAAGTCTTCCCCAAAGCCCCTCAGGCATGAAGGTGCGCCCTCACCCATCCGGGTGGGGGGACGGCTTCGGCTCTTTGTTCACGTCTGGAGGCGTCATGTCTCAGACCGGTGGATTCAGGAGGTAGTGTCCTCCGGTTACAAGATAGAGTTGGCAGCCTGGCCGCCCCCAAGATTCATCAGATTCCGGATGCCTCAAGACCCTCTGTCAGCTCAGGGCCTGTTTCTTGCTGTGCAGAATCTACTGGAGCTGGGGGTCATCTGCCAAGTGCCCTTAAGGGAAAGGGGCAAGGGCTATTATTCCAACCTTTTCACCGTTCCTAGACCCATCCTGGACTTAAAGCTTCTCAACAAGTTTGTCAGATCCAGGCGTTTCCACATGGAGACTCTGCACTCAGCTGTAAGTTCACTACGCCTAGGGGACTTCATGACCTCTGTGGACATCAAGGATGCTTACCTCCATATTCCAGTCTTTCCAGGTCATCAGAGATTCCTCAGGTTCGCTCTGGAGGATCAGCATTACCAGTTTGTGGCATTTCCCTTCGGTCTTACTTCGGCTCCCAGGGTATTCACCAAGGTGCTGGCGGGCATTATGGCTCTGCTGAGAGCTCAGGGCGTTCGCATTCTTCCCTATTTGGACGACATTCTTATCACTTCTCGGTCCTTCCAACAGGCAAAGCTAGATACTCAGCAGGTGGCGACCACACTGGAGTCTTTCGGCTGGGTGATAAACCACTCCAAATCTTCCCTGTCTCCCTCTTTGGTAAAAGCCATTTCTGGGCACGAATCTGGATACAGCTCGGGTCAGGATCTTTCTTCCTCAGCAGAAGGTGGACAGTCTGCAAGCACAAGCTCAGCTCCTTCTGTCCTGCCCTCATCCTTCCATCAGGCAGGGAATGCAGCTGGTGGGCCTGATGGTGTCCTGCTTCGAGACGGTTCCTTATGCTCAGTTTCACATGAGGCCTCTTTAACTCTTGTCTGTGTGGGACAGGGACCCTGTGTCCCTGGATCAGGTTTTGGTTCTGTCCCCCCCTAGCCAGGCGGTCCCTCTCGTGGTGGCTGGACTCAAGGAACCTGTTAGTGGGCAGATCCTTTCTGGCCCCTTGCTGGGAGACAGTCACCACGGATGCCAGTCTGACAGGTTGGGGGGGGGGGGGCCTCTGGAGATCCCTAACCTCCCAGGGGCAGTGAGGCCCTCAGGAGGCCCAAACCCCTATCAACATTCTGGAACTGAGGGCCATCAGGTTGGTTCTAACTCGCTTGAGCCCGCACCTTCGGGGTCGGGCTGTTCAGGTACGCTCGGACAACCAGACGGCAGTTGCCTACATCAATCATCAGGGAGGGACCCGGAGCAAGGGGGCCCTCAAGGAAGTGTCTCTGATCCTGTCCTGGGCAGAGGACAATGTTCCCTACATCTCAGCTGTGTACATTCCGGGGGTGGAGAATCTGGACTCTCTGAGCAGGGGGACTTCTCACCTGGGGGAATGGTCCCTCAGCAACAGGGTGTTTCGCTCTCTGTGTCACCGTTGGGGTCAGCCAGATGTGGATCTGTTTGCGTCCCGTCACAATCACAAGCTTCCAGTCTTTGTGTCTCTGTCCCAGGACCCTCTGGCCTTAGCCATGGATGCTCTGACAATGCCCTGGCAGAGTTTTCAGCTACTGTATGTCTTTCTCCCGTTTCCCCTGTTGGGCAGGGTTCTGCAGGGTGCCAGCAATCCTGGTGGCCCCCCGTTGGCCAAGAAGAGTGTGGTTCGCAGATATCGTGCAGCTGGCGGTAGATCAGTATGCCCTGCCCAAGGATCCAGACCTTCTCACTCAGGGGCGGCTACGCTACCCCAATTTACAAACGTGTGGCTTTAATGGCCTGGCTGCTGAAACCTCCATCTTAATGGCTGCCTGCCTCTGTTGTTAACACCATGATCAGGGCTAGGAAAAAGTCCTCTTCTTCAATCTACAATAGGGTTTGGCGTACCTACCTACCTTTCTATTCCTAGGATTCTGGAATTTCTCCAACATGGTTTGGATCTGGGGCTTCAACTCAGCACTCTGAAAGGTCATGTGTCAGCCTGTTTTCTTTCAGAGATCTTTTGCTCAGCATCATCTGGTCAGGACTTTTTTCCAGGGGGTAACTCATGTACGCCCCCCACGTTAGCCTATGTTACCAGTCTGGGACTTGAACTTGGTTCTATCTGTCTTGCAGAGCCTGTGCATGAGGCTGCTTTGTCCATTCTTACGCTTAAGGTAGTCTTTTTGGTGGCTATAACTTCTGTTAGGTGTGTTTCTGAGTTGGCGGCACTTTCCATCAAGCCCCCTTACTTTGAGAGACACCAGGACAAGGTGGTGTTTTGCTTTAAACCAGATTTTTGCTTTAAACCAGATTCTCTGCCTAAAGTCGTGTCTGCTTTTCATCTCAATCAGGACATTGTTCTGCCTTCTCTGTGCCCTAATCCTAGTAACCCTAAGGAGAGGGCTCTACATTCCTTGGATGTGGTCAGGAACCTGAAGTTTTATTTGGTGGCTACTGAGCCTTTCAGGAAGACTGATGCTCTTTTTGTGGTCCCTTCTGGTCCTAAGAAGGGTCTGGCTCCAGCCAGCAAGTCTACCATCAGCAAGTGGATCTGTCAGGCTGTGATTCAGGCCTATTTTGCTAAAGGGAAGGATCCTCCCTTCCGCCTTACTGCTCATTCCACTCGTGCTATTGGTGCCTCTTGGGCCTTTCAGCACCAGGCTTCTGTTGAACAAGTTTGCAAGGCCGCTACTTGGTCTTCTGTTCATACGTTTTACAAGGTTGATGTTAGGGCCTCAGCTGATGCTGCTTTTGGACGCAAAGTTCTGCAGGCGGCAGTGGTTTCATCTGCATGTTGTTGCTTTGGGGATCCCACCCTACCTTACGGACACTGCTATTGGATGTCCCAAACGTAAGGAATTACTCTCTGGAGCAGGACGTGCTGTATACTTAGAATAATACAATTCTGTGATTACTCACCTGTAGAATTGGTATTATACGTATACAGCACGTCCTGCTCCACCCCGCCCTTGTTTTTCATTATTCTTAGTGCCTCTGTATGGTGGTTATCATGGTTAAAATTGTTTGATTATGGTTGTTATTCTCCCGGCCTCTTGCTAACTGCTTGTCAATACCGGGTGAATTTGTGGGAGGTCCCTGGAATATAAGGGGCTGGGAGGAGCCACTTTTTTGCTGTCTCTGCAGTCCAGCGCCATCTTGTGGATGTATAACCCAAATGCAAGGAATTACTCTCTGGAGCAGGACGTGTTGTATACGTATAATACCAGTTCTACAGGTGAGTAATCACAGAATTGTATTTTTTATATGCCAGAAGATGTCACAACATTATTTGAGATTTAAAACAAAAACAAAAAAAAAACCCCGTTTAAAGAGAAGAAAAGAAAATTGATATGTATGGGAGAGTGACAGTTAGCGAGAGCTAATACCTGGCACTGTGCAAGGCTGAACGCCGGCGCTGTTCGCTGAGGCTGGGATAATGATGAATCGGACGCTACATGGCTTTATCCCAGTCGCTCAACAGATTCTGCTTGATAAATGTGTAATTGCGTGCCATGTCCGGCGTTAACCTGTCGCTACCCCTCATTTACAAGGCACTACCTGACGCTATCCCTTCATGAAAAAGGGCCTAAGCCTTCGTCTAAGGCCAGCATCTCCGAGCGTGCTGACTGCCGCATCACTTGCTTTCCTCTAACAGGAAGCGTGCCCAAGCTGGCCCCTCACAAATGCCTGGCACAGGCACGCGCACTGCTAGAGGGATAGCGTGGATGAAGCCGCAGCTCGCAAATGCGCCATTGGACTGGGAAACAAAGTAAGTGTATGGGGTGACATGGGGGGTTTCACACAGCGCGGCCTTCTGATCTTGCCCCGGGGGGATGCCCCGGGGGAGGGAATTGATCGGTGTGGGTTTTGGTCTACTTAATTTAGACTCGAAAAACAAAAAAAGCTGTATTCACTTTTTCTCCCACGTGGCCCATTGCTCGTGTTCCTGAAAAGCTGCTCTTACCTGATCGTTGCATCCATGTCCCTCGCCAGCCTAAGCGTTATGCAAATCTTTCTGCTTCTCCGACACTCCCTCCGTTCACTGCACCCCTTTCCATTGCAGTGAATGGAGGGGTGTGTTACAGCTATCAGTGACTAATGGCAGGGGGCGTCTCCGCGTCAGAGAAGCAGGAAGAGACATGCAATGCTCCAGCCGGTGAGGGACATGGATGCATAGATTCCTTTCCCGGAATAGGAATGATAAGCTGCCTGGCAGAAGAGCTGAGTTTAGAGGTTTTTTTGTTATATAACGGTTAAATCCTTGATCGTAAAATGAAAACTACTCAAGAATTTCTTAGCACAACAATATCAATTCCCTGGAGTGGGCAATCAAAGCCCCCTATAAGGCCCTGTTCACACCAAGCAATTGCAATTGCCTCTCTGATTGTGCCCATGCCAAACATAGGTAGCGTTTCAAAGGCAATCGCAGGGTGATTGTTTTGAATGCACAATCACCCTTCAATCGCCTTGGTGTAAATGAGCCCTAACAGAGACTTCAGTCAAAAAAAAAGTGGAAAGAAATGAAATCCTCTTTATACTTTTAATTACCCTACTGTACCACTTGAATATGTTTTATAGGGCTGTATGTTGTAATGTTTTTTTTTTAATATTCTTTATTTAATTGTTTAAGCAATTTTATAAGTACAATACAACTAACAAAAAGTACAAGGAAGAATCCAAAAGCACAGTAGAGAAAGCAAAGGGAGGGGGATGGAGGAAGTAAGGCCACATGTCAGCTTCATACAAAAGTGTCACATAGTAGTTGTCTTTATAATCAGCAGGTGTCTCTACATGTCCATTATTTCAAAGCATTATTCTAGCTCTTGGCATGCTGGTGACCTCTCGTAGCGTATCAATTCCAGTCAAGGACCACTGTCCTCCAGTATACAGGGGCACAGGGTGCTCCGGCCCCACTCCCAGACACAAGACAGTACGGGACTACACATAAAGGGGGGAGGGGGGACTAGGGAAGCATGAGGGGGGAAAAGGGGGGAAGGGAAGGATGTGGCCCCAGGGGAAGGAGGCTCACATATTGCAAGACAGTACAGTAACCCCTAGCAACGGGCTATTACTCCGGGGCGTATTTGAAAACTTCTCTTCTCTCTAGGGACCCGGCTCCAGTCGAGTCTAACCCACCGAGGCGACCCAGGCCCATGCCCGATCAGCCGTACAATGCCCTGAACTCCTCCGATTCCTGGAACATTAACCAGGACATCCAGGTGTTCCTGAACTGTTCCTCCCTGTCATGGAGCGACAGAGTGAGATCCTCCATTTCACATATGTTGAGTACCTCCGCCAGCCAATCCCTCACCGACGGTGCGGTATTTTGTTTCCATCGCCTGGGGATCACCTGCTTAGCGGCGTTTAGCAGGTGGACTCGCAGCGATTTCCTATATTTCCCGACTGGACATCTTGTTGAGTGCAGCAGGACCTGGGCAGGGTCATCCTGCATATCTACCCCCGTGATTTGTGTGATAATGGGCAAGACTCTACCCCAGAATTCTCTGATCTTAGGACACGTCCAGAAGATGTGGAACAGCGTACCACTCTCGGCTCCACACCTCCAGCACTTTGGGTCTACCGTTGAGAACATCCTATTGAGCCTGTCCGGGGTGTAGTACCAGCGAGTGAGGATTTTATAATTAGTCTCCTGAACCCTGGAGGCGACAGAAGACTTGTGCGCCAGCAGGGAAATTTTCTCTTTCTCCCTCCTCCCTAGGGGTCTGCCCAGGTCTCTCTCCCACTCGCGCCAAAAGTTCGGGGGAGCCATCTCCGCATTAATCAGTAAGGAGTATAGACTCGAGATCAAGTGCGGGGAAGGCTGGGTATCAAGGCAAATCTTCTCAAACTCCGTGGGGCACCTACTCTGATCTCTTTTAAACCCCAGTTGGGAGAGGAAGGACTGGAATCGCAGGAGGGTCCAGGGGTCCAATCTGTCATTCTCCCATCTTGCTCTAAGGTCATTCAAATCAATCCACCCCTCTCTATCAATTAGATCTCCGCTTCGGAGCTGTGGCAGGCCTCTCCACTCCCGCAGGCCCGGCCCAAGTGGGTCCGCGGGCAACAGAGGATTCCCGATTATCGGCAGAACCGGAGTTGGCCATGGGGAAAATTCCGGTCGCTCCCTGTATTCCTTGAAAATCCCCAGTGACGCCCCTATGGTCGGGTGAGCTCTAGTCTCCGGGGTGGAGGGCGACCTATTCCACACCAGTAACTCCAGGCGGGTGGGGATCATCCTTGTTTCTAGTTGGGCCCACCGTTTTGTCTCTCGGCAATTCTGCCACTCGCAGACTCTTTGCAGGTGCGTGGCAACCCAATACAGTTTTATGTCAGGAAGAGCCAAACCGCCAGCTCGCTTAGGTCTGTACAGCAAGTGGGATCTCAGTCTCGCCCTTCTCCTGCCCCAAACAAATCCCAACAGGGCTCTATTAAGTTCCCGAAAGAAGCGTTGCGGGATGCGGATCGGGAGGGCCTGAAACAGGAACAGCAGCTTTGGGAGAACAGTCATTTTAATGATGTTTACTCTGCCTATCCAGGAGAACGCAGGGCGGTCCCAGGCCTCCAGGTCCGTCTCGATTTTCCGCGCCAAAGGCCAGAAGTTTAAGGACAGGATTCTAGACAGCTGGCTGGGCAGGTGTGTGCCAAGATATGGAATAGAGGATCTGGCCCACCTAAACGAGAAAGACTGTTGGATGGTTCTAGCCGTTTCGCCAGAGAGCGAGATGTTCAGGGCCTCTGATTTGTCGAAATTTATCTTGAGGTATGATAACCTCCCATAGATCTCAAACTCCCTCATCAGGACTGGAACTGACACTACCGGGTTCGCAATGAAGAAGAGCATGTCGTCTGCGTACGCAGCGACCTTATGTGAGCCATCCGCTAAGTCCACTCCTCGGATGTCGCTGTTACCTCTCACCTTACAGAGGAACGGTTCGAGCGACAAAGCAAAGAGTAAGGGGGACAGCGGGCACCCCTGTCTGGTTCCATTCCGGATGAGGACTGGCTCCGACTGAACACCATTCACTTTGACCCTTGCCAATGGAGTGGTATACAGCGCCTCTATAAGTAGCCTCATCCCATCTCCCAGGCCTATGTGTCTGAGGGTCTCTCTGAGGAAAGGCCAGCTCACCCTATCGAAGGCCTTCTCCGCGTCCGTAGACAGGAGCATGGCTGGGGTGCAGGATGTCTTAGCCCCGTGTATCACATTAATAGCCCGTACCACGTTATCTCTGGCTTCCCTACCCAGCACAAAGCCCGTTTGGTCGAGGTGCACTATCCGCGCCACCGCTGGAGCCAGTCTCATGGCCAGGATTTTTGCATACAATTTGAGGTCTGTGTTGAGCAGGGAAATGGGGCGGTAGCTCCCACACGACAACGGGTCTTTACCCGGTTTAGGTATCACCGAGATTTGAGCCTCTAGTTCCCTCCCCGAGAAGCGCCCGGGGGTCTCCCCATCTAAGATCGTGTTCCATGCCCTCACCATGCGGGGGCCCAGTAGCGCAAAAAAGGCTTTGTAGTATTTGGTGGTGTACCCATCCGGACCCGGGGCCTTTCCCGCTGGCGTGCGTTTGAGCGCCTCGGCCAACTCCTCCATGTTGATTGGGCCCTCCAGGGACTCGGCCACTTCCCGCGGCAGCACCGGCATACCTGACTCCCCTATATATGCCCTGACCCTCTCTGGGAGTGTCCGCTCATCCCTCCCATTGGCCAGGTCGTACAGCTTGGAATAATACGTCCGGAAGGTCTCCGCTATCTTTCCGGAGGCATATTGTTTTTGCTGTGAGCTATCTATGATCTCAGAGACAAAGTTCTGTGTGTGCTGTTGTTTTAGGGCTCTCGCCAGAAGTGTGCCACTTTTGTTTCCATGCTCATAGTATCTACGCCTACATTTCTTAATCATGTACTTTGCTCTCTGCCTAAGTAATGCATTGAGGGCCTCCCGCGCCTGTGTCAGTTCTCCCAGTACATTTGCTGCCTCGGATTGTTTATGGGTCAGTTCTAGGCGCCGGACCTTTTCCGTGAGCTGTTCTAGTTGCTTCGTTCTCTCCCTCTTCAACCTTGAGGCATGGCTGATCAGGACCCCTCTAATTACACTTTTGTGAGCCTCCCACAGAAGCATGGGCGATACCTCTCCATTATCATTACTGTTAAAGTAAGCCTCTATCTCCCCCCGCACTGCCAGAGCCACCGTCTCATCCTGCAACAAAGACTCGTTCAGTCGCCAGGTCAGAGGGGGCGGAGGTCTATCGATCAAGTTCAGTTCGAGGGAGACCGGTGCATGATCCGAAAAGGAGGTTGGGAGAATCCCACTATCCATTGCCAAGTCCAGCAAACTGTGCGAGACCCAAAAATAATCCAACCTGGAATATGTCCCGTGCACCCTCGAGTAGAAGGAGTAGTCCCGCCCCGCCGGGTTCAGCACCCTCCACGCATCAACCAGCTGTAGTTCATGGAGTCTTTTCCTCAAGGTCCTCAGCGCCAGGTGGGAAACCGCCGACCTACCCGCTGAGGAGTCCAATAGTGGCTCCATTACCAGGTTAAAGTCGCCAGCGAGGACTATTTCGCCTTCTGCAAACTCCATAATTCTAGTCAGTGAGCGTGTAAGGAACTGGACTTGTCCCTGGTTGGGAGCATATAAGGATACCAAGGTGTAAGTTTTTTGACCTAGGAGACATTTTACCATAAGAAGTCGTCCCGAATCATCTCCCCATGAGTCCCGGAGGGCGAATGGCACTCCTCCGGCAATCATGATTGCCACGCCCTTCCGCTTGGCATCTGCCGCACTACTGGTAAATACGTGCGGGAACAGCCGGCTACTTAGACGGGGGGCTTGCGACCTCTTAAAGTGCGTCTCTTGTAAAAAGACTATTTTCGCTCTGAGCCTACGCAACTCCTGCCCCAGGATCGCCCTCTTCTCAGGGGAGTTGAGTCCCTTCACATTCAAGGATATTAACTTCGTTCCGGACATTCCTCAGTAATTTCAGAGATATCACCAGACAACCAAATCCCCACGGGAGTTCAGCTCCTCGCCTGATGCTGTTTCACAAGTGGTTTGGTTCACTGGGTGGGGGGGGGGGGGTGGGAGGGCAGGGGGGGAGGGCAAAAGGTGGGGTAGGAGGGGAGACAGGAACGAGAGGGAGTACAAAGGGGACGGTCACTAATAAGTAGATTGAAACTAACTAACACTTAACAACAGACTACTCGTGTAGTCAACCGGATAGTGGCCTACAAGGGCCCTCCGGAGCTGGTGCAATTTTGTCCACCACTCTTCACCTCGTCCTCCAAGTGGAATAAGCAAGCGCGTATTTCAATCAGGCGCTGCTTTACCCCGTTCGTGAATGACCGCCGTCAGTCACGGAGGGGGGCACCAAAAATCGTGGGGGGGGTGGAGGATCAGAACACAGAGCAGCAGCTAGGGAGCCACACCTTTTTAAAGAACAGTTAGCATTGTAACCCAAGGCGTTGTTAACTTATAGGGGGAGACAGCAGAACATAACATAGCAAAGCGCAACCCATAGCAATAAAGATTGGAAACCGCAGAAACCCCGAGGGGGCCGGCGACCAGGGCGCGGCCCAGAGTCACCCTCCCCCTCAGAGCCCGCCCAGCAGAAACACCCGTCAACAGTGAGACCCGATAAACCGGGGGGGGGGGGCCCGTCCGTCCAATCACCACTCTCCCACCCCTAATCGCGGGGAAGGGACCACGAAGGGGAGTCCCACGGCCGGGGGCGCAATACGCCTCCCGCGTGGACCCCGGCAAGGTGACTAAGCAGAACAGAAAAGGGTCCCCCCGGGGCCGCAGATCTCAATCTTAACCAAAGTCCAGTACAAGAGTATGCAATAGGACACAGCCTAGAGGCGCCCGCCCTCCGGCCCCGCCAAGGCGGCCCGGAGAGCCAGCGTCCCCCACGGCCATCACACAGCCCGACACCACTAGGTACCAGGGAGCGCCAACCCAACCCCCCCCCCAAGCAGAGCACATCAGAAACCTCAACGTAAGGGTGGGCCATGGGGAGAGGCGGGAAAGCGCCCCCCGCGTCCCACAGGGTCATCAGCGGCGTCTTCTACGTTCTCTCACAACTCCTCGCAGGACCCCTCCAGGACGCTGTGGGAGCCGTCTGTCAAACACCCCCAGGTCCGGGGCCGTCCAGTCCGGGATGTCCACCGCAGGGGCCTCCAGAAAGCGGAACAAGTCCGGTAGCTGGATCGGGGACCGGAGGACAAAGATCTCCCCATTCCTGCGTACTAAAAGCTGAAAGGGGTGACCCCAGCGGTAGGAGGCGCCCTGCCTCTGGATGGTGTCAAGGAGCGGTCTCAGCAGCCTCCGCATAAGTAATGTTCTCCGAGAGAGGTCCTGAAGAACGATGATCTGTGCTCCCTTGTACTGAATCGGGCCCTTCTCCCACGCCTTTCGCAGCAAGTCCTCTTTGATCTTGAAGAAATGGACTCTACATATTATGTCCCTCGGTCTTCCAGAGTCCGGAGGGCGGGGACCAAGGGCCCTGTGCACGCGGTCCAATTCAATGTGATTCGATTCCGGCAAGTCCAGGAGCCCGTTGAAGATAGAGATAACCGCAGCCTGGATGTCCCGCGGCTCGACTGACTCTGGGACGCCCCGAAGGCGGAGATTATTCCTCCGGCTGCGATTCTCCACATCATCCTGCGCCAGGAAAAGCTCAGACAGGAGGCGGTTACTTCCCTCCCGTTGATGTTCCAGCTCCGCAACTCGCGTCTCCAGTGATCTGTGAGAGGCCTCCGCGGCGTCCACTCTCTGAGCAACTTCCGTTACTGTGGTCTGAAGGGTCGCCAGCTCCCTCTTTATGGTACCCTCCATTCTCGAGACGTATCCATCGAAGTCAACACGGGATGGTAAGCCCCTCAGGGCCTCACTGATGTTGATTCTCACCGCCTCAGCTATGGTGCGGGACAGAAGATCAAGTGGAGCATAAGGAGCAGCATGTAAAGTTGCAGCAGCTTCCCCGGCGGCTCTCAAGGGATGTCCGTTGCAGGTCGGTGATGGAGTGCCTCCCCGCTCGTCCACAGGGCCTCCGCTGAACTTCGGAGAGGCCGCCCCGCCGCCAGTCGGCAGAACCCCTTCAATTCCGGTATACCCCGGGCCCCCCAGGGAGGGTCCAGGGGCGAAGACTTCCTGACTGTCCCAGGTTGGCATAGGGCTCAGCGGGGGGGAGGGGGTGCCCATCCCGCCTCCTGGGGACGGGGTGCGCTGCACGGTCCCACTTGGGGACCAGAGCCGGGGGAGTCGGCGGGGGGAGTCAACTTCCCGTGTCGGGGCACGCGGCGGGGAGTCCGGGCTTGGGATGCCCTCCCGGCGTAGCCACGCTCCTGGCGAGACAGCTGCTGCTGGGCTATGGGTTTGGGGCGGGGCCTGGCTGTCTGCCACCAGCAATTTAGTGCAGCCTGTGTGCTCTGGATGGGTCCTTCCCTCCCTCGGGCGCTGTTCACTTGTGGTGGGCGCTCCCCCATCTGTATGGGCCACAGGGGGCTCCGCCAGGCTCAGCCCATAGTGGAGGTCTGCCCGGGGCCCAACGGGTGATCCCCCCGTCTCACCGGGCGGCCGGTGCACCTCCACTGCGACAGTGCGGAGGCGCCGGGCTGAGACACGTGGGGCCATGAGCTCCTCACCTCCATGTGGTCTCTCTCCTGTCAGCGGCGTGGGGCTCCGATGCCGGGAGACGCCTCGGTGATCTGCAGCGCGTCCCCTCGCGTCACCGCCCGCCGGGGGCATAAGTGCCGGTATCTCGACGGGCGCACCCGCCTCCTCCTTTCCTCCCCGCATCTGTGATGTCGGCAGCTTCGGGTCCGCCGCTACCTCTGCTCCAGCCGACCGCAGGGGTTCCGCTCCCGCCTCCGCCGCCGATTGCGGCCGCCAGGGTAAGTCCACAGGGGGATCAGTGCCTCTCCTCTCCTCCTCGCCCTCCGGGACCACGTGCGCCGCCATCCTGCGGGAGGTCTCCACCTCTCCCCTTCCTCCCCGTGTCACAAAATAAGCGGGGATGGGACGCTCCTGTCCCCTCCGGCGCTGCCTGCTCACTTTCCCCCTCCTGGGCATCAGGGAATGGGGGTCACGGTGGGGTGCCTGGGTGCTCAACAGATCAATCGGTGCGGAGCTCCCTCACTTTGCTTCCTCACGGCGCCATAGCAAGCCACGCCCCCCCCGTATGTTGTAATGTTAATACTGTAGCCATCAATCCATTTCATAAATGGAATGCTGCAAATGCTGAAACCTTTTAGAGGCAGTTGTGGCCTAGAGGTAAGGGACTGGACTTGTGACATGACTGAAGTGCTCTTGAGCAAGGCATCTAACCCCAAAACTGCTTAGCGGGTGCTGTAATTAGACATATTTATCAGTTTAACTGAATAAAAAAATACTAGCTAGTTGCTGGATTCAGATGCACTGGTAGGATAAAGTAAGTATTATATATTGGTATGCATCTGTCAATGGTCAGACTACGGTATTATGAAGCATGGTCTGCAAACAATATTAATAGAGCTGTTTCCATTTTAGGTCTAACCGCTGCTAAGTTGCTTGTAAACTCAGGACTTGATGTTGTGGTGTTGGAAGCACGGGACAGAGTTGGTGGACGAACACATACTATAAGAGTAGGTGTTGTTTAAGATACAATAATAAAAGGCTTGTTCTCTTCTTTATATCAAAATCAAATGTTTTAAAGCGGAGTAAATCAAATCAAAATCAAATGTTTAAACACATTTATGCTGAAAAAAAATACTATAATCAGCCTATGCCTTCAAATACATAATCCAGAACTGTACTGGTCATTTCAGGTAGGCACAAGAGGTAGGCTACACATGAGTGGAAGCATCCAAAGCACAAAAAATCAAGATACTATTTATCTCCAAAATATTACATTTAATAGCCCCTGCTAATTCACTAAATACCCCAAAAGCAATTGTACATATAGATCTGTATGCTCCTGTGTTAAGCTAGTGTTAAACCTCATCTAAGTAGATTAGCAGATTGTAGCACACTATGGGCTCAAATTCAGAAGGAGTTGAAGTAAAAATTCAGTTTATGAGAAAAAAAAAGCCTGAGAAAGTCACTTGCTGAATCACCAGCTAAGAAGACAATGGAAGTCAATGGCACATAGAGAAAAAAAGTTCACTACTTTTCTTAGGATTACTTTCATTGTCCCCCTATCTGGTGATTCAGCAACTGTGATATTCTCAGTTTTTTTTTCTCAGAAAGTGATTTTTTTTCTACCAAGAGAATTTTTTACATTTTTGAATTGAGGCCTATATACCAAAACATTTACTGCTCCTTATGTGTCTCATATGTTTTAAGAAAAGAGAGGAAAGAAGACAGTGTACAGGCAATTCAGATACTGTAGATTTGGCTATTCCAAACCATGACTGTTCAGTAACACAAAGCTGTGTGGGATCAAAAAGTCAATGACTTGACCAGTTGCCCCAAAGGTCACACAGATTTTACACAAATCATTATGCAAAGATATAGGAAGGCTGAAGGCCTGTGAAAAAGCAAAAGGAAGTATAAACCTAGGTTTTAGGAAGGTAGATAGTGTCACTGTATCTGCACCCTTGGTAAGTATGAGGATCCCAGCGCTGGACAAAGGAGCTGCAGGAGCACTCCGGACCTCATGGAGGAGCTGCAGGGCACAAATGTGAGTATTGGCTTTTGTTTTGTCTTCACCTGTAGCCCTTTCAGTGCCAGCCTACCTAGAGGTTTCGTCAGGCCATATTCACCATTTTGCTCTATATATGTGTAACAGTAATTTTTGCAGGAATTTCCTTGAAAATTATATATTGTTTTTTTAGCAGCTTTAACATGAAATGTCTTGTTTGTAATCTTTTCAGTTCTTTCTTAATATTTTTGGTGAAATATATTTCAGTTGCAAAAAATAGAAAAATTACAGATATTCTATTCCCCACCCCCTCCCCATTTCTCTGTTTATTTCTCTTTCCCCTATTCCTCTTTTTGATGATTGTTCATAGTGGGATATTTAGCATTTTGTCCTTAGTGGTAGACAGTTTTTGTTTGTATCCACAGTCATTAGTTAGTGAGGCTTCAATACTAGCGTCAGCTATCGGCAGATGAGCGTCTGTACAGAGGCGCTAAGAGCGACCCGCTAGTACACACTGTGATCGGCTATTGAGCGCTTTAACAGAGCGCCTCAGTCGCTGTAGTAACCTGGCCAGCATTGATGAATGTGATGTATGTTGGGCATTCTAACACCAGTATAGTGTTGCAGGGAGCGACAGGTAGCGCCAGCTCATTGCGACCGACTCTCAGCGACTCACACCATATTCATAGAGCGCCAGACGCTGTGTAATTAAAGTGATTTTTTGGCTTTCCACCAGTAACAAAGCGAAAAAACATGGAATGACATTGTTGTAACACTGTGACAAAAAAAATATTTTCAAAAATATATCATTCCAAGCCAGGAGAGATCTAATAATTATTTGAGAGAAAAGGAAAGGGATTAGAAGTAACATCCATTGAAATGGATAGCGAACGGTAGTGACAGACCTGTCCCTCCGGAAGCTAGAGGGCCGGCGCTATACGCTGAGTCGTCTGTAACAATGAATCGTACGCTACATGGCACTGTTCCAGTCGCTCAACGGAATCGCTTTCATACATGTGGTATTGCATACAGCGCCCAGCGTTCAGCAGATGCTGCCTGCCGCTACGAAGCACTATCTGGCGCTAGAGCTTCATGAATTTACCCCATAGTTTGTATCCACAGATTTCTGTCTGGGAGCTGCTTTTTGCTCCAACACATTTACAAGGTTTTCTTTGTTCCTCATATATGTAGTGAGCAAAGATGCTTAACATATTTGTTGATCGCTAAATCTGCTAGATTTAGTAGTCCCCGTGTCTTTGATTTTTTTATATTCCTTTGTGTGAGCTCTTTTATCATTTCTACAGTTGCTTGCCAAAACGTTCTGGAATGCGTGCTATTACTCCACCAGCTATTAAACCTTGGATACTTCTTATTATAGTCAGTAGTATAATAAAATCTCGATATGAATTCATGACAGAAAGTTTTCAAAGAATGTGATTGAATGGAATCAAAGATCGTTGCCCAGTCTGTCAGCTCAGTATTTGATTCGGGCAGGCTGATTCATTACTAACGCCAGGTACCAGCAGATGAGCATCTGTACAGCGGCGCTAAGAGCGACCTCTAGTGGTCACTCTGATCGGCTGTGAGTCGCTATTACAGTGCGCCTCAGTCGCTGTAGTAACATTGCTGGCATTGATGAATTTGATGTGTGAGTCGCTATAACACCAGTACAGAGCTATATGGGAGCGAACGGTAGCGACTGGTCAGTGTGAGCGACTAAAACCATATTAATTAAAAAAACAGCCTCACACAGTGCCGGCACTCAAAATTGTGTCGCTGTAGCCCAGAGTGCCAGACGCTGTGTGATTAAAGTTCATTTTTGAACACATATCCACTAGTAACAAAGCTAAAACATATGGAATTACATTGTTATTACATTGTGACATTAACACTTTAATACCAGACCTGTAACGCCAAAAATGTATTTAAATAGGCCAGGAGAGGTCACACAATGATTTGATGATTTGATACAAAACAAAAGAATTTTTTTTAAAGAAAACCCTGTTTAAAGTGAAGAAAAGTATTGTCCATTGAAATGTATGAGAGAGCTACAGGTAGCGACAGGTAATACCAGGCGGCCTGAAAGCCAGAGCGCCGCCGGGATCCACTGAGCCATCTGCGATAATGAATCGGACGGTACGTGTCGCTGTAAGAGTCGCTTACCAGAATCGCCTTCGTAAATGTGGTATTGCGTGCCGCGGCTGGCGTTCACCTGCCACTACCTGCCGCTACCTGTCCCTTACAAGGCACTACCTGTCGCTATCCCTTGATGAATAAAGCCCTAAATCTGATTCCCATTTTTTTACATGTTAGGACATCTGTCAAGTTTGGTATGTGTAGTTGAAAATCGTAGTAAGAAAATGGGTGTGGCTTTGTATTGGGCTTTAAAAATATTTCTTGCAAAGATGTTAGGGTAGATAATGCTGTAGGTAAATTTAGAGTTTTTAGATAACTTGTAACCTGTAGGTCCGTAAGTGAGTTAGTGCTAGTTTATTTTTGTTGCGCTATCTTCCTTCCTATTTATTTTTGTCTTAACATTTTTGGGTGTGCATACATGTATTACTCTACTCCGTATGTTTCAATATGCGTAGTTGCAAGAAAACCTTGTTATATTGTCCTACTGGGAATTCTGTGTTTGTTGTAAAAGGGCTACTCCAGCCCCTGTGTTAGCACTAAAGCACAAGTAATAAAGCAAATAAAAAATACACTCACCTTCACTCGAATTCGTTGATGCCGCAGCTCACTTGAATGGGCGGGCAGGAGCGAGGGTGATGTGGAGTGTCGGCACCCAGGGGCCTACAAGGACTTCAAGAAAATGGTGGCGTGCTATCACTATAGCACCACTGATTGCGCCGCAGGATTCCGGGTGAAGGTGAGTGTCTTTTTTTATTTGCTTTATTACATGTGCTTTAGCTCTAATAGGAGGGGGCAGGGGTATGTTAATAATCAACACAGGGGCTGGAGTGGCCCTTTAAGGAGTGCAACATATGTGGGTATAGGAACAGGTCTTTATCTTTAAAGTGCACCAAAACACACCCTGGTTCGGTGCACTCCAGGGCAGGCATACTCGCTCCCCCGGGGCATCCAGATCCGGGATGCTCCACTGTGTCAAACCCCCCAGGTCGCCCGAAAACTCACCTTCTTTCCCAGTTTAACGGCGCATGCACGAGCAGCGGCTGGATCCCTGCTATCCCTTTAGCAGGGGTGGGAGCGGATTCAAGTGCGCTGACTGGAAAAGAGGTTGCGCCTGTGGCGTAGGACCAGGGGGGGGCATCGAGCGACCTAGGGGGTTTCAGACAGCAGGGCATCCCCAATCAGGGAGGTGCCTGTGGGGCAAAGACCAAAACCCAGGATAGTCAAAATTCTGGGTTATGGTCCACTTTAATAATTTGTAAAAATGTGTTGCATACTGGTTATACAGTTGGGTTTTCAGTGAGCTTCTTTTTCTTGGTTAAGCATTTTTGATCCAGTGGCGTTATCTTGTTAGGGGATATGAGGATAGTTCTAGCCTATATATGTATCATAGCAAAAATACATGCTTGTTATCATCATGATTAAATGTCATTATTCTTTAACAGAACAAAGAAGTTCAGTATGTCGATGTTGGTGGAGCATATGTTGGCCCAACTCAAAATCGGATTTTACGGGTTGCCAAGGAACTGGGTTTAAAAACATATAAAGTTAATGTAAAAGAGAGGTCTATTGTTCATTCACGGGTGAGTATTTGATATATATATATATATATATATATATATATATATATATAGTCATACTGTCTAGCTTTACGTTGTATGTTTAACAAAGAACAGAAACACGGTAATGTAAGTAGGCATTTAGTCATTATCAGGCTTAGTGCACTAAAGGAAATAAGTACTTCCACCATTTGTGTTTAAATATCACTGATAACTAAAACATTTTAGAATGAAAGGGAAACTCCCTTTTTATCAGGTTTTGGTGGTCTGCCTTATTGTTTTCCTCGTTTAGAATGTAAAATAAATATTTCTGTTAGGACTGTGACCCATAGCACGTGATTTACTGCAGCGTGCTGTTTCCAATTTTGTTGCAAGAAAGAAAGGGGCCTGCACCACTGAAAATAAATGTAACAAAAAGGTGCTGCCATAGACACACACTCTCTTTTTAGAGGATAATTATACTATACTAGAAGTCTGGCCCCCAGACTGGCCTACTGTGTCTATAAATGTCTACTGCAAACTGTTATATAACACATATCTATTTTATTGTGCAAAAACTGATAAGCGCATACATAAAAAGACATACATAACATACATTTAAAAACACAGGTTAAAAAAGAAGAAAGGATATAATAAGGCTCTTAAAAAGTTCAATAAATTGATGTAAAGGTTCTCTATGCCAATTAATAATAGTGAATTCAACTCATTAATATGTAGAAAAAGTGCTAGTGCTTAACTGAGGCAAAGTGACCAATGCAGTAAAGTGACCAATGCAGACAAAGTAAACGGGGAGGCCGATTCATTAATAGCGCCAGGTAGCGACAGATGAGCGACAGTAGCGTTATTTTCACAGCGCCCGCTAGTATTCGCTGTGCTTGGCCGTTGTTCGGCTGTTGACAGCGACTCAGTCGGTGTGCGGTAATGTTGAATACGGGGTTAGGAGTCGCTGTTTGACAGGTTCCGCGCTGTATGGGAGCGCATGACAGCGAACGGCTCCCAGCATATTCATTAACAAATCACGCTCCAAAAATTCTCGCGCTGTGAAATGCTTGTTTAAACCCCAGAGCGCTGGCGGCGATGGGTTAAAAGTAGTTTTTTAACCCCCAAACAACCATATTTTTAGTAAAAAAAAAACATGTTTTTCAAAACATTTTGTAATATGAATACATTAATATCAGACCTGTAATATCAATTCTGCACAAACTTATTTTTTATTTTTTTTTCCCTTAAAAAAAAATATCTAACATTGCAGAAGTGGTCACAGAATTTTTGACATTTAAAAAAAAAAAAAAAAAAAAAAAATTAATAGCAACTTATTATGAATATTTAAAGATTGCTCCATTGAAATGCTTTGGAGAGCGCCAGGTAGCGAGAGGTCATACCTGTCACTGTTCAAGGTCGCTCGCTGGCGCTGTGGGGTGAGGCTGGAATAATGATGAATGATTCGCTATCTGGCGCTCTGTCAGTCGCTAAGCAGGATCGGCTTGATAAATGTGTGATTGCGGAGGGGAGCCGGCGTTCTCGTGGCGATGAGCGTCATTACCGTTCGCTCACCATTCGCTACCTGGCGCTATCCCTTGTTAAGTAAGGGCCAAAGTGTGCTGTATTGAAACAGCCAGTGCTAAATATTCCAATTTTCTTATACTTTTTACCTTATTTAAAGCTCTTAGTATAGTTTCTGACTACAGATCCCAGAATCGCCCACCCCAATAACCTAATACCAGGAAGTGGCAGAATCACCCCAATCACTCCATAACTAACAGTGGGCAAAAACCCTCCAACCCCCCTATAACAGACTGCCTCCCCTGCTCTGGGCATGTGCTATTCAAGTGAATAGGCAGGTGGGGCCCACACACAGCTGGGGAAGACACTCTGTGCAGCAAATGCAAGATGGCTGCGCACAGCATCGGTATTGCCGCTGGTACCTGGGCAAGAATGCTTTCTTAAAACAGAAAGTATACACTTGGCACATACAGACAAACCCATAAAAATTATCTGTTTTTATCGTCATGATATCTCAAGTGCCCAGAAAGACTGGCTGGGTGTACAGTACTTGTGTATTTTTTCCAACATTTACATAGCCATTACGTCTTACTTCTTGTTCCAGGCGAGTGGCCCTCGTCAGCACAAAGTATAGTTATTGTTTATTTTATTCCAATATTTATTATATTCCCTGGTATTCAACTGTATAGTTTTGGCCATTCTAACCTATGATAAAAACCCTGCATTTTATATCTTTATAGTTTTTTTCCTGTCCTTTGCATATGCTTTTGGTTTGGCAGAGGGCAGAGTGTGTCTAAGACTGTTGCTTTGCTTAATGATGATTACAATCTGGAATCACCTTTGAATTATACTGTAGGGCAGATTCCACAAAGTATAGTTATTGTTTAGCATTATATAGTATTCTAAGCATACAGTACGTCCTGCTCCATATATAGTACTTACACGAGGGTAATCCTCCGCCAGAGGGTGCTGTTCACTGCAGACATGCAAAAACAGGCTCCTCCCAGCCCTTCATATACCCAGGGACCTCCCACAAAGATTTCTCTGCAGTGCTGACTGCGAAGACATGAAGTTTCACTCTCTCGCAGATGAGCGGGGCTTTACAGCCTGCGGCCCTGCAGGACTATTACCACCCGTCCTCTTCGATAAAGATGTGCCTCCCAGCCTGGGCTGCGTTGGTCGGGTGAAGGTAGGCAGCACCATGTGTGCTCACGGAGCTACGCTCCACCGCAGTCCCCCACCATAGGGTAGGCGGTATAGGCCGATGGTGAGCCTCCAATAGATGCCCCTCCCGCCTTATTGCCCCGTGCCCCTCGTAGCAATGAACCCTGGGTGCAGGGTCGCCTTCTCCCTCGCTTCCTCCCGTAGCTCGGGGGAAAAGAAAGGGCGGGGTATGCGTGTGGCGGTCTCAGCGTAATGTTATACACATTTATGGCCGTTGCGTTTTTCTTTGAACTTGGATGTCAGAGCCGCGCTCCTTGATCCACATAACCCTTGTCTGGTTGTGCGCGTGTGTGTCTTTTTCATTACAAGAAGTGTGCGGCCCGGGCGGCAGCATCATTCTCTAGTTTTGAGAGCAGTCTCCTTAGCTACACTCTGTATGTGTGTCCTATCCACTGCTGTCATTGACGTTACGCTGGTTAGAGCTTCGCGCTCTTTGGGGGAGGCGGATCAAGTGCGCCCCTCGAGGTTCGCTTGGTGCCATTTTGACGGTCTTCGCGCGCGTGCGTGGTTGCGATCCTCCTCCTCCCTTGGTCATGTAAGTGCCCTCCTGGGCGGTTTTTGTTCCTATGATCTTTCATTCAGCTGCGCATGGCTCTGACACCCCCCTCTTATCCTCTTTATGTCTTTCAGACGCCAAGATTTCGGTGGCTTCTCCCGGCCTGACATATATTATAGCGGGTTCACATAAAAAATTCTCCCACATTCCTAGCGGGTCTTGGTGCATCCAGGGTTGCCTATTGCATAAATCCCTGCAGGCATATTGCTCAAATAATCACCATATGGAGGCATCTCAGAATTATGTACCCGGGGTCCCTCGGGGACAAGACCGGCTGTGTACAGTGTGTGGTCAGCCCCATGCTGATGCTGACAGAGCACGGGTCTGCGGACTGTGTGCTGAACAGGCACTGACCCTGCAATCAGGTTTGCCAGTGACTGCACCTCGCTTCAATACACCTGTCTCCCCGTGCTTAAATCTCACTCCTGATGAGTCGCACTCGAGCGGGGATTACCAGCACGTGCCGCGCAGGCTGCCTATGGCTGAGCAGGTGATATCTAGTTTGGCGGAGCGCTTGGGCCCTGGGAAGAAGCGGTCCCTGATGCCTCCTGGTTCTCCGGTTCCTAATGAAACTGATGAATCTGCTGCTATGCAGGACCTTGATCCTTCTGATGAAGGTGAGCTATTCTCCGATTCGGGCTCCTCGGATGAGATGCCCTGGAGCCGTGATGATTCTGGACCCGATTCTGACACTGATGAACTACTTATTAAGATCTTTGAGGTTTTGTCAATCTCCCCTCCTGGAGAGGCTCCCAAGCCTAAGAGCGAGAGTTTCCACACAGCGACACCGCGCTTGGAATTTCTGGAACAGGAGCATTTCCAGGCTCTTATATCCAAAGAATGGGAATCGCCTTGTAAACTTAAATGGTTCCGGGGGTCTGGGATTGGAAGTACCCTTTTCCCCCTGATGTGGTTAACTTTTGGTCAGCACCTCCCGTGGTGGACGCACCGATTATATGGGTTACTAACCCCCCCTTCATGACTGCTCCTCATTACCGTACCCTTCAGGATGCTGAGGAAAGGCGCATTGACAGACTGGCTTCCCACGCCTTTTCGTGTGCAGGGATGGCTCTGCGCCCGGTCTGTGCCGCGGCCATCACTGCGGTGGCCGCCAGGGCCCTCATTAGAAAGCTACTTGATCACCAACCTGAGGCTCTCCCCTGGGAGGTCTTTAATGCACTCTCAGATTGTGATGTGTTTGTGAGGTTTATCCTCTCAGCACTGGATGACCCCATTAAGACGTGTGCTAGAACCTCTGCCCTTGTGGTAGCTATTCGCCGCCTGGTTTGGCTGCGACAGTGGGGTGCTGACGATGATACGAAAAGGCTCTCACTGGCCTTCCCTTCAGAGGAAGGCGTCTATTTGGGGCCCGTTTGGACCTTTTTGGAACAAAGGGTAAGGCACCCCTACGCAGAAGGCCGTCTCGGCCTCCTCGGGGCAGGGACACCCCTCCCCCTCCCTACGTTAGTGTCAAACACGAACCAGAGGTGTACTTCCAGCTTTTCGGCGTAGATTACCACTCCAGGGTGGGCAGGCAACATCCTGGGCCCTCTGGCAGGGCTAAGTCCAAATCTGCCAAGACCTCCCAAGCATGAAGGGACGCCCTCGCCCTTCTGGGCGAGGGGACTGCCGCAGCCCCTGGCTCCTATCTGGGAGCGTATCGTCTCCTTCTGGTGGATCCAGGAGGTAGTTCCCCTGGATACGGGATAGAGTTTGCTGGGCGGTCCTTTTCAGAGGTTGTCAGGGAGTTCTAGTCCCTGTTTTCCCTTCAGGAGTTGGTGCAGGCGTACTCGGCCTGCAGAGTCTGGGCTCACTTGCATGTTGCCCTTAACAGGCTGGGGCGACGGCCTCTATGTTAACCTTCCTCTTTCCCTCAAGATGATGAGGCAGTCTGGGCCATGCTGGCCTATGGTAGGCTTGGCAATTCTACACTCACAGGTAGTCCCTGCATGATATCTCTGTGTTGGGACACAGGCGCCCTGTGAAAGGGGGGCTTCTGGCCTCCTGTGGAGATCTAAGATCCTTTTAAGTTCCCCCTGTGTCTTCTGGACACCGAGACCTTTACTGGTCAGTGTTGAAGGACCAACCCTGCGGATTGGGGCCTTGTTTTTGGCCTCTCTTCTGCTCCCAGGCTACTCGCCAAGGCGCGGATGGGGGTGATGTCTCTGACATGCCTGTGGGGCGTCCGCACTAGGACCTACCGGATCGTCCTTCCTTACTTCCCAATCTCTACGTCAGGCCGAGTGGGTTAGTTATTGAGTTATTTGGATGGGTGCTCAGTCACTTCAATCCCTCATTGTCCCTTATTCGCTATCTCCATTCCTTGAGTTGGGTTCAGGCTTGAGCCTTCTCCCCTGACAATAGGTGGACTTCTGGTTACATGGGCTCTGTCCCTCTTTGCTGACACCTTACTTTCACCAGGCAGGATTGCAGCTTGTGGGCCCGTTGGTGGCGGATCAGATGATGTCCCTTATATTCAGAGCCCTTGGGCTCTTCGGCACAGTAGGTTATTAATCCTGGATGGGGTTCCAGCACCCCTGGAGCTAGGTCTGTGCTCATTCCCCCTTGGTAAGGTGGTTCCTCTTAAGCTGGTTAAATTCAAGGACCCTGTCAGGGGGCACCCCCTTCTTTGCTTGCATCTTCCTGTGAATGGTCACCTTGGGTACCAAGTCTCGCAGGTTGGCGGGGGGGATTTTCTTCTAAAATCCCCCGCGGTCCCTAGGTAGGGGCCCTTAGAGGCTCCATTTTCCTACTGATTTTGTTAAAACTGTGAGCCTTCAGTTGGCTCTATCTTGCTGGACTACTCCTCTTCAGGAACTGTCTATTTGGGGACCCTTGGCCTGTCGGAGGACAGTGGCCTGTATTATTTTCAGTCTGGGACTTGGAGCAGGATGATTCTCTTGGTAGGTGTCTGATCCTGATCTAGGTGGGGGTCAACCTTCCCTGCATCTCAGTGGTATTCGCTCCAATGGATGTCCTTCAGTGGCAGGTTGTGCTATCCTGGTGTCCCTCTGAGAGCCAGCTAGGGTGGCTCTGTTGGGTCCCGTTAATATCACAGGGGCTCTGCCCTTGTTTTTACTGCCCCAGAATATTCTGACTCTGGTCATGGGGGCTTAGTAATTTTATGTCTGGACATCCTATTTTATATGTCTTTTCTTCGTTCATCCTGCTAGGCGGGGTTCTGTGCAAGATTGCGCTGATAAGGGGACCCGTGATACTGATGGCCCCTGGGTGGCCTAGTGGACTGTGGTTCGCAGATGTTTCTGCTGAGGACAGCGGACCTGTACGCTCTCTCAGGAGTGCGGTTCTGCCCTTTTCAGATTCCTTCTTATGTCGCCCCAATCTACAGGCTCTAGTCTGATGGCTTGACAGTTGATTCATTCACCCTTTTGGAGACGGGTTATCTTCTGGGTGACTTTGTCTATGGGGGGCTAGAAGCAAGCTTCTTCTTTTTCTCTTTTCTCCGTCTATTATAGGGTATGGCATACCCATATTGATTGGTGTGAGTCTTGTGCCCTTATTCATCAAGCGATAGCGCCAGGTAGTGTCTGACGAGCGCCAGGTAGCGGCAGCTAACGGCGACTACCGACTCAAGTACGCCCGCGGCGGTCACAATGACGCATTTATCAAGCAAAATGAGGCTAGCGCCGGCGAGAGCGACGGCTAGCGCGGCATTCATCATGAAGCCGCCTGGACCGAACAGCGCCGCTGCAAATTCCCTCACAGCGCCAGGTATGAGCTGTCGCTCCCTGGCGATGTCCAATGCATTTCAATGGAGCAAGCTATAATTAATCATAATTAATTGGTATTATTTTTTTAAATTTTTTTTTTAATGTCAAAAAATCGGAGAACACTTCTGCAATGTTAGGAATTATTTTTAAGTCCAAAAAAAAAAAAAAAATAAAAAGTGCAGAATTGATCTAACAGGTCTGAGATTAATGTATTCATATAACAAAATGATTCTAAAAACATGTATAATGTTACATTAAAAAAATATGGTTGTTTAGGGGTTAAAAACTAGTTAATACAGATCGCCGCCAGCGCTCTGGGGTTTAAACAAGGAATGGACAGCGACAGCACATTCGTAGCGTGATTTTTTGATGAATATGAAGCTAGCCGTTCGCTCTGGCCATTCGTTGTCAGGCGCTCACATACAACGCTGGACCTGTGAAACAGCGACTCCCCAGCCCGTATTCAACATTACCGCACACCGACTGAGTCGCTGTCATCAAGCTAACGCCGGCCAAGCACAGCGAATACTGGCTGGCGCTGAAAAAATCACGCTACAGTCGCTCATCTGTCGCTACCTGGCGCTATTGATGAATCGGCCTCTTGGTCTCTCCCCTGTTGGAAGTTCTCTGTTCCCAGGGTTCTAGAGTTATTACAGCATGGGTTGGGGTTGGCTCCCCATCTTAGTACTCTGAAGGTTCAGGTTCTGCCCTGTCCACCTTCCCGTAGAAGTCTTGTTCAGTCTTCCATTGTTAAGCGTTCTTTTGGGGATTGCTCAGGTGCATCTCCCAAGTAGTTCTATGGTCCCTGTTGGGATTAATTGTTATTCTGTTTGCCTTGCGGGTTGTTCCCTTTGGATCTATTCCGGATGCTGTCTGAACTGTTCTTACTTCAAGTTGCCCTTCCGGGGGCTGTTGCTTCAGTCAGACGTGTGCCTGTGAAGGTGGCTCTGTTTAGTTAGCCCTCGTTCATTATTTATACACCATGTTGTGGTGGTATTCCGCCTTACGCCGGACCTTATGCCCAAGATGGTGTCTTATGCTCATTTATCCAAGTCCTTTTTCTGCCTCTGGGCCTTATTCTTCATAATGCTGAAGTAAGGGGATCTACATTCCCTCAACAGGTGTTGAAATTCTCCTTGATTGTTTCTTTTCCCTTAGGGGAACTGATGCCCCTTGGGGTTTGCGGGCACCTCCATACGTAGGCGCCTGATCTCATCTGTTTCCAGGGGTTATGCGCCCTTTGGACTGGTCCTCCTTGGATGGATTGTCCTTTCTGGTCCCAGGTAAGGGCATTGGCTTCTTGCTTATCCTTATTAGTGTCGGGGTCAGTATCCCCGCCTGTCATGCGGGAGACCAGGTTTCAATTTCCCCGATGGGGGGAGCTCTGATTTTTACCGAGGCTACTGTTGCATTTGGACTGGTCAGGATGTTACTCTGGCCTATTCCTTTAAGGGGAAGAATCTTCTTCTCTTTTTATTCTGTTTTCTACTTGTGCTTGGGTACCTTGGGCCTTTCAGCACCAGTTTTTTGTTAATCAAGGTTTGCTAGACCGCTGCCTGTTTTCTGTTCATACCTTTCAAAGGTTTTTTATGAGGTTGACGTTAGAGCCTTTGCTCATGTCGCTCTTGGTACCAAGGTTGCAGGTGACAGCGCCTTTACTGTCTGCTGTGCCTTTTTTGATGGGGATCCCATCCTGCTTTATGGACACTGCTATTGGATGTCCCACGTGTAAGTATATATGAAGCAGGACGTACTGTATGCTTAGAATAATACAATTCTGTGAAATACTCACCTGTAGAATTGGTATTATACACATACAGTACGTCCTGCTCCACCCCACCCTGGTTTTACATTTTCTGGATCCCCTGTATGGTGATTGTTATCATTGCTATGGTTACCAGTTTGGTGGTTGGTTTCTCCCGGCTTCTTTTCTCACTGCTTTTCAATGCTGGGGATTTGTGGGAGGTCCCTGGGTATATGAAGGGCTGGGAGGAGCCTGTTTTTGCATGTCTGCAGTGAACAGCGCCCTCTGGCGGAGGATTACCCACGTGTAAGTATTATATATGGAGCAGGACGTACTGTATGCGTATAATACCAATTCTACAGGTGAGTATTTCACAGAATTGTATTTTCTTTTACTTATTCACTGTATAGTGAATTAAACAATAAATGTGCATAATAATGTGTAATGTGCTCATTTTAACCCTTGTATGCTTGCATATACATTGGACTTTGACCTCTGCATTTACCCTAGCTGTGCAGTGAGAACACACACAAACCAATAAGACATACCAGTGAAAAACTACCAATGAACACACACTAGGGTGTATGGTCACAAGATCAGTTCCTTGACCATTTAGCCATGGCTGCCCTGTTGAGCTACCCGCTGTTGTGTTTGTGTGTGTGTCTGTTGTGTTTCTATGGCTTACCCCTGGGTTCTCTCTTTTGTGCCCCCCCTCACAGGCATTTGTAATTCCCTTCTCTTTCTTCCCCATAAATGTATGTGTGTAGCCCCACCTCCAGGCAAGATGATTGTGTCTCTCTTGTGTACAAGTGTCTTCTCCAGCCCTTTGACCCACGTTCTTTGCTCTGTGCACTGGAGCCCATGCCCTCCATTGTCTGTCCTGGGGCCCAGACCCTAATTGTCTGTACCAGAGACCACACCCTCTGTTGTCTGTAATGGGACCCATGCCATCATTTATACTGGGGCCAAGACCCTTCATTGTCTGCACTGGGACCCAGGACCTCTGTTGTCTGTACTGGGACCCAGGACCTCCATTGTCTGTACTGGGGCCCAGGCCCTCTGTTGTCTGTACTGGGGCCCAGGCCCTCTGTTGTCTGTACTGGGGCCCAGGCCCTCCATTGTCTTTACTGGGCCCCATGCCCTCTATTTTTAGTACTGGGGCCCAAGCCCTTCATTGTCTATGCTGGGGCCCTTGTCCCTCATTGTCTGTATTAGGGCTCATACCCTTCATTGTTGTGCTGGGCTTAGGCTATCTACTAGTCCAAGACGTCCTCCTGTCCACTGATATCTGCTACTGTAGTCTGCCCTCTGTTTTCCCTGCCTGGGGCCTAGCAAATCATCGACCATTGGGAGCTCTGCTGATGACATGTGTTTGTGGTGATGGCACTGTCTGTTGAGTCCTGGACCTTTGATGTTCCGGGTGGTTGGTGGCTTGCCTCTCTGTAGGTGGGTTGTTTGTGTTCTAAGTATATGTTCCCAGTCTGTGACTCCAACCGCTCCATTCCTGGTCTGTGACTGTAGAAATTCATTAGTGACCACTGCCAGGGCCTCTAGGGAGGAATTAGCTACCTGGCTGAGAGCTAAGTCCCTATTCATAAACCATGAAATTACCACTTTGCCTTGTCATTTTACTTGTGGTTTCTCTTTTCATCCGGTTGACTCTGTTGTACAGTTGTCTTGACATTTTGTTTTTAAAGTGCAACCTATTTTATACAAAGTTGCACAAGCCCATTTTTTAGATTTCCTTCTCTTTTGACCTTTTCTCCAGAGCTGTTTTGGGAGGAAAATAAAAAGAAAAGATTTTTATTTGATAAACCATTGTTTACAGAGTTTTTAAAAAAAATCAAGATAAATGTTTTCCATAAACAACCAACACATTTCATGGGGAAAAGCAAAAGCCCTTTATTACAGTATAAATGTTCTGTTGTACTTCTGTGTTGTCACGTACACAGGAATTTATACCTTTTAGTAGAGTGTGATTTTATTTTACTGTTCAGTAATGATTAACACTTTACAAGATAGTAAAAGATGCAAATTGAGATATATAAAGCACAATTCTAGAAAGGAGAAGGGTTACGGCCTCATTATTATTTTTTGGTTTAATCCTCTAACCCCATTGTGGAGTTCTTGCCTTGTTTCCTGTTAGTAAACCTAAAAGAGAAAAAATAATAATAAATACTGTGGGCACTGAGTGCATCTGTGCCCGAATTAGTGGGCGGCCCTAGACACAGTGCCCGTGGGTTTGGTGTCTTGCTCAAGAGCACTTTAGTCATGTCCCAGAAAGGAATCAAACCTGCAACAAGATTGATTTCTTAACCGCTATGCCATGGCTGCCCCTTTCCCAAACAATGTAGGGATTGCACAAATGAGAGGTCCACCAGATCCCAAACAGTTAATTGCTTGTCAAATCTACACATAGGGCTACTTTGACAACCAGTTTAACCATTTTTACACTGGTCAGGTTTTTCTGCTTTACAGCCTTTTAAGCGGCTCATAGATGGCCACTGGACTTCACCTGGGGCATCCCAAATCGCCCCCACGTGGGGCTCCCCAAAACTCACCTTCTTCCTGAATATTTCGCAGATGTAAATATTGGTTGCCGCATCCCCGACATCTTAAACCTGGGATAGTCAAATTCTGCTTTTAAAACTTAATTTGCTCTGTGCTTTTTATTCCTACTATCCCCTTTAAAGGGACATTCCAGATAATTGTTCCTGTTTTTCATCTCCCTATGCCGTTTATCAGGGGTTGTATTTTTCATCCAGATTTCATTCAGCCCCCAGTGACCCCCCCCCCCCCCCCCCCCCAAGTCTGTCCCCTTCTCAGCAGCAGATAATGACTCTTGCATGTTTCAATGTTTCAATGGGAGGGTCCCCTCAAAAATGAGTCAGCAAGAGTAGCAAAGTCTACATAGTTTGTCAGGGAATGCAAAGCTCTGGTGAATGAATGACACCGCCCCTAATAACCAGTCCTCTGATTTAGCACTAGCATTTCTGCTTTGATCCTCTGTTCCCATATTCCTATCCGCATTGAGGTCTGTTCCTGCACATTTCAGACTAATACAAACACCACCCCGCCAATGTGGACCACTAATGCTAGCCCAAGTGTCCGTGTATGTGTGTGTGAGTGATTGCTTTGCTCTGTAAACTTGGTATGCCTTGTGACACTGTAGGATCGCGCTGGCAGTGTGCTCAGCGTTTCCCCCTTTCCTCCTGTGTGAGTGATTGCTTTACGCTGCAAACTCGGTATGTGTTGTGACAATGTATGATCACGCTGGCAGTGTGCTCAGCGTTTTCCCATTCTCCTCCTGTGTGAGTGATTGCTTTACTCTGTAAACTCGGTATGCTTTGTGACACGGTATGATTACGCTGGCAGTGTGCTCAGCTTTTTCCCCTTCTCCTCCTATGTGCTCGTTTGAATGGCCCGCGCTCGGTGTCGTCACACGGGGCTGGCTGCGCGCTGATTGGTTGAGGGGTGGCCTGTCTTCGGCCTGTCCCTGCGTTCCTGGAGGGGGCGTGGCCTAGCGCTCGGCGCGTTCTAACAGTGGCCCGCCCCTCCTGAGCCTCTCAGCGCCATCTTGTCTCTGCGGTCTGGTATAGTGTAAGCTTTTCGGCGTCCGTGAGTGCCCTCATCTGGCCTGTTTTTTATCTGTTTTTCATATATTGTGTATATTATTATGATTGAGTGTCTTTCAGGCGGGACAAACTAATTAGAGGTTTCTCCTGGTCCTGTGCCCTATATTAGTCCTATTGGCATTATTAGAGGCTTAATTATTAATAGTTATTTATTAAATCTTCCCACTAGCGGACATTTAAGGGGCATCCCAGTTAGCTGCACAGCGTAAAACCCGTTGGTCATAGTGACACCAAAAATTCATCATATGGAGGCTTTACAGGATGTTGTGCTCGGGGGCCCATCGGGGCAAGCCCGGCTGGGTGTGGTGTGTGGGGCATCCCATGTGAGCGATGATGTGCGGGTCTGTGTACCCTGCGCCCAGCAGGTGCTTGCGCTGCATTTATCTGGGTCTGCACACAACGTGTCTTCCCCCACACCCCCTCCCTTGATTATGACTCCCAGTGAGATTAACACTAGTGGGGAGTCTCAACCTGATGTTTCTACCAGGCTGGCCAACATTGAGAGACTGATTACTAGCTCTGTGGCCCGTAAGGCTCCAGCTAAAAGACCGCACTTGGCGCCTGCTGCGCCGGCCTTTCCCATGGAGCAGGATGATTTCCTTGATTTGTCTGTCTATACCCCTCTAGAGGAAGGGGAGTTATTCTCAGATTCAGATGTTTCTGATGATCAGCATTACCTTGGTGCTGATGCCGGCTCAGAGCATTGGAATGCTGATGACTCAAATTTTGAAGTACTCTCCATTTCCCTTCCTGCAGCGGCACCTAAGCAGCAGGGGGAATTGTTTGGTACCGCAAAACCACGTTTGGAATTTCCAGAACTGACGCATTTTAATAATCTGGTTCTCAAGGAATGGGAGCGGCCTAGCCGGCTCCCCGGTATCCCTAAGGGGTGGGATAAGAGGTATCCTTTCCCCTCGGATGTGGTCAAATGTTGGTCATCTCCCTCAGAGGTGGATGCCCCTGTGTTGGGGTTGTCCAACACTTCTGTGGTGCATTCCCCGGATTCCACCACCTTGAAGGATGGTGAGGACCGGCGTATTGACCAGCTGGCTTCCCACGCCTTTGCCTGTGGGGGTTCTGCCTTGCGCCCGGTTTGTACTTCCGCTATTACGGCCGTGGCTATTAGGACTCTGATCAAGGGTCTTCCGGACAGTTCCCATGAGGATCCTTCTACTACTGATTTTAGAGCCTTGTCACAATGTGAATGTTCTTTCTGCCATAGATGACACCATTCGGAGGTGTAGCAGGATCTCGGCTCTGGTTGTCTCTATCCGCCACTCGGTTTGGCTGCGTCAGTGGGCAGCTGACAATGCTGCTAAAAAGGCGCTCACAGGGCTCCCCTTTAAGGGGCTGCGCCTTTTTGGTGTTCGTTTGGACCTTTTTGCAAAGGGAGGTAAGTTGCCCCAACGCAAAAAGCAGCCGCGACCCTTTCGGGGCTCCGGTCCTTAACTCCCTCCTTTCGCGGAGCCGTGCCCAGCCCGGATCCTCCTGGGGCTCCAAACCCACATCTGCTGCCAAGGCCACTCAGCCATGAAGGGGCGCCCTCACCCTTGGGGGTGGGGGGATGGCTACGGCTCTTCACTTGGGTCTGGGCTCAACAAGTCTCAGACAATTGGATTCTAGAGGTTGTCTCCTCCGGATACAAGCTGGAGTTCACGGACTGGCCTCCTCGGGTCCAGGGTTCCTGCGGACCCTCGGGCAGCTGGGGGTCTTTTTCTGGCGGTACAAAACCTCTTGGCCATGGGAGTCGGTTGGCAGGTCCCTCCGGGAGGGAGAGGTCAGAACTACACTCTTTACAGTGCCCAAAAAGGATGGTTCCATCAGATCTCAACAGGTCATCAGGACCAGACGTTCTCGCATGGAAACTGCGCCCGGGGGACTTCAGGACTTCACTAGACATCAAGTGCCGGTCTTCCCAGGGCACCAGCGGTTCCTCAGGTTCGCAGTGGAGGAACAATGCTACCAATTGGTGGCACTTCCCTTCGGTCTCACCTAGGTCCTGGCAGCCGTGATTGCCCTTCTCAGAGCCCGGGGTATTCGCATTCTTCCTTATCTGGACGACCATCTCATTGCGTCCTTTTCACTCCAGCAGGCCAGTATTTTCCTTCCCCAGCAGAAGGTGGACTCTTTTCAAGCTCTGGTTCATTTCTTGCTATCCAGCCCTCATCCCTCCATCCGGTAAGGGATGCAATTGGTGGGACAGATGGTGGCCTGCTTCAAGGCTGTCCCTTATGCTCTATTTCACATGAGATCCCTTCAGCTCCATCTTCTGTCACTCTGGGACAAGTGTCCCCTGTCTTTGGATCAGGCCTTTGTTCTATCTCCTCTGGTCCGGCGGTCCCTCCTGTGGAGGCTGGACTTGAGGAATTTTCTGGGGGGCAGGTCATTTCTGACACCATGTTGGGAGACGGTCACTACGGATGCCAGTCTGTCAGGTTGGGGGGCTACTGGAGAGCCCTCTAATTCCAGGGGCTGTGGGGCCCTCAGGAGGCCCACGCCCCTATCAATGTTCTGGAGCTGACGGCGGTTTGGTTGGTGCTGGCGCAGCTGACGTCTCACCTCCAGGGCCTGCTGGATCAGGTTCGCTCCAACAACCGGACTGCGGTCTCTTACATCAATCATCAGGGAGGGACTCGGAGCAAGAGTGCCCTCAAGGAGGTGTCATTGACCCTGTCTTGGGCCGAGGACAATGTCCTGTGCATCACTGCGGTTTACATTCCGGGAGCGGAGAATCTGGAAGCGGACTCTCTGAGCAGGGGGCCCTCTCGCCGGGGAGAATGGGTCCTCAACAGCGAGGTCTTCCTATCCCTTTGTCACAGGTGGGGGATGCCGGATGTGGATCTGTTTGCTTCTCGCCACAATCACAAGCTTCCAGCATTTGTCTCACTGTCCCAGGTTCCTCTGGCTCTGGCGGTGGATGCCATGTCTCTGTCCTGGCAGGGGTTCGGTCTCCTGTACCTCTTCCCTCCGTTTCCCCTTCTGGGCAAGGTTCTGCACAAGCTGATTCAGGAAAGAGTGCCAGCTGTTCTGGTGGCCCCCAGGTGGCCAAGACAGGTGTGGTTCGCAAACGTCGTGCAGCTGGCGGTCGATCAGTATCCTCTCCCCCCGGTTCCGGATCTTCTCACTCAAGGACGGCTCTGTTACCCCAATTTACAAACGCTGGTTTTGACGGCCTGGCTGCTGAAACCTCCACCAAGGGAAAGAGGTCTGTCTGATTCGGTTGTTCAGACTCTGGTCAGGGCTAGGAAGAAAACCTTTTCTACCATCTATTACAGGACCTGGCGGACCTACATTGACTGGTGTGAGGCTAGGGCTTTTCCCTGTCGGGTGTTCTCCATCCCTCGGATACTAGAGTTCCTTCAACATGGCCTGGATTTGGGTTTTCAGCTTAGCACTCTGAAGGGGCATGTTTCCGCTTTGGCTGTTTTCTTCCTGAGGTCTTTTGCTCTTCATCCTTTGCTCAAGACTTTCTTCCAGGGGGTCACTCATGTGCGCCCTCCCCGCAAATCCATGTTACCGGTTTGGGATTTGAATTTGGTATTGTCTGCCCTTCAGGGTCCTCCATTTGAGCCTGTGCATGAGGCTGCACTGTCTATTCTCACCTTGAAAGTTGCCTTCTTGGTGGCTATCACTTCTGTCCGGCGTGTTTCTGAGTTGGCGGCTCTGTCTATTCAGGCCCCCTACTTTGAGAGACACCAGGACAAGGTGGTTTTTCCGCTTTAAACCAGACTTCTTGCCTAAGGTTGTCTCTGCCTTTCACCTCAATCAGGACAGTGTGCTTCCTAGTTGTGCCCTAATCCTGGTAATGACAAGGAGAGGGCCTTGCATTCTCTGGATGTTGTCAGGAATTTGAAATACTACCTGGTGGCTACAGCGCCTTTCAGGAAGACGGACGCCTTGTTTGTGGTACCCTCGGTTCCCAAGAAGGGTTTGGCGCCTGTCAAGTCTACTATTAGTAAATTGATTCGTCAGGCCATTATTTGGGCCTATTCTGCTAAAGGGAGGGATCCTCCTTTTCGAGTCACTGCTCATTCTACCCGTGCTGTTGGGGCTTCCTGGGCCTTTCAGCACCAGGCTTCTGTTGAACAAGTTTGTAAGGCTGCTACTTGGTCTTATGTTCATAACTTTTCCAAGTTTTACAAGGTTGATGTTCGAGCCTCAGTGGATGCTGTTTTTGGCTGCAAGGTTCTTCAGGCAGCAGTGGTTTGAACTGCGCATTGTTGCCTTTTTGGGATCCCCACCCGTTTATGGACACTGCTATTGGATGTCCCAAACGTAATGAATCATTACTGGAGCAGGGCGTGCTGCAAACTTGGAATAATACCATTCTGTGAATACTCACCTTGTAGAATGGGTATTATAAGTATGCAGCACACCCTGCTCCATCCCATTTTTTGTTCTTGGATCCTCTATATGGTGAATGTTTCCTGGTTAATATTGTTAATCTTGTTATTGGCTTCTCCTGGTTCCCTTACTGCTTTTTTATACTGGGGAATTTAGTGGGAGGTCCCAGGTATATAAGGACCGGGAGGGGCCTCTTTTTTGCCATCTCTGCAGTAAAGCGCCCTCTTGTGGACTATATCCCAGACGTAATGAATCATTACTGGAGCAGGGAGTGCTGTATACTTATAATACCCACTCTACAAGGTGAGTATTCACAGAATGGTATTTTTGCAGCTTCACAGTTCCAAGGGCCACTCCCACTTGCTTCAGAAGATAAATCATAAGGTAAAACTGTAAACCGTGATATATGGGCCTTTTCTTCTTCAATTTAAAAAACAGAAAACAGTTTAGGACAACGCAAGACATAGCCCAACACGATGGAACAATTGCCTTTCGCACACAATAGAAGGTTCTTACCCTCAATCCAGTCTCGCAGAGAACGGAAAAACTGCTGTCGTCGGCAATAGATAAACTTGAAGGTCCAGCTCTGCATGAAATAAAACTTCAAATCTTTAATGTCATCTTGTAAATTCTATTATGCAAAAAGCCTCAATAAAACATGTTCATTGAATCTGATCTCTATTGGTCAATCAATGAATACACAACGCGTTTCATTCGCATGCACAACTTCATTCGGTCATAATATGCACACTTACTCTGCCCCACCGGAACATGTTTTAACTCCTGGACTATACAGCAAATATTGGAATGGGTTAACTAAACCTCATGTAATTTCTTCCCTCAATCCCTACCCTGGTCCATGATTTCACTCTATATGTATCAAAGAGAGAGGCGCCGAGTGGCAGGATGTGACAACACAACCCAGTGCGTTGATGCGCTCCACCTGGTTGGAAACAACTGCCGGCAGAACGCACACTTTTTCTAGGATAAACCCGAAAGCCAGTGCCCTCCAATGGGCAGAAGCCTCCATCACCAGATGCACCCTATTAACGGCACTGTAAGGCTGCCGCTACTGTGGTTAAAGGGAGACACTGGAACACGGCACCTGGGATGACTGAAGCTAACATCCGAAAATATACCTGTGGCCAGGTTTATAACACCTATTCAAAAACAAATACTGAAGCAATAAATCTTATATTAAGTCTAATACACCATATTTGAGGCTATCAAAAACAGTTAGAAACAGATACTTATACTAATATGTCTTTAGAAAACTCCTATACTAATTGGAACATTGTACATATTGGAAATATTAGGTGAGTCTACATGTTCAGCTATATGGCTTTTCACTTTCCTGATGCTACAGCCTACATATTGAACGTGGCACTCCCTGCAGGTTAACAGATTAACAGACTACATTTTTGGATTCATAGTTAAGAAAGTGTTCAATGTTCAATGTCAACTGTAAGTTTGTCAATAAATTCTTATTGCATGTAAAAGCCCCATCTCTCCCGTTTACAGCGGTACCACATATGTATTGGTAGACACCCTTTCCTGCCCAGGAGACTCCCCCAAACTGAAACAGCGCTTTAGGAGATTTTTTAGATAAAATACACCTGTGCTATGCGCACCTTGCAGGTTTTCAAGAAAAACAACCCTTTACATTTGAAATACCCCCAATAAACGATATCTTTTCTGGAAGTACACACCTCAAGCTTTCTAGGCGTACCAGACTTGTTGACATGGGTGCAGTTTTCTGGAAGTAATCCCTCAATGAATTATTTGGTTGCACAGGGTTTCTCTAAAAAAAATAATAAAAAAAAAAACAGAATCAAATGCATTTTTTCCTAAAAAAAAAAAAACAATATGCAAACAATAAAAAACAATTTAAATTTAAAAAGCAACATCCCCGAACAGAACAATACCCAACATAGCTACTGTCAAGGGAAGAGTTGTCAAACACCCCAAAGTAAAGCGTGTGCTTAAGAATAATTTTACTTGAAAATTTCAGCTCTGCAGACAAAGTGCTCACCTTGAGCATTTTCTACTAAAACAACCCTTTACATTTGGAATGCCCCCCACAAACCATATATTCCCTGAAAGTACACCTGTTAAGCTTTCTAAGTGTACACAGCTTGTTGTAGTGGGCTCAACTTTCTGGAAGTAATCCCTCAAAGAATTCTTTGGTTGCACAGGGTTTCCCTAAAAAATGTATAAAAAAGCAGAATAAAAAACACCATTTCCTAAAATATCAATATACAAACAAGGTATATCTGAAAGTGCAAGGTCCCCCGAGCAGAACATTACCCAACATGCATAGGGTCTTTCAATCCTTTTATTTCCCAGCTTACTTGAAATTTTGTCACCCTCTATTGACAGGTCATTTTTCACCCTTTTTCCCCATGTTTAACCATTTTTTTTCAGGAATTTCCAGGAAATGTCTATATATTTTTTTGCAGAAGTTTAGGATTTGACATGAAATGTCTTGTTTGAAATTTTTTTTACTGTTATTTAAAAAATATATATATATAGTCAAAAAACTAAAAAACTAAAAAAATATTATTTCTTTTAAATTGTCTCATTTATTTTACTAAAGAAAACCATATTGCATGTGAAAGCCCCATTTTTTCTGATTACAACGGTACCACATATGTATCGGTAGCCCCCCGTTACTGTCCAGGAGACCCCCCAAACTAAAAAGAGCATTTTATAACATTTACAAATAAAATACAACTGCTATCCACACTATAAAGGGTTACATTTTAAAAAATTGTTGTGGGGTCCCCCTTTCCGGCGGAAGGGGACCCATTTTTTGGAGGGCATTTTTAAGGGTTAAAAAACCTTAAAAATGCCCCCCCAAAAATGGTGTGAGGTCCCCACTACCCAGCATAACCAGCCCTGGGACCAGCTATGGGGGCTTGTACAAGGCGCAGGGGCCAAATTTGGTGGCCCCTGGCCCTGCAGGCTACTAGCCGGCATAGCCTGTGGCCACAGGCCCTTCTGCCCCCCCCCTTGGGCTTTGGGGAGGCAGGTAATGGGGGGGGCTCAGAGTTAATGTCAAGTCACCCGCTAGCCGCAGGTGACTTGCCAGACCCAGAGCCTTGTGAACTGGTATAGGGGTCACATAGATCCCTTACAGTTCACAAATGGTTAAATGTAAACAAAACACACACACACAGAGTAAAAAAAATATTATTTTTTTAATACTTACCTCTCATCCATCCCGGAGCACCGTGTCCCACGCTGATCACTTTGGCTTCAGCGCTCCTGCTGCTGCTGGAAGCCTTTTTTACCTGCTGGGTGACAGGTAACATAGGGTTAATTGAAAAAAAAAAAATGATATAGGGTTCCCCCTCCCGGGGTGGGGGAACCCCATTTTTTTGGAACTTTAAGGGTTTAAAAAACCCTTAAAAAAAAACCCAAAAATGGCGTGAGGTCCCCCCTACCCAGCATAACCGTCCCGGGGCAGCTATGCAGGGCTTGTAGAACAGTGCGCAAAAAGCTTGCAGGCTACAAGCAGGTAAGGCAGGTAATTTGGGGTGCCGGGGGTTAATGGCAAGTCACCCACTAGCTGCAGCCTTGTGAACTGGTATAGGGATCTCATGGATCCCTTACCAGTTCACAAAGGGTTAACAGTCAAAAAACACAGACACATAATTAAAAATGACTTTTATAAAAAAATAAAAACTTTATTTTACTCACCTCCGATCTTCAGCTCCTGTGTGCCTCGATGTGATGACAGATGTGCTCATGCTGGCTACTGTAGCAGAGGGGCAGAGGATGATCTGATCACCTGCCCCTTTGCTCTTGTGGCCAGCATGATCGCATCTGAATGAACAACAGCCGGGAGCCAGGACGACACCCGGCGAGTGACGTAATAAGCCCCGCCCCCAAAGGGGCGGCAAGATGGCGGCGCCCGTTGAGAGAGGAGGGGGAGAGGCCTGTCAGGCTCTGCCCTGAAGCTGAAGAACCGGGGGGGGGGGTGATTGGAGGCCCCCCTGGTGAAGTGGAGACCCGGCGTGAGTGATCAGACACTGAGGAGAGTAAATGTCATTTGTATTTATTTATTTTTTTTACATGTAATTCCGGCGGGGGTGGCTGTTCCGGGCACTCCCCTGCAGCCAGGGGGGCCTGAGTGGGGGATCGAAGACCCACCGGATGAAGAGGAGACCCGGACGGATCGAACAGGGTCAGGTGAGTGTTTTTTTTTACTTCTTTTTTACTGTAGCAGGGGGAAAGTCAGGCACGTAGATTCTACGTGCTTGGCACTTAAGTGGAGTAGAAGCGAGCGAGTAGAATCTACGTGATTGGCACTAAAAGGGTTAAACACCACAATTGGCACAATGTCAGTGATCATTTCATTTATAATTGTGAATTTAATAGAATCAGATGGAATTGAATAATATGTATATATTAAATTTACCTTGAGTTTTGTAACATTTAAGTTATTGATCCTTAATTTTTATAGTTTATTTGTTCAAAATGGGGAGGGGTGGGCATGTTTTGTCTTTTGATATTGTGTATGTGCCGATATATGCGGTTGTGAAGCTTGCTGTCCGTCTTGCCCACATCAAATCTGCCGCATGTGCAGGTTACATAGTTACATAGTTAATACAGTTGAAAAAAAAACATATGTTTTTGAACATAAGTTCAACCAAGGGTGTTGGGGTAGGGGAAGTTATTCTTTATTTTATTTTTTTTAACAGCTGCTAACAGCTAATAGTAACTGTTAATGTTATGTTCTTCTAAATAAGCATCTAATCTTTTTTTGAAGCTGCCAGCAGTTGATGCTGTAACAAGCTTCTGTGGGAGGCTATTCCACAGATTTATAGTTCTTATGGTAAAAAAAAATGATCGTCGACCCCAAGTGCATGATTTTTTTCCACACTGAACTTCACTTGCAAAGTGAATGCCCAGACACTCAGAGTGTCCAAGCATCAGCTTGAAGCTTGTGAACATCTTAAATGTTATCTGCAAAAATAGAGACAGTGCATTTAATTCCATATTCTATGTCATTCATTTAAAATAAACAAGATGAATAATAGTGGGCCCAGCACTGAACCCTGGGGTACACCGCTTACAACTGGTAACCATTCAGAGTAGGTATCATTAACCACAACTGCACACGATCCATCAACCAGTTTTCAATCTAGTTACAAACTGTATTTTTAAATCCCCAATAAGCGCATATGGGGGATGGTGTCAAATGCTTTTGCAAAATCCAGAAAAACTATATCCACAGCCACCCCTCTGTCCAGGCTTCTACTCGCCTCCTCATAGAAGCCAATCAGGTTAGTCTGGCAGCTTCTGCCCTTAGTAACACCGTGTTGGTTGTCACTGCTGTTTGTCACATAATAATATTATGCATAATTACATATTTGTGTATGTAGTACCTTAATAGCCTCTCAAGCTATTTTCCCACAATGGATGTTAAACTTACAGGCCTGTAATTGCCCAAATAAGACCTAGAGCCATTTTAAAAAATGGGCACCACATTTGCCTTGCGCCAATCTCTTGGCACTATACCAGTTGTTAGTGAGTTTTTAAATATCAAGAACAGGGGTGATGAGATAACTGAGCTGAGTTCTTTGAGAACTGTTGGGTGAAGTCCATCTGGCCCTGCAGTCTTATTCACATTTAGATTATTTAGTTTTTCTTGAATGATATCCATGTTTAGCTTGTTGAGTATTATATTTTGGCTACTGCTATCAGTGGCATCTCCTGTGTTGGCTTCCTTTATCCTCCCTTGTGTACACAGAGCTAAAGAATTCAGTTAACACCTTCTCTTCATCCCCAGTGATCATTCCCCCATAATTTATTTATGCAGTTGACCCTCTATTTCCTCAGTTATATTTGGGGGTATATAGATTACACTAATTTGTATTTTAACATAGTTTACATCGCCCTGCACTTCTACCCACAAGGATTCTACATCCTCACAATCTTCTGCTAGTATCCCCTCATTAATATATGCTTTGAAATCTTGCTTTACATAGAGACACATTCCTCCCCCTTTCCTTCTTGCTATGTCTTTCCGAAAGAGAGCAAAACCTTGAAGATTGACAGTCTAGTTGTGTGGAATCCAGCCATGTCTCAGCCAAACTAATAACATCAATATTTTCTTCCAGAACCAGAGCCTCAACCCCCCCCACACACTTTATTTGCCAGACTTCTGGCATTTATGAACATACACTTTAAGTTCCTATCTAGTTTGACACATTAAACTTTAGTATTAGCTTCTGCATCCACCTAATTTTCACTGCTGGATTGCAACACATGGATTGCCTTATCCATCATAGCAATCCTCCCCCCTTCTAATTCTCCACCCACCATCATATGCTGTCCCCTAAGTAACCTGTCTTCCCCTTTGTTTTCTCTCTTGCCCCTCATTTCTAATTTAAAGTGGACCAACACCCAAGATCTTGACTGGGTTTTGGTCCACTTCCCCTATGTGAAACCCCCCATATTTCCATAAAAACTCACCTCACTCTGCTCCTATGGCTCAGCCGCTCATCCAATCAGCGCGCTCGGAGCTGCTGTGGTATGCGCGCCAAAGCGCTGTCAAACCCCAGCGGCTCCGAGCGCGCTGGCGGCCGCATCTCACGCTTCCCATTCACAAATGGCCGGCGCGGGCACACGCCATGCTAGAGAAAAGAGCAAGATGCGGGAGTCCGGTAAGGTTTTCGGGTGTCCTTGGGGGTTTCACACAGTGGGGCATCCCGATCTTGGATGCCCCGCAGGGAGGGATTGCATCGGCCCGGGAATCTTATAGATTCTTTTGCACCCGAGGCAAGCCCAGAAAACCACGCCCCCCCCCCCCCCTGCAAAAAAAAAGAAAATGTTATATATTTTCTTTTTGTTATGTTTCTTGGCTGAACTATTGCGATAAGTAACTGGAGCTCATGCACCAAAGCTTCATGCGCAGTTGGACTGGGATCTAAGGTAAGTGTAGAGGGCGACCTGGGGGTTTCACACAGTGGGGCATCCCGATTTTGGGTACCCCGGGGGAGGGAATCGATCAATTAGGGTTAGCCGCTAACCTTAACCCTAGGACAGAAAGTACACCTAAACATCCTTAAAAACACACATATAATACATATCAATAAAAAAGAAAATACTTTTATCTGTGCACAGAACTACCAGCACCATGCTAGAAGGACAGCGGGGATGCAGCGGCCCACACATGCGCTGTTGGACTGGGATGTAAGGTAAGTGTAGAGGGCGACCTGGGGGTTTCACACAGTGGGGCATCCCAAACACCCCCAGGACGCCCTATTCACCTTACCTTACTCCCGGTCCAACGGCGCATGAGTGGGCCGCGGCCGCATCTCGCGCTTCTCTCTAGCAGGGTGCCATTTGTGAATGGCCGGTGCAGGCGTGCTCCCTGTTAGAGAGAAGCGCGAGATGCGGCCGCCAGCGTGCTCGGAGCCGCTGTGGTTGTATGTCCCTTGGACGTGCATACCACAGGGGCTCCGAGCGCACTGATTGGACGAGCGGCCGCGCATGTGCCGTAGGAGCGGGGTGATGTGAGTTTTATCAGGCGTTCTGGGGGGTTTCACGCAGCGGGACATCCCCGATCGGGGTGCCCCGAGGGAGTGGACCAAAACCCAGGATAGTGAAAATCCTGGGTGTTGGTCCACTTTAAAACAATCTAAACACTTTGAATAGGCAAATGAATCATTTATTGGTGCAGATCTGCATGTTACACCTCACAGAGGGACAAAAGAGAACAACGAGGGACAGGGGGACATGGACCCAAAAGAGGGACAGTCCCTCCAAATCAGGGACACTTGGAAGGTATGAAATACTCACCTAACAGAAGGGCCTCTTCTCCACTGTCCACATGAAAAACCTTGCCTAAACCTAACTAATTATTTTTTACTCAGCGCCGCCGTCACTTACCGCCACTGCCGCCTCTCAGATTCTTCCCCGCCTGGCTGTCGCAGTCTCAGTCCTCCGGGTCCGCTCCGCACTGTCAAATGCGGAAGCTGTGCTACGAGGTCGGCTCCGGGGGGGGGGGTTGGGCTGGGTGCGGGGGCAGAAACGAGGCTGCTGCTTGGAGGAGGGGGGGGGGACGCGTCGCGGAGGAGGAAATGAGGCTGTTGATTGGAGGAGGGGGGGGACGAGTTTGGAGGAGGACTTGGCTGCGCGGCCTGCGTTTGTGAGCATTGGCGGTGGCGCGCACCCATGTTTTTAATGCCCGCATTGCAGGCTAACAATCATGCAGGCATTAAAAACACAGGTGCGCGCCACTGCCACTGTTCACAGGCGACCCAGAGGTTTTTGGTGGAGGCCCCCTGGTTCAGGCAAAGTTGTGGAGGCCCCCCGGTGCAGGCAAAGTGGTGGAGGCCCCGGGGTACGCGCCCCTCGAGCCCCGCCCATAATCCGCCCCTGGCTGCGCCCGAGGCCAGTGCCTCATTCGCCTCATGGCTGCTACGGCTCTGCCTCCACCCCTTCTAGTATCCTCTTACCCAACACAGCAGCAGCAGCACAGCAACTACATTAAATTTTGCACTAATGTCCTTGCCCTGGATAACATCTTAGGGTATCATCTCTGTATGAGCTTGGACAGGGTCTCCTCACTTTGTTTATTGAAATCTGAATAGGAAGAACAATTATGTTTTAATATTGTTAGCTTCCCTACAGGAATTGCCATTGTATTCATTGATTGACTGATACAGATCAGATTCAATCATCATGTTTTATTGAGGCTTTTCGCATAATGGATTTTGCTAGTTGATTTAAAGATTTGAATAGTGGAATGCCAGCACTGGTCCTTAATACAAAATCCAGCTTTATTGTAATCCTTAAAAATTGGCAGACATGCACAGGTTCATAAAAACAATGTAGCAGTCTGTGAAAGCCAGCACTTCAAGTGGAGCTGGACCTTTAAGTTTAACAATTGCCTTTGCCTGAAATATCACTTTAAATATAAATGTATACTTAGCCCTTAGAAATGTATTTATATTAAATTGGGTTATACCATTGTAAATCATCTATTTTATCAATTATTCTTACACATGCTTCAATTGAAAAATAACACAATACTATTATCTGTTTTCTTCTAATTTCAAGGGAAAAACATATGCATTTCATGGAGCATTTCCACCAGCTTGGAATCCAGTTGTGCTTTTGGATTATAATAACCTATGGAGGACAATTGATGAATGGGGAGCAGAGGTATCAGTTCTTGTACATACGTACTGTAATTGTAATTAACACTGATTTTAGCCAGGAATGGATTTATGCTTCTTTTATGCTGTCTAGTCTAACCTTCTTAAATGTTCTTTATCTTTCTTCCCTCTTATCCTACTGTACAAACATATCCTGAGGCTCATAATCTCTGTGTTATGTTTCAACCTTTTTCCTTCTTTTAATGCTCCAGATAAAACTTAATGGGCGATTGCAAGCCAACTTCAGTGTTCATATGACTACCAACACCCCTAGCAACGTTAATATGGAGGAACTAGTGAAAAATGCCCCAACTGACTTAAAATCCAGACTTATGTGGAGTTTAGGTGCCATCATCCAAGAGATGTAGTACGTCCTTGGTACAACTTAGAATCTAGCAGGAGAAATCTCTGTTTTATACTGTTTAATTAGGTAATGGACATATTAGTAACATAGTATGTAAGACTTTAATCCATCCAGTTCAGCCTATTTAACTCCTTCCAGTGGTCTAGTAGCCATAGCTGGAAATGTTATTACATGCCAGAAAGGCATCAAGGCCACTTTTGAAAGTTTTTACTGTATCCATCATTACTACCTCCTCTCGCAGCGAGTTCCATAGTCTCACTGCTCTTACAGAGAAGAATCCCCTCCTATGTCGGTGGAGAAAGCACCTTTCCTCTAACCTTAGTGGATGCCCTCGGGTTATAGTTACACTCCGGGGTATAAATAGATTGTGGGACAGATCTTTGTATTGACCCCGAATATATTTATACATAGTTATTAGATCACCCCTCAATCATCTTTTTTCTAAACTAAATAAACTTGGACAATCTTTCAGGGTACTCTAGCCCCCGCACTCCTTTTATTAACTTTGTTGCCCTTCTTTGAACGCGCTCCTGTTCTGATATGTCCTTTTTAAGCACAGGTGGCCAGAACTGTACACAGTATTCCATATGGGGTCTGACCAGTGACTTGTACAGGGGTAAAATGATGTTCTGGTCATGAGCACCTATGCCCCTCCTGATGCACCCCATGATCCTATTTGCTTTGGCAGCAGCTGCCTGGCATTGATTACTACAGTTGAGCTTATTGTCAACTAAAACCCCTAGGTCCTTTTCCATTGTTGTTTTACCAATTGTTTCTTTATTTAGTGTGTTATCATGACACAGATTTCTCCTTCCCATGTGCATAACCTTACATTTATCTGTGTTAAACTTCATTTGCCATTTAACTGCCCATGCTTCCAATTTATCTAAATCTGTTTGTAGCTGCCTGCTGTCCTCTTTTGTTTTAATTACTTTACTCAGCTTAGTATCATCTGCAAAGATTGAGACTTTACTGTTTAATCCATACCCAATGTCATTTAAATATATATTGAAGAGAATTGGTCCCAGAACTGACCCTTGTGGTACTCCACTAGTAACAGTGACCCAATCTGAGTGTGTACCATTGATAACCACCCTCTGCTTCCGATCATTAAGCCAATTTCCCACCCATCTGCAAACGTTTTCCCCCAGTCCAAGCATTCTCATCTTTTGTACCAGCCTTTTATGTGGCACAGTATCAAATGCTTTAGAAAAGTCAAGATATATGATATCCAATGACTCCCCCTGATCCAATCTTGAACTTACCTCCTCATAAAAGCTGATTAGGTTTGTCTGGCAGGAGCGATTCCTCATAAATCCATGCTGATATGGAGTAATAAGGTCATTTTCCCCAAGGTGCTCCAGGATAGTATCCCTTAAGAAACCTTCAAACAGCTTGCCCACCACAGATGTAGTTCCCGTCTAGATCCCTTTTTGAATATTGGCACCACATTTGCCAAGCGCCAATCCCTCGGAACAGACCCTGTAGTTATTGAGTCCACAAATATTAGAAATAACGGCTTGTCTATTACTGTACATAGCTCCCTTAAAACATGAGGATGTATGTCATCTGGTCCCGGTGATTTATCGATTTTTATATGCTGCCAATATTACCTATTGGCAGCATATATTTAACAATTCTTTATCACCCTGCTTTAGACCCAGTTCCTTTTATTCATAGACATATGTGGATCTTGATGCACCTTCAATCAAAAGGCCCAGTATCTCTTTCAGGATAAATCAAGAGCCTAATTTTTTGTGTCTGACAGGAGATGCTTGTGCAGCACATTTTTGTCCTTTCCTTCCAGGGCCCTGTTGCTCTATCTACTACTTTTCCCTTCAAGAAGCCTTCTCCCACATTTATGCAGAGTGGAAAGAGGCCTAATGCTGGCACGGTACAAATTCTGAGATGTGTGATCCAACTTCCATATACATAGTATAGATGCATAAACAGATTTCAGACTCGTGACAGTATGTACTGATTTCCACTCCCGCATTACAGATGGGCCTAGGCAATCAACTTTCTAAGTCAAACATTTTGCAATAACTTTGACATACCTATGTTAGAATGTTAGAAGGTGTCACTGGCTATAGTAATGATTTCTTACTTTGTATACAGTTACAGTTAAAATTGTTAATATAGTTACTGTGAAAGTATATTAAATGTTTGCCTTAGTCATCTGTGTTGTATCAAACGTTTGGCAGTTCTTGCTAGTGCAACCCTTTTAAAGTCAGCACTCCTTGATGTTCACTGGTAGTGTTTTATGTTTAAAGTCTTTGACTAATATTGTTAGGCAGTAGCATACATTGTATTTAATGTCTTGTTCATAAGGACAGTGCAGTTGTGTTATGGGAAGTTTTATGTGGTTTTAAAAAGACTTCAGGGACAGTCAATATGGGATACCGAGCTGTGTGAAATCCTCTGGAATTGCTGATATGCTCATCTTGCTGGCAATCACACGACCCACAGGTGCATGTGCTAATGCTTCCTCTGGCACCCAGTCTTTCATGCTGGATGGCGACAAGGGTGCCACTAATACACCCGGCATCAAAAACTATCTATCCAATTTCAGCTTGTTTTTTTTTTTTATATTTTAATGGAAGGAAGAGGAATTCAGGGGTGACAGGCTCTGTCATCCCTGATAGACTAAACCTGTCACCCCTTAATTTGATTCCTACCATGAGAGAATAAACCACAAACTTGGCAGGATTTTTTTTCAGTTCGAGTTTATAAGTGACCCTCCTCTCATTAGCTGGCTCATTACACAATTTAAACAATTTTGTGATAGTTCTCCTTTAAGCAGTGGACATGATCTGGATACCATTACTTGGAACACAATAATTGAGCTGACAGAACAATCAGATATTACAAATTATTGATTGTATGTGTTTCAGAGAAGGCCAACAAGTAACGCTGTTAGGTGAAAAATATGCCAGATTCTTGATTGTTAATTTTACCTTCTAGATTCCAGTTGATGCACCATGGAAAGCTCCTCATGCAGCAGAATGGGACCAAATGACAATGACACAGTTTATTGAAAAAGTTTGCTGGACAAAGTAAGATATCTAAATAACATTATTTGTACTATATTAATTTAATGTAGTTGTTAAGGAGCTTGTATACTCCTTCATACATAAAGTTAAAGTGAAGGTTCTGTGAAATTCCACAGTCCTCAGAGTGGTTAGAAATGGGGCAGAGGAAGCGTAGTAATGTGTCACCAACAGACTTGTGATCAACTCTTTCAAAACATGATTTAAGTTGATCATATATACTTACAACATGCTACGAATACCACCTCAGCAATATCCAAAAGTGGAACAGAGATACAGTGCCTAGGGAACAACATATTTCTGGTGGTCAATATAGTTGATACCCTCAAATGTGACAAGATCATCTACAATGTCCTAAAAAGTTTTGAGGCAGCTGAAGAAGGCTTTCTTAGGAAGATCTTCATGAAATTTTATAATGTAATCATCAGCTCAGTCCTGCGTTTTTCCTCCTCTTACTGGTTTTCACAAGCAATTGAGATAAGATCAGACCTAAGAGTGGCTTCTACCCCATCTACATTTGTTCACTCAACGAAGACCACCCTATGGGTAGCATTATTAGAACATTTTTTTTACTTTAGATTCAAAAACTTACTGAGATAAGTTAATCCCAACCAATGGGCACCCAAATTTACACTTGCTTCAGTACATAATTAGCATGACCCCCACCGTGTTGCAGTGCGTTGATGTATTGCATTGTAATTAAAGGGAAGTTCCATTCATTCCGCCTATTGATCTCAATGGGAGAACACTATACCAAGGGTGGCCAAAGGGCTCCCCTGATCTGCGGTCTGTTGAGTGAGTCCACAAAATAAATGAAAGGCAATAACACATAATAATAATGCTACAATGCAGTAAGACAGTTTTGCAATAGGTAACCCTCCAAGGATTTTGCCTTATGACAGTCATTGTGCCTAGTTGTAAAATACTTGTTAATACTACTTGAACATAATATTTTCTTTTTTTTTCAGAGCTGCTAAGAGATTTGCAAAGTTGTTTGTTAATGTGAATGTCACCTGTGAAACACAGCATGTTTCTGTTCTCTGGTTTCTTTGGTATGTAAAGCTTTGCGGTGGATCACAACGCATATTTTCTACGGAAAATGGAGGTCAGGTAATTTATTATCTATATCATATCTTTTTTTGTTTAATGGATATAGGCGTGATCATATATGCACGTACTAAAAGTCTTACTAAATAAAGTAGTCAAACCATAATTTTGAGCTCAGCCCTTTGGCTTCGTCAGGCACCATTTTTAGTCCCGAGTATCTTGTCGTGCAGTCCCCTAAATGCTACAGTAAGTCAACTCAATACTGATATTACATAATTAGCCATTACCAAATATTTTATGAGCTTCAGTTGCATGATTTCTCTTAATGAATAACTGGGCCTGCTCTACTCGAGCAGTGACCAGAAGGGGGTGATATCTGCAATATGAGTTTTCTTAATGATGCTGTATTGTGAAAATGTATATAAAAATAAATAAAGTATGTAGTAGTCACCCAATAGCTAAAGAAAAAATGTATATCTTATACTGAAAAATGGAAATTGTATGGGTGATTGTGTGTGGCTCAGTCTATTCACTGAATAGTTGAATCCTCTGGGTTTTAAGCAGTGAGATGTGTGGCAGACAGCTGAGGGGGAGCATCCGACACTTTGTGGGAGATTGCTGGCATGCTCTGAACAAAATATATATATATATATATATATACTTATATACCTATACAACCACCTAAGACTCCAGGCCAGGTTGATTAAGTCTCCCTGGCATGTTCAATTTGGGACTCCCCACTGCATGAACACCCCCAAAACACGTACCCCCACACCACGTTAGGGGGCCATGCCCATGACTTCCTGTAGCCAGGGCTTGCTTCTGCGTACAACCTATCTTAATGGTTGGGCATGGGAGCGTGCTGCAGACTGCAGGGAGGACAATATGCGCTGCAGCTGCTCCTGCTTCCCTAGGTTGGAAAATTCAAGGTTTTAGTCCACTTTAAATGTACCAAGCAGAAATAGTTATTCTGGCCTGAGAATGTGCCACAAACTTCAGGGAGGCTGGGGATGCGGCTGCTCTTGCTTCCCTATCTAGTAATTCTGACCCTATACAAATCCCTTCACTAACTGACTAACTACAAAACCCCCTTACCATGAATGGATAGGCTGTGCATCACTGTTATAAAGCTGCAACACCCAACATTACCCATTGCTCCCATTACCACCTAATATGAGGAAAATAGAGGAAATAACATTTGAGAATGAAAAAATAAAAGATAAAGAAGACAATAAGAAGGGGGAATCATGGAAAGATGGGAGTGGGAGGGAGAGATTAAAGAAAACAAAAATCTGGAAGTGAGGAGGTCTGCAACAGCAGCAGGGGGAACAACATTGAAGGAAAAATGGAATTAGCATGAACATGGGGGGGGGGGGGACATGACAAACTATATTAACCTAAAATGGATTAGAACCTTGCAGCTTTAGGTTGAAAGACTGATGCTATACCAACTGAGCCATCAAAATCAAGGTTACAAAGCATTATACGTTTGATCTAATAGCCTGATAATAGTCAGATTGCTACCTGATTGCCAAGCTGAGAAATAGCTTTTAACTGATTTGCATATCCACCTGCTTCTCTTGCATAATTCAGTATTGGCTCAGTCCTAGTTCTAAACTATGCACAGACCACAAGCCAAGTGTCACATGCTTCCCCTCAGTGGTGTGATGCTACTGGGGGAGGGAAGGAACCCAACGTTAGCCCGTAATGCTGCAGCTTGGAAGTCTGCAATGAACTGAGCCAGACTTCCAACATCCTGTCAGAATTCTCACATAATTTAAGAGATACAGATTTTTTTTAATACATTTATTTTGGTACAGGTTATTTGTGTAAAGAACAAGGATTTATATGGGCAAGTGTGATTTTATTTTATTACTGTGTTATGTTTTAGTGATACAGCTCCTTTACAGGTTCTGTAGAGAATTAACTCCACAGAGAGCAACTAGGATTTACAATGTAACAGATAGAAACAAACACCATAGAGATGCCGAAACTATTGTTGGAATCCCTCTTTGAAATGTTAAAATGTAATTAAAGATTTTGCATTTACTATAACCACTTTGCTAGTTATCGTTTCACCTATATGTGTTATAATTATTTATTTTGTATTAATTTTTGTAAAGTCAGATAACGTTAATATTTTGTTTGTTTTAATTAAGGAAAGAAAATTTGTAGGAGGATCTGGACAGATATCTGAAAAATTAGCGGAACTTCTTCAAGATAGAGTTAAGTTGCAAAGACCAGTGGTCAGAATCGACCAGTCTGGTGAATCTGTTACAGTGGAAACTCTGAACCATGAAATCTATCATGTAAGTACATAGAGATACTTATATTGGTAGCTTTTGAATCAGTGTGGTTTGATTTGGCTTGGGTCAGTGTTGCTCATTTCTCCTGTAATTTGCAGTTTAAACATAAGTAAATTTTAGGGACCGATATTGACGCAGCTGCCAAGCAGACCCTGGAGTTTTTGATGATTAGTCATGTGACCTAATTCTATTTTCCCCATCTTCCTGTTGGGGGGCCCAAAACGATTCAAGTAACACTAAGTAAATGATGTAAGTAGGTCAGCAGCATGCGCTATTTAAATTTACAGTTCATACCTGTGTGGAAATTGTGTGACAAATGGTTTGTCCAGGATCCAAAGCCCTGTTGTTAACCACTGCCTGTCTGAGCATGTCTAAGTGCCAAATCCAGTTGCCGGCTGCTACCACGTCTTCCCTTTGCCGGTTTCAGGCCACTGCCATCTCCAACCGCATACAAGTGCCTTGTCAAAAGTTCAGAATGGATTCCTAAGTCTAGTTGCATGTTATTTCTGGCCTTGTTATTCCTGGTTATTCCTGGACATCAATGACATCAATGTGATCTGTTCACAAATTTAAATCTGCCAGAGAAATCATACTATTTTCAGCTAGTGCCATTGCCATTTAGGTTGGCCAGGGCAGCCTGGGTGTGAAGGTGCTTTTGCCCATTCTGGGAAATATGGAATCCCGGTTCTGTTCTATCTGGTAGAAATTCTGATAAGGGGTCCCTAATTTCAGGAGACTGAAGAGAAGCATGTCATTACTTGTAGCAGTAAACACTGGAACACTGCGTAAATAACCCCAAATCTGCTATGGTAGATTTTAGGGGCAGTCGTGGCCTAGAGGTAAGGAAGCATCTTTGCAACCTGAGGGTTGAATATTAAAAACCTAGCCATGAAACATGACTCAAGTGCTCTTGAGCAAGGCACCTAACCCTCCAACTGCTCCTTGGGCACCATAATTAGACCAGCCCACCACTCTGGGCATGTGTATAATCACTGCACGGATGGGTTAAATGTGGAGGCAAAATTCATATGCCTGTGCAAGCATACAGTGGCCACCAACACTATATTGATTTTGAGTTAGGGGCAGCAGTTTGCAGCAAATCACTGTGCATGAGGGTACTGGGTCTACTGAACCTGGTTTAGTCCTCCATAGAGCAATTACCATATTCCCATTTTCATATCAGACCTCTAGAGCTTCACATCCTGGCAAAATGTCTGCAGGTTGTCTCCCAAGGCCTGAATTAGCAGCTATATTTCTCTCAGCTCTCCCACGAATGCCAGACTTTTAGTTCCCGAGCCACTGGACATTCTAAGTGCAGTGGTAGGAGAGATAAAAGATTTTCCCTATCAATGTGTTAGATTTGAGGGTTATATTGCTCGCCCTGTAACAGTGACCCCTGCCTTTGCAAGGGCACCTGCTCAGAGTCAGACAATTCCACAGCTGTGGACTACGTCAGTCATAAGGTGGCACAGGAAACGGGGGTGCTATGTCAGAACCTCATCTGATTCTTAAGTGGGCAGAAAATAACCTTCTAGCTCAATCGTCACTCCGCATTCTAGGATGTGTTGGCATAATACCTGATTTACAACCGCTGTAGGTTTTATGATGGGGAATAGGCTCTAGCAATGTGTGTGTTCATCAAGCTCTGCTGCATGTCCTGGACATTGTATGCTTTGTAGAAGACTCTCTGGCCCTTCGATATGGATCATTTGGTCACACCCTGAACAGAGTGTGAATAATTCTCATGATATATTCCAAGCTTCATAAGATCCTGTTAAAGGGGGTTTTAACTATTCTGGTCTCAGATTGGCCATGAATGACATGGTATGTAGATATGGTCAACCTGTCTTTAAATGGACTTTGGAATGTCCAGATCTGCAACCTTTAGGTTCTTTCAAGAACACAATATTACAGTGAAGGGCTTTGATAACATGACAAACCAGTGAGTTAGGATAGTTGTGCCCACCTACCTTGTGTCCCAGAAACGTATCCATTGTCTACTATAGAGATTGGAGACCCTATTTATGATGGTGTGAGAGCTCAGAGGCCTTCCCAGGTCCTGTTTTATTTCTAAGATCTTGACCTATGTGTGATCATAATTAGAGGTGGGGAGCTCCCTGTGCACACTGAAGGGACAGACCTCTGCCATGTCCATTTTTTGACCAAGACCTTTATATAGTGGGCCATTAACCTGGCTCTGCAGAATAGGTTTCCCTTAAAGACTTAGGATGTAAATCTAGTGCTCTAGGCCTTGCAACTGCCTCTGTTTTAATTTCTGGATTGAGTACCCTTGGCCATGCTCTCCAGAAGCATTGCCTTTCTTATAGCCATTACACTGGTAAGGCAGGTCGTAGTTGGCAGCTTTTCTTGCTGATGCTCCCTACATGGTACTCTGCTGTGATAAGAGTTTTCTTGTTTGAAACCAGACTTCTTCCTAAAGTGGAATCACCTCTCATGTAAAGTCAGGATATTGTGGTCCATTTTTTTGTTCTGCTTCTTTGTGAGCCATACTCCCTTGTACCTTTTAAAGTGGTCAGAACTTTCAAGCTTTAGCTGGACCTCAGAAAGTCTGATGTCCTGTTTCTTCAACCATCAGTAGGTGGATTAGAAAGTAGTGGAGGTGACTACTCACTCCACAAGGGCATATGGGTTCTCATGGGATTCCCACCACCAGCCACCAGATCTTTGGTTCATACCATTGCAAGTTTCTAAAATGTTCAAAAGTTGGCATCTGCTGAATGCAGCTTTTGGTCACAAGATATTGCAGGTATCCTTCTGCATTTGCATCTGACTTGTATCCCAATTAGGTATAGTTGTTATAATGTCTATACTTTCTATGAATTCAGACATCAAATTGCCTTTTTTGACCTTGGATGGTACTGCTTTGGGACATTCGACTAATATTTATCTGTTTAGGCCCCTGTATAGAACATGCACTTTTCATTCAGATCACGTCTTACATCTGAGTATGTGTATTTGAGCTGGGTGAGCTATGGATGGGGTAATCTATGGGTGGCACTGCTTGCGAGCTTATTTCTCCTGGTTATACCCAATGTTACTTTAATAATCCCTACAGGATTTCATAAAAATTTCAGAAAAATGATTTTAAGGTACTCACTCAGATAACACTTAACACCTAACTCTTTTCTATTAAACCGGACCTTCACATGATTTATTGAAAAGCCCAAACCCTTAAAAAACGATTCCTCAGCATCTAAAGTAAATATATTTTAAGTTTTTAGTCACTTACTTATTATTCTTTCCCCAACTGTGCTGCAACTCTGTTCAGGACTCTAAGATACGGGCGCTGCCATCTTGAAACAGAAGCATCACATTTACTGAGGAGAGGAGAGCGGGAAAAAGTGCAGGGGGCGGGTTATAGCTGTGCTTTGCTCAGACAGAGCAGAGCTGGGGTCAGGCAAAGGACAGCAATCCCAGAATGCAGAGCGACACAGTCAGAAGGCACTTCCTGTTTCCAGGCTGCCTGATGTTCCATGAGCCGCCATCTTGGATGTTTAAAGGCTCATAACTTGCAGTAGATGCAGGTAGGATGATTTTTAATGTGAGCAATCTGTATGTACAGGGTGTGGGAAACATATAAGATAGACTCTTATTGAGAGTGAAGGACCACTTTAAGCTACCTCCTTGACAAAGAGAAATAACTGTTAAAACTGACTCATGAGCAGATGCTTGAACAGCTTTTCCCAAACTTTTTTTCAGTTTTTCCGGCCTGTTGCCCCTGAAACACACCCCAACAACAAATGACATCTAATGTGACCAAATGTCTCTTCAGTGGTGCATAGCTGTGGCTGTAAGTGATCTCTTAACGATTGCAACTATGATCCTGTACTTCCTCCTAATTGCCTGGGCATCCCTCTCTGCAACACCAAGATCACGTTAGCCACAATGCAAGGCCCATTGCCATAGAAATGGTTACTGTTTCCACATTCTTGTATGGGAGACCACTTGTAGATAGTGGAAACCTGTGCACCAATCAGCTCTGCCCCAGGACTTATCCTGGTAACTCTGCCTTCCGAAGTCTTCCTTTTAGGGAATGCATGATAAATCCTTCTAAATACTGAAGTTCTGAACCTCCATGCAATTTTAGTGAAATTGGGTGATTTAGCATGCCTAACCTGCCTGACAAGGAGGAGTTTTGAAGGCAGTAGCCTAACGTGCAGGGATTCCTGAACCTTTTGTCTCCAAGATGTTGAAGCAGCCCTTTAGTTTAGTCAGTTCCCCATGTTCTGCCGTTGAATCTCTTGTCAGTGCTACCCTGTTTCTTTTACATTTTTCATTAATTTGCACCTACTGTTCTTGGTTCATTCACTTGGAACAGGGCAGGCAAAAGGTCGCCAATGGGATTAGAAAGAAAATGGCAGTTTAGTGCTTACTCTATAATGCTATTACTTTTTCATTGAGCAAACCTTTTATTTCGGCCTCCAACCCGGAACCAGTCATTAATAATGTGATTAGGGTGATTTCTGAAGATGTCATCTCACGTGATTGAGCTGTGCTTTTTCAGTGTCTTATCTACTAAGCTGAGCACCGTTAATGGTGCTAGGACTGTTTGACTGCCTTGGACCCCCTACAAGTATAGAAAAAACATAAGAGTACACTAATGCTTTATCACCAAAAATGTGAAATGGCCAACACTAGATTGCTATTATGTGTTTTTTCCAGGCCAAGTATGTGATCAGTGCCATACCACCTTGTCTGACTACCAAAATCCATTTCAACCCAGAGTTGCCAGCTGTTAGAAATCAGTTAATACAGAGAATTCCAATGGGGTGTGTTATTAAAACCATGATGTACTACAAGGAAGCCTTTTGGAGGAAGATGGGTAATAATTATATTAAATAATGTGATTTTGTATGAACTTTAAGGGGAGATCTTAGTGATATGGCTGTTGTTGCTAATCTCCTTTCTGACTGTCATGCTGGACCCTATATAATTTTAATATTAAAGGACCCACAATCTCAATGCCTCAATCTTGCCCCAAAATGTGACTCCTTTAAATCACTCTTAATAATGCCTTATGAGTTAACTGATATGCTGCCATAAGAAACAGCGTTTAGCCGTAATCATCTGGACAGCCAGTGAGGTGCAACTTCCTAAGAAGAGGGAGAGTGTCTGAATGATAGGCTGGGAATTTCTTTGTGCACTTGGACATGAATATTGGTGTATTATTAGCTAGGAGGTTTGACTAGCCCCATATAAATCAAAATCATATGGTTCAGTATTTCTACATTTGTTATTCAATTTTTTTGAGTACCATCTATTCTATACCATCTAGCACTCTTTCTTATACTTTATCAAACATGGTGTTGCACATTTGTCTATTTCATGATAATGAATTATGTGCACATGATTCTTATTGGTGAGATGGATGCAATATTATAGTTTGCTATTACAAATAACATTTTATAGAGCAGAATCTTGGCGTCCTCAAAGTGGGACAGTTTAAACAAGTTTGTGGGTGAGCATAGGGGTGTGGTTTAGCATTTGGATTAATTACGGGTCACATGCTCTAAGAATATTTTATCCATTAAAGATGTTGGTGATTGAGCCCTTGCTTAAAAATCCATGCATTCCACTACCACCATAAAACCATTGAGTCAGAGCAGTTGTAAACCACCCAGACATTCAGCATTCCGTGTTCGTGGGACAGTCTTCCCCATGTCAGCAAAGTGGGACATTTAGGTGTTACCAGAGTTTTCGGAGGGACAGTGGGCATCAAAGTGAGACTGTCGCACTAAAAGTTGGACATCTGGCCTGTTTATCCGAGCACCACTTGTGGCTCCTTGCCATATCAGACTATATCAGACTTTACTATTACCTGTGTATGGGATGAACTATACCATTCTTTTTTTTGACTATAAGTTCTTGACCTGGATCTATAGATTCCTGGTTGTATAAATCCATATATGTAGAACATTTGGAAGATTACTCATAGAAGGACTATTCCTTATTTCCTGTACCCCAACTGGAAACACATTTTGTCTTTATTATACGGTATGTAAGTCTACAGCATAGGCTTCATCAACTAGGAGGACTCTATACAGATGGGCAAATGTACCCCAGACTGCAAATTTACCAATTCTACATGCAAGTATTCACCATTATACACAACCAGGCATACATAAGCCATGCCCACCCACTATCATCAAGTATGGCTCACGGGTTTGCATACCGTGGCTTTGAGGAACCACCAGCGCAAGATTCCCCACAGTGTAAAACTCCTGGGGTTCCCATATAGTTTCCTTGATCCCACAGCTGCGGCAAAGCTTTGCTGCCCTCCAGCAACACCCCACAGCATCCTTGCTTCCTTTGGCCTGAGCAGCCCTGCTGGCAAAAGTTCTAGTCTACAAAAGTGTGTATAGCGGGGAAGCCACCAGAGGACTCTACATGCACTGAGGGATTGTGCATCAAGATGCAAGTAGAGGGTAACCAGGGTGTTTAATTCTCATCAGGATGCCCCCATGACGGAGACATGGGTTTTGGTCGCAGTGTAATGGATAAACTGTTTATGTGCTATAGTAAATCTTTTAAAACATTATACTGCCATATGTTTTGTTAATTGGATAAATAAATGCTAATATCAACAAAATATAAACCTGTATAGCCTGAAAAATTATCAATGTATTATTTTCTTTTAAGATTACAGTGGAGCTACATTCATTGATGATGAGAATACTCCTGTTGAGATTACTTTAGATGACACTAAGCCTGATGGTTCCTGCCCAGCGATCATGGGGTAAGCATGTGGCTACTAATACCTCTTACATTAAACTAAAATGTCCCTGTTCTGATTATTGTGCATACTTTTGTAAAAATCACCATATGGAGGCTTCTGGAGGCTTCTGATTATTGTGCATACTTTTGTAAAAATCACCATATGGAGGCTTCTGGGGAGGCTAATGTGCTTGGAGTTCCTTCGGGACAAGCCCGGCTGAGTGTTGCCTGTGGGGTTTATAAGTGAAGATGTCAGGGTATGTGTAATCTGCGCCCAGCAGGTACTTGCACTGCAGTCTGGGTCGCCTTCTATGGGCCCTGGCGCGGCGCCCCCTCTGGCTTCAACTACCCCCCACGCTTGCATTTGACCCCCAGCAAGGGGCATACTAGTGGTGAGTCTCAATCGGATTTGGCTGCACGGGTGGCCAGCATTGAAAAGCATATTGCTGGGTTGGGCCCGTGTAAGGCTTCTGCCAAGAAGCGGCATCTATTCCCCGCTGTTTCCCTCTTCCCTGTTGAGGCTGAGGAATTTTTTGACATCTCGGGTTATGGTCCCCTTGAGGACGGGGGACTATTCTCTGATTCAGAATCATCTGAGGAACAACCAAGGGTGTATGGTGATACCGGGTCTCCTTTTGGAGAAGACCAATGGTCCTCAGATGACACTCATTTTTGAGGTGCTTTGTATTTCCCCTCCTGCCATGGCTCCGTAGCAGCAGGGTGAGCTTTTTCATACAGTGAAGCCACGCTTGGAGTTCCCTGAGCAGACTCACTTTAATAATCTGGTGCTCAAGGAATGGGAACGGCCTAGCAAGCTACCTGGGGTGCCCAAGAGTTGGGACAAGAGGTATCCCTTTCCTGCTGATGTGATTAAGCGTTGGTCATGTCCTCCCGAGCTGGACGCGCCTGTTCTGGGGTTGTCAAATACATCTGTCATGCATTCTCCTGACACTACTACCCTGCGGGATGGTGAGGACCAGCGCATGGACCAACTGGCTTGTCATGCCTTTGCCTGTGTGGGGACTGCGCTGCGCCCGGTTTGTGCCTCTGCCATTACAGCTATTGCTATTAAAGGGCTGCTTAAGAGTCTCTTAGATGGGGCTTCTGATGTTGCGGGAGGAGAGGAGTATAGATCTCTCCTGCTTTTCTATGAATTTGTTTCATATGTTCTATCTGCTATGGATGATGCCATTAGAATGTGTGGGCGGACGTCTGCTCTTTTAGTGGCTATACGTCGCTCTGTCTGGCTGCGTCAGTGGGTAGCTGATAACGCTGCTAAGAAGGCTTTCACTGGTTTTCCCTTTAAGGGTCTGCGCCTCTTATGTGAAAACTTGGACTTGTTTGCCAGGGGTGGTAGGTTACCTCAACGTAGGAGGCCTTCTCAGCCCTTTCGGGGGACTGGTGCCTCTCTCCCCTCCTTCCGCGCTACCAGGGCTGGTCGAGGAGCTTCCTTTGCTGGAGCACGTGGAGATTATTGGGGCAGGGGCAGAGAACGTGGCCGCCCCGGCCTCTCCTGGGGTCCCAAGTCCAAATCCTCCCCTAAGCCCCCTCAGGCATGAGGAGGCGCCCTCACCCATCCGGGTGGGGGGATGGCTTCGGCTCTTTGCTCACTTCTGGAGGCGACGTGTAGCAGACAGATGGATCCAGGAGGTGGTTTCCTCCGGTTACAAGATAGAGTTTGCAGCCTGGCCGCCCCCAAGATTCCTCAGATCCCGGATGGCTCAAAACCCCCGGTCAGCTCAGTGCCTGCGCCTTGCGGTCCAAAACCTTCTGGATTTGGGGGTCATCTGCCCTGTACCTTTCAGGGAAAGGGGCAGAGGCTTCTATTCAAATCTTTTCACGGTCCCCAAAAAGGACGGTCCCTCAGGCCCATCTTGGATTTAAAGTGTCTCAACAAGTTTGTCAGATTCAAGCATTTTCTCATGGAGACCCTGCGCTCAGCTGTCAATTCACTGCGCCCAGGCGACTTCATGACCTCAGTAGACATCAAGGACGCTTACCTTCATGTACCAATCTTTCCAGGTCATCAGAAATTCCTCAGGTTTGCTCTGGGAGATCAGCATTATTAATTTGTGGCACTGCCTTTTGATGGCGGTGACCACACTAGAGTCATTCGGCTGGGTGATCAACCATCCCAAGTCTTCTCTGTTACCGTCTCTGGTGAGGTCCTTTCTGGGCATGACTCTGGATACATCTCAGGTCAAGGTTTTTCTCCCCCAACAGAAGGTGGAGAGTCTTCAAGCTCAGGCCCAGTTTCTTCTTTCTTGTCCTCATCCCTCCATCCGGCAGGGGATGCAACTGGTGGGCCTGATGGTGTCTTGCTTCGAGGCGGTGCCCTATGCTCAGTTTCACATGAGACCTCTGCAGCTGCACCTCTTATCATTGTGGGATCGGGACCCTGTGTCCCTGGATCTGGTGTTTTCTCTGCCCCCCCTGGCCAGACGGTCCCTCTCGTGGTGGCTGGACTCAAGGAACCTCTTGGTGGGCAGAACCTTTCTGTCCCCTGGGAGACTGTAACCACAGATGCCAGTCTGACAGGTTGGGGGGGTTTCTGGAAGTCCTTGAAATTCCAGGGTCAGTGGGGCCCCCAGGAGGCCCATACTCCTATCAACATTCTGGAACTGAGGGCGGTACGGTTGGTTCTCACCCAATTGACCCCTCAACTTTGGGGTCGGGCTGTTCAGATCCGCTCGTACAACCAGATGGCGGTTGCCTACCTCAATCATCAGGGAGGGACCCTGGAGCAAGAGGCCCCTCAAGGAAGTGTCTCTGATTCTGTCATGGGCGGAGGAGAATGTTCCCTGCATCTCGGCAGTGTATATCCCGGGGGTGGAAAAATCTGGAGGCGGACTCCCTGAGCAGGGGGATTTCTCGTCAGAGAGAATGGTCCCTCAGCAGCAGGGTGTTTCGCTCTCTGTGTCACCGCTGGGGTCAGCCGGATGTGGATCTGTTTGCGTCCCATCACAATCACAAACTTCCAATCTTTGTCTCTCTGTCCCAGGATCCTCTGGCCTTGGCCATGGATGCACTAGCATTGTCTTGGAAGAGCTTTCAGCTCCTCTATGTGTTCCTTCCGTTTCCTCTGCTGGGCAGGGTGCTGCGCAAGATAGCCCAGGAGGGGGTGCCAACCATCCTGGTGGCCTCCTGTTGGCCAAGAAGGGTGTGGTTCGCAGACATCGTGCAGTTGGCAGTAGATCAGTACGTCCTTGCCAAGGACCCAGATCTGCTCACTCAGGGACAGCTGTGTCATCCCAATTTACAAACGCTGGCTTTGACGGCTTGGCTGCTGAAACCTCCATCTTGATAGAAAAGGGGTTGCCTGACTCTGTGGTTGACACCATGATTAGGGCTAGGAAGAAGTCCTCGTCCTTTATCTATTACAGGGTCTGGCATGCTTAGATTGCCTGGTGTGAGTCTAAGTCTTTCCCCTGTAGGGTGTTTTCTATTCCCAGGATTCTGTAATTCTTGCAGCATGGTTTGGATTTGGGCCTTCAACTTAGTACCCTCAAGGGCCATGTTTCAGCCTTGGCTATTTTCTTCCAAAGGTCTTTTGCCAACCACCATTTGGTTAAGACTTTTTTCCAGGGGGTTACTCACATGCGCCCGCCACGTAAGCCTTTGTTACCAGTCTGGGATTTGAATTTGGTTTTATCTGCCATGCAGGGTTCTCCTTTTGGGCCTATTCGTGAGGCTGCCTTGCCTATTTTGACTCTTAAGGTAGTCTTTTTGGTGGCTATCACTTCTGTTAGGCGTGTTTCTGAGTTGGCGGCGCTTTCTATTAAACCTCCTTACTTTGAGAGACACCAGGACAGGGTGGTGTTTCGGTTCAAGCCAGATTTCTTGCCTAAGGTTGTGTCTGCATTTCATCTCAATCTGGACATTGTCTTGCCTTCCTTGTTTCCTAATCCTAGTAACCCTAAGGAGAGGGTATTACATTCTCTGGACGTGGTTAGAACTTTAACATTTTATCTGGTAGCTACTGAATCCTTCAGGAAGACTGATGCTCTTTTTGTTATTCCTTCTGGACCTAGGAAGGGTTTGCCTCCGGCTAAATCCACCATAAGTAAGTGGATTCGTCAGGCGGTGATACAGGCCTATTCTGCTAAGGGGAAGTAGCCTCCCTTCCACCTTACTGCTTATTCTGCCTATACTGCTTATATACTGCTATTGGATGTCCCATGTGTAAGGATTATTCTGGAACAGGACATGCTGTATACTTGGAATAATACAATTCTGTGAGTACTCACCTGTAGAATTGGTATTATAAGTATACAGCACGTCCTGTTCCACCCTGCCCCTTGTTATCATTGTTCTTAGTTACCTCTGTATGATGATTGTTTATTTTGATTCTTATTCATTTTTTATTCTCCCGGCTTCTTGTTAACTGCTTGTCAATACTGGGAATTAGTGGGAGGTTCCTGGCTATTTAAGGGGCCGGGAGTGGCCACAAGTCTTTTTCTGCAGTCCAGCGCCATCTTGTGGATGCATAACCCATGTTGATTATTCATTCATGATTATTCTGGAACAGGACGTGCTGTATACTTATAATACCAATTCTACAGGTGAGTACTCACAGAATTGTATTTTTTTATGGTCTGGACTCTGTGGAGGAAGGTGAGTTGCCAGATGATTCACGCTCCACGGTGGATTATTCTGCTGGCGATGACAGTATGTCTGGCTCTTCCTCGGACGAGGACACGTGGCTCCCGGATGATACGGAGAAATTGCTTTCCTCAGTGTTTGATACACTACACATTGTCCCTCCCAGAGCGGCTAAGAGGAAGCAGCGAGATTTGTTTAGGCCAGAGAGGCAAAGGCGGGTCTTCCCGGAGCAGGTCCACTTTTCTAACATGATCCTTAAGGAATGGGAAAGGTCTAACAAGTTACCGTCGGTTCCTAAGGGCCTGTATAGGCGGTATGCCCCGCGGTGGATCCTCCCGTGTCGGGGTTGTCCAACACTACTGTTATGCCATCTCCTCACAATGCTTCCTTACGTGACCCTGCTGACAAGCGCATGGATCAGCTGGTCTGCCATGCGTTCACCTTTGCTGGTGCCCTGTTTCGCCCTGTGTGCCCCTCGGCGATTGTCTCTCTAGCCAACAGAAGGAAGGTGAGACACCTTGTGGATAGAGCTAAGGCTTGCAAGCGGGCGGAGGAGTATAAGGAACTCAAGGCCTGCTTGGATTTCGTTGGCTTCATTGTTACTGCCATGGACGATGTGGTCCGGCCTTGGATTTCGGCCTTGCTTGTTGCTCTCAGCTGCTCACTCTGGCTGCGGCAATGGTCGGCTGATGCGGCTGTCAAGAAGTCTCTCACGAGTATCCCTTTTGTGGTAACAGGCTGTTCGGGGAGCGCCTGGACCTTTTGGTCAAGGATGGTAGACTGCCTCAGAGAAGAAAGCCTGCTCGGTCCTTTCAGAACCTCTCTTCCTATGGTTCCTTTCGAGAAGGAAGAGGTTCTTCATTTCCAGGTGGCCGCAGATACCTGGGGCAGAGGTAGGTCCCACTGCCGACCCAACCCCTCCTGGGGAGCTAAATCCAAGCCCCCTACCAAGCCCTCTCAGGCATGATCCGGGTGGGGGGACGGCTTCTGCTGTTTGCTCAGATCTGGAGGCGGCACGTCTCGGATTCAGGAGGTAGTGTCCTCCGGTTGCAAGATAGAGCTGGCAGCCAGGCCGACCACAAAATTCCTCTGTTCAAGGATATCCCGAAACCCACTAAAGGCCCAAGCCTTGAGAACGGCTGTGCTACACCTCCTGTGGATAGGTGTGATTTGCCCTGTACCTCGGCAGGAACAGGGTCAGGGATTTTACTCCAACCTGTTCACGGTTCCCAAGAAGGATGGAACGGTGAGACCAATTCTGGCCCTGAAGGGTCTCAACAAATTTGTACAGACCTTTCCGCATGGAAACATTATGGTCAGCGGAGCGATCTCTTCGGCCCGGCGACTTCATGACCACGGTGGACATCAGGGATGCTTATCTGCACATCCCGATTTTCCAGGGACATCACAAGTTCCTGAGGTTTGCTCTGGAGGATCAGCATTACCAGTTTGTAGCACTTCCATTCGGGATATCCTCAGCCCCCGTGTGTTCACCAAAGGTGCTGGCGGGCATCATGGCTATTTTGAGGAGCCAGGACATTCGTGTGTTACCCTATCTGGAGGACTTGCTGATTACGGCCCAGTCCCTTCAGCAGGCCGAAAGCGATACTCGGACGATGTTGTCAACCCTGGAGGCATTCGGCTGGGTAATCAATTACCCCAGATCCTTTGTCACTCCCTCAACAGTGAGATCCTTCCTGGGAATGACGATAGACACCGCTCTGGTCAAGGTTTTTCTGCCACAGCAGAAGGTTTTGGGTCTCCAGACGCAAGTGCAGGCCTTGCTGTCTTGTCAGCAGCCGTCGGTACATCTGGGGATGAGATTGGTGGGCCTAATGGTGTCATGCTTCGAGGCGGTGCCCAATTTCACATGAGACCTCTGCAATTGAACCCGCTGACCGGCTGGAATCGGATGCAGGAATCTCTGGAACAAGGCTTTTCGCTGTCCCCCCTGGCCAGGCAGTCCCTCTTGTGGTGGTTGGACTCCCGGAACCTGCTGATGGGCAAGTCCTTTCTGACTCCCCCTTGGGAGATAGTTACCACTGATGCCAGTCTGACAGGCTGGGGAGGCGTTTGGCAGACCCAGAAGATCCAGGGTCAGTGGGGTCCGCAGGAGAATCGCTTACCCATAAATCTTTTGGAGCTGAGAGCGAACCGGTTGGTGCTTCCACGCTTGACTCCCCATTTAAGGGGTTGTGCGATCCAGGTTCGCTCGGACAATCAGATGGCTGTCGCTTACATCAATCACCAGGGCGGGACTAGAAGCAGGAGAGCCCTCAAGGAGGTAACCTAGATTCTGACTTGGGCAGAGGAGAATGTTGTGTAGGCGGGGAAAGGGGAACCAACTACTTCGTTAGTGCCCTTTGCTGGACGCCAGGCATAATGATTGTGCTTAAGTTTGTATGTGGGTCCAACTCCCTAGGGGGAAGGTTAGTCCCTCTTGGGCTTTTTTGGGTGGGAAAAACCTTGTATTTGGGGGAGTTTTTGAACTCTTGTGAAGGGTGTCCCTGGCCCTTCTATTCGTATAATAGGAATTGTAAGGGTCGCTATGATGCTGTACATCAACAGTAAAATAAGTACATTAAGAAAGTAATAACATATGATATTTATTTACAAATCGTGTATTTTGTCCATATTGACAAGATGCAAATAGCAAGTATATTCAGTTTGTAGCAAATAGTTGTTCAAATGGCTGATTACAGCATATACAGTTTGTAGCAAGTAACGTTGTTTGTAGCAAGTATACTCAGTTTGTAGCAAGAAATTGTTCAAATGGCTGCTTACAGACGTGTTTCGCAGTATATAGCTTCCTCAGTGTAAGTTGCCATTAAGTCTAAGACATGAATAATGAAATGACATTAAATTCTATAGTGCTAGATTTTTTCTATTCTTAATGTCCACAACAACATGACATGAAATTAAGCTGTACCTTTGTGCACATCGCCGGCAGGAGTATAATGTTTAATATGGTGATAATTTAGCTTTGTGCCTATTGAGATGAAAAATAGTTTGATTACTTATATAAATAGATTTTTGTATTAGGTTATTTAGTTTTAAGTATTTCACATATTTTACCTTTGGTATTTGATGTGGTCACAGTAAGTGGTTTCTGTCCCTTTAAAAGGGATGCGGTTTTCTCCTTTTCACCTTAATGAGGAAGTTGTCTTACCTTCCTTGTGTCCAGCACTGGCTAATTTCAAAGAACGGACCCTCCATGCTTTGGATGTGGTCAGAGCCATAAAGTATTACCTGGCTGCGACTGAATCCTTCAGGAAATCAGATTTGCTCTTTGTCCTGACAGAGGGTTCTAGGAAAGGATTGCCACCAGCCAAGTCCACTCTCAGTAAGTGGATCAGACAGGCGGTGGTACAAGCATATTCTGCCAGGGGGAAGGAATCCCTTTTTCGGATTACAGCTCATTTTACCAGAGCTATTGGTGCCTCTTGGGCTTTTCAGCACCAGGCATCGGTGAAACAAGTTTGTAAGGCCGCAACTTGGTTTTCTGTTCATACTTTTACAAAGTTTTACAAGGTGGATGTCAGGGCCTCAGCTGACGCTGTTTTTGGCCGAAAGGTGCTTCAGGCGGTAGTGAAATGAACTACAAGCTGTTCCGCACTGGGGATCCCGCCCAATTGGACACTGCTTTTGGATGTCCCATCTGTAAGGATAGTGGGACGACCTGGACTGGATGTAGGGAAAAAATACAATTCTGTGAAACTCACCTGTAGAATTGTTTTTGGATACATCCAGTTTAGGTCGTCCCACCCCGCCCTTGAGTTCATTATTTCCTGTTGCCTGTTATGGTGATCAACCATTTTTATTTAATATGTTAATTAATATTTATTAATGACCATATTTCATATTTTTCTTCTTCACTGACGAGCCAAACAGGAGGGGAATATGATTTTAATTAATATTTAATGCACAATAACCTCCAATATTTCTATTTGAAATTAATATTATAAATATTGCAAATACTCATATTCATATCAGCCCAGCGGCCATCAATCTGATACAAACCAATGGTCGCTAAGGCTGTCCTCACACATCCAGTTAAGTGTCCTAAGAAGAAATATTTCCCTCAAATACTTTGCCTATACAATCTATTGTGTGAGAAATTATCCACCACACACAGTAAGATGTATAAATGAACACGGGTTTAATTCATCAACCCAATATGTTCCCGAAGTTTCCCCCAAAACACCTTAAATGTTACAGGCATTTATTACATTGATAAGGTAAAGTAAGTTATACCTTATTTAAAGTACAATACATGTTATAATGGAAAGAGAGAGAGAACCAAATTGAGGTTCCCTATACCCCAAAGCACACCAAAAAAGGGAGTTGCACCGCAAATATTAACAAAAATTACAACTTAATTGAATTTGCGCATGAACACAAAAACGAATAAAAAAATCATTAAAAACATGTACACATACAAGTCCCAAAGGAAATGGGGGGAGGAGGGGTGCCTATTAATGAGCTGTAGCACCTCCTGGCCCATAAATTATAAAAAAAATATATATATATATTTTTTTAGTGATCCCTTTTATGAAACATCCCTCTCATTGCTAACCTAATAAAGTGCAAGTGCTATTACATTACATGCCCCTGCATACCATGGATTAATTTTAGGATTAGTTTCTGAGTCACATGGGGTCATAGGAATTTGCCTTGATGTCAGTGGGACAGTGGTGTCAATTAGAGCAGAGCATGGTTGAGCTCATACCTTGCTTTTATGGTTTTTGATGAGCATTTGCAGATTTTGCGCCTTAGGGATTTGGTGAGTCCCCATACTATGTACCTGTCGGGGCCATGTAAGTAATCCAGTTTGTAATATAGCCTGTGAACGGGATTATGTAGGTGTTAGCCAAATTTAATAGGTCTAACTAATAATATTAGTTATGTGTTTGAGAGGGCTTATTAGGTGTTCTTGGGTCCAATGACCCAATACTGTGTTATAATAAAGAACTGGATCTGTTTAATAATCTAATATTGTACATGATAATAATGAACTGAGCCATGTGGCCAAACATGGTGGAGATACTGATTGTATTGTTGAGGAATTTGTTTATTCTATAAATGTTCTAGTCTGATAAAAATAAACTTTATATTTTGTATATTAATTATACTATTTTGTATTTTGTATATATGTGCTATTAATTTGTATTGTATTTAGAGGAATTGTAGATTTTTGCCAGTATGTCTAATTGTATTGGGCCAGGTAGTACCCCCTGTATGCTTACCTTTCCTCCGTTCCTGGGCACCTGGGCGAAGTTGCTCGGCAGGCACGTGCCTCCGTGTCTGCGGAGGGAGGCGCGCGCCCAAAGTGCGCACCGCCAGGCTGACTTCTGCGTCCACGCTGGAACGCAAGCCAGGGCCTGAGCCGCTGCCGCACTTCCGGCCGGAGTGCTATCAGTGGCTCTCTGGCTCACAGCTGTTGTCTGCCTGGGGAACGGGCCAGGTGAGTATATAAGGGGCGCGGGAGTGCCCACCAATACAGTCTCTGCCCTGAGGAAGTGACAGGGAGCTGTTTGGGGGGTGGATTTTGAGGCCGAGCCCCTGGGCATATGTAAGATTTGTATGTGTATTGTTTGCTGTGTCCCTCTTTTTCCATCTATAAAGTGCCCTTGGTTTGCAAAAAAAACTTTTAGTCCTATAGTCTAAAATTAATAACGTAAATTGACATGTCTTCTAAATATGCATTTATAGCTTTCCCTTTCCTTTTTTTTTCTTTTTTTCTAGATTTATTCTATCGAGGAGGGCAACTGCTCTGACAAACCTTACCAAAGAAGAGAGGTAAATGAATTTTAAAAGAATAATGTTGGCAAATGAACCATGGCTATAATTATATATTATATTATATGACTATAGTATTCTGCAAAAAATCCTTTTATCACCTGCAGACAGCAGCGTGTGGTGTGGGACTGGATTACACAATCCGGTTTGTGTGTAATGGACTAGTAGTGATTGCCTGCGAGGGATGAAAGGTGAGTATAGCATTTTTTTAGGCTGAATAATGTCTTTAATTTGCTTGAGCCTGTTAACATTTATTTTCCTTGATGCGTGCAAGCCAAGATATTTTTGAAAAGTAATCATTTATCCTTATCCTTGTAATAGACCTCACCTGCCTTTTCCCAAAATGTTATGTCCCCTCATACTTGGCTTGGACGGACTTAAAAAAGAAAACCTGATTCACTGTGTGTTGGGGTTGTCTACATGTTTGTAGGTCAACTTTTAAAAGGACAAATTAACGTCGGTTGAGCCTTCAATGCTTTTCTTCTAGGAAACCTTCTAAATAAATTGTGGGTTTAACAAAGGCCATTCTCATCATAAAGTGTTTGGCAAGTCAAAAGTTAAAAAATAAATATCAGTAGCTTACCTTACATTCATTTCAGCATTGTCCTTCCTCTCCTGTTTGTCTCTGTAGTTAGGAAATATTTTCCTCATTCAGCTTTCAATCACCAGCCCTCTGACCTAGTCCTTCAATCAACCTTCAGTGGATAGAGAATGGAAACACTCTCTACCGAGACATCCTGATTGGCTGCCTCTCTCTGCAGCTCTGAAACCCCACCCTCCTCTCTCTGCTCTCAGCATACAGACTTCTGGCTCCAGTCTTTGATCAGACTGCCAGCAATCAACAGCCTTCTCACCCTATAATCCAGCATTTTTCCTCTTGCCACAGGTCAGACACCTAGCAACTCCCCCTTTCATCCATGCACACTAGTTGCTAACAGGGTGCAGCTAGCCTGCAGCATGTTTTAGACTCCCATTATGATCCTACAGGGTGTAATCTCTCTGCCTGAAGCATATCTCTCCATGATCCGCCTTTATGTACAAGCTGTGCCCTCATCACACTTATACAAGCATGACCCATTATGTATATATTAAAGCACACAGTGTGCCTACATCACGTCTCTGTTGCCACATCCACTGCTTCTCTCCATTTATTCTTTGAATCTCCAATGTTCTAATACTTTCAAGGATAACTTAGGAACTATAGGGTCTTTTTAAAACAGATTGGAGCTTAGGACAGTGCAACATTTAGCCTGAGACAAGGGACCAACAATAGTGCTAGCCTTTAGTATAACTTTAATCTGGCTCCTGACACATTGCCACTTTTCTTCTCTCTTTACACAGGCTCCAGACATGCTTGTGTTCTTTTCTCTTTGCTTATTGCAGGGGGAGCACAACCTGGCCAATCATGCTGGGTGCTTTTAGTTCAGTATGGTTAGTCTGGACAGACTGGAGCCAGCAAATGGAGCCTGAGTGAAGAGTGTTGAAGAACAACACACCATGGGGGTTTGAGTGCAGACACTACAATGATTTGCCCCATGCCTAAACCAGCTGAAAGCACCTAAAATTTCTGGCTACTCAAGGGCACTAAGACTAGCATAAAAGGCTACTGATGTAATAATGTTGTGCAAAAGCCTACTGAGGAAAAGTTTGACTTGTTTGATTATAGGTGTCTTTGCAATTGCATTGCTTCATATTTAGGATTTAATTATCTGACATCAGTTGACTTAACAAGTACTATCATATTTGTGTAATTTGGTCTCTTGTCTTGATTCTCTAAATGTATGAACGTTTATTGCCAATGGCTTTAAAATTCTCCAAGAATTGCTACTTTTTACCAGTACCCCTGACGACCCCCCCCCCTCCCAACAGGAGGGCTGCTTGCTTTGTATTTGTCTCATGTTGTAGCAGCTGTGTTTGGGGAACCAGGATGTATTGCCTTGCTTCTGGTCCAGATGAGGATTAGAAGCATGTTTCCCAGTAGGGCTGGGTTTATGAGGAACAATAACTCTCCCGTATCTTGCCTTTTCTGGGTTAGGTCTCCAGCTGGTTAGTTGCCTAGGTAGGCTTTGTTTGAGCCACAGCTAATCTTAGATAGGACGGGTTCTCTGAATCTTGGCTGACTGACTTACCACAGATATTTTCTCCCCTCCCACAAAAGCTTGCCAGAGATGTGCCAGGCATGATAATTGTCTTCTAGGTCTGAAGTTTTTCTTGTTCCCGTCACCTTGTTACTAGTGTTGGAGGCTGAGGGGGGCAGGTAGATCTTGATACCAATCTTTTCATTTGGTGCCAACAGCTGAAATAACATGGGCCTAATAGATTATGAACTTTCATCCTTAGCTAGGAATTGTGGGTTTGAGTCTGGGGCAATGACTAAGACTGATCCCACTGTTTTTACCAACAGCTTATGGATTAGGAGATCTTGTCTGCTATTTCTCCATTATGTTACTTTGATTGTGGGGAATCCAGCAACTGTGTTACATCAGAATGCTAGCTTAACTCGTTAAGTAGAGTAGTGTGGACTCTCTTTTGAAGGTTTAGTGGTCTTGTAGTCACCTGGTCACTTGCAGCAATGCAGGTATAGAGCTGTTTTTAGGCAGCTGTAGTTTGTAATGTAGTTTGTAATGTCACCTTACTTTTGCAGCATTGAAAAGATGCAAAGATGCATCCCCCCATGCTCCCGCTACACATTCACTTGAATTGATGGATAGGTGTTTTGGGGTACTGCTCCTCAGCAGCACAGTGAGGGAAGTAGATAGCTGTATGAAGGATGAAATTTGGGAGTGCCTATGGAGTTTTCTATGCAGCAAGTAAATACTTTCTGTTTTTAGGAAAGCATTCCTAACATGGGTCTCTCCCTAGCCCAGCTACTGGCTATGATTTGGCACTCCCAAATCTCACCCTCCCTACAGCCATCTACTTCCCTTCCTGTGCTGATGAGAGGCAGTACACTGACCCACATGTTCATAAGTGGAAGTAGATGGCTGTGAAAAAATTAATAGCTATACCCAAGTATTGCTCTTTCCCCCCATTGGTCTCTATGGATAATAAGTTTGGTTTTAGGAAAGCATTCTCTACCTAGTTTTTGGCTGAAACTCTTTTTAGTTTTCTGGCATCTGAGATGTGGTCTTACAAGATTTAGCAACTCTCAGCAAATTGTGATGTACTCACTGTATGTGACATGGAGGGGGTTATAGATTACCAAATGTAGAAAAGCTTGAAAAGGGTGAATTCCTGCTGCACTTTATCTGTTTGCAGGGCTTTGTCTTAAAGTGATTCTGCAGGAAAAGCAAAAAAACAAAGGGGTACTTATCTTTTGTCCTGCGCCACTGATCACTGTAGGTTCGGCACTCCCGACATCATTTGATCCATTGATCGGGGCCAGACTATGGGGACCTGATGGCGGGATGGAGTCGCAATTTGCCATTAAACACTGGGGAGTGGCCACGCCTTCCCCATTCATTGAAATAGTAGTAGTGAACGAGACCTTACACGCCCCCTCTCCATTGTAGTAAATGGAGAGGGTGTGGCCACAACCCCTGTGTCTGATGGTGGGGGACGTGGTCCGGCACAGAAGTACCGGAGAGTGTAGTGTGAGGCTCTGGGGTAAGTGCCCTTTTGTTTTTTTTTTGCCTGCTGAACTTCTTGACCACAATATAATAAATGTATGTGCTTACTAAATTCAAGTTATTCCAAGTATGTCACACACCCCGCTTCCAATATTCATGACATATGGGTTATAACCAGTAGAGGGCGAACTTCTGCAGAGATGACAGGAAAAAAGAAGCCCCTCCCGGTCCATAAATACCTGGGACCTCCCAAACATTACCCAGTTTTCGTCTCTGCAGACGGCGAGCAAGTCAGAAGATGGCTGCGTCTCTTCCTTGCAGGTAAGCCGGGTTTACACCCGGCCATTTTGTCTCTATTTTGGTCCGGACCTTGTTTGTTTTAGTCCCCATGCCTCCCAGCCTTGGCTGTAGGTCCGGGCGACGGGAGCCATGCTCCCCCGTGAGACCCCATATTTAGGGGTAGGCGGTATCCAGGTTGGTGATCCTGGTTTAGGATTCCCTGTCCCTGATATCCCGTTACACCAGGATTCTCCCCCCCTTCCGGGTCTTCCTTCTATCCTTATTTTCCTTTATTATTTTCCTTTATTATTGGTATGCCAGTGTGTGTGTGTGTATGTGTTTTCACGGTGCCTCACTCGTCGCTTGTGGTGAGTGGGCTGCTGGCCGCATGTGAAGGCCTTTTTGGGGGAACTTCTCCCCCTCATGTTGCTCGGATAGGGAGCGGAGCCGGGCGCTCGGCGTGCAATACGCGCTGTCCCGTCCTTCCTCTCTTTCTCTCTCTGTCTCTCCAGTCACACTGCTGGCAGGACGCCATTATCGATCCGTGAATGCCCTATTGGGCCCTTCTCATTTTTATATTCATACTGGCTGCATGCCCCATTTTAGCACGTTGGGGCAGCGGGGCTGCATGATTGTGTGCCTTTCTTATGGCCCCTTCACATTGTATGTTTCAGGAGGATTCCCTATCTATCATATTAAAAGGGGGTTTCTCCCGGTCCTAGGGTCCCTTGGAGATAAATTTGGGGTCCTACAAATCCTCCCACTTGGGACTTAAAGGGGCATCCCGGGTAGCTTAATTGGCGTAATTCCCTCTGGTCCTTGCGACTACCATTAAAATCACCATATGGAGGCTCCCCAGGATACCGGGCTCGGGCTCGCTTCGGGGCAATCCCGGCAGGGTGTGGGTTGTGGGGTATCCCTTACGGGGGATAATGTGCTGATTTGCATACCATGTGCTCAGCAGGCCATAACGCGGCTTTCGGGGTCGTCCTTATCACCGACTCCACCCCGCCTGATCCGTACCCCAAGTGACACTGTCATTAGTAGGGAGTCGCAATCTGATGTATGTGCTAGATTGGCCAACATCGAGAGACTGATTTCTAACTCTGCGGCCAGAAATGCCCCAGCTAAGAAGAGACATTTATCACCGGCGCACCGGTTCTGGATTTTGATGATTGTGATATCCTTGACTTGTCTGATTATTCCCCACTTGAGGAGGGGGAATTGTTTGATGAGTCTGATGGCTCTGAAGATCAGCAGTTTTTGGATGGTGATGCTGGGCAGGAGCATGTGGATGCCATGGATACCCCCAGGATTCTGGCCCATTTGTTTGAGGTGCTGGCTATTTCTCCTCCGGCGGAGTCCCCTCCGCAGAAGAGGGAATTTTTTGGGACCTCTAAGCCTCGTTTGGAGTTCCCAAATCAGAAGCATTTTGAAAATCTGATTCTTAAGGAATGGGAAAGACCTAGCCAGCTTCCTGGTGTTCCTCAGGGATGGGATAGGAAGTATCCCTTTCCGGTGGACGCGGTGAAGCGCTGGTCGTCCCCTCCCGAGGTCAATGCACCCGTCCTGGGATTGTCCAACACATCTGTTGTGCACTCTCCAGACACCACCACGATTAAGGATGGTGAGGACCGACGTATTGAGCAAATGGCTTGTCATGCCTTTGCTAGCGTGGGTTCAGCCTTGCGGCCTGTTTGTGCTTCTGCGCTCACGGCTGTGGCTACCAGGTCTGTGGTTAGGGGCCTGTTGAGTGGTTCCCAGTTTAACTCGGCCAGTGATGAATTTGCAGCGCTTACGCAGTGTGATTTATTCATGTCCTTTGTCCTATCTGCCTTGGATGACACAACCTGTATGTGTATCAGAAGCTCAGCGTTGCTAGTGGCTATTCGCCGATCAGTCTGGTTGCGCCAGTGGGTGGCTGACATTGCGGCTAAGAAGTCACTTACAGGGCTACCCTTCCTGGGTATGCGGCTGTTTGGAGATAAATTGGATTCAGTTGCGAAAGGAGGAAGGCTACCGCAGCGCAAGAAGCAGCGTCGCTCCTTTCGGGGGGCAGGCTCCTTTAATCCTTCCTTTCGCAGTGCCAGAGCAGGCAGAGGAGCTGCCTACTCTACCTTCAGAGGGGATTCCTGGAACAGAGGCAGAGGACGGCCTGTCCGGGACCTGTCTGGGGTTCCAAGACCAAGCTAGCTCAGCAATGAGGGGGCGCCCTCACCCTTGCAGGTGGGGGGACGGCTGCGGCACTTCTTCCGGGTCTGGGCCCGGGAGGTCACAGACAAGTGGATCTTGGAAGTGGTCTCTTCCAGGTTCAAACTGGAGTTCGATGACCAGCCTCCTCCCAGATTTCTCAGGTCTCGGGTCCCCTTGGACCCCTGTGCTGCACAGGGGCTCCTGTTGGCAGTGCAAAGTCTTCTGGACATGGAAGTCATCTGCCCGGTGCCTTTATTAGAGAGAGGCCGAGGCTATTATTCCAACCTTTTCACGGTGCCCAAAAAGGATGGATCCATAAGACCCATTCTGGATTTGAAGCTTCTCAACAGGTTCATCAGAACCAGGAAGTTCTGCATGGAGACTTTGCGCTCAGCCATCCTTTCTCTTCGTCAGGGGGACTTCATGACGTCCATAGACATCAAGGATGCTTACCTTCATGTACCGATCTTCCCAGCACACCAGAGATTTCTCAGGTTTGTGGTGGGAGATCTGCATTTTCAGTTTGTGGCCCTCCCGTTCGGGCTGACCTCGCCACCAAAGGTGTTCACCAAGGTGTTGGCGGGTATATTGGCCCTTCTCAGAGCCCAGGGCATTCGCATTGTGCCCTATCTGGACGACCTCCTCATTTCGGCATCCTCTCTTGGACAGGCGGAGCTGGACACCAGGATGGTGGTGTCAACGCTGGAGATGTTTGCTGGGTGATTAACCACCCCAAGTCGTTTCTCTCCCCGTCAAGGGAGGTTGCATTTCTGGGCATGAATCTGGATACCATTCAGACCAGGGTGTTTCTACCTCAGTCGAAGGTGCAGATGGTTCAAGATCTGATACGTCTTCTTTTGTCAATCCCCCGCCCGTCTATCCGGCTAGGGATGAGACTGGTGGGGTTGATGGTGGCTTCCTTCGAGGCAGTCCCCTTTGCTCAGTTCCACATGAGGTCGCTCCAGCTTCATCTACTGTCGGTTTGGGACAGATGTCCGCTGTCATTGGATCAGTCATTTCTGATGTCTCCCCTGGTTCAGCAGTCTCTTCAGTGGTGGCTGGAACCAAGGAATCTACTGAGGGGCAGATCTTTTCTGACCCCTTGTTGGGAGATGGTCACCACGGATGCCAGCCTGTCGGGCTGGGGGGTTTCTGGAAGGAACATCAGTTCCAGGGGCTGTGGGGTCCTCGGGAGGCCCACACCCCCATTAATGTCTTGGAGCTGAGAGATATTCGGTTGGTGCTTGACGCATCACCTCCAGGGTCTACCGGTCCAGGTTCGTTCAGACAATCGGACTGCGGTCGCTTACATCAATCACCAAGGAGGGACTCGCAGCAGGAGTGCCCTCAGGGAAGTTTCTCTGATTCTTGCATGGGCGGAGAGCAATGCCCCATGCATTTCAGCTGTGTACATTCCCGGAGTGGAGAACACGGAGGCTGACTCCCTGAGCAGGGGATTCTCTCGCCGAGGGGAATGGTCGCTCAACCACAATGTGGATCTTTTTGCCTCACGTCACAATCACAAGCTTCTGGCATTTGTGTCTCTGTCTCAGGATCATCTGGCCCTGGCAGTGGACGCCTTGTCTCTTGCCTGGAGGGATCTGGGGTTTCTGTACCTGTTTCCCCCTTCTCCATGGTGGGCAAAGTGGTGCGCAAGCTGGCTCTAGAGGGTGCGCCAGCAATTCTGGTGGCCCCAAGGTGGCCAAGACAGCTTTGGTTCACAGACGTCGTGCGGCTGGCGGTAGATCAGTACAGGTTGCCCCTGTTTCCGGATCTGATCACTCAAGGTCAACTTCGTTACCCCAATTTACAAACGCTGGCTTTGACGGCGTGGCTGCTGAATCCTCCATCTTAAAGGAGGAAGGTTTGTCTGATGCTGTGATTCAGACACTTGTTAGAGCTAGGAAGAGATCTTCCTCTAACATCTACTACAGGACTTGGAGGTCCTATATTGACTGGTGTGAGGCTAGGACATTGCCTTGCAGGGTGTTTTCGATTCCTAGGATTTTGGATTTTCTTCAACACGGTCTGGACCTGGGGCTCCTGCTTAGTACCTTGAAAGGGCAGGCTTCTGCCCTGGCAGTCTTCTTTCAAAGGTCCTTTGCTCTGCATCCCTTGATTAGAACTTTTTTCCAGGGGGTCACTCATGTGCGGCCCCCTGGAAAGCCCTTGTTGCCCGTTTGGGATTTGAATTTGGTTCTGTCAGCCCTCCAGGGGCCTCCCTTTGAGCCGATGCAGGATGTTGCACTTTCTATGCTTACACAAAAGATTGCCTTTTTTGGTGGCTATTACCTCTGTTCGACGTGTCTCTGAGTTGGCGGCTCTGTCCACTCAGGCCCCTTACTTTGAGAGACACCAGGTGGTCTTTCGCTTTAAGCCAGATTTCCTTCCTAAGGTGGTTTCTGCCTTCCATCTCAATCAGGATGTGGATCTTCCTTCCTTGTGTCCTAAGCCTAGCAATGACAAGGAGAGGGTCCTGCACTCTTTGGATGTAGTTCGTTGTGTGAAGTATTATTTGGTGGCTACTTTTCCCTTTCGTAAGACGGACGCCTTGTTCGTGGTGCCCTCCGGGCCTAGGAAGGGTTTGGCGCCCGCCAAGTCTACCACTAGCAAATGGATACGTCAGGCCATTGTTGGGGCCTATTCTGCCAAGGGGAAGGTTCCCCCTTTTCTTATCACTGCTCATTCTACTCGTGCTGTTGGGGCTTCTTGGGCTTTTCAGCACCAGGCCTCTGTTGAACAAGTTTGTAAGGCTGCTACTTGGTCTTCTGTTCATACTTTTTCCAAGTTTTATAAGGTTGATGTGCGGGCCTCAGCGAATGCTGTTTTTGGCCGCAAGGTTCTGCAAGCTGCAGTGGTTTAAATTTGTGCATTATTGCCTTTTTGGGATCCCCACCCATGTTGGACACTGCTATTGGATGTCCGATATGTCTGGAATATTGGAAGAGGGGTGTGTTACATACTTGGAATAATACCATTTTGTGATTACTCACCTGTAAAATGGGTATTATAAGTATGTCACACACCCCGCTTCATCCCGCCCTTATTGTATTCTGGATCCTTTATATGGTGAACCTTTTATTGTTAAGATTTTTGGATTTGGCTTTTCCTGGTCCCCTTACTGCTTTCCTATACTGGGTAATGTGTGGGAGGTCCCAGGTATTTATGGACCGGGAGGGGCTTCTTTTTTTCTGTCATCTAGGCAGAAGTTCGCCCTCTACTGGTTATGTCATGAATATTGGAAGCAGGGTGTGTGACATACTTATAATACCCATTTTACAGGTGAGTAATCACAAAATGGTATTTTTTAAACAGTGGTACAAGTTGGGCACAAATACTGAAAAATAAAGTTTTTCATTTTTTTTTTGTTTTTACTTTATACAGAAAGAAAAGAATATGTGAATACTATGCTAAAGCTTTTTGTACAGAAGAAGCTAAACATGTAAGGATTTTTGTTTGGTAATTATAGTGGTGATATTTTGGTTGGTACCATCTTCCTAATTATCTATCTTTTTGTTAATCTAATAAAAAATAGGACACAGTGGAAACACACAGATGTTTTTGTACCTGTAAGTTTTCATGAAGCTAAGCTACCACGCACATCAAGCATGTTATAAAAGCACAATTACATATAGAAATAATTATAGATTTAATTAAATCTACTTTCCATTGATGATAGATTCAGTTATGAGCTAAACTTCCACATGAGATTTATATGACAATTTAGCTTGTAGCGCTTTCAGATTCATTGCAGTTGTTATAACTGATAAGGCTGACCCTCAATGCTGGACTGCGTGTAACTGATTCATTGCTGGGGAGTAGACACGCTGCTGCATGGCCAGGGAGCCAAACAGCCACAATTCAAAAATCATACTGCTTTTTGTTAGTGTTTTTTTTTTTGTTTGTTTTTTTAATTCTTTATTTAGTTTTTAAAAACAGTACAGACAGAGTATCAGAGATTTCAGGGTGAATACAAGGTAACATATAGATAACAGTAGTGCTGGCCTGCAACATGGGCACTCACTCTCCCATTCCCCTAATGATCACAATTCATTTTTAGAAACCTCTTAACTCTGAGGTGACTCCCGAAGAGCTAGGGTTCCACAACAGGGCACTGAAAGTGTCCCTCCGTAGCCAACCTCCCCCCTAGAAGTTCTGGCTTCTATCCACTTTTTGCTTTAGGGCCGCAATTACATCTCCAATTTTTCTGTATATCAGTCTGCTTCGTATCTGGGTATCTGCTGGTTTATCGTCTTACATCTTAGGTATATTTAGGCTCAATCCTAGTACCTTGATGATGTGGAGATCAATCAGGGATGCTTCGTACTCAGAGCTAGGCTAACTAAGGAAGGTAGCTATACAAGAGAAGAGAGGGAAAGAAAAAAAGAGAGAGGGGGGGTGAGAGTCCCCCGTCCTCACGCCCCACCACCCAGGGTAGACACACTCAGGTTGGCGTCAGGAATCATATGACATGTTGCCACATTTTTCAGATTGCTCAACGGGTCTCAGGGGGCCGAGGAGGAGGCAAGGTGGGCCGCCGAAGCCCGGAACATGTACCATGGGGTCCAGAGTATCCAAGTTTTTTCCTCTCCATCCTGAACTGTAGCTGTCAGCTCCTCCATTTCAATTACTCTATCTACTTCTCGGATCCAGTCATTTTCCGTTGGGACGTATTCAGTCTTCCAGAACTTGGGAATCAATACTTTGGCTGCGTTTATTAAGTTTCCCATAAAAGACTTTTTGTAGGCTGTTACACTGCTATTGGTGTGGTGCAGTAGCATGAGGGCCGGACAGTGCGGGACTTGTGAGCCCATAACTTCAGTCATCGCTGTTATTTTCTTCCAGAAGGTCGTAATTTTAGGGCAAGACCATAATATGTGGATTAGCGAGCCCTCCTCGCCTTTACATCTCCAGCACACAGGAGGAGGAGGAGCCCGGTTCCCAATTACTGGGATCAGCGGAGACAGCCATGGCGAGATCTCCCCCCTCTCCCTAACTCCATCCCACACCCTGAGAGTCGCTTTAGTAAGAGGATTCGGCCCTCCCCATCAGCTGGAGGTCTGTGCTGCCTATGGAATCTCCTTCAGCAGGGTTTCTGTGTTGCTGGCCTCCACATCGACCCACTTCTCCTTACCATTTCTCCCCCAGTCCACAACCCTTTGTAGGTGCACTGCTTGCCAATATCTCTTCAGGTTCGGGACCGCCAGGCCTCCTCTTGTTTTTAGTCGCTGCAGAAGTCCGAAGCGGGTCCTCGACTACCTATTCCCCCGTATGAATTTTAAGAATATTGTATTCAGGTTCCTAAAGTAGCTTGTCGGTATGTGGCACGGAAGAGTTTGGAATAGGTATAGAATTCTTGAGAGGACCGTCATCTTTATAGCACTCATCCGTCCCAGCCAGGTAAGCGCCAGGGAGTCCCAGCCTGCCAAATCTACCTTGGTCCTATTTAGCATGGGGACAAAGTTATGCCTGAAGATGTCTTCAACATCCCCCGAGATCTTTGCACCCAGGTAAGTTAATGTGGACGATGACCATTTAAACGGGAAAGAAGACCTTACGGGGGATACTACTGTTTGCGGCAGTCCAACATTAAGCGCCTCTGATTTGTCAAAATTGATTTTGAAGTCGGAGAGTTTCCCGAACTTTTCAAATTCCTTCATGAGGATTGGGAGTCCCACAGTTGGGTTGGAGATGCAGAACAGAAGATCGTTCGCATATGCGGAGACCTTGTGCTCAGTCTTTCGCACACGGATCCCTTTCAAATCTGTGTTCTTTCTTATATGTCTTAAGAAAGGTTCCACTACTAGGGCAAAGATGAGGGGAGATAGAGGGCAACCTTGTCTGGTTCCGTTTGAAATCAGGAAAGGTTGAGAGAGATGGTTGTGTACTTTTACTCTGGCCTGTGGTTTAGAATATATTCCCAGAATGAACTCTAATACCCTCCCTTGGAGTCCTATGTGCTTCAGTAACTCAAACGCATAATTCCAGTTCACTCGGTCAAACGCCTTTTCATCGTCTGTAGACAGGAGCATCATTGGGAAGTTATCTATTCGTGATCAGTGTATAAGGTTTAGGGTCCTGATTGTGTTATCCCTGGCTTCTCTGCCAGGAATAAACCCACATTGGTCCTTCTCGACCAGGTCTGGTAGGTGGATTGCCAGTCGAGACGCAAGTATTTTGGTAAATAATTTGAGATCAACGTTTAATAATGATATTGGGCGATAGCTTTTGCAGCTCAGGGGATCCTTCCCCACTTTGTGGATGACTGTAACATGGGCTTCTAATGCTTCCGTCGGGAATGTCTCGGAAGCTTCCTCTTTCCCAATGGCGTTGACCATCCTAAGAAAATGTTTATTTATTGCGAATACGCAATGGTTAACCCATCGGGTCCCGGGGATCTGCCATTCGGTGTATTCTTTATTGCTTGGTGCAGTTCAGCTCCTGAGATTGGGTCTCCCAACTTGGCGATTTCCTCGTCGCTCAGCCTTGGCATGCCCGAGGTCACAATATATTGTCGTATCTTGGACAAGTCTCTCTGGGGGTTTCCGGATCCCTGCGGGTGTAGATTATACAGTCCACGGTAGTATTCTTAAAATACTCTAGCAATATCCGTTGTTTTGTGCCATTTCTGCTGTTTCTCATCCAGTATCGCTTCAATAAAATTGAGGGATTAAAGGGGGGGTGGCAGCCGCTCAGACCATTTTATAACTAACCTGGGAGGTGCACGTTAGCAGGGCAATTAGGATACAAAAGTCTTAAATGAGCCACAGCACTCGACCCTGTTAGCTTGCAGGCCAGCCTATAATCTGTCTCTAAACTTGGTTAAAAACAGAGGACTCGGTCACACACATCTGCAGAAGTATGCTTAAGCTGCACCACTACGCCAAAGTGCCTCTGTGGGGTGCAGTCCTAACTCTAATCTCTGAGAGCCCATTTGGGACATACAGTGCAATAGATAAATTGGGAGCAGGCTTACCTGAGGTTGCCCTAAACCTCTCAAATGCAAGCCATGGGGTGGAAGGGTCAAAGACCTTGCAATACAGCCTAGACCCCACACACCATGTGCTTGCACAAATTCAAAAGAAACAAAGGGGGGGTGGCAAAGAGATTGTTGAAACAAAGGGATTATTGTTTCCTCAAAGCTCTGGCTAGGAGTGAGCCACTCTGGTTTCCCCATTCATAATAGAAGCGCTTACACCTCTTTATGGTAAATGCTGCCTTCCTTAGTAAGAGGGAGTTTAGTTGTTCCATGCATGCTGTTAAGTCTTTCAAAGACTCCCGCGCCTGGGTTTCCTTGTGTTTCTTTTCCAACTCCTGAATTTGTAAGAACAAACGGTCTCTTTGTGTAGTGTGAGCTTTTTTCAGTCTAGATGCGTGCTGGATAAGTACTCCTCTTATCACGGCCTTGTGTGCCTGCCAGACCATCATTGGTGTCACCTCCTTGGAGGCGGTTAGTTCAAAGTATTCGGACAGAGCCGTTTGTGCTGCCTGTACCGTTACTGGGTCCTTCAATAGACTCTCATTCAGTCTCCACGTCCAGGCCTTCCGTCCCTCCTCTTTAGTGGTTATTTACAGCCATACTGGGCTGTACTCTGATAGTGATGCTGTCCCTATGGCAGAGTCAGCTACCCTGGGTAGTAAGCTGTGAGAAAGCAGAATATAATCCAATCTCGCATATGTCAAGTATTGGTTGCGGATCCTCCATGGGTCACACAATTGCAGATTGTGTAGGGCTTGTTTTATCCTCCGTAGTCCTCCCTACGGGATGGAGGACTTACCGGTGGACGAGTCGATAAGTGGATCTAGAGTGATATTCAGGTCTCCTCCTAAAAGGATCCTCCCCTCCTGAAAGTCTGTCAGTCTACTTGTCCGCTGTTGGGGGCGTAGACGGAGGCCATTGTATACATCTCACCTAATATTGTGCCTTTGACTATTATGTACCTGCCTTCTTCATCCATAGAGGTTGCCATCACTTGGAAAGGGATGTCTCTGGCCACTAGTATTGCCACTCCTTTGGTTTTGGAGTCTGGGGAGGAGCTCACAAAGCACTGAGGGAAATATCTAGGGGACAGTCTAGGAGAGGTGTGTCCCTTAAAGTGTGTCTCCTGTAAAAAGATGATTTTGGCCTTCGATCTTCTCAATTCCGATATGGGCGATCTCTTTTCAGGCACATTGAGGCCTCTACAGTTCAGGGACACCATCTTCATAACCATCCCCGGTGGGCCGCGGCCTCACCACGCCCCCCCGACCTGGCCAGCGGCATCCCGTGAGGTCAGTCGCTCTCAGTTAGTGGATATTTGCTGAGTGTGGGTAGGCAGGGCACGGGGCAAGGAACTAAAGGAAGGAAGGGTAAAGAGTAGGAAATAGAGAAGAGAACAAAAGGAGTAGAAGGGTAAAGAGTAGCGAGTCAGGAAGAGTTAACTTTTTTAAAGAAGAAAGAAAGAAAAGATTCCGGAGAAACCCAATAGTAAGAATTGGGTCAGTTGGAGTCAAAACATCGACCACCCTATCGTAGGGAAGTCTTCTAGCCCTGTGTCCTCTTGGGGGGGAGGGGGGTCTCCGGTAGCTCCCCCCAGAGAAGCACTTGGGTCACTGGAGAAAATGGATGCAAAGTGAAGAGGAGCCAGAACCAAAATGAACAGTTTAAAATTACAACTTTCAAGCAATATTCATTCAACCAGGCATCCCTCCCTCCCCCTATAACACATCAACAATTAAGCAGCAACATTGAATTAACAGAACGGTTTAATTATCTATGCTAAGATCCCTGTCAAGTGAATACGGATTCTCCATCCAAGCAAGCCCCAAAGCCTCTCTTATGCTTCACATCTGACGAGGTCCCCCCTCCCCACCCCCCGGTGCCCTCAGAAGTCCAGGCTCGGGTCACATACCGGGGAGGAGAGAGCCCCAGATGTCACATATAGTATCACCCAACATGGAGGTGTGTCCATGCCAATATTGCGTTCTGTCTCATAATGACATCAGGGCGTCTAAAAAGGGGGGGCAGGGGAGGGGGCATCGCCAGTAAGACCCACCACCATTCTGCAGCAAAGGGGGTCCCACAGGGGAGCACCGCCCAGTCCCACCCGGGGGGCACATAAGGTCAAAACCGCTTCCGCTCCGAGGAGTGAGGCAAACACCCTCCCGGCGAGGCGTCCCAGCACCAGACCAGCCGTCCCCTAAACACGGGATACGACTAGTCCCACCGCTCTATCTTGGACCCAATGTATCTCAAGGGGCAACGTCCGCCTCCCAGTCAGAAGACGCACGGGCGAGCCAGCCCCCCCCAGGCGAGTGGTCCCCCTAGTCCCACGGGAATACCCCCCCAACCAGAGCCCATCACCCCAGACATAAGCCGGTCCCTGTTCTAAGGAGCCGGATCCCATCAAGCGGTCCCACCCGCCTTCAAGTCTCCTACCCGGTGGACTACTTCGTCTGATCAGGGGTTATTTCCGATTAAAGAGGATCTCTACCCTGGATTGAAAAACACCTAGCGGGTGAGCCACGGTGTGGCCAGGGAGGCCTCCTCAGAGGAGGAAACCTGTCTCCCGAGCAGGGGCATCCCATATCGGCTCCAGCCGCCCACCCTCTCGGGGGGGCATTCTGGCCGAGAGGTAGGCCAGGATATCATATCCGCTCCACGCAGGTCCTATAACCGTAAAACACGTGAGAGCATAGGTTCATAGATAAATGTAATATCAACCATAATTTAAAAGAAAGAGTAAACAAGAATAACATCACATCTGACCGTAATTCTGATTATTTCGTATAGTCACGTATCGCCTTCTAATTGCCGTTCATAGGATCAGGGTCTCCTCTGCGCTCGGGGTTGGGTCGGTTGGCTGGTCGTCATCGGTCTCTCTCACGCCTTCTGGGGCCCTGCGGGAGCGGGCCCGCTTCCAGGTCAGGTTCAAGGGCTAACCAATCCGGAACACCTATAGGCGCTGTTTCGAGGAACTCGAACAATCCTGTCAATTGGGCCGCGGTTTTCAGGGCATATGTTCTCCGGTCTTTCCGTATCAACTGGTAGTAGAGTGATCTGTGTCCCTTTCAGGTCAATGGGACCCTTGTTCCAGGCTGCTCTCATTAACGATTCCTTTACTTGAAAAAAGTGCACTCTGCAGATGACATCTCTCGGTCTGCTGGGGTTGCTATTAATGGGGCCCAGGGTGCGATGGATCCGGTCGAGCTCGATGTGCTCCGTTAGCGGGCGGTCCAGCAATTTGTTAAACAGACCGCATGTTGTTAATTTTAGTTCCGCTGGGCTCACTGACTCCGGGATGCCCCTCAGCCGTATGTTATTGTGGCGGTCTCTGTTTTCTAAATCGTCTTGCTGTACTTGGAAATTTGAGAGCATCCTGTGTGTGACTTCTCGCTCATGCTCCAATGCTTCTACCCTGGCCAGGATATTCGTCTGTGCGACCGTGTTGATTTCTACTCTGTTAGACAGATCAGCCATAGAGTTCTGCATGGACGTTATTTCTCTGTGGAAGGTCCATCCTAGATATGTAAGATTCAAAGTCCGCCCTGGAAGGCAACGCTTTGAGGGCATTAGTGATGTTGTATTTCACTGAGTCTGCAATGGCTGATATTAGCGCATGGGGTAAAGGTGTCCCCGGGGACTCCGGTTCAGCATGTCGGCATCACTTCTAGCTCAGGGTCTCCCATCTCCTCAGCATGGTAAGAGACTGCCATATTGCTAAGACTGGGTGGAGATCTTGATCCTCGTCCCCATTCAGCAGGTATGTCATCTGGGGTCCCGCATGTTTGGGATCTAGGGGGTGACATGCGCTCCCCACTATTTGCAGATTGGTCATCTCTAATGTGAGGCTCAGGGAGCTGATCATTTAAGGGGTCTGTCCCTGGGGAGCCTCCATCCCCGGTCTGCTATGCCCCTGATGCCATCTCTCCCACTCCTCCTCCATCAGCTCCTATGTGTATCAGGGCTGTAACCAGGAGCTCTCTTCCCCCCTCCGCTGGGATTTCCCCCTCACCTGTGAGCTGCCTCATCAGCACTGCTTTCATAGGTGTCCGGTGTGAAGGATCCTCCATCGCTGAAGCGCCGATCTCCCTTCTCTGTGCTTGTCCTTGCTGACTTGTGTCATCAGCGTCAGGTGTCTCAGGCTCACAGAGCCTCGCTGTGGGCGCCTCTCCTCGTTTCGGGAGAGCCAACGCCATCCTGGCTGTGACCGCACTGCTCCTCGCTTCACTCAGCAGTGACTCTCTCACACTCTCCGGCGGCCAGGGGAGCGCCGTCCTGGCTCTCTCTTCACTGCGGCGTTCTCGCGGGGGGTGAGTCAGGCGCTGCAGAGGCTGATCGGGGCCATTCCTCTGTCTCCTGTGGTCCCTCATCCGGTGCCGCCATTACTATCTGCGGCAATTCAGGATTCTCTGGGCTGTTAGGTCCAAAATAGGATGAGGTGGGGTTTCCTTGATGGGATCGCTCTGCACCTCTTGTCCTCCTCTTCTTAGTCATGCTGATTAAGGTTGCTGCTCTCGCCTCACTAACTATAATAAGGGGGATAAAGCAGGGAGCCTCGTGTTCCAGCTTCCTACTCCTCCATCAGCAGGCCACGCCCCCCTTGTTAGTGTTTTTATGACTATTGGGCAACAGCTTTGGTTAAAAAAAAGAAACACAGGCTGTTTTGGGGCACTGAGCACATAGAATGTGATGACATGAATTTTTTTGGTATAGGATCACTTTAATATTTGTTCGGTGCTGAAAGACTGTCAGAGTTTACAGGCAGACAAGAAGTATGCAAATAGAGGAATCTTAGCCTATGCAGCCTTTTAGATATAGGGACTAGGGAGAGGGTAAATATATATGAAGATTTTAATATTTGCTTATAATTGAAATTTGCTCACATATAGTGCAAGTGTTTCACAGTTTGATTTTAAGAAACCTCTGTCACAAGCAACAGTTGCTTTTGTCGCTTGTTTCCCATTTTGTCCAGCATCTACAACAACTGTAGCAGGTAGATATTTTTTTAAATAAGTTCAGACAGCCCCAATATTTCTATCCTGTAAATAGCTATGTTCGATTGTGTAAGGTTTGGACCTGTTTGTGAAATGTATCTATGTCTCAAAAGTGCATAAAACTTATCTCTATTTTGTTATCCCAATCATGCCCACATCTTAACCATGTTCCCAATACTCAACCCATCTAAGCTCCTACCAATGCTAAGCATACAATTATTATAGATTGTTTTTTCTTTTCTCTAGTTACCATGTCATTATGCCAAAGATTTCACTCAGGGGTGGTGTCCTACAATTAATGAAACCACGTTCCTCCAAGCCAACTCTATCTCCTCTATGCCAATGCTTCTTCCTGTGTCACTCTCCATGTAACCGCCCATCCATACTCTACCCCTATATAACCACTTTACACATTAGTTCTATTTACCCCTGCCATCTTTCCCACAGCAGGTCAGGGGTCACATCAGATGGATCTGAGAGCTACAGGTTGAACATGTGTACTTTGAAAAGCAATCTTTACTATGCAGTATGTCCCTTCAGCTTGGATCCCCACTATAGAACTGTTTAATGATTGATGATTTTACCCTTAAAATAGCTTCCTATGGAGCTGTAGGTAGCCTGCAAACAGAAAGTGCTCCTGGGTTTCCTGCTGCTGTGCATTGTGGGCTGCAGGCCTTTTGCAAAGAGGAAGTACTGATGGGTGTCCTGCTGTTTCCTGCTGATGTGCATTTGGCTTTTGTCAGGTATATGCAGGATGCAACACAGCTGGGAAGCCTCATGCCTCGGGGTGTTTTAAAATGGCCACTACCAGGAGAAATTTAGTGGGACAGGTTTCAGCTTTGAATGGATGCAGGAGAAAATGTAAGTGCTGACAAAGATTCAATATCATGCATGCAGATGGGGCAAGGACGTTTTGGGGAGTTTCTTTTTTCAACTGTCCAAGGCTGTTGGTCCTGTTTAAAAAACATTACTGTATATAGGCCTCTATTTGAAAAAAAATTTCCAGCAAAATGTCAACATTTTTACCAGCAAGCTAGGGCAGATGGCACCTTACAGAAAGAAGATATCTTTCCTTCCAAAGAGTCTGTGATTCAAACAATTCATGTTCAGGCTAAATACTCTAGATTGGTGATTGCCCCAACCAGGGGCATAACTTAAGACAAGGTATGCAACCTCATCGGGGCCCAGAAGGTCAGTAGGAGCCCATTATTGTTGCTCCTCCACCTTTTTATGATATTTGTGCTCACTTGGCATCATTTAGAGAAAGGAAGCAGCACTTGTCTCTGTTGCCTGCATCCAACTAAGTTAAAAACAGAAAAACTATATGAGCTGTGAAAGGACCCCATCACTTTTAGTTATGCCAATGGCCCTAACCACCCACCTTATACATAGAAATATAGAAGCAGAGAAGGGTTAAGGCAGAAAGACCAGGTGGTCTATCAAGTCTTCCCTGTTCATTCAAGACATGTTTAAATTATTTTACTGTTGTCTTTTCAACCACATCTGCTGGAAGTTTTTTCCAAGCATCTACTCTTATTTCAGTAAAATAATATACAATGTTCCAATGTCAGGACTACATGTTAGTGGATATCAATGTGTATTAAATATATGTTTGTGTTGTAATCTTACAGGAATTACTCCTACTCTATTAATGATTGGCACAGAGTACATTTTGGCGGTGAATTTAGGATTACACGCATTATATCCAGCAAATAGAAATAATGTTAGAAATGTATGCAAACATAAAAAGCCTAAGGCATACAATATGAAAAGCTGCAAACAGTTTATTTTCTCTTGTACTAATATGGAAATCAATAGTTGTTTCATACATTGATCTATTAAAGTGGTAATTTATTTCCAGAGAAAGGAATTTCTGCAGTTGCTCCAGTGTTCACATGTATTCACATTCAGGCAGCAGTATAATATGTAATTTAATGGGTATTATACTTAAAGGGACTGTCCAGGCCGGTTCTTTTTTCTTTTGGCATGATGCACAGCTGGGCAGCCAAATTCGCACTGCCCTATTGTTACATATTGTAAATGTATTCCTTTTTACGTGCAGCTCTGCACCTAAACACCTCTTGCATAGCTAGCCACCACTGGCGGTGGGAGAAGAGGTGTTTAGCTGCTAAGGTGTACTTAATAGGCTGCAGGTCTCCTTCAACCGTTCAGAGGAGGGCGCCTGTCAAAATGTCCCTTTGCCCCTTCGTACCTTCGCCCTATTATATATATATCTAAACCTGTCCCACAGGCCTCTCTGAGTAATATACTTTACTGGTATGCAGACCAGGAACTACAAGAAACACTGCAGCGACCACTACCTCCTACTGTTGCAGCGTTTCTGGTCTGTCCATGAATAAAAGGTATTTTTCACTAGAAGTGTTTAAGTGCAGAAGTTCACTTAATAGGTTCTTTTAAAAATTCCCTGGGGGTTTAATTTTCCGCTTAATTTTAATAATTTAATATTTATTTAAAAAATGTTATACAAGAGTAAAAAGTCAGCTCTACAAACTGCCATTCTTTTTTTCACTATAAAAGCTTTGCCACAAATGCCTTGCCATGGCGCAAATTAAAAATTTAAAGTTAAAAAAATAGTCCTCCCCCCCACCAGCCTAGACACCAGGCATAGAGACATGTAAGCTAGGGCTCATGGGCCAGTTTACCAGACCCTATGCCCTGCCAGTGGCACCCCTGGAAGAACAACGTGCCCATACCACTGGCTTCCTAAAAGGGGTGCGTGTAATCGGGCTGGGGTACTGGCATGTCACCCGCCAGTGCTTGCAGGTGACATGATGGCCCCCTTACCCTGGACCCCTTACCAGCTCACCAATAGTAGTAAAAATAAATACACCACAAAAATAAACATTTAACAGTCTAAATTGACTTACTTGCCAGTCTGTGTCTACTTCTTTAGGTCCCTTGTCAGGTGGTGTCCTCTTCTGGCTTTAGCAAGGTCTTCTGTGTTCCTCACCATGCATCACCAGTCTTATTTTGTCCCTCCTTTGTTGGGTCATCATGGGTCTTCTGAAGCCATCCGATGAACAGGGGGATACAGGTCCACCTTCGTCCTTCCCCAGCTTCCTGCCAGGAGTAATGGCTGGAAGCCGGATAAAGAGGCTTTTATACCGCAGTGATGAAGCCTCTGTTGCCCGGGCTGGTTGGCTCTGGGAGGGGAGAGTATACATTTTTTTTAAATAAAAAAACACCCCATATGTATTTTTATTGACAAAAATCATGCTGGCATGCCTTTTTCCAATGAGAATTGGAACATTGCTTGTTGTAGCTTATTGTAGTTTGACTAACTGAGGATTATTCAGGAATTAACCTCAGCTTCTGAAAAATCAGAAAGAGGATGGTAGGATGTTTAGTACTAGAAAGAAATGGGATTCTCAGTCACCCAGACAAGATCATATAATGGAGTTTGCACAACTGAAAATATCTGGCCAGGGAAAAATCTGCCCATATTTCTCAAATGTCTTAAGCAAACTGCAGATACCCGGCAGTGGATCTGTAGATGCTGCGATTTTATGTGTTCTTCCCCACATGCCTACTCCATACATACATTGTCCCACCTCGGCATGCACCTCCATTGCAATGAATGGAGTAGGTATGTTAGGGGGTGTGAAGCCGGTCTGATGGATGCCACCATGGCTGCCTGGCACTAGATGAAGAGAATCACTTGTTCCACTTTATTAAGATGGCGAAGCTGCATGGAGGGACAAAAGGTGGCTCTAAACATTTTTTTTATTTTAATGACTAGACAGGGACAAGTCCACTGACCTAATCCTAAATTCTCCTACATTTCTAAGAAGCTTCACTAGACCCTATCGAAAGCATATTCTGTATCCGTGGAAGGTATAGGGTTGGAAGTTTGTATAGCTCTATGAAATATAGAGCAGATCATTTTATCTCTTACCTCTTGATGTAGATTAAATCCTGATTGCTCATTTTCAATCACCTATGGTAGCTGCTTTATTTCTTGCAGCACAACTATAATAAATTGTCCTTTGCTTTTGTCTATCAGCCTGTACACTATGAGGAGAAGAACTGGTGTGAAGAACAATATTCTGGTGGCTGCTATACAGCCTATTTCCCTCCAGGTGTAATGACTCAGTTTGGAAGGTACAGTAAAATAACTATAAACCCTCTAACCCCCTGGGGTGATGCTCTTGGCGGCAGCTTGGTTGAAAGAAAAACAGGCTGTTCTTAAATTTGCTGGGCCATGTGAGAGACAAACTGAACGTGGCAGGAGGTGTGCTTCCACCTACTGGAGCATGTCTCAGCTAAAGGGATGTCCGGAATGCAGCCGTGGGCTGCCAAAGTGCAATGGGAGCCCTGAGAAAAGTGAGTTTTTGGGGCATTCTCTGGGTTTTCATACAGAGGGGCTTCCCAAATACTTCAGGGATAGATAACACTCCCAAGGGTTTTGGTCCACTTCAACACCATTGCCTTATTGTTCCCAATCTACTGTTTACCAACGTGCCCCCTCCCTTTATTTTAAAACAAAAACTTTGATTTTCAGATTTGGAAGTTTGCACCTGGCCACCTCTGTCCAGTGCTCACTACGATGGTACCTTGACCTCCTAAACAGGTGGCCTTAAGTGGAGGCAGGCAAGTTAGCCTGAATCAGGCTTTCCAGACGGAATTTCCTAGGAATTTCAAATAAATATTTCTTTTTATAAATTACATTCGGTGGTTAGAGGAACACTAAAGTAATTTAACACGTTAAAAGTAAAATCAAGCCCTTTTAAATAAATGGTATATAGGAGTATATTATTTTAAAATGTCACCTTTTATTATTAATGTTATTTTTTATGCAATCCTTTAATACATAAAGACACCATAGCTTTAGAATTACCAGCAAATTAATTTGCATGGTCCCTTTGTCTTTATTTGCTTGGTTTCTTCACGTAAAGATACTTCTGAGTTAACTGGCTTCTTAAAACTGTGTGTGTATGTCTGTGTCTCTGTAGTAGAGATAAGACTCAAGTTCCCTAAGGGACAGGGACTGATGAAAATGTTTTATGTTCTCAATAAAGTGCTGTGAAATGTGAACGTGCTGTGTAAATGAATGAGATAAAATATGTTGATCGATTAAATTTTGTCTTGTCTCTATAGTGTCATTCGGCAACCCGTTGGGAAGATTTACTTTGCTGGCACAGAAACCGCCACACAATGGAGTGGATATATGGAAGGAGCTGTTCAGGCTGGGGAAAGAGCAGCCAGAGAGGTATAAAACATTTCTCCTCCATAACATTTATGTACACTGCAAAACAAACTTCAAATTTCATTTTCTAGTTTATATTAGAATATTTTCACAAAGGGAAAAATATACATAGTCAAATCAAATTATTATGACCACTTCCTACTAGCTCATAAAGGAAGTCATATGTCTTGAGCTAGCTTGGAGAGTAAATAAGGTGTTCAATAGGCTGCCTGCTCACAACATCTTTTGTTGCTGTCAGTAAAAGGGACGACTGATTACAAAATGGAATTCAGTGTCTCTAAATCTAAAATCACACCATAAAAGTTAGTTAGAGATATTTAGGGATACTGTTTACTCGAGGCTGAGATGAGGGAACAGTGTAGCCAGGCAGTAGGTAAAGCAGCATGCTAGGCTGTATAGCTTGAGACATCACCAGCAGGAAGAAGGGGTTGTGATGTTACTATTTGGAACTCTGGTTAGGCTATAGCTAGAATACTGTCTACAGTTCTGGAGACGTCATCTACAACAATACATTATGCAAATGTAATGGGTTCAGGGTCAAGCAACAAAAATGATGGAAGAATCTAAATTTTAAACTTTTTAGGAGAGACTTAAAATACTTAATTTGTACAGTCTAGTGAAGGGAGAAAGGGGACGTGATAGAGACATTTTAAAGATGTGAAAAGATTGGATAAGGTTCAGGAGAGAAGTGGTTTTAAGAAGAAACATAATGATAAAACAAGGGAGCACAACATGAATCTAGTCAGTGTCAGAAAATGCTATTTTAGTGAAAGAGTAGTAGATGCTTGGAACAAACTTTCAACAGTAGGTGAATTTAAACATGCCTGGGATGAGCATACACACACATATACACACATAAGTGACTAGATGAGATAGATCATGTAAGTCAAACTCATTCCTGAAGGGGCAGCAAAAGGCCAGGTTTTCAGGATGCTGGCCTTTCAGGAGGGGGTTTGACATCTGTAAACTAAATTGACCATATGATCTCTGTTCACATTCCCTTTCCATCAACCGTCTACTGTATGTTTCTGTGGGTTGATTATTGGCTTTTTGGCCAAGGGTGGCAGTTATTTCTGAAGCTGCGCAGTTTGTGAACTGTTCACATTCTGCTTTGGTGAAGGCATATTGTGAATAAACAAATGTCATCATTGCGAATAAATGACATGGAAAAGTGCCATAGATCTGAGAGGGGGTTCAGCTACTAAAATGCTCAAGAGCAGTCTGACACGCTACCATGGTGCAGCTTACCACCAAAATATACCAAGGAGCTGCTGACATGTGCCTAAAACAACAGTTCAGTGAACTGTAAATCGAGTTCTGAAACAATTGAATAGTCATTGCTCATCTGCTAGTATAGTTGCCACACCAGAGAAGGCTTCACTTTTCACAGCAGTGTAGGAATTGGGCCTCTGCTTATTTGCAAGGGGTTATCTTCTCCAAAAAGTCGCATCAGAGAACAGACAGCCTGCCACCATTGCTGGAAGAACAGCTAGTGGTGGCAGTTTTATAATCTGGTAACTGTTTTGTGGCATTCTTCTTGAGGAAGGCACTTTCAACCAATTTGAGTTTGAATTGATCCTTGGTGAGGTGCATCCATACATGTTGATGGTCTTCCCTGGAGTGGATGGATCTTCCAGCAAAACACTGCTGCTGTGTCACATTGCTAGAAATGTTTGACATTGGTTGGAAGAGCATACCTAGGACTTTCAAGTACTATCCTGACCCCCATTTTCTCAGACATGGCACCACCTTAATCGTCGTGTGTCATTTAAACATACTCCTTCATGAACCCTTCCGCAGCTTTGTGATGCAGTTAAGTTTATCTGGATTTTCACTAGTGGTCATATTAATGAGACTTGACTGTATAGAAACATTCAGTCTGATAAGTCAAGTTTACCACACAGCCATACATAGTATGATACTGTATGTAGTGAAATGCTCTTTTTGAGTTGTGGAAGAAAGTGCAATGCAAAGAAATGAGGTATAAGAATATAAAAATGAACACAACATTGTCAATAAATATAATATAAAATAATAACAAAAGATACTGTAAAAAATACAAACCTATGCATCATCGGGGAGTTTGAAAGAGGCAGCTAAGCTAAGATTTTAATGGAGCTGTATACAATTTGCAGGGTGTGTTAAGTTTGTATGTTTGTAACTGAGTTATATACAGCATGACAGGCCTAGGCGTTACCCTGTTTGTAAGTAAGAAACTCCACCCCATTCTCTGTGTTGACCGTCAGGCAGCAGAAAGAAGAGTCCGTAGTTATGGGTGTGATTTCCCTATTCTCTTCCTGAATTTGGGCCAACACTTTTTGCTATATTCTTATAGCAAGAAATGCATCTTCATTCTGTCTGCATTGACCCTCATGCACCAGAAAGAATAGTTGATAGTTAGGATGGGTGTGATGCCCTATTGCCTTCCTGGTTTTGATCCATCACTTCTTGGTAAAGTCTTATATGGCAAGAAGTGCAGTTCATTGAACTCAGTTTGGAGTTTGGAGCGTGCATGCTGCTGTTCCTAAATCAGGCTGTTACTTTCCTATTTACAACACGGAGACTATGTTTTTAGAAGAAAATGAATTTTTATCCAGTTAGCCTTGCCCAACACCAGAGGGGCTTAGCTACTTAAACCAGACCTTCAGCATGATTTATTATTCTTTCCCCCACTGGGCTGCAACTCTGTTAAGGACTTTAGGATATGGGCGCCGCCATCTTGACTCAGAAGCATCACACTTACTCAGAAGCATCACACTTACTGAGGAGAGGAGAGTGGGATAAAGTACAGGGGGGGTTATAGCTGTGTTTTGCTCAGACAGAGCAGATCTGGAGTCAGGAAAAGGTCAGAAATCCCGTCAGAAGGCACTTCCTGTTTGCAAGCTGCCTGATGTTCCATGAGCCGCCATCTTGGATGTTTAAAGGCTCATAACATGCATTATATGCAGGTAGGATGATTTTTAATGTGAGCAATCTGTATGTACAGGGTGTGGGAAACATATAATATAGACTCTTATTCAGAGTGAAGGACCACTTTAAAGCAGTCCCACAAAAGAGGAGCAAAGAAAGGTGAGTTCTAGGGTGCAAATTTGGGTGGTTGTGGAGGGGTGTCACCGGACTGCCATCTCACCACAAAAAAAATTATCCCATGGTGTTGGATGGCTTTAACCCTTTAAACGCCAGCTACGTAAAATTCACGTAGCTGCCTCTCCTGTCGTTAAACGCCAGCTACGTAAATTTTACGTACCTGGCTTTCCCCCCTGCTAACTGGCAAAACAAAAAAGACACTCACCTGACCCCCCGTTTGACTCGGCCGGGTCTCCTCTTTAAGATGGTGCGCTCCGATCGTCCGTCGGACCTGGAATAGGCCCGGAATAGGGTGCCCCCCTAGTTTCAGCTGCCACTGGCTTTCCTGTAAAAAAAAATAAAAAATAAAAATGACATTTACTTACCTGCGTGTGCGCTGGCTCCCGCCGACCCTCCTCTTCACCTGGGGGGCCTCCGATCCCCCCCGGGTCTTACGGATCTTCAGGAGAGAGCCCGGGAGGCTCTCTCCCCTTTCCTCCTCAATGGCGGCTGCCATCTTGCCGCTAAGCCCCACCCCTTGGGGGCGGGGCTAATGATGTCATCACAGCCCCGATCACCAGCTTCAGCGTTCTCAGCTGTCAGATGCCGGTGATCGTGCCTGGGGAAGGAGGTGGCAGGAGATCCTCTTATCTCCTGCCTCCCCCTTCTCTGGATGCCGATCACCGGCATCTGTCATCAGAGCAGCGAGGGACAAGAGCTTACAATCGGAGGTAAGTACAGTAAAAAATTTTTTTTTTTAATAAAATAATTTTGTGTGGTGTTTTTTTTTCACAGTTAACCCTTTGTGAGCTGGTAAGGGGTCTATGAGACCCCTATACCAGCTCACAAGGCTCTGGGTCTGGCAAGTCACCTGCAGCTAGTGGGTGACTTGCCATTAACCCCCAGCCCCCCCATTACCTGCCTCCCCAACGGCCGGGGGGGGGGCAAAAGGGCCCGGTCCACTTAGTGGCTATGTGGGATAGTAGCCTGCAGGGCCAGGGGCTGGCCCCTGCGCCCTGTTCTACAAGCCCCCATAGCTGGCCCAGGTCGGTAACGCTGGGTAGGGGGGACCCTACGTCATTTTTTGGGGGGGATTTTTATGGGAGGGGGGACCCTATGTCAATTTTTTTTTAATTAACCTCTTATGTCCTGTTACCCAGCAGGTATAAAATGCTTCCAACATTTTGTGGTGTGTTTGTGTTTTTTTTTTACATTTAAAGTGGACGAACACCCAGGATTTTGGCTATCCTGGGCCCCGCTGTGTGAAACCCCCCCGATTGCCCACAATAACTCACCTCACCCCAGTCCTACGGTACATGCGCAGCCGCTCGTCCAATCAGCGCGCTCAGAGTGGCTGAGTTATGGGCGTCTAGGAGACGTCTAAGCTCAGCCACCCTGAGCGTGCTGCAGACTGCATCCCCCACTTCCCTCTAACAGGGAGCGTGCCCGCGCCGGCAATTCATAAATAGCCAGCGTGGGTACGCGCCCTGCTAGAGGGATAGCGGGGATGCGGCCCACGTATGCGCCGTAGGACCGGGATTCAGGCAAGTGGTAGTGGGTGTTCCGGAGGGTTTCACACAGAGGGGCATCCCGATTTTGGATGCCCCGGGGGGAGGGAATAAAACAGTCTGGGAATCTTATAGATTCCCGGGCCAATCAGCCCTGGGTGTTGGTCCACTTTAACCCATTGTGAACTTGTAAGGAGTCCATGAAACCCCTATACCGGTTCACAAGGCTGGGGGCTGTCAAGTCACCTGCGGCTAGCAGGTGATTTTCCATTAACCCTGACCCCCCTATTACCTGCTTCCCCGAAGCCCAGGGGGGGCGGAAGGGCCCGGGCTGATATAGGAGGTGCGGGCTTGTACTTGGCAGGGCGGGGGGCCACCAAAGCTGGCCCCTGCGCCCTGTTCTATAAGTGTAGCTGATCCCCGGGCTGGTTTTGCTGGGTAGGGGGGACCCCATGTCATTTTTATGGGAGTTTTTAACCCTTAAAATAAAAAAAAATGGGGATTACCCCCCCCCCCCCTTGGAAGGGGAACCCCACGCCAATGTTTTTCTTGATTTAACCCTTTATAGTGTGGATTGTAGTTGTATTTTATTTTTACATGTTATAAAGTGTTCTTTTCAGTTTGGGGGGTCTTCTGAACAGTAACGGGGGGCTACCGATACATATGTGGTACCGTTGTAATCTGGAGAAATGGGGCTTTCACGTGCAATATGGTTTTCTTTAAAAAAAAAAAAAAAGGTTTTATTTGAAATAAAGGAGACAATTTTCTAAAAAATATTTTTTTTATTTTGTTTTGTTTAATTTACTCAAAAATATTTAAAAAAAACAGTAAAAAAATTACAAACAAGACATTTCATGTTAAAGCCTAAACTCTGCCGCAAAAATAAAATATATAATTTTCCTGGAAATTCCTGCAAAAATCACAGTTAAGCATAGCGCAAAATGGTCAAGAGAGGGTGACAAAACCTCAAGTATCGTTCTGCTCGGGGGACCTTGCGCTTATCTTGTTTTTTCTTGTTTGCATATTGATATTTTAGGAAAACTCATTTTTTATTCTGCTTTATTATACATTTTTTAAGGAAACACTGCAACCAAAGAATTCTTTGAGGGATTACTTTCAGAAAGATGGGCCCACTACAACATGCTGGGTATGCTTAGAAAGCTTATCAGGGGATATATGGTTTGTGGGGGGTATTCAAAATGTAAAGGGTTGTTTTGGTAGAAAAAAAGCAAGGTGCGCACTTTGTCTGCAGAGCTGAAATCTTCAAGCAAAATTACCATTGTGCACATGCTTTACTTTTTGGTGTTTGGCAACTCTTCTTTTGACAGTAGCTATGCATGTTGGGTATCGTTCTGTTCGGGGGATGTTGCTTTTTCAGATTAACTTGTTTTTTCTTGTTTGCATATAGTTTTTTTAGGAAAATGTGGCTTTGATCCTGCTTTTTTTTATCCTTTTTTAGGGAAGCTCTGTGTAACTAAAGAATACATTCAGGGAGAACTTCCAGAAAACTGTGGCAACATCAACATGCCTGGTACGCCTAGAAAGCTTGAAGTGTGTATTTCCAGAGAATATATAGTTTGTGGGGGGTATTTCAAATGTAAAGGGTTGTTTTTATTAAAAAACTGCAAGGTGCACATAGCGCTTAGCATAGCTGTATTTGATCTAAAAATCTCTTGTGTTGTGCTGTTTCAGTTTGGGGGGGTCTCCTGGGCAGGAAAGGGTGTCTACCAATACATATGTGGTACCGTTGTAACCGGGAGAAATTGGGATTTCACACGCAATAAGATTTTATTGACAAACTTACATTTTTTATTACAAAAAAAATCACTACAAATTGTAAAAAAAATGATTTTTTAAACATTTTTTCACATATTTCACCCCAAAATATTAAGAATACACTTGACAAATGACAAACAAGACATTTCATGTTAAAACCCAGACTCTGCTAAAAAAAAACAATATATAATTTTCCTGGGAAATCCCTGGAAATCCCTTCAAAAATCACAGTTGAACATGCATAGTGCAAAATAGTGAAAAATGGTCTGGCAACAAAGCGTAACAAAAACTCCAGGTAGGCTGGCAGTTAAAGGGTTAAATGTGCATTTCACACAAAGCACTGTAAATCACTGTCTTGATTGGGTGCTTGGACACGTCATCATTCTACTGGACAAGCCATACATACATAATACATGATCATAGTCTAACTTTACACACAAGGTTTCCCATTAAAGAGGACCAACACCCAGGGGTGATCGGCCCGGAAATCTATAAGATTCCCGGGCCGATCACCTCCCACCCCGCGGGACATCCGAGATCGGGATGTCCCGCGGGGTGAAACCCCCCAGAAACCCCAAAAAGACCTTACCTGATCCGCCGCCGCCTCCCGCGCGCCCCTCCAGACGTGCGCGCGCCCGCGCCGGCCCTCTGTGAATGGCCGGCGGGGGCGCACGCGCGCCGAGAGTGACGCGCGGGAGGCGGCGGCGGCGGAAGCGGCTTGGACGTTCCTGATCCCCGCCTGGACGTTGGCAGGGATTGGCTGCGGCGTTCACGTGGGAGCGTTGAGAGGTGAGTTTTTTGGGGTTTCTGGGGGTTTCACACAGCGGGGCACCCCCGATCGGGGTGCCCCGCCGAAGTGGACCAAAACCCAGGATAGTCAAAATCCTGGGTGTTGGTCCACTTTAAGCTAACATAGCAGTTATTTAGTCCCTTAAGGACTTGATGTCACCCTGTGTAATGTGGCATTCAGGTGGCTGTTATCAAACTTATTTTAAAACTACTTTTTAATTTTTAATTTTCTCCCACATCTATAAGTGTCTACTGAGGTGGAGGTTGTTCTTACACCAGTTCTCAAGGCTCTTAATGAAGTCCAGAATCCTGTCTGGCAACTCTGTGCCAGGAAAGGCTCTGGCTCACAGGAACACTAACCTAATATTGTCCTTTATGCTATCAGTAATTCCTGCGTTAAAGATATATTCACCCTTTCCTAGTGGAGCTCCACCCTATAAGGCACAGGAAACAGCCTCTCCTCATAGGGCATACTTCACTACAGTGTAAAGCTTTTTCCTGTCCATATCATACAGAGCTCTGTGTTCCTAAGGATCTTTAAAGTTACTGTTCAGGCACACACTAACCACCTTGGAAATATGGAAAAGCAAGCCATTTCAAAGCATCTCAGAAGCTCCAATTATATGCTAAGCTACTTTCTTTGCTTTAATACCTGGGCTATGGCCAAGCTGTGAAGCGCACAGCGTTATAAATTATGAACATGCACTGTTGTGGTCAGAGACAGCTGCAAGGCCACAGTGGCTTTCCAAGCCCATAGGAGGCCTGCTATGGCTTCCATGCAAAGCTACAGGAGGAGAGGCACATTGGACCGGCATCAGGTGAGCTGCTTGCTACCTTATTATTGCAGCTAGGTTACAGTCAGAGCTGGACAACGAGGGGGGTGCACCCCGGGGCCTCCACCACTTGCACACCGGGGCCTCCACCACTTGCCCTGCAAAGGGGGCCTCCACCAACCTTTGGGTTATAGGTCTGGTCCAGGGTTTTTTTTCAGTCTTTGGTCTGATGGGCCGCGGGACCAGCAACAAAATATTTTTTTTCATGGGTACCAGCCCATCACACTAAGCATAGGAGTGGGCTCTCCAGGGCTCAGAGGCCTCCAGCTGAAGCCACATGCCGACCTTTCAGCATAGGTCTGGTGCTCTTCCAGGCTGAGATAAACCTAGCCTATAAAATAAATGACGCTGTCCAGCTTCTAGGTGTCCTTAAAGCAGAGTTTTTATTTTGGCCAATAAAATGTTTTTTGTTTGATCCACGAGAACCTGGCTGCAGGGGTTGCCTTCTCCACATAGGCTGCCATCCTCTCCATCAAGGCAAAGTTGTGGAGGGCAATGCAGGGCAGGATGATCTTCACCACCTCATCCGGTTTATACTGCAATGCTCTCCAGTATTGTCCAGGCACCTGAAGTGGGATTTTAACAGTCCAAAGGCCCACTCGACTACCGCTCATGTGCGGTGTTGTGCCCGATTATATGACTCCTGGGCTGGTGTCTGGGGCCTTTAAAGGGGCATGAGGATCCAGAGAAGCAGAAGGTAACTAGAATCACCTTAAAGGAATAAAACACAAAATTAAGATCCAAACATTAAAACAAAAAGCCAAAAATAAGGTCAATTAGAACACCTGTCGATCGGACATCTGATCAATGTTCAGATGACGGCGGGTATGCCTAAGCTCTGGAAGGTACATGGTTAGCAGCCCTTGCTTCTGCAGATGCTCATACGCTCCCCAGAACTCATCAAGGGGCTCCATCGTAAACTCTTTTGCCGGTTCCTGCTTTTTATAATCCCAAAAACAGACAAATCAGGGCTCGGAATCACTTGCAAGCGCAGGCTAAACCCATAAACACAGGAGAGAACACAAAAACTTGCCTTCAACCATATTAATACGCCAAGTACTTGGTTTGGCATGGGCGAACCGCAAAGTCTTGCAAGAGAAGTCACAACAAAACACGGCCCAGAATCACAGGAACCGAGAAAAAGGCTAAAACCAAGACTTTAATGTAATTCCTGCATGCATGAATGCAAACGAGAGAGGCTCTGAATCTGTTCTAATATATTATATTTTTGTTCGTTATACATTGTTCAGACTATATTGTCAGGTTAGACTGCAGCTTGCAGTTGCTCATTTGATTATCAAGGCTACATCATTGATCTTTGTCCATATGATATTTTTTCTAAACAAACGGATTTTATTGGGCTTGATACTACAGGCAGCTAATTTGTTTGCAGTCTTTGAAACAAAAGTATTTCAAATAAATCTCTGCAGGCATTCATATGATTGCTTGAATTCATTTTGATTTGAAATATATGATATATCATACAATTGATTACAATATTTTAAAGTAAAGGTAGAACATATTTTAGCAGTTGCTAGCAACATTAGGTTTCCATCAGGGTATACTTGTATTGTATTTAGTTATAATTGCATTATGCTTACTGTGACATTGTGTCGCCCCCTAGAGAAACTTCAAAAACAGTTGTATAACTATTAGACTTATACTCATGCTAACCTTTATTTCTTTATGTCAGTTTACCCGTGTATTTGGGATCCTTTACCTCAGATCCTAATTCTATCTTCTCAAATTCTCTATACAATTCAAAATTGCAGCATGATTGTTCTGGAAGCTCTAGAAAAAAAGCAGGTTTATTTTCTTGAGGTGCCTGGGGTGGCAGATAAATCTGCTTAAATTAAAAAAGTGGAAATTCAGCTCTATACAGTAGCTGTACATTTTAAGAATCTCAAGTTATTTTAGATTCTTACTTTATGTTGCAGGTATTCAGAATTGGAGCAGACAGAAATACTGTCTGTTGCTTAGTAACCTTTTAGCCCTTCAGATAAGATTTCTTAGAAGGCAAAAGCGGAAATTCTAAGTTGTCTATAAACACTGCATTGCTGTTAGTAATTAAGGAAGTAAAATTGGATTCCTTAGCAAATTTAGAAAATTCCGTCAGACAGACAGACATAAAAATAAAGGAACTCTAATTAATTTAGTAATTTAATTACAAAATATCTTGTGTAGCAGGTACATGTTTTTGCATTCAAAGTTGGGTTCTTATTTTTACCTCCAGTGACGTGCCTTCTTTATTCTTGTATGTTATAGAGGATGGGCAGTATACTGCACTAATTTTTTCAGCTTGTACAGATGTACCCACAGTACATGTGCCCATTCATTATTGTTATTGTTTCTGGATTGACTTGTGATCTTCTAGACTTTTTGCTTCTGGCTGTTTGGACCGTGTTTCTGCTTTTGAATTAGACGCTCCCTCTGATTGCTCTTCTTGTTTAACTTGAACTTTTGTGTTGATGCTTGCTGCCAGCCCCTGATCCTGACCTAAACTTTACTCGGAATTGCTGGATGATGCTACCTATCCGTTTTACTATCCCTAATGTCCAGAGTACCGCCAGGTGGACGACCCCAGTTGTACTACACCCTGCCTTTCCTTCCCTGTGGAGGCCTCCTGTAAAGACCAGGCCATCATATAGATTCTGGGATCTGTTGTGTGTCTGGGTCCCCTAGTGTTTTTTTCCCGTGGGGCTCCTCTGGCCTCAGGCTTTCTGTATGCCCTGCTGGTTGAAACTGCATTTTCACAGAATTCCTTCTGATTTAAATTTTTTTCAATTGATCTCTAATGCCTGACTTGAGACCCAATACTGTAGTACAGACCTTGCCACATGGGGTGGAGGAAATGTTTTCCTGGATACAGGCCATATAACAGCTCAGAGATGTTACCTGAAGGTCATTTTGCCTATACTTTTGAGTAAGGTAGTCAACCTTTTTGCTACCAGGAAGCTGTTAGCTCTTCTCTGTCTTGCATGTATTGCTATTTTGTTTTAGGGATTATGTGCAATGGCACCATCAGCTAAGGGATTGTGTGTAAAGAATGTTTTGGAGGACAATTTCATCAAAATGTCCTTTTCCACTGTACCTAGAACTACTGCTTACTACTGTTACTGCAGGGCCAACACATTTTATGGTATATCTCTGGTTTACCACTGTTGGTCATAAAAGCAGAGGTAAATGTGCTGTTTCTTAATGTAGGGCTCAAGGCCAATGGGGAGATTGGTTAGGGTCCCTGCAGACTAAAACTCCCCTACAGCTCCAGGTCCCCAATATGTTTAACATAATGCTTTTTGTAGAAAACAACAAACAAACAAAAAATAAATGGTGACAGCACGCCTTTAATTTGTGTGCACCACAGTGTGTGCCACAGTGTGTGCACCACAGTGAATACATGTAATTAGCCTTAATGTGTAGGTCATATCCCATTGGGTACCCATAGTATAGCATATCACATGATTGTATATATTGATAACACACCTACTAAAGTATTTTACACATAAAGATATTACCTTGTTTATTGCCCCAGCACAATCTGTGCTTCTTAAATCTCAGTCTGTTTAAAATTCAAGTAGCATACAATTTAAATTCTCAGATTAATTAACATTTTTAAAGCTATTTTAACTGTCATTTCAAACTGTCAAATGCTGAATGTAATATATATTAATAATTCTTACAGGTGATGTGCAAAATGGGACTGATAGCAGAAAATGAAATATGGTTGCCTGAACCAGAATCTGTGGTAAGATTGATTTGTCTTTGATTTAAGCTATTAATGTACATCTTAGGATTAATGTAATATAGCCTTTCATTCATTGTTTATCCTTCAAAGCATATGTCAAACTCTATAGCAGGAGTCCCCAACCTGTAGCTCTGAAATAAAAATTGACTCACAGACCCCTAATGTGTGGCTCGTGGGTTGTCTTCTATACCATTGCACTTGCAGTAGCCCATCACACATTTGAGGCTGAGTTTGTCCACTATGGCTTCTTCAATTTATTCAAGATGGATGTGGTCTGTGACCATCTTTCAGTGCTGAATGTGGTTTTCATGATAAGAAAGGTTGGGGACCCCTGCTTTATAGCTACAGTATAGGAGAATTGTTTAATTATCATCATTTTTAAAGTAGAACAGTGCTTCATCATTATCATGTCAGTGAGTATTACGAATGCATTGCAGCGGACTTGTTTCTACATACTGTTGCATTGGTTTGATCCATTCCAACGACATGACAGTGGCAGCTAGTAGGGTTGTGGTCTGCACTCTTACAAACAGACATTTATTACCAGTGATTATGTGGTAACCACTGGCTGACTTGACTCTAATTCCTTCTTTTTTCAGTATTTTTGGCCTTTTTCATATCTTCCACTGTTTAAAACTACTGTAAACTTATGTCCAGGCTCCAAACTAAGGGGACCTCTATTTTAGGGTAAGTGGAGGTGCAAAAGTTATAGTTAAAGAAATATCAGGATTACCAAGGTGTTAAGGTATAGGAATACTGGGGTTCCAGTACAAGTGCCAAGGTTCAAGTGGTTCAAGGATTCACAAAAATTCCTGCTATAGGGGATGCAAAAAAATAAAGCAGTCCTTAGCTAGATGAGCTAAATAGTCTCCCAGTTAGGTTTCACAGTTTTATAAAGAAAGCTATCGGGAGGCACAGAGCAATGGCCACGTTACTTGCCTCCAGAGCCCACAGCCAACACATTACCACACCAGCAGTTTTTCTATGGAACCATCCAATCCCTAATAGCCCATAAATCTTAGAGGATGACTTTGTCAGGAATTTTAAAGAATTAAGGAATTACAATAAAAAAGGATCATTTGCTTATGTTTTGTAATAAGACATCTAATAAACTTGTGTTTTCATTGCAGGATGTTCCTGCATTACCATTTAACAGGTCATTTTTAGAGAGACATCTTCCATCTGCTCAAGGCTTTGTGAACTTTGTTGGCTACTCTACAGTACTAGCTTCAATGGCTGCTCTTGGTTTCTTAGTATACAAAAAAGGCTTTGTTATCCGTGTATAACCTTTATACTCATATCCATTTTATGAATGTTGATTTAAAGACTAAGACATTGGGGTTTTATTTACTGCCAGTAAACTTTAAGCTGAAGGTAAACTGGGTAACCACTTCTACTTGCTACTTGATACTTGATATGTACAAATAGAAATTACACTTACAATTAATTCTTATATAAAATTACAGATTAACACCTTTTAACCGTTTTTCAAGTATTTGATTGTAGGCTATCAATCTGTATAAAAAGCAGTAAACTCCTGCTTCTTATTTTTGATATTCTTATTAAAGATCTGTGCCTAGCAGTTAGTTAACTCAGGATTAATAGTAAGCAGGGTAAAATTACATTTTAGTGAGGCATCACTAATTAAGAGTTTGATTCATTAAAAAAAAAGATTTACCCCACACACCTGTGGATCAAGATTCCCTCGAGCATAGGATACCCCACTAACTTTCTACCCACTCCCATGCCGCACATCTCTCACCCGCAGTGCCGGTACAAGAAGCCAGTGTGGCGGGTGGGGGTGGCCTCAGTAAAATGTGCTCCAATTGAAATCAATAACAGTGTACTTTCCCTTTAAAGTGATCTAACACAAGTTGATTGTAGCATGGCACGGGGGGCAGCATCCTGATTGCCAATGTCCTCCTGCTCCTACCACCTTGTAACCATGGTTTTCTTACCTGCTCCTTATTCACCTGCTGAAAACGGGCTCTGAAATTGGCTACCAGCAGTCATGTGGCCCGGAGTCTTTTTAGCAGCCAGAAACCTGGAATAGATCCCTGCACCACATGATCATATGCAGGGCTTAGTTTCACCAAGGGAGCAAGGGGGGCTCAGGATCAGGATGTCCCCCACGCTGCAATCAACACCCAGTTTGTGTTAAAAGGGTGTTGAATTGCTTTAAATTTCGTAAACTATTTAGCTAATAAGTGACTAACCTATAGGATAGATTTAAAGAAAAACAATTATGGATGTTGCATGTCTATGTGATTGGCCGAAAAGAAACATACATTGCTAAGGATGTGTGATACCGTACTAATGAGGATCTATTTTATAGGAATCAATTGCACCACTGTGACTTGTCGCAGTAGGTCATTAACTCTTTAGCTAGAGTCTAGGAAACTCTACATCTGAAGAATACTCCCCTTCCATGTAACTTTGGAAGCCATATCCACACATTTCCCACTCTGCCAGAAAACTCTATTGCTCATCAGTCACATGAGAGTGCTGATGAAACACAAACCCATTTAGTTTTCCTGCCTTATTTTCAGGCTTGCTGCATAGCTGATGGGCATTCCCTGCCAGGATGCCTGGTGATGTGGGCTGCTGCCGCCCCAGAAGCCCCTGGAGGTCCGCCTTGAATTGCTTAGTAGCAGAAGTTTTCTGTGTGGCAATGGGTAAATAAAATAAAGCAATAACCACATGCATATATTATTTATGCCCTTATTCCTATTGGTAAGCAGTGAAGAAAGGGATTAAAATATATTTCCTTCCAAAAAATAGCCAATTTCAGAAAATCGTCAATGTGAGTGATTTGTATTCAAAGTGAGCTAAAGTGTTACTTCCAGTTTTTTTAGTCCCTCAATTAAAACCAAAAAGGTCATAAGTGTGAGCATGGCTTTTTGCTCTTGTCCACTTTGGAATACCTTATTTCCACACGTTTAATTTGGATAGTTCTTCAGTTCCATGCTCTGATCTCTTTTTTCACTTTGCTTGCCTTTAATATCTTGATTTTGGATATTACAAGAACACTGTTCTTTATTAATTACAAGTATGAGGCCGATTCATTAATAGTGGCAGGTAGCGACAGTTGAGCGACTGTAGCAGTATTTTCACAGCGCCCGCTAGTAGTCTCTGTGCTTGACCGCTGGTCGGTTGTTGACAGCGACTCAGTCGGTGTGCAGTAATGTTGAATATTGGGTGAGGAGTCGCTATTTGACAGGTTCCGCGCTGTATAGGAGCGCATGATAGCGACTGGCCATAGCGACCGGCTCCCACCATATTCATTAACAAATCACGCTCAAAAAATTCTCGCGCTGTGAAATGCATGTTTAAACCCCAGAGCGCTGGCGGCGATGGGTTAAAAGTAGTTTTTTAACCCCCAAACAACCATATTTTTGGAAACCAAAAAAAACAAGTTTTTAATTACATTTTGTAATATGAATACATTAATATGAGACCTGTAATATCAATTCTGCACAAAGTTTTTTTTTTTTTTTTTTTTTTTTTACCTTAAAAAAATATCTAACATGGCAGAAGTGGTCACAGAATTTTTCACATTTAAAAAAAAAAAAAAAAAAAACATTAATATGAATTATGAATATTTAAAGATTGTTCCATTGAAATGCATTGGAGAGCGCCAGGTAGCGAGAGGTCCTACCTGTCGCTGTTCAAGGTCGGACGCTGGCGCTGTGGGCTGAGGCTGGAATAATGATCGGCTTGATAAATGTGTGATTGTGGCTTGATAAATGTGTGAGCCGGCGTTCTCGTGGCGGTGCCCGTCATTACCGGTCGCTCACCAGGCGCTACCTGTCGCTATCCCTTGTTAAATAAGGGCCTATATGTTGATCACATCAAACACACAGTTTTCCAATATTTTCCTCTTGTGCCCAAATGAGCATCATTTGCTATTTTTCAGTTCCAGTGTTATACTGTATGCACTTGTATAACTGTGTTATCCTAACACTGAATGTATGTATTGTGTTTTTTATCGCCTTGTAATACATTTCTTTCTTTTTATGTCATCTATACAGAAGACAATCTAGATTTCCCTTAGGAAGTCACCTGAGCTTACTTGAGTCTAAATTTTATTAGAACAACATCAATTTTACAGCCTATTAAATAGCTGCTATGTTTGTTTTATTATTTGATGTATTCTGATTGTATTTTGAATTATAAAGATCAAAATCTTATAATAAGCACAGTCTATAAGCAACATTAAAATAAGATGCACTGCTAATATCAAATAAAGAACAAATACATTTGCATTTATTCATTTATTGCTGATGATTATACTGTCTTAAGTGTATTTATTATGGGATACAGCTAAAACAGTTCTTGCAACAATGCTTTGTATTTCACATAAGTCCAAAAATTCGAAGGTCCCTCAAGGACTAGGAGGTATCGGGGGGCTGGAGAGCACAGCTAGGCTTCTAAAAACAATGCAATGATTTGAGCCAAGCATATGCATTTATAGGAAAACCAACAGCATGATTAATGCCAGGTGAGATTAAACAATGCAGGGAAGACCCACACCACTCCAGCAGACACACAGCAATAACACCACAGCAGATAGCACAATGGCTAGAGCAGCAAACTTGGAGCAGTGATGGATGGTGGATTGCTGGTTAAAGACCCATCCATGCCAGTGGTACCTGTCAACCAAAAACTATATTCTGGCGTGGAGGTGATAAGTATGCAGCATACCCTCTTTTGGAGCCCCTATACTCCCAGGAACTACTTACAGATAAAACTTTAACTCTGACTTTGCTGGGAGGTTGTGCTTGCATGAGTTGGCAGTGAGTCAAACACAGTAGGACTAGAGGAGGAGAAGCAGACTAGGAAGGAAGCATAAGGAGACCACAGAGAAAGATTGCAGCAATGGACCCAGAAGAATGCACTGATAGCACAGCCTAGCACATTTTCACACAGTGCAAATTACACCTCACCCAATGCCTTGAATCTTTTAGCCCTTCGTAGCAGATTTTTTATGCTTGATCGGCTTAATCACTCTGGTCATTGTGTCTCCAAACTTACCATTAGTCAAACTACAACCTATGACTGGTGAGTCTTGCTATGGAGAGAGCGGAGTGGAGTGGATGGGGGCACATTTGGATATGGAGAGCGAGGATGGCCAGAAATCACCCAACTAAAACCATGGATGCCCTGTTCTCTGTTTTTCAAATTCTGGGATTGTAAGCTGGGGAGGGGGTGCTAGAGCTTCCCGCTGAGACCTCCTTTGGACTCACTTGTAAAATGTTCTCATAATTTGTCACTGAGCTGTCTGACTGTCCCATACACATGCTTTGCACTGATATGAATCTGGCTAACCAAAATGGAGAGTCCTCAATTCCAATCCATTGTTCCATGACCTTCTGCCAGGTTCATCCCATCAGTTTAAAGCAAACCTACAGTCAAAAGAAACTGAAGTCTTCTCACATCACCCCCCCACCTACACTGCCCTTAAAGTGGACTAAAACTCAACATAGATAGCCCTGGAATCTCCAGGCCTTCCTGATACCTTGCTCTGGTGCACTCTAATTCAGGATTTTCCATTGTGTGAAACCTCTGAGCCCCCAGAAAAACCTCCGATCCAACAGTGAATTTGCGGGCCATGGCAACACTACATTGTACCTTTAGCCGGGCCCATGCCAGGCATTTGGGAATGGCCAATGTAGGCATGCACCCAGTTAGAGACTTGCGGGGATGTGGCCACTGGCCCCCTGCTTTTGGCTAGATTCTCCTCTAGCTGATTCTTAGCCGAAATCGACAAGTACAGCTGAGTGCGTTGATTGGATGCACACCAGCTCATACCCTGTAGGACCGGGAAAAGGTGAGTTTTATTGGTTTTTACTAGTGATCTGGGGGTTTCACATAAAAGAGGAATCCCGAATCGGGGGGTTCCCCAGAGGCAAGGACCAAAACCCAGGATATATATATATGTACCGGTAAGTGCCTGTGGGCATGGTCAATAGACATAGAAAAAATGTAAAGGCACTACAGCATCAAACTCTCTCAGTCAAGTCATTAAATTTGTCTCTAATATTTAGTTAAAACACAGGTTTTGATTGCACACTTTTGCATATGCATATAGAAGCTACACCCTACAACAAGATAACCCTGTTTAAATAAAGCCCTGGTCTAATTTGTGTAAGCTCCAATTTCAAAGCATTAACAGCAATGGATTCATTGGCAGCTAGCTTGCCCAAGTTTGACTTATACCACTAATGTTGCACATAGGGGAAAGGGTCAAAGCCTTCACATATAGCTAAGCTACAGCAGCACCCCATCCCCTCCCCTAGTGCAGTCATCGATTGGTTAAGCAGCTGTCATAGTTTTTTATTTCTATTTTTGGGATGGGTGTTAGAAAATTAGCTGTAGATGGGTTTCAAACCTTTCTCTCTGGTCTGCAATGCTAAAAATATAGGACAACCTCAGTTAAGTTAGCTGCTAATTTACCAATTTCTGTGTATGTTCCAAATGTGAGACTCTCATAGATTATCATAGGACCACACTGGTGACCATGTTCTCTTGGCTAGATGGGTGTAGTTCAACAACAGTGTACCAAGGATCAGAGGAGTCTACAATTATTTTACCAGCCTTTGATTTTAGTCTGTGAGGGTGTCTTATCATTAGTAGTCTTTGTAATCCTCTGAAGACATATTTATCCGAACTAGACCAACAATGAGGTGCATATGACTGATTTTATAGTTGTTCTATAGAATGTAATCAGCATCTTGCTATGTAGGACATTTTTTGAGCTGCCTCAGAAAGAAGAGTTGGGCTTTCTTCAAATCCATGTCAATGTACCCACTTGTGATCCTTTTTGTTGGTGGTTCTGTTTGTTTTCTGGTTTCTTACGTTCTCTTTTTATTCAGTATATATTGAAAGATGTCTCTACTGTGCTTTCCTAATGTTGACTGTTTTCCTTCTGTTTGCTTCCAGGGCCATATTTAGGGTTCATGCAGCCCTAGGCACTATTTTTGCACCCCCCCCCCCCCCCCCACTGCCTTATGTAGCTGAATAGACACAGCAATGCAGGGGGAATCTTGGATCTGCTGCACAGACGTCTCCCTCTCTGTGCGCGGCCCTGTTCTTCCATTCATGTCGCTGGATCCCAGGTGAGGTAAGGAATCCTCATCTTGGTGGGAACGGGTGTTTCATTAGGTGATTAGAATTGATTGTTCTGAAACTAGAGAGCTGCAGTCGAGAGATCAAGCCTGCTGGCTGAGAGGTAAGTCATATAGTTTCTTTTTTTCCCCAGTCCTGCACTACCTATTTCACATACTGCTGTCACCCCCACCCCCCCCCCCCCAGCTCAACTTGGCTCAACCCAACAGGACCTGACCTTGTCTCTTTAAAGTGGACCTATAAGGATTTTGACTATCCTGGTGATAAGTACTTGGCACTGGGCATCCCGACTGTGTGAAACAACCCCAGGTCACCGGTACACAAACTCACCTTTCCTCGGTCCATGGAGCAGGCTCTTATCCAATCAGAGCTGTTTGCCGTGCATATGTCATTCGCACGCGCCATTGGACTGGAAAGAGGGGCGTTTTACACAGTGGTTTGAGGGGTTTCATACAGGGGCACAAGAGAAAAGCCAGGAAAGTCAAAATCCCAGGCTTTATTCCCCTTTAAGCAAACAGAGGCAGGATAGAGAGAGCAAGAGACAAAGCGAGAGAGAGGAGAGAAAAAAATGAATAAAGAGAGAAGAAAACAGAGAGAGGGAAGGAATGTAAAAAAGCAAGGGAAGGAGAAGGAAGGATAAAAAAGTAATATATATATATATATATATAGAAAAAGAGAATACAAAAGTTAAGGGGAGAAAATGAAATAAATAAATAAAAAGATAAATAATGTAAGATAGAAGGAAAACTAAGAGAAAAGATGGAGGGAAAAAAGGAAAGCGAGAAAAGAAGAAGGGGAGCAAAGCAATGAGGAAAAGGAGAAAGATGAACGGAAAGACAGAGAAGGGGAATTAAAAAAAATAAAAAAGAGAGGAAATAAATAAGGAAGAAAAGCATGGAGGCCAAAGGGAAGGATGGGAAAAAGAAAGGAAAAATAGGGAAGGAAACATAGAAAGTAAGTAAAGGACAAAGTGGAGTGGGGAAAAAGAAATAAAGGAATGGAACAAAGGAGAAAAAAGAAAAGTATAGGAGGAAAGAGAAGTAATGCAGAAGGGGAGAAGGAAGCTGGAAAATAAATGAAAAAAGAAGAGAGGAAGACAACAATGAGGGGGGAAAGGTAAAAACAAGGAGAAGGAAGAAGGGGAGGAACAAAAGAAAGGGAGAAAGAAGAGTGAAATGAAGAAAGGAAAAGAAAGTTGGAAGGAAATAAAGAGGATTAAGACAGGAAGAATGGAAAAAAAGAGGGATGAGGGTAGAAAAATAGAAAAAAGGAAGGAAATGAGTAAGAAACAAAAGCACGAGGACAGTTAAACGAAAGAGCAATACAAGTGCTGCATAACTTTACTTGGCTGGTGTGCTACTTTCGGAAGCATGGGAGGCACATGAGATGTGCCATGTGATGCACTCCCCCTTCTCTGCCCCTTACCTAAAGTACCTGTTGGTGCTGCTGCCTGTGTCCTCAGTGATGTGAGAGTGTTTTGGTGATGGCCAAATAATACCCAAATACCCAATATTTTACTAATTAATGCCCAAGGTAGGGCTACTAATATAAATGCAGTTTGTTTATATTGTTTTAAAGATAAAGAAAGATAAAATGATATATAATATACTTATATACAGAAAAGAAGGCATAGCAAATGTTAAAGTGGACCAACACCCAGGGGGGATCGGCCCGGAAATCTATAAGATTCCCGGACCGATCAGATCCCTCCCCGCGGGGCATCCGAAATCGGGATGTCCCGCGGGGAGGAACCCCCCAGGAGGCCGACAATCCTCACCTTACCTGCGATCCAACGGCGCATGCGCGAGACGCGGCCGCGTCTCTCGCTTCCCTCTAGCAGGGCGCGCTCCCGCGCCGGCCGTTTTGTGAATGGCCGGCGCAGGAGCGCTCCCTGTTAGAGGGAAGCGAGAGACGCAGCCAATGACAGCGCTCTGGTATGCGCGTCCAAGCAGCTTTGGACGCGCATACCAGAGCTGCTCTGAGCGCTGTCATTGGCCAGACGAGGTCACGTGGGAGCGGGGAGAGGTGAGTTTTTGCGGCGATCGGGGGGGTTTCAGACAGCGGGGCACCCCCGATCGGGGTGCCCCACCTAAGTGGACCAACACCCAGGATAGTCAAAATCCTGGGTGTTGGTCCACTTTAAAATAAAAGCAAACTTCACCACACAGTCATAAATAACTTAAAACTTAGTGGGATACATATTACATCACCACAGAAACAGCCATTGTCTGAGATTCATCAGCCAGGAGCAGAGCAGGCGTCATACAAGCCGTTTGTGGGAAAACAACACTATGTCCCTGACACAGGTAGTGCAGCTCCTTCATTCACACACTAATATAGCATCACCACTCAGTTAGCATCACCTTGAATGGGAGTGGTACCTCCTTCCTGGAACCCAAATGGCAGATTCTTTGTAGTGCTTCCTAGTAGTGCAGATAACACCTCTGGCCCCCTCCAGCTGCCATTATTTTAGTAACAAGAGGACAGTGATGGGTAGTTCACACAGGCCAAAAGTTCAGCGTCAGCTATTTTCTTATATTACATCATGATGAATAAACATCAAAAGTAAGACTAATCAAACAGGAGTACAAATTAACTTGTTGCAAGTTACAGAGATCTAGGGACAGTATATAGTCATCAGTTAAGCCTAATTTAAACCTACTGACAACGCTTAGACCTTCAGTCGAATATAAGACACAGACAGACTGTTTCTCAATCATAGAAACAGATAGTCAGCAAATTAAAGCTTATGCCATGCCAATTTTCAATAAAAGAACCAAGAAAAGGGAGTCCCACTACTCCCTCACCCACCCAAGCAAACTCGTGGCACCACCGACCATTTTATAACTAACCTGGGAGGTGCTCTCAGAGATTAGAGTTAGGACTGCACCCCACAGAGGCACTTTGGCATAGTGGTGCAGCTTAAGCATACTTCTGCAGATGTGTGTGACCGAGTCCTCTGTTTTTAACCAAGTTTAGAGACAGATTATAGGCTGGCCTGCAAGCTAACAGGGTTGAGTGCTGTGGCTCCTTTAAGACTTATGTACATAATATCGCATACATCATCAAATCCAAGCTTGTATCGAGTGAATATCACATACTTCAAAATTTGTCAAATATCAACTTTATATACCCAGAACCCCCCACCCTCCCCCATCCTTATTCCAGAAAATATTGTCATTCTCTTATTTGAGGAAAGAAGCAGAATCCTTCCCTCAGTACACGAGATTCATGTTGCTTAGTGCTCTCTGAGGTGGTGCTGACCAGAACCCACCACAAGGAGAAAGAAGCCTTGAGAGCAAAAGGAGAAAAAAAAAGAAAGAGACCTCCCCTCACCAACTCTCATACATTTTTACTCCAACCTATAGGACCAACAACCCTTTATCAAAGCTATCCGGCAGATACTTATCAACCGAAGGCGCCCAGATTCGTTCAAACATGCCCATATTTCCTTCCTTCAAAGCAGAGAGCTTTTCCATCGCCATACAAGCATTGACTCTATTTCGAAACTCAACAAAACTAAGTTTATCAGATTTCCAGGCTTTAGCTATAATTAATTTAGCTGCAGTTAATAAATGATGCATTAATTTACCATATAGGCCCCCCTCCCTGGCCCAATTGTTTATTCAGTAAAGCAACCCAGTGGTCCATAGGTACATGACTCCCAACCACATTAGACACAGCCCTAAAAAAAACACTATCCAGCAACTAACCACTATCCTACAATTCCACTACATATGCTTAAATGACCCTATTTCCTGACAACCCCTATAACATTTCTCAGAGTGGTCTAAATTTCTGCTACGAGCTAATCTTTCCGGGACCAAGTACCACCTCAACATGACCTTTACATTTACCTCCACCGCTAACACCGACACGTTGCCACATAATGCTGTGACTTGGAGGTGTTGACCTCCAAACCTGAAATTACAGCAAATTCCCGTAAGAGTTTGGTCAAATTTGGAAGCGTTATTAAAGGGTTGGTAATAAACAGAATTACATCATCTGCGAACATACAAAGTTTATGAGATAGGCCGTCTAAACTATATCCAGATATATCCCTCGACTCTTTTATAGCATAAGCCAAGGGCTCCATCACCAGGGTGAAAAGTAGGGGAGACAAAGGACAACCTTGCCTAGTTCCCCTACCCAACTGCAGCGTTTGGGACTTAAAACTGCAGTATTTAACAAATGCACATGGATCAGCATATAGCACTTTCAGGCTAGCAATAAAACTATCCCCAAACACCCAGTATTCCAAAAGTTGAAGCAAATAATCCCTCCCTGTTCAGCTGTATGAATCACCTGTGCAATCCTCCTTAAGTTGCCCCCTGGTTGCCGCCCTGGGATGAAGCCCACCTGGTCTTTTGCCACTAAATATGGTAAGAAGCTTGAGAGTCTCTCAGCTAAAACCTTGGCATAAATCTTAACATCCAAATTTAAAAGAGAAATTGGCCTATAATTAGACCAAACCAAATGGTCCGTATCTGGTTTCTGCATCATGCTAACAGCTGCAGTGAAAGTTTCCTTTTAGAAAGTCCCTCCATGTTTAACTTCATTAAAAGCTACAACCATTCTTGGGGCCAATAGCATGCTAAATCTCTAAAAATAACTTGCAGAAAATCCATCCGGACCAGGGGCTTTGTTTAACTTCAACCCTTTAATAGCTTTGACAATTTCTGAAAGATTAAAGTCACTGCCCAACCTCTACCTCATCTCCTCAGATATATGCGGAAAATCCATCCCCTGCAAAAAAATGGCTAAGAGCAAAGCATTTTAAGATGCATACTAAAGATTTCCACAATTTTCTTAGGATTGCTTGTAGGCGCTCCCCTGCTATCTGTCAACTTGATGGGTTTAAATGCCTGATCAGGAGTTTTCAATTTCCTAGCCAACAGAGAATCTGGCTTATTGGCTTTGACATAATAGTTATGCTTAATCCATCTTAAACAGTTTTGCCGCTAGGGCCAAATTAAGATCCTCGGCAGCCCTCATAAGGCTAGCCCTTAACGAGGATGTCATAGCTCCCGAGGCCTGTTCAGATAGGTCTGCATACTTTTTTTCTAATTTTTCTATATAAGCATTCCTCTCCCTCCTTTTTTTTAGCAGCTAGTTGTTTTACCTTATAACAGGCTTATGGGCCTCCCATTGGTTGATCGATGATACCTCAGGCACATCATTATCTTTAAAATAGTTTGAAATTACTTGTTGGACTTTCTCAACTAAAATCTCATCAGATAAGGGAGATTCATTCAATACCCATATACTCCCCGGCTGCTTAACTAATAGTGTGCTAAATTTTATGATAACCCCATCATGGTCCGACCATGAGATCGGTACAATCTGAGAGCTACCCACATTGGGAAGAATTTGATAAGGAGTAAAAATATTGTCTATCCGCGTATAAAGATCATGCGAATGCGAGTGAAAGATTGCGTACCCGGATGTCCCTCCCTCCAGACATCTACCAAGGCATGTTTTTCTAATAATATAAACGCCCGTGCTGTAGCAATTGTTGAAGGGGTTGGAATTGTCTATCAATGTGCGGGTGTAGTATCATATTAGAGTCTCCACAAATGACCACCAACCCCCGAGCATGTTTAGACACCGTCTCCAGGAAATTTTCCATAAAACACAATTGACCCGTATTGGGAGCGTAATATGACGCCACAGTAATTTCTACATCCTGCAGCGTACCCACCAGTATCAAAAACCTGCCTTCTGGGTCAGAAACTTTAGAGTTGCAGGAAAGAAAGAGTGAAGTAATAAAATAAAAAAAAGGAAAAGAGAAAGAAAATAGAGCTTTCTCTCTCAGTGGTAGATCCTGGTCAGCAAAAAAAAAAAAATCTCCTCAAAGAGAAAAAAAAAAAAACAGGCAAAAATACAGAATAAGGATAAGGGAAGAACAAACAAACATTTACTAACCCTACTGACAATTTGTCAATAAGAGTAGTACTAGAGTGCAGCAGAACAAGGTTGCCCCACGGAAAAAGCGCTTCTCATTATATTTGCAGGGTTACGCCACAAACAATCATTAAATAGCTAATATCCCATCCTCCCAGACACATCTTCCAGAGGGCAAAAAAAGAAGCTTATATAACATTACGCCTACCTAATAGGGGTTCTCAAAATCCTTTAAGACCTTACCCCCCCTTAAATTATATAAAGGAGTATGACCCTAAATTAGTTTTATACCTTTAATCACGATGTCAAGAACACCTAGATATCCCACTATGTAACATACAACTTACCCAACATTCTCCCCACTTCTTTAACCAAGAGAAAAACAACTAAAAGCCCAATAGGCCCTTGCAGCTTAAGGGTGGAACTTATATATCTAATATGCCCACTATAATCTAGTACAATCCACTAAAAAAAAAAAAACACAACAAAGTGCATTTGACCAAGAATCTTGCTTACAATATAGCAACTTAGATAGTTTCCGTCCCTCCTACGATATTAGCCTACTTTGCAATCCAGACTCAAAGTCCAAATATCCCCCCCCCTTCCACAACCACAATAACATACATTCTTGCCCCATCTTTTAAATGTGAGTCCCAATGAGAACATCCTACAGGAAAAAAGAAAACATATCAGAACCAGCATGCATTAAGTATCCCCCTCTGCAATAACAGGGGCAACTGAATCAAATGAAACTTGTCTTCTTTGCCTCTTCCCGGCCCTCTGTGCTTTCGGGGAATCATCCAGGCTCAAAAATCTTCTGGCTGCTGAACCCGACTGCTTGTCGTTTAACAAACCCAGATCAGATAAGATATTTTGCAGCTCATCGCTGGCTGAAGCTGACCAATCCTTATTCCTATAAAAGAATTGGACCCTAAATGGGAATCCCCATTTATATTTGACATCATGATCTTGCAGAACTTTAAGAAATGGACGAAGCTCCTTTCTCTTGTTGATTGTAGTGGGGGAGAGATCTGAAAAGATTTGAAAGTTATTGCCTTGAAATTAACTTTTTCCTTTGTTTTAAAACAATGAAATCTTACAATAATGTCACGGGGGGGGGGGGGGATCCTCAGGTTTTCTTTCGGCGTGTTAACACCCTATGGGCTCTATCCATTTCCAAACGTTCCCCCGGTTCACCGGGCAACAGCTCCTGGCAGATAGCAAGTACTGTAGACTGAGGGTCCTCAAGATGTTCAGGCAGGCCTCTAAATCTTAAATTTTGTCTGCGATCCCTGTTCTCTGCATCCTCCAACTTATTAAGCAAATTATTATTATCCTCTTTCAGCTTAGCAATGTCCTCCACCTTTCATAGTAGAGAGACATCTCGAGACTTTAAACAGCTCCTTAGTAAAATGCTCAGTTATTTTTTTTGTGTTAAGGACCAAGGCCCTTGTAAATAGGGAATCAATTTGTTCAAGCAGAGCAGGACTAACCATCGCTCCCACGGCCGCATTAGCATCGCGTATCTGACTCACAGTTAACGCAGGTTCCATTAGAGCGTCTACCTCCACTGCCTCCGCTCTAGATCCAGCCGCCGCCATCTTGCAGGCCTGACGCGACTCCACAATCTGACCAGTTGCCACCAACACAACGAGGTAGGGACACTCCTCTCGCCTTCCTCTCGCTCCAGACACCCTCCGGAGGATGAGCCAGGTGCTTCCACGGCTCTACAGCCCCCATTAGCCGTCATTCACCTCTGTTTCCGTAGAGCGGGCGCAGAGCGGTATCAGAGCCTGCCTGACTGCATCACACGTGCATGCACACTCTTCTTTTTTTTTTTGTTTTTTTTTTTTTTATTAAATTGTTGCTGGCTGCAGCCCCACCGTAGCTCCTCAGTAGGCACGTGCCTACCTTTGCCTAGTGGCATATACGGCCCTGGTTGCTTCTTCCAATTATTGTGTTTGGCTTTACACAGATAAGCTTCAGGGTCATCTCCACTGATGAGGCCAATAATGGAAGTGTCATCAGCAAATTTCATGATCTTAACTGAGATTTCAGTGGAAACACAATTCATGTACAATAGAAAAAAAATAGACAACATGCATCTTTTAGAACCTATGTTGACCTTTCTTCAAACAATTTAACATGTTGAAAATGACCTGCAAAGAGCTTATTGATCCACTAACAAGTCTTATGGAGGGAGGGGGAAGGGTTGATGGTAATGAACATTGAACCAAAGTTAGCTAAAATTAGCCTGATATATAATCATGATCCGGTTGTTAAAGAGTATATTTCATGGTAAAGTTTACTGCGTCGTGGGTTGATATATTTACCCTAACCATTTTACTACCTCCAGTGACCTACTGAAAAAGTAAGAACCATTGTGTAAAAGAGTTGTATCCACTCTTATTGCACATGTTACATGCTGGTTAAAAATGGGAAGTCCTTGACCAAGGTTAGCCTTATTGACATCACCCAGACCCACTACTAGTGCTTACAAAATCTTTCCATCTCTTCTCCACCACTGTCTCTAACGCATCATTTACAGATGTTTGTGGCAGAAATGGACATCTACAAGATTTTCAAAGGTGAAAATACAGTTTACTTAACACATGGGCACACCCTCCATCCCTTGAAGGTAATTGGCTTCAGGCCTGTAAGAGGGTGTATGCAGTGTACAAGCCCTGACATTATTCTCTATGAATATCTAGGGCTTGTCTCATGCATACACCCCCCAACCCTGCAGGAGCTCCTGGAGATATCAGAGTCCCAATTATAGGCAGGTGAGCTGGGGAGACTCATTCCTACATATAAAAGTGTGATCTAGAGGAACTAAGGTGGAGATTCCTTTTAAGCTTTCCCATGATTGATAAGGTGGATCATGAGACAGATTTCAGTCTTCCAATCCCTATAAAGCTGCTCTCTCAATAGTTTGATACATGCAGAATTTATTCATTATTAATATGGCTCCTTATATTGGAAAAGTGGAGAGGGATGCTGATGTGAGTGAAATAGTGGTTGACAGTAGAACAAGGGTAGGTGGCCAATAGAGACTGATCATAGCACAGAGAAAGTGAAGTTGCCTAGTGGGGCAGTAGTAGAGTTAACAGCTGGATGTATTACAAGAGAAGTTGGCAAGTTTACAAGCAGTGGCAAGTTTTACATCCACAGAAGGCAGCAGTTTGCAAGTGTCTAAATAAATAGAGTTTTCAAAGAGGACATGCACACACCATGCATGGCATCACGCATCTCTGCCTGGCAGACTCCATTGACCACCAGCTCCCTTTTGGGGTTGTCCTGTGGGTGGGGGATACGAAAGGATAAAACGGGGCTATATGACTCACCTAGTGAGTAATTTCACTGCACCCCTTGATCATCAGTGGCCAATAAGGTTTGTCAGGTGTTCATGCGCAATGCCTGTGGTACCATGGAGAGAATGTACAGTCCAGACAATGGCAATAAGAGCAGCAGACAGCTCACCTGAAACCTGTCTCATGTCTCTTTCCTCCATTTTCTGCAGCGTGCTGTAGATTTTGTATCAGGTCTCCAAGTTTGTACCTCCTTTCCTATCTTAATCACCACAACCATGCTCCAAATGTGGTTAAATGTTATTCCTCAGTGCTCCCAGCATGAGCCATCCTGACAAATCTGACCACTTAGACTTGCCGGTCTCACTTAGAGCAGTAAGAGACAGGAGTGGCCATGCAACCACATTTGTAGTGTAGTATGGCAAAATACTAAGGAAAGGAGGAACAAACTTCTAGATCCTCTAGAATATCTACAGTGTGCTGCAGGAAATGAAGGAGAAGCACATGGAATAGGCTTCAGGTATTGGAATTGCTTGGACTGTAGCTAAAATGTATGGCAGAGGAAAAAGACAGCCCTAGAAGAAGAAGCACAAGACATTGTATGTTGTGGTGACTGACACATCCTGGGATAAAACCCATGGCTTGCCTTGGATTTGTGTCTGTGTAGGCAACACATTTCTTTAAACTATACAATGCACATAGTGGGGGTTGACGGCACCTGTGTGGGGCTCGGAAATTCACCCATTTTAATTCTAATGTGTGAAGAGTTGCTTTGTACCCCTGTAAGGTGTGGCCTGTTCAAGAAAAACAGTCATATCGCTTTCCTGTATGGAATCGTTTAAGCAAGGAGCTTTGAAATTGTGTAAACACTTTTTCACAAGGATAACTGTGTGTAAATTTTGGAGCCTGTTAATGATTAGCTGTAGTTTTTACAAATTCATTGAAGAGAGGTCTGAATACTATTTGAACTGTGTCTGTGTTGAACAAATGAGGGTAATGGCCGAACAGTGATCTAAAACACTGTACAGAAATCAATCTGCTCTGTGTTCGCCCCTTGGTTTATGCATGTTACAGTTTTCTGGGCATGCTGCCATGTATTGCATAATTAAAACAGTAGCAAAATGGATATAAATAATGAGCAATATTTGTACTAACCCTGCCTCCACAATGAAAATAATGGCAAAGTTCCTTGTTTCCATGACAATCTTTAGGCTAAAGGGCATTCGACATCTTTCACAGATACGCTTTTGTTTACCCCTATCAAAGCACAACATAGTAAGATGTGTGAGTGATTAGGGTTACCATAGCAACAACATAGGAGAAGGGGCCTGCGAGGGGGTGTTAGTGAGCACAATTACAGGGCTTATTGTGTGAAGCATACCGGTATGCTTGTCATGCTTCAAGGATCTGCATGTCACATTTAGGGGCTGTTAGAGAAGCTTTTTTTTTTAATAATTTTTCCCCATTTCATGTAACATGCATACACACCACATATACATTTAAAAGCCTTTTTTTTGTTTCTTCTGTGTTTTATGTTTTCAGTGTTTTTTATTATTCAGCATGGAATCTTTACCCTCCAAGTGTACCTCATTTAGACTGTCCCTCTATTGAACTAAAGCCTCTCTGTGTCTCTTTACTTTTTCTCTTTCAGGTTTGATATATACTGTACAGTAGGTCTGCATACAGTGTTATTTTATGCTGTTACAGTGAAAATTTGGCTGATGCTGGGTGATTTAAGTGCATAATTTATGTCCAATATAACAGTAAATAAAAAGAGGTATGGAGGTACTTATGTATGCCTGACATCTCCATTCCCTTTAAAATGTCTGTGAACCCACATAACAAAACAGAAAGGTACTCAAACTTTCTCTCCTACAGCAACTCCTGACCAGGCTGGCGCACATGATTTCTCCCGGTTTCTGAATATGAGTCCTACACACAGTGAGTCATGGCCCAGCCCCCATACCAGTCAATGTGCCCGTGCATGCCCCCTCCATTTCAGATGTCCCAGGGAATGGCCAGTGGCCAGTGCCAGAAACATTAAGATTTCAGTGGGTGGCCATGTGTAGAACCATCTAAAGTTCTTAAGGATTCTAACTCTAACTGCTACTAATTTATCCCCAAAAACCAATAAACTAATTTATGAATGTAACCTCATCATTCTATAAGCAGCTCTGGTATCTGGTTCCCGGGTATTAAAACAATTAGAGATATTGCAAATCCCTCTGTCCAGTGCTGGCCTCTAGTTACAAGAGAATGTTTGAGTTTCAAGACGGAAGATCTGCCCACATGTCCACTCCAGTCATTGCAATTATAGGGCATGGTGAGGCTTGGCACAGCCCATCTATATTCTTGTGGAGGGACTGTTTTCTTCTTAGAGGAGGCAGCCAAACTGGAGGTTGGGGGTCTCAGCAAAGTGTAAGCTTTAAAGCCCTGGAGCAAGACCGTAGAGCTACGGGAAAAATAATGTGATTTGTCTTTCCTATTTTATGCCTGGACAGACCCTTTAAATATATATATATATATATATTTAAAGGGTCTGTCCAGGCAATATATATACATATATAATTGAGGCAAGCAAAATAGCTGTCATTGAAGCTACAAATATAAACTACTTTGGGAGTTCTAGAAGCAAATGATCTACAAATGTAATCTAACCCTTCTAACAGCAAAATATTTTAAGTCATTTTAATTTGACATGGACAAAGATAAATGGTGGATGATGGCCTTTCTGGAGTTCATTCTGAGGAACATAATATACTTCATTTTTTTACAAACTGCTGTTTTGGAAAAGTTAAAGCACTTGAAATAAATCTGCACATTTATCCGAATCCGAATGGCAACACTAGCTATGAACTAATGAAAAGCTTTTTCTTGAAGTTTTTTCTTCTATCGAGAAGCAAGCTTCACAGGAAAGCTGATCAAATTAACAAACTACAGCATGCAATGCTAAGCAGCTGCTTCTAAAGCGACCAAGATATTATCATTATTAGCATTAAAAGAGGCATGGAATCACAGGATAGGGATGTAAGTTTGCTCTCCCTGAGCTCTCACCTGGAATATGACATCCAGGAGAGCCACCAAACTAATAAGAGGAATGAAGGATCTTAGATTTGAGGAAAGATTACAAGTATTCAATCTGTTTAGTCTTGAGTGGGGCTTGATTAACTTGTATAACGATATAAATGGCCAATTTTTCCAGACTCCCTCCGTCTGGAAAAAAGAATTAAATCTCCTAAGGCAACATGTGCCCAGGGATTCCTTGGGGGTTCGACCACCATTAGCAAGCAAATTGGTGGACAAGGTGCAGTCTTGCCTGCTATAGTGACTGGAACTCACATGCTGCATCTGTATGAGCCAGAGGAGGATTTAAATTAAAAGTTTTTGTTAATGTCAAAACCTAATGTAGGATTTGGGATTATGCTCTGGTAAAGCATGTGTATCTTTGGGTGTGATTTTGGGTGACCCCAATCGTAATAAATCTTAGAACAACAGTTTTGCTTATTATTATGTTGGTTATGTGTTTAAGAGCAGCATGTATGGTGAAAGTATCACATTTTAAAATAAAAGAGATTTCTAACTTCATCTAAGAGGGCTGCATCATGATTTTGTAATTTAAAAGGCTCAGGGTATGTTTTCTTAATTATAATATGACTTATGCAAAATAGGTATTTAAAAGGCTTTGCCAGAAAAACAAATAGTATTCTAATTCAAACTTAGAGTCTTCAGCTGACTGTATATGCAAACATGCAGAATTGTGAGGTTGCAATGCAGGCACATATACAGTGCCTTGAAAAAGGATTTATACCCCCTTGAATTTTTCTACATTTCAGAAGATACCTAAATAGTAAATACCTGTGTAGAATGCAGGGGTCCCCAACCTTTCTTACCTTGGAAGCCACATTTATCGCGTCTTGAGCCACATTCGGCGTGAAGATATTGGCAACTGCATACATACCCATTATCCCTATTATCTATAAATAGAGATGGGCAGACCTGAACTGCAAAGCCCAGGTTTCCAAACCTGGACTTCACAACGGACTTCAGCCAGAAGTAAGAGTTCAGCTGCCCATCAACCCGCTTCATCTATGGTTGGATACTGCTGGGACTTACCTCTTCTGTCAGTGGCGGCAGTGGCAGCGGTGGCAGCATCAACAGCATTTTAATATTGCCCTAGCTGGGGCTATAAAAAGATTGCTGGCTGCTGGCACAAGAAGTTTCCTCACTCATGGGAGCTGCAGTGCGCTTCTGCTTCAAACTCTGCACCCACAGACACCCCCCAAAGTTCGGGTCCACATTGATTTTAATGGGGACTGGGTTTGGGTCCCTGAACCCGAATATTAACTTTGGGGGGGGGGGGGGGGTTCGCCCATCCCTATCTATAAAATCTTTTCCCCCAGTGGATTCTCCATTTCGAAAAAGTTAAATGGCAGATGAGTTGGCTGAACCATTGGCTTGCCTGCAGGTTCCAGCACAACACTCAATGGCTGGGAATTGTGCCAGTGGAAGCTGCAAATACAGGTAAGCTGACATGCTTGTCCACCTCCTCAACATATTGATCTTGTGTGCCACGTGTGGCTCTAAAGCCACAGGTTGGGAACCAATGGTGTAATGTATACCTAATATACTAAAGCTGTTCTGTAAGGGCCTCAGAGGTTTATTGTCTTTATATATATGACTGGCACAGCTATCAGGGAATGGCACTTAAACTGGACCAACACCAATTTAACAAAACATTGGTGCTGGTTCAACTTGTTGGGGGGCACCCCTCAATCAAGACTGTAAATTTTACCTGACACCTCTCTCCCTCACATAAATGCAGCCCCGTGATTGGCCAGCAGCTGTCATATGTCCCATTCTCAGCCTGCTCGGGTGCTCAAGCACAAAACACGTGGCCACTGGCCAATAACAGGGCTGCTTTTCCTAGAGGGAGCTAGATGTCAGGTAAGATTTACAGGCTTTAACGGCATTCGATCGGGGGGCATCCCCCACAGAGGATCAACACCCACATTTAGTTAAATGGGTGTTGGTCTGGTTTAATAGCATCTCTAGGTTTTCCTGCTTAGCCTCACCTATTTACAATATGCATCTCTGTCAGCCTCTGTGACAACCTTTTGCAGCATGCACAGCTCTCATCTATCATTTCAAACCCTAATCTGTTCTTAGCAAACACTTTGGGGTCGATTCAGAGCCTCACGAGGATTCTTTCCTCACTGCCCCACAGTAGACAATGAAAGTCAATGGCGGTTTTCTCTCTCTGAATCGACATAAGGTAATGCTTTTCATGGCTCCACTCACTCTCTAAAAGGGATCTATTGGGTATTTTAAGTAGATGCATGGTAAGTAAAGAGTAACCTTTAGGTTGAGGCTTTTTTTGCTTTTCTTTTAGCTACTTTACTAAAGCATACTGTCTCATTTTGATACTTTTCTACTCACTATGACATATCGCTGGCCCCACCCCACAGAGTACTATAACTCAAAGGGAGTGATTGTGGAAGTCCAGAGCATCCCAATCTAGGATGTCCCCTGGGAGGATTTCATTTGGGCCTAGAGTCTTTTACATTCTAGATCCAGTTTTGGTAAAGGACTTTTCTTTCATGACAAGACATGAACAATATAATATCTACATGAACCTATAATTTGTACAAGTACCTCTGGTAGACCCCTTGGCATTATATATCTACATCTGCACTTAAGCCCAGTACATGCAAACACAGGCCTGGTGCTCCTTCTAGTGGTGTGCCCAGTGAACCTGACGGTTTGTCCAGGGGTGGGTTGATTGATAGAAAGATAGATAGACACGCCCCAGCATGTGGCACTCCACTTCTCAATCAAATAGTATAGCAGTGCACTGCTTCACCTGGCTGGAGTGGTGCGGGTTGCTGCATGGAGTAGGGGGGGCACCGAGCCTGTAAACACATGGCCACTAATGAGATAGTAAATATAATGACAGAAAAACTGGTCCAGCAGTCACTACCTGAGGTGGCTGCCTCACAAGGCCCCATCATAGGTGCGCTCCTGTTTTTTTTGGTGGTAGTGCACAGAGGGAGCAAGGATGCCAATTCTCTGCAGCTTGTTACTCTCTACAGCCACCATAGGAACACATAAATAGGTGAGTATTTAGGCTTTTAGATTCGTTTTAAAGGATTGTCTAGTCAAAAGTAAACAGACAACGATACTCACATTTTGTCCCACGCAGCTCCGCAGATGTACAACTTACCGAGATCGGAGATTGACCATTCTGGTCCAAAATGGCAGAAATGAATGATTTCAGGTTTACATCCTGCAGCACACCTACTCCATTCTTTGCAATGGAGGGGACGATACTGAGGTGGGGTCATGCTTGCATTCTCAGTGATCTGATGAATGTCAGCAGGGGCTGACCTAGTCCAAAAATCTGCTCAGGACTTTACCAACCCATGGCCAGCCCATATAATACCCACTGCCATTGTGCTGCCTGGCTTACAAATGAGTGCATATCCCAAATGAGATTATAGCATTTCAGGAAAAGGGGTATATGAGGAAAATGGGGGATATGACCTGAAGATTTACTACTTTAAGGGCAATGAATGTGACAGGGATGGGTATGGTCCCCAACAGCCATGATCCTGAGGCCCCAGCATTGCAGGGGCGGAACACAGGCAAAAGTAGATATGGTCACATTCACAGTCATGGGGAAAAGGCTATAGCATTGCAGAGACAGAACATTGGCTGGGTGGATATGGTCATAAGTACAGGTATGGCGCTTAGAATTTAGCATTTCACGGGCTGAGTTTATTCCAGCATATTCCTTTTTTGTGTCTTTGCTGTTCTGTCTTATTGTTTTACTCTTCTGAGATGTAAACTAAACATTTGTGTTAGGATTGTGCCCCCATATCTGTCATATAATTATTAGCATGCAGTTTCAGTAGCCCTATAGCTACTGGACAAGCTGTAGAATTTGAACTAATTCAGATGGGGTTGATACTGTCGTGCATTGGATGATTAACAACCCAGAGTGAGGACGTTTCTGGTCTGTACATCAGAACATTAATTTAATGTACATTTCTAAGATAAACACATTAAGGTCGATTCACGGTCGTGCTCCAAAGTTCAAAACTGTCTTTCGCATGATCACTGCACACACAAGATCATGTGCATTTTGAATTGCGCATGAGCCTGTCCAGATGCTCCCACTTGCGCTTGAAATGATCCACAGACGCCATTTTCCAAACCAAATTTGGTGCATCCACGTAATTCATTGATCCCAATTAAGCTCCTCAGCTGTCTTAAATGCGCTTCGTTTGGTTATTTGGCTCCAGCTCTGAGGAGGAGGAAAGCTGTTTTCTGTCTGTATTTGTAAGGGTCTTGGTTGACAAATGGAGCCAGCAGAGGAAATGGTTGGTTACTTGTGCTGGTTACAGCGTGCTCTGCACGAAAATGCTATCCTCATTGCAGGCCAAACCATTCGCCAAGGCTGGCTGTGAACTCCCTGCATGGTCGCACTCCCAAAGTGCATGGTGGGACTCACAAAGTGCATGGTGAGTCTCCCAAAGTGCATGATTGCACACCCAAAGTCCATAGTCTTGCTCCCAAAGTGCATGGTCGCACTCCAAATGTGCATGGGCGCATACCCAAAGTGCATGGCGGGACTCCCAAAGTGCAGGGCTGTTGTTTACCTGTTGCGATTCTCCAAGTTGTTCACCCTGGGCTGTGCTGGGCACATCCTGGGCACATTTGGGGGGTCGTGAAAAATGGCGGCATGTATACGTTGTTCGTAGAGACACAGTTCACAGAACCTTTTGCACCCTTACTTTTGCCCCAGACACTTGACAGTTTCACTGAATTGTAGGCTGTCTGTGTCCAGTGTCCCAACAATTCCTACCTGTGTGTCAGGTGTTAAGACACTATCCATAATTTGCTCAGCTGCTAAGAACTCAGTTGTTGGAATCACCCCACCCCCTGTTTGACTGCTACAAAAACATGACATGTATCCAACATTGACACACACATAGAAATTTTAGTACAAAGCACTAAGGATTTTTAAGGTGTGCTTCGGGTTGGGTGGTGTAGCAGCTGCCTAGAATAAGGGGTCAGTCCTTATTAGAAGTATAATCGAGTTAAAACCTAATAAACTAAGATCAAGATCATTTGGTTTAGGCGCGCTTTAAGGTAGAGTCCAGTGAAAATTCTTAAAACGGAATCTAGTTGTGGTAATTGAAAGGAGAATTCCTCTCTTCTCTCTATATTCTAATATGTTAGAGGCTTCTGACATTAGATACAATATGTTAATTAATTGTATCAGGTTTGGTCTATTGCCTCTATATGTATACATGGTACTGTATGCTGCGTTTATTTTTTTCCACAGCAAAACTGATCACATCAGATAAATAGTAATATAAGTAGTAGAGCAAATAAAATTAGAAACTTATATATAAAATTATGTATGGAGTTATAGGGAAACTCACCCCGCGGCCCGGGGGTATGCCGACCTACCCTGGGCCTGTGAGTTTCTGCCCGCTTACGTGATTGTTATGAAGTATCTGGTCTCAAAAGTAGTTGCTGTAACAGACGCTTCCTCCGTTCTCCAGTAATTCCTTGTTGATTTGGTTGCCTTTAATAACTTTCAAGGCTTGTTGTATGTTTAAAAATATTTAATGATTCATACAAAAAGATATATTTATAAAAATAAAATAAAAGCAGTATTAACCAGGATGCGCAAGTTGTGATCCCTGCGCAACGGGTAATATGAATGGTCAGTTTTCCTGCTGTTATTGTGCGGTATGCCTCTAGAGTGGGCAAAAAGAGTCCTGTTGTGCTGCGTCCTGTACAGCTTCCAAAAGAAAAACACAATGTGCGTCCCAATCCACAATATGATTCCTGGATTGAAGTTCTGATTGTCAGTGTATAAATCAAGTATCTGCAGGTTTCAGCCTGCAGCTTACCGACGCGCATTTCGGCAGTCAATGCCGTCCTCAGGGTGTGTGTTGGGCATGCGTATAGCTGCTCTCCTTATTGGCTGGAAAGTTGGTGATGTCATTCTCTCGCTGCGGTTTATGGGAAATGTAGTACACCTCTGTAGTTTAAAGTGCCGGCTCGCATCACCGCCATTCATTCTGCAGTTGTATTGTCGGCAATTAGTAGAGCCGCTATTATCTCCGCCGTGCTTTACAAGCTGATGCTGTTTTCCCTTTTTCTCGTGGGGGATTATACATAGTGTAGTCTGTGTGGGAACTTCCTTTGTTAGGCTGGAATTTACTCATTTTTGTTTGAATCACCAATATGGAAAAAGAAGAATGCCAAAAATACAAATAATTAGACACTGGTATTTTTAGAGTTTTACATGTAACAGACAATGTATCTCTTATAGTCAGGTGTTTACTAGGATTATAACACACGTTTGGCACATCTTGTTCAATTTTAGAAGGCTAAAGTTAAGACTGGGTATGATTTGACTACACTTATTAGCTGCAATGAATGTTGTGATATAAAATACATAAATTCATATGTTTGACTTTGCAATATATATAATGGTTGCGTATATAACTATATTATTTGCGTGGCGCAGGTTATGCTATAAGAAGATAAAGTTGCCATATAGAGGTAGTATGTTATTCGTAAATATAATTATATAAAAATTATATAAAAAATTATATAAAAATAAGAGGAGAAAGCGTATATATAAAAATATTAATTCCTTGTACATTAAATTAGAATAAATTAGGTTAGAAGAAAAGTGTGAAAATATTGGTTAAATGTGTAATATGATAATAAAATAAAATATGTTAAGTTAGCAAGAGGGTATGCAAAGGGTGGTAAAAGGTTAGAAATGCTTCAATATTTGTTTTCCACAACACACATAAGCAAGATCAAAACCATTAAATTATATATAGATATATATACATACTATTTGCGTGGTGCGGGTTATGTTATAAGTGAATGACTAAAAGACTACCATATAGAGATAGTATCTTATAAATAAAAATGGTTATGTATCAATGGAATAATTTATTAAAAACTTAGTTATATATTTAGATTAGGATAGAAAGAGGTTATAGATACAGTTGGAAAAAGATTAGAAAAATAATTAATTATTTATTTTCCAAAAAACAATTGAGGTCCAGGTCCACATTTAGGCCGTTGGGTACCAAACTATCTAGTTCAAATATCCAGTACATTTCTCTCTGTGCTAAATACCTCTCCACATTGCTTCCTCTCCAGTTTGGCTCTATTTTTTCAATAACCCAGAACACTAAGCCTGTAGTGTCTCTATTATGTTTCTCGGCAAAGTGTAGTGATAGATTGTGGGTTTTCAGGCCATTTTGAATGTTCCTTAAATGTTCTGCTAGGCGTGTCTTAAGTTGTCTTTTTGTTTTTCCTATATATAGGAGGTTACAAGGGCATTTGAGACAGTATATAACGTCCTTTGTGTTGCAAGTGGCATCATTTTTTATTTTGTATTCCTTATTATTTTTAGGGTTTATGAATGATTCTTGACTAGGGATAAAGCTTGGTGTTTTGAGCGATAGTTTGCAGGCTTTACAATCTCTGCATTTGACAAACTTAATGGTATCAGTTTTTTTTGGCGGGTTTATATAGCTGGTAGTTAATAGTTGCGCAAGTGTTTGGGGCTTTTTATATATGAATTTAGGGTTTTTACTCAGGATCCTTTCGAGTGTGGGGTCCGTTTGGAGAATACTCCAGTGCTTCTTGATTGTAGTCTCCAGTTTTTTATAGTCTCTGTTGTACCTTGTTAAAAATGGTACTGACAGTTCCACTTTCTCTTTATTGGTGTGCGGTTGTTCTTAAATTCTTCATTAACAGTCAAAATGGTTTCAGTAATGGTCTCTTCTGTGCAGCCTTTTTCAATAAATCTTGCTCCTAATAGATTTGCTTGCTCTAAATGGACTGCATTTGTCTAAGACAAACTGTGTCCTCTGGATTTTTGAGGGACCCTGGCCAATGCTTGGTTAGACACCTTCCAAATGCTTACTTAAAATTCCAGGGGCATTTGTGCTGTCCCTGCTAAAAAGTGGCCTCCAGTTGAAATTGAAAGGGAGATACATCCTGTTAAGAATTGTGGCAATTTGGTTGTGTTTCACACTGTGGGGACAAATGTGCACATGCCAAGTCACCTGGATTGTGTTGCCCGTGTGTCAGTTCCATCAACCCCCTGACATGCATCCTTAAAAAACCATGGGTTTTGCTGCAGTTTTGTGACTGTTTGTCTGGCTTGAGATCTGCTTTAACCTGCTCCTAGGCATAACAAATATGGACCCTTATGTTGTGTGCCGTTGGCCCCCGAATCATGGTCCACCCATTGAGCTGGTTGCACACTCATGTCCCACATGTTTGTTTGTTAAACAAGAAAGGCTAGAAACACACATTTTCCTGGCTTCCTTTATGGCAGTATGAACCCGCCTTCTTTATATCCTGGAACCTTTTTTTAATTTGTTTGAGGCTCTTGGGGCCCAGACCCACCAAACTGACCTTCCTTATAAATTTGGTCCACTCCTCAGTTTTTGCTTTATTGGTGGCCCTTCGCTGCCTTCCCTGGTAGCATACCTTACCTCTTCAGCCACGGGGAGGGACTGTGCTTCGTTGGGGGCATTGCCCTTCCACTCTGAAGTCTCTTAGAAGATTGTTGTGGCTAGCTTAAGCTGGGTTGGGGTCTGGTGCCTGTGCTTCTTCAGGGGTCCCCTCCTGGCTGCGGCCACTATGCTGTACTGTCCTGGCTACTCTGGTGGATTGTGGAGGCTGCAGCTGCAGGCTGGTTTCCCTGTAATGCTGGCATTACATGGCCTTATTGCTGAATATGCTGTTCTGGGGGGCTGCTCCATCTGTTGCGGCAAGTAGATAGGTATGGGCTGCGTCATGGAGATCGTGGTGGGGAATACATGTAGTGGCGCCTAGGGCTCGGAGTCCATCCATATGTGCGGCTCCGCCTGGATGTGCATCTTGGGCTGTGCTTAGGGCTATGCGGGGTATTCCCCGACACTCTTGTTCAGTCACCTGGCAGAAATGGTGCGCTAGAATCACAATTTGTATCTGTGTGGTGGGTGCATCTGTGCATTTGCACGGAAGAACAACTTGCACCACGCAAATGTTGTCACACACTTCCAGGATTTTGCAGGGCACCAACGCTGAACTGCAGGGGCACAAGCAAGAAGATAGGCCTGCCCGTTATTCAGATTCAAGGGGAAGGAATCCTGCATCATATATGTGAGTAGAAGTAAACAAGGCAAGGCTCTGTAAATGGAGAGGGGCACCAGAAATACTTTGGGGTTGGGAGGGCCAGGACACTGTGTAGCCAGTGTGTGTGGCACAGGCCTTGGGCCTAGTTGAGCTTAGTTAGGCCCCAGACCCTGGATACATGTAGCCAATGAGCGCAGCCTAGGCATTGGTCCCGCATACCCTGGGTACATGTAGCCACTGTCAGCGGGAAAGTCAGTGTGTCTTTTTTTGGCAAGTTATGCCACAGACACTGAGACCCAGGAGACACTGTGCACATGTGTGTGTAACCTTACATGCAGACATGTGTGTTCCAAACCAAAGGCCACAATTAAACTCTGCATGCATGTACATGGGATGCCCTCTGCATGCATGTACTGGAGTTGCCCACTGCATGCATGCATGCACTGGGAGTGGTCAGTGTATGCATGTGCATGGGATGCCCATTGCACATATGCACTGGGCATGCCTGCAATGATGAGCCACAATGCAGTCATGCGCAAGCCAAACATGCATATGGCAAACTTGGGGCATCCAGGCAGGGCAACATGCACAGATGCTTAACAATGTTGAATGTTTGCTTTGTCGCTAGTTTATGATATGGAAGAAGTATGACTACCTACCCAACACATTCACCATGAGGCAGTGGGCAACCTAGGCGAGCAAGCTAATCCATGGCAGGACCAAGACGTTGTATTCACCCAAACATATAATGAAACACTTGCCAGACCTGAAGAGGCCCCAGCAGAAATGGGTGGTGAAGTTCGTCTGGCATCATTGTCCAGTTAAGTAACAAGTACAGATGGGAGCATGGCCAGTGCCATGCTTGCAACAACATACAACTTGACAGTTTTCTACGTCTTTGCTATTTCAGGGACTGACGTGTGGCAACACATTAGAAAACGTCTGATAATGCACCAGAAGCAAGCAGCACGCCATCTCAAAACACCATGGCAGAGACAACGTCTGGTACGCCAAGGGGCTCACTCACACAGCTTGCCCACAGCCTCCGCTCTAGCCCACTAAGCAGCTTCCTTGGCTGGATGACCCCCATGGAACAGAACAGGCAACAACAACAAAACTTTAACAACAACAAAATGCCATTGCTGGACTAGTTTGGCTTCAATAGTGTCATTAACAAGAACCTAAAAAAGGGACTGGGCAAAAAAACACACCAAAAAAGAAGAGGGAAAAAAGGGAGTGGTTACAAGAGAAACTGCATAAGGAATTGCACATGCCAATAATCAGCATTTTCCATCTTTTACAGAAAGCAATGAGGATGACCCCCAGGAATGTCCATCAGTAGGTCCAAAAACATGAGCCACAACAAACATAGCTCCCCAAGAACAAGTCCATAATCAGCCAGGTAAGTGCAATTAAGCAGCATTCAGACAGAAGCAACAGCAGATTAAACACATAAAAAACAAACCTGGGGGTTGCCTGGGGAACAACGTGAAAGAGAACAAATAAGAGGGAGTGGGAAGGAAAACACATTCGGCACACTAAAACACATCATAAGACACACACAATAATAATAATTGGAAGTTCTCACAAGAGACAAAAGGGACATTTTAAACAGACAAAAAAGAGCAAAGGCACAAAAAAACTATGGGTACAAGGCTTGTTATGGAGTGAGCAACCTAGTGTCACGGGTACTTCCTTACCTGTCCTCCGGTCCCACGACGGCTCTCCTTCGTCCGGAACACAAGTCGGGCGTCCTCTGCGGCGGGCCGGCGTCTGCTCCTCCCGGCCGCCGCTCGGCTGTTCCCGCCGCGAGCAGCCGCTCGGCTCTGTCCGTCGCGAACGGCTGCTCGGGCGGCTTCCTCTTCGCCGGCGTCGGCCGCGTCACTCACTACTCGGCGCGCTCCCGGCGCGCTGCCTCGTGTACGCGCGCGCGTCTGGCTGCTGTTTATGCCCTCCGGCGGCGCTATGCTCAGAGCAGCCGCCGGAGGTGATTTGTTCTGGGCCAATGAGCCCTAGTGCTTTATTTGAATGGGGCAATCCCCTTAGGTTATGGTTGCACCAATCACATCCCTTCTTTGATCCCATTGCCCCTATAAAAGTATTCCCCCTGCAGTCAGTCCTTGCCCGTTATAGCGTGCTACTGGGTGCGATTTTGTATACCTTTTCCCTGTGAATTTTGCTGTGTTTTGACCATCCCTGATTGCCGCCTGGACCGACCTTGCCTGTTCTTTGACCACGATTCTGCCTGCTCCTCTGTACCGCGAACTTCTGACCTCCCGTTGTGACCCTTGGCTTGCCCTGACTACTCTTCCGTCTAAACCCTTCTGTACCGTGCCTCCTCGGATTGACCACCCGTGTATGACCCCTGTCCGTTTATTGCTACTCAGTCTAGTTCCTGGTTCATCTGCCTTCCCCTGCATAAATCAGCATCCTTTGTGCTAACAAGACCTGGGGGCAACCGTGTCCGGTGAGGCGTGTCTAGCGTCCCGGCAAACGGGGGCTTACTATAGGCGAAGAAAGCAGCGGAGATTGGGGGTTGATGATTTATTGGAAGGTGGGTGTCCCACGGGACCTGACACCTAGCCTAACAATTTGTGTTGGCCACGACAAGCTAAGAGACACTTCAGAAGAACAACAGGAAAAGTGTGGTTGAATAAGGTAAGGGAAATTAAGTTTAGGGACAAACAGTAGAATAACAAAAATGACAACAGCAACAAAGAGGAGAAAAAACTGTGTTAAGGGGTGTTAAGGGGAAATAAAAATGGGAACACACAACCCACACATGAGAGGAAGACGAATGGGCCAAAAGATGTAAACAGAAAAATTAATGAAGCTTTCTGGCATTTTTGCAGGGACAAGTGCACAAACTGGTGGCATGGCTGCTGGAAATTGGAAACCAGCTGATTGTGGACAAGGAGTTCCTGCAGGCCTTGGGGAGCTATGTATGCCACATGCCCTAAGGAGCAGGCTGCCAGGGTTAAGTTGTTGTAGAGTGCTCCACGAACATTTGCCAAAGAGACTTTGTACATAGCCAGTTTGCTGAGAACAATGTTTGGATTGTTCACATATAAAAATATATCATATGGCACACATTGGACTAAGTTGGTTTTATAAATAAAAAATTTAAATTTTTGCAAAAGGAAAAAAAAATAACATAAGTTCAGCACCTTGACCACATCATATTGGCACAGGATAATGGAAACTTTGAAAATACTATTAAAAGTGGAATTACCCTTAAAATATAAAAAATAGCATGGTCTAGTGCAGAATCTGGATTATAAACTATGTTGGTGGTGAGAAGGTATTGACTCAATATTCTATATACAGTACTGAGCAATATTTAGGAGCAATTCAAATAATTAATAATGTAAACAATATAAGGGGAATTGCAACATAGGCTAGTAAACAGATACACATTTAAGATACAGAATATACTGTATATTTCAATAGAAAAATATAGGTTTTGTCTTTTTCTGAGCTATCAGAAGAGGTCTCTTTGCATTCAATGTTAGGTAATAATAACCTGTTATAGCAAGCAAAGCTAAGCTTTTACGACAGATATAAAATGTTGCACTAGAGGAGATAAAGTATACAGTGTGCTGTTAATACAGAACAGTTCTCAGTTTCAGGCTCATTGCTCCCTGGCACAGTCAATCCTAAACCCTTTAACTCCATCTGCTGGAAGCAAGGCGGGGCTGTGAATGAACAAATACTAATACGCTGCTCAACCCTGAAGAGGCTCAGACTAGAGAAGTCACCACTGTATGAAAAGCAAGACTCCAGACAAGAGCCATGCAAGATCTTTACGATGTGATTGTCATTGGTGGAGGCATTTCAGGTCAGTTATTGCAAGTGTGCAAAATAACTCTGAATTATTGTCAATTAGTTGCTAAGTTGCATTTATGAATTTATGAATTTATAGCTGTAGGCTCAGTGAGAAAATAAAAGTGTGTATACAACAAGAAAAAGTGTATAATCATAATAAGTGTGCCTACTACTTTTACTGGATATATATATATTGAAGTTTTCATTTTTATTGAATCCAGTTATAATTGATTCTTGTTTTTGCTGCCCTTTTCGCTTACTAATTATCAGATCAGAAATGAATACATTTATCTTAAACAATACTGTATGCATGGTTGGTATAGGAATACAGAAAGTTTGAAGAGACACTTTGTATTTTTGTATTTATGTATTACTGTTTTTAGCACATAGATCATGTACTTGTTTGTATGATTTGAAAGTATCTGATCAGGAATTTCCCAAACAGAAATAGTGAAAATGATAAAATATGTATTTTATGTATTTTCACACACATTGTTGTTTTTTTTAACATAATTTAAGTATAGTTTTTTAGAACAATATAATATTGTTTCTTTTTAAAGTACCATCATCTTCTCTGAAGCTGTACAAGATAGAAATTACAGACAGGGTAAACCAAATTTAATGTATTTTTTGCACTATAAGGGTCCTGCGATTGCCGGTGGGCAGTTATGGGGTAACCAACCACTCCAACCACTAAAAGACATCCACGTAGCAGCCAAACTTAGTGCCCAATTTCACAGAGGGAGGGAAGATCAGCTTGGAGGGGTCATATTCAGGGGGGCACATCAGCAATTTGGATGAACTCCTGTATTGTGATCAGCCCCAATTCTTAAAAATGGATGTTGGGTCAAAACATTGCACTGCATTGTGGGTCGATCTCTCGGTAATCACTGCCACTTCCAGATCCTTGTTGGCCTCAAAGTCTATACTACTTGCTGCTGTCTCTGCTGCTGCAGGGGTGGAAAAGTTAGGTGGAGATAGCAGAGGGATTCTGTGGCGATGGCGGCAGAGGTGTAGGAGTTAGGTGGAGGTAATGGAAAGGGCATAGGGGTTCTCTGGATATACTGCAGGGGCACGGGTGGATGTTATTGTGTATAGTAGAGCACCCATATAATAACTTGTGTGGGGGTTCTGTGCCCATCTGAAGATCTAGCACCTGTTTGTGTAGAGGGTTGCCAAGCTGGATGAGCAGTATATGACCCAAGAGGGAGAGCAGGTTGTGCTCTCTGGAGCTAACAACTCTTAGAGGGGGCAAGCCTGGGCCTTCTGCCATGAGCAGACAGAAAGAAAACTTACAGGAGGAGGAGGGGAAGGAGTGAAAAAACAGGAGATAGGAGGCACTGGGAAACCTAATCTTTCTCTCTCTCTCCATTCAATACACACACCCTTCTCTCTCTCCCACTATGGCAGAAAGTATTTTGTATGTACAGTTTGCAGACACACCTTTATATGAATTACTGTTTTTGCACTTAGATAATGTATTTGTTTGAATGATTTGAAAGTATCAGATCATGAATTTCCCAAACAGAAATATTGTTACTTATTTAGGTGACATAAATTAATACAAAAAGTGAATGCTTAAAGTGCCATCATTTTTTGTGACGCTGTACAAGGTAGAAATTACAGACAGGGTAAAAGAAATATACCATATTAATTACACTATAAGAAAAACCTGACCACCAAGTTGCAGCTAAGGTTTAAAAGAGGAAAATAAGGAAAAAATATTCTGAACCAAAAGGTGAGCAGGGGTCCATCTGAATTGCTGATTCCCACATACCACCCCTGCAAGCTCATTTTTCCTTCCTGCTAGAGAAAGGCAAGAGACAACACAACCCCGTGGCTTCACTCGCTCACTCTCACAGGCATGACTTCTGATTAAATGGCCTCACCCCCCGGCTCTCCAGCTGAGTGTCATACACTATCTTACTCTCATGTTATCCTCCATGAGAAATGTGTAAAATAAGTAATATAAATAATTGAAAGGAAGGGGAATTTTGGAGCCCTGCTACCCAGTGCTGCAGGAAATGAAGGAGAGGCACATGGGACAGGCATCAGGTGAGCTGCTTACTGTTTTATTATTGCCATTGGGTTTACAGCCTCTTAAAATGTTCCTGCTTTGCTCAGCTCACAAGCTGACCTCTCACCCCTTACCTCAAAGCTCAAGGCACAGAGGCAAACCCGTCTGCTGGTGCCATCCCCAAGATGACGTGCAGGTCGGCAGGTGTGTGTGTGGGGGGGATGTGGAGTGCTGCAGCTAATGATAAAAGAGTAGATAGGGCTGCCAGGCAGCTTTTCCTCATAATGAAGTAGCAGGAGCACACAATATAACTGCTAGTCTTGTACAGTGACTTTTATGCTGTTGTACTTTGGAAATCCAAGGTTAAGGTAATACCATTTATTGGCTAACTCAATATGATTGAAAATGCAAGCTTTCAAAGCTGTTCAAGCTACTTCTCAGGTATAAATGATATATTATGCCTGAAGAAGAAGCCTGAACAGCTTCGAAAGCTTGCATTTTCAATCGTATTGAGATAGCCAATAAATGGCATTACCTTAACCTTGGATTCCCTGCTTACATCGATGGCTAACACGGTACAACAACTTACTGACACTGTTCTACTTTGAAACGTTTTCACTGCTGCCAAGTTACAGCAACAAAAACAACCATAGCATCATTTTATGGCTTTTTTTTAGTAAATGGAGTGCAATATTTGTACTTTTATTCATTAGTGATTCATTCATTCACTTAAAAAAAAAGTGATTGCAGTGAGAACATGCTTGAAAGTATGTAAGCGTTGTTTTCTACTACAGTTCTTATTAAAGCTAAGTATAACTAGCAGCCTTGTGCAAGAGTTAATACATGTGAAAATCATCTTAGCTTAGGGATATATACACTGCAAGGTGGCGTGCACCATATATGGAAAGAAAGCTATGAGAAATCCAAGGCCAAAGCAGCAGATTACTTAACAGGCAGTTATAATGTTTCCATTGTCTATTGGTAAACCCTTTGGCATACAAAAACTTACATTATGAAAACTATTATTGTTAATTGTCTGATTGCTGATCATTAACTGGATTACTTTTCTTTTTCATGTCAATCACCAGATAATGTCACTGGGATCCCGTTTTTCCCCACCATAGAGTTTTCCTGCAAACCACACAAGCACTGGGGTGGGGGTTATTGCCATCTGTTATCTAACAAAGTGTTATCTGATATATCCTGAACAGTAAACTTAGCCACGATATAGCACACCAGCTACTGTAAGCTAATGGTAATGTATTTTTGTTTTTAAAGCATAATATCAAGTTTTCAGGATCACCTATATGTGATGGCTTGGCCCCTAGTTTGAACTGGGCCTCTAATCCCAAGGCAACCAAGGTCACCTCAGTATTCAGACCATTCAAACAGGGGACCCAACCATCTCATTAAAGTTTGGTTATGAGGGGCCCAGGCACAATGTAGGCTGTATAGTGTCCTAACCCTTCCATATCTTATATGTAAAGGCAGGGCTTCCAATTTGGACTGGGCCGCAGTATTCAGGAAATGTAAACTCAAACAAGGGGACAATTTTATTGTAGTTAATAGGGGCCCATATGCATATAAAGTCTGCCCTTCATAGACTACATGTATATGTGATGGCTAGCCCCCTAGTTTAAATACAGCACAAAGGCAAATTATCTTGTGGAGGCAGTCACCCTCATTCATCATTAGCAGCCAGCAGGTCCAAGGATTAGGCTACCTTTTTGTGGCAGGCCTTCTTAGGCCCCACACTGGAGCCTTGGCTTTCCTGCTCTGATTGCTGCCCTGCGTTACAAAATAATAAATACATATAAATAAACTGCTAAAAATGATATGCATGCCCTTATGTGAACTAAAATCCAGGATTTTCACTCTCCCAGGTTCTGGTTGACCCCCCAGGGGCGCCCCTTTTTCACTGTGTGAAATCTTCCAGATTAGGTGCTTGCTGGTGAATCTATGGCATAGGCGCAGCTCTCCTCCTTTCAACTTCTTTGGTTGTGCATATTAATATGACACTGAAGAAACTGGAAGGAAGTCTAGTTGCACTGGTGATCGGCTGCATTTCTCGGCTATGCACAGCCCCACCAGCCATTCAGTTGCAGCGGGCAGGACAGGGAAGAGCCAGAGATAGATGTGAGAGATGCCACTGAGGGCTCGTTGGAAAGGTAAATAAAGCAGGCAATCGGCTGGGTTTCACATAGTGGGGCATCCCAAATTGGTTCACTGTAAAAGACTTGTATCACAAACTTTGGATAAAAAAATAATATTTAAAAAATGCTCTTTAGATTTAGGCCATATGCTGATAGAATCCATTAAGGGAAGAACATTGTCGTCGAAGATTTGCTGGTTAATCGGTCACTAGAGTGATTGCTAATGCTATCGCTCTTGCCGCTTGTTCTCAAAGCTAAATCATATTTTTTGAGAGAACTTCCCTTTCCACATTCCAATGAAGTGGTGAACAAGAAATTTTTGGGTAGCCAAAATGATATGACGGGCAACCGATGAACCAATTCTTGTTCATTGCGTGATCGCAGTTGCCGATTATCGCTTAATTGCGGATGCTTTAGCGATTTTTATTTTGATAATCACTCAATCACTAACTTATCCCAATAAATCACATGCCCCTGCGATGGGGAATTTTTACAGGTGAGTTCAAAGTATTTTCAGTGAGGTAAGGATTTAGTACCCTATGAGCTATGTTAAAGAATTTGCCAAATCTTTCAGCATAGCCCATAGGCTGCTGTTGTACCTCATCTGTAACAATGCCCCATCACATGTGTAGGTGAAATTTTTTTAGGAAAAATTAGATCAAATGTTTTTATTGCAATTTTTTGTGTGTTAAAATTAAAAAGCTCACCAAGATGCCAACTGCAATTCACACCCAATGCAAGACCCCAATGACAATGTTTTTTCTTTTTTCTACGTGCTTGGCACTTAATGGTAGGAGAAGCAACCACGTAGAAACGACGAGCTTGGCATTTAAAGGGTTAAATATCGCGTTGAAGGCTGAGTGCCGGATGCACTGAGCTGGCACTACCTCTCGCTCACTGCAGCGTTATACTGAGCGCCGAACACACATCACATTCATCAATGCCGGCCAGGTTACTACAGCCACAGCAAAGCTAGTTACAGCACCAGATACCCACTTACAGCGTCTACTCTCTAAGACCCGCTATACTCTTATCTGACAATATGTGGCGGTGGTAGTGAATCTGCCTCCACGACTACTTTCACGCAGGGGTGTTGGCATGAAAGAACTGTCCGTTATACCCTATAGGTCCTTTCACATAGGCATTTGGCTAATGCAAGGGGATCATGCCGCGACTTTATGGTGGTAGCGCTTACCATCAGACCCTTGTAAGTATAGTAATGTAAACTTGTCCACAATGGCAATTGTCAACTAAAAGTAGGTGGGCAAACTACTAGGTCAACCTAAGTCCCAATAATCCCAATCAAAAAAATCAAGAGTCAAAAGATGCCCACTACGATGATATGAAAATATGAAAGAGAAGAATAGGGAAATATACAGAAGGTTATGAAGTGGAAAGAAATAGTAAAGAATGGACTGTGCATGCTCAAAACTCAAATTCCACCCACCAAGATGCCCACCTGATTGAAACCCAATTTTTTTCTAGCTGTAAAGTTGAAGGACACCAAGATATGTTCTGGTTCACTGAAATAATGTTTAACCCTCCCAAGGATTCCTCCTCATATTTTGATGCAGGATGATTTTTAGGCCGCACACCTCAGACCAGAGCCTCCTAATCCTTGGGTATTTCCAAGAGTTGTCTTGGAAGAGAATCCAGGGGAAAATCCTGCGACCCTGACTGGTGTAAGATTCCAGTGGAAAATCAGTTTATAGTCATTCTCCATCACATTGATTGAATGATTGCTGACCATTCCTCACCACATAGGTTTCCCATAGACTCGACTCATATATTAGAGTGAGGAAATTGTACCAGGTACCAAGCATCTCTTCTTGAAGTCAGTTAACCCATCATATGAGGGTGGCCACACTGCCTATGGGGAATGTAATGGGGCAATGCCACACTGCCTAGAGGGTATCGGAGGGGGGGAAATCCAAACACTGCCTATAATGGGGGTGATGTCATTCTGCCTGTAAGTGGGGGATTCTGCACCTTGGCTATTATTTGGTTCCCCAATGTGCATACAGATTACCTGAAAACTCACATCTTCCAGGTTCCGCTGTGGGCCACTCAGCAGCACTCATTCCATTCAGATTTCCTTTGCCACACAGTGTGGCAATTGAGATCGGAAAAGAGAGAATGCTGCATGCCCACCCCTGCCTCTATCTGCGCGTGTGCCCACACTGCCCATTGAGAAAGGCCTGGCATGGGCGTGCTCAGAGCTAGAGGTATGCTGGGGATGTTGCCATGGCACCGACATGTGGTGCTGGCATGATGGACTGGTGAGTAGATTGGGTGATCTTTGGTATTTCACAAGCTTCATAGAGGCATATAAGAGGTATAACAACCCCTCCAAGAGTCCTATAGACAGGCTCTGATCCAATGAAAGCCATCTGCTAGGACAACGTAATTCGGCAGATGACTCTCATTCTAATAAATAGGGTGGGTGCACTGGCACATCCCAAACAATGAGAGCCATCTGTCGAATGACATTGTCATAGCAGGCATCTCTCATTGGACGAGAGCCTATGCATGCACTTTTGGAGCCTGTCAAGGTGACTTTTTGGGGCTTCCTGGGGGGTTTCACACAGCAGGAATCGGGATGCCCCAGAGAAAATCCAGCGGCCAGCCATGGAATCTTATGGAGTCCAGGCCAGCTGCTGGTGGATTTGTTCCACTTTATTTCTGTTCATTTTGTGTGCAAAAGCCTGAGAGGGATTTGATTTAAGGATTTTACATTGCTGTTCATTATCCACCTCTAGTTTGTTTATTCTCTTGTCCCTCTCCCCCTTTCTTTTGGTGGCTATTGTAAACACTGTACAGACCTCCCAAAGGAATGCATGTGATTGGACCAATTTTGTGTTGATTTGTAGGTAATCAGTCATCCTATTTTCTCCGCAACCCCCAGCATGATCATAAGAGAGTTATTTATTGTCCAGTGCTTAGGGCCTCTATTGGGTACTATTATGAAAATACATTTCAGGACCACAGAGTCATGCTGGTGGGGTCTCCATATGCTTTAAAGTTGCTGCAGTTTATACAGTATGAGCAATACGTGGCACTGAGGAGGAAAGTTCACATTACTAAGATAAGAAGGTGATAGCTTTATCCAGCTGGCTTAAACCCAAAAATGAATTATCAAGCATAAGCCTGATTCTGCAAGATTTTCTTGGCTAGACAATTACCATAAGAACTTGGACACTTACGAGGTATGGTGGGAATATAATATATATTTATGTCTGTTACTCACCTACATTGATTCTCTGCTCTGTCACACAATGTAGACACTCTTTAAATCCCCTTTCAAACTGGGATGATTGTGGGGTAATCACAAAGCACTCACAATTTCCCCCCAAAACACCAGTGAAATGCTTGCACAATACTTGCGAGGTTATTGTGGGGCAGTAACACTTGCCCCAAATGCCCTGCATATGGCGACTTAGCCATGAGTTTGTGATTGCAAAACACAATTGCTACTAAAACACTGGTCAACGGTACACAAAAGAGGTGAGTAGCAAACATTGCTAATGTTACACCCTGCTCCAGTGTGAAAGGAGCCTTACTTTCATGTTGGAACTTGCATTTTCTTTACCAGTCACTTTACGTACAAACTGGTAATGTATTTGTTGCAAGCTAATATTGCTAAATTGCGCCAAATTTAAGTACAGCACAGGAATATTAACCCCCTGACTGTCACATGTAAAATATGGTCCCCGAAAATGTCTTGTTTTTTATTGCTGATCTTGAATCTTTAATAATCTCTAATATATATGTAAATAAAGTTGCTGCATAATGCAGGTTTCTGAAATGCTTTTTAACCACTCAATGACCCACCTAATTTTACCCTTGAGGATCATTAAATCTTTGTCCCTTTGTGTTCCAGCTGCCAGGCAGGCAAGCAGGTGGATGGGTGGGAAGATGCAGAGGTAGGTGGGAGAGCAAGAAGGTGGACAGGTGGATGGGTGGCCCAATAGGTGGATGCATGGTCAGGCAGATAACACAGATGGGTGGCTGGCAGACAGGTAAGTGGATGGCTGGGTGGGTGGGTAGGTGTGCGAACAGTCAGGCAGGTAGGTAATTTGGTAGGCAGGTAGGTAGGTAGGTGGGTGGGTGGGCAGGTAGGTAGGTGGAGGGGTGGCTGGGCAGCTAGGCAGACACGTAGAAAGGTGGATGGCAGTCAGGTAGGTGGTCAGACAGGTGGGTGTGCTTCTTGGTGGTCAGGTAGGTAGGGGGGCAGGCATGTGGGGGCAGTCAGGTGGGCAGGAATGTAGGCAGACTGGTGGGCAGACAGGTAGGTAGGGCCTGAGGCTGGACAGGAGAGCTCCGGACGGCTTCTGGGATATGAGCTTTAGCGACATCTCAGGGATCAGGCAGTGGCACGGTGGCATCTCAGTGGTTGGGTGGTAGCACACTGGAGCCTTTGTCCGCCTGTACCTTTTTTGTGACTTATTCACTTTAATGTGGATCCCTGCTCCCTGTTCTATCACAATTTGACTTTTATTTGGCTTTTATTCTCTCAACCTTGGCTTCAAAGAAACAATGCGCAGTCAGCTTTTTTATTAACTTAGGCCAATTTAATTAAATTAAGTCATCAGTGCAACTGTACAAGGTCGAGAATGTAACTGTACAAGAAACCCGGTGGTCACACCCACACAACAAATTGGCATCAACTGAGGTAATTAAACAGAAGCTAGAACACTAAATTGGCACATTTAGATTGTACTTTGACATGTCATTAACCTAACCTAACTAGTTTAACAAGTTTCTGTGATAGATCATAAATCATAGTGCAAAAACCACGTTACGTTAAGCTTTACCATTTTTATTGGTTGCAGGTTTATGCTACCTGTGAAAATTCAGAGCCTGATGTATGAAGTGCCCCGTTCTGTGACATTTAGTGTTACTTTGTTGGCATTTGTAGCCATTGCTTTTTATTTTGGATTAAATTTCCATAAGCATGCATTGAATAGTGCTGCAAGTCTAAATGGCTGTTTTTGAATAATTTGCTTGCTTTGGTGCATTAGGTTTCTCCCTATAGGCCAGCCTATGTCTTCTTGAGCCCTCATCATGCCATATTTATTAATTGTTTTAGATGTGGCTGAGGTTGTCAATTGCTTTTAGAGGCGTTGCTAGCCGTAATAATATTAAAGTTTATTGCAAAACACTGTTGCAATAAAAATGTGGCAAACATGTAATGTGCTTAATTCCAGTTTTAGCTGTTGAGGCTAGATTAACGCATGGGCGGTGTGAAAATCTAGAGCAAAATGTAAAAGAACACCAAATATTCACCAAATTGCTCAGTTTCTATTTCTGTTTTCTGCAGAAACATTTCTTCGTTTTAAAATACTTCAATTTTAGGCTAGAGCGCCACTAAAAATTGGCACTTCTTATGCAACAGTGCTGGTTTGCACTGTAACAAAGGCGCAAGTCATACATTGCAGACTGAGAACATTCTGATTGGATATAACACTGTGGGGCCTGTTGCAACTTGCCACTAGCTTCTAAGGAGTTCCAAACAGATTATTTGGTTCATCTTAGTAGAAATATGCCGGACTCTGAATCAGTTTAGGGTGCAGATTATTCGAGCTGTGGACAATTTTTTAATACAGATAGAAGAATCTATGGAATTTTGGTGCAGAGAGTGCTGTAATAAAGCTACATTTTTGTTTATCCAAGGCTCCCCTGCGCCTCAGAGATCTCTTGCGCAGACGCAGTAGCCCTTTTCATTCGTACAAAAAGCTCATGTTCCTAGTGCGTGAGTCCAGGTGTAGCCTTTCCAGAGTTGGTGAAAGAGCATGAAGCTTGTTCCAATTACTGCTACCATGAGACTGGAAGCATGTGCACCGGCTGACAGCAGGGGAGGGGGAGTGGACACCTGGCCCCGGCTTTGCACACAATCTCGCAATAGGTGAGATTTATGCCAAAAAATCAGACGAGCCATGCTAATAAGAATAACATTGAATATAATGGGGGCCTATGGTGGTGGCAGCTGCACGACATGCTAAGCCTATCTGCTAGGCTGCGGGGGGGGGGGGCATAACATGTTATTGGTAGGAGTTTAAAATGTCTTTTCTACAGCACGCTTTGGCAATTTAAATTTCATTACAGTAAATTTTCTAACATTGTTGTGACCAGGAATTATATAGGAGAATATAAGTGTAGATATAAAAGTTCCACCTAATGTGGAATTAAATAAGGGCTGTGGTTTTTAGACTCCTAGTCAGCAATACCGTCTTTGAATTATCATAACCAGACTTGTAGAAAAACAGGCCCCAAATCCAAACGGAGGTGCCAGGTGGTGTATTATGGGTAAGAAGTTAGTGTCATTGATTTTCCTAAGTGAAAGTCTGAATCCAGCAAATGCTGTTAACATCCTGTTTCGATACACACATTTTGCAATATGTAATGTTTGCAGCCTGAGGCTCACAAAGCGGTGAGCAAACATGACTTGTCAAACCCTGAGCAGAAACCATTTCATCCACCTGTTCATTTTTTAAACTGATGAAAGAACAATTATTGCCTTCGATTCAGCACTAGAGATGAGCGAACTTTTGAAAAATTCGATTCGACTGGTTCGCCGAATTTTCCAACAAAAATCATTTCGACCCGAATTTATTCGCGATTAATCGCTATTAAAAACGGCTATTTCTGAGCCTCCTAGAGCCTCAATAGGGTTGTAAACCATTCTGCCTTGCTGTAACACGCATAGGATGCGTGCTGGGTTAGTGAAATAATACTGTAAACATGCGCTGCGACAAGGAAGCCTGAGCCATGTGTCCTGCCATGGCACACGTGTTCAATCTAGTTGTCAAGCATTTTCTGAAGTATTCCCCCATCTGCAAGACATCCTAACAATGGGAAGGAAACTTTGCATGCACTTCAGAACGGTATCCCCAAACATAGTCTGATTTGCAATGTTTCCACCCGTTGGAATTCCACCCTCCATATGCAGGATCGACTATAGGAACAGAGAAAAGCCATCACGGATTTCTTGATGATCCAAACGGATAGGGGGACTCCCCTGTGTAACTTCAATGTCAACCAGTGGCAGCTCATACATGACACCTGCCGTTTGCTCAGGCCCTTTGAGGAAGCTACTTTATTAGTCAGTCGTCAGGACTATGAGATGAACGATGTGATTCCACTACTTCATGTACTACAACACATGTTGGAAACCATGGCTGGTCAGGGCACTGGAGACATGGTGCATACATTTCACAGCCACATGAAGCCTGTGGGGGCTGAAGTGGAGGAGGAGGAGGGGCACAGCGAAGCACAGTTTAGGTTTGACAAAATTGCAATTTTATCTAGTCACCTGACAGGAGGAGGAGCAGGAGCAGCCACAGGAGCTAGAGGGTTGTGAGGAAGGTGAGACAGAGGACCCAGACACACCGTGGCAGTTTGCAGTGGAGATGGAGACAGGTAGTCCCTCCGAGTCACTTGCACAAATGGCACAATGCATGCTCACGTGCTTGCGTAGTGACCGCAGAATTGTCTCCATTTGTCAGCGGGATGACTTCTGGCTCTCCACCTTATTGGACCCTCGCTTCCGGCACAAAATGGGGACATTTTTTACACCCACTGAGAGGGCGGACAAACTGACCTACTACAGAGACATCCAGACGATGCCTATCTGCGCCATGGTCCATACTGTGATGCCCAGCAGGACACCAGCCTTCTGTAAGCAGGCAACCCCCAATCTCCACCGCCGCTTCTGCCTATAGTCAAGCCCCCGTTTGCCCGGATGCTAGGTACGCCTCACCGGACACGGTTGCCCCCAGGTCTTAATAGGCACAAAGTATGGCTGCTTACGGTGAAAGCCGATGAACCACAAGGGTATTCCGAAGCCGAGCTCGTTCACAGGTAGTCAATCTGGAGGGTGCGTCAGAGTACAGGGATGAGATAGGTGCGTAGTCAGGAGTAGCCAAAGGGTCAAGCCAGGAAGTCAGAAATCGCGGGGTATCCAGAGGGGCAGGCAGCTTCGTGGTCAGACAAAGCAGAGGTCAGTACAGGCAGCAGACAGGAATGGTCGATCAAGCCGTGTCGAAACTGAACCGGCACAAAATGGGGTCATTTTTTAAACCCACCGAGAGGGAGAACAAGCTGACCTACTACAAAGACATTCTACGTAGTCAGTTGGCCGATGCCTATCTGCGCCATGGTCCATACTCTCGCAGGTCTGACTCGGGGGGACCTCTGCGATCACCTTCCACTGCCATGGCCGCTGGGGGGGTGGAAGGAGAAGCAGCAGCAGCTCCATCAGCAGCAGCCTCAGTCTTCAGTCGCTAATGAGTAGCTTTCTACACCCACATAGGGAGTCTACTCATTAGCAGCATGAAGACCTGGAGCAGGACCTGAACCAGCAGGTTGTGTCATACCTTGACATGACCATGCCAACACACCTTGAGGATCCGCTGGACTTCTGGGCAGCCAAACTTGACTTGTGGCCGCAACTAGCAGAGTTTGCCCTGGAAAAGCTGTCCTGCCCGGCCAGTAGTGTGCCATCTGAGTGGGTGTTTAGTGCGGCGGGGGCCATAGTCATGCCAAGGAGAACTTGTCTGTCCACGAATAATGTGGAGAGACTCACCTTTGTGAAGATGAATCAGGCATGGTTCAACCAGGATTTCCAGCCAACAATGGATGATCCATGGTAGTAGCTGATGCATGGTAGCTCCTTATGCTGCTGCCAACTCCAGGGTGTGTCTTTCAGGCAATATATGGGCTCCTTATGCTGCTGCCAACTCCAGGGTGTGTCTTTCAGGCAATATATGGGCTCCCTATGCTGCTGCCAACTCCTGGGTGTGTCTTTCAGACAATATATGGGCTCCCTATGCTGCTGCCAACTCCTGGGTGTGTCTTTCAGGCAATATATAGGCTCCCTATGCTGCTGCTGCCAGCTCATATGTGTGTCTTTCAGGCAATATATGGGCTCCTAATGCTGCTGCTGCCAACTCCAATGTGAGCACTCTTAAAAGATGCATGCTAGCATATTTGGGATGCCCCCCAGTTAAAGGCAGTTAAAGTGACTTTCTTTACAAAATGCAACCAGTTAATAGACAGGTACTCTTGAAATATTACTGCTAGTGTTTGGGATGCCCCTTCCTCACATACAGAGAAGGCCTCCCTTGATTGTGGAAAAGCGACGTTAATTATAAAATGCAAGCAGGTATTAGACAGGTAGTCTTGAGATATTTATGCTAGTGTTTGGGATGCCCATGTGGGCTGGGGGAGCAGACACAGAAACAATTCAAACTGCGATATATTTATGAGAAATAGCCTTTAAAAGCTGCTTTAGTGTAACAGATAAGGTCAAATGTGCTGGTTTTGGATACCCTGAGGCCTGGTGTTTTTACAGCACACACAAAAACAATTCAAACTGCAATATATTTATGATAAATAGCCTTTAAAAGCTATTTTTGTGTAACAGATAGGGTCAAATGTGCAGGTTTGGGATACCCTGCGGCCTGGTGTTTTTACAGCAGGACAAAAACCAATTCAAAATACAATAGCTTAATAAAGCTGAGGCTGAACAAGCTTATTTAGTATAACAGATAGGGTGCAACGTGCAGGTTTTGGATACCCTGCGGCCTGGTGTTTTGACAGCAGGCAAAAACCAATTCAAAATGCAATAGCTTAATAAAGCTGAGGCTGAACAAGCTTTTTTAGTATAACAGATAGGGGGCAACGTGCAGGTTTGGGATACCCTGCGGCCTAGTGTTTTGGTAGCAGGACAAAAACCAATTCAAAATACAATATCTTGATTAAGCTGAGGATGAACAAGCGTATTTAGTATAACAGATAGGGTGCTTCGTGCAGGTTTGGGATACCCTGTGGCCTAGTGTTTCAGCAGCAGACCAAAAACCAATTCAAAATGCGATAGCTTGATTAGGCTGAGGATGAACAAGCGAATTTAGTATAACAGATAGGGTGCAACGTGGTGGTTTGGGATACCCTGCGGCCTGGTGTTTTGGCAGCAGGACAAAAACCAATTCAAAATGCAATAGCTTGATTAAGCTGAGGATGAACAATGCTTATTTAGTATAACAGATAGGGTGCTACGTGCAGGTTTGGGATACCCTGTGGCCTAGTGTTTTGGCAGCAGGACAAAACCCAATTCAAAATGCAATAGCTTAATTAAAATGAGGCTGAACAACGCTTATTTAGTATAACAGATAGGGTGCTACGTGCAGGTTTGGGACACCCTGCGGCCTAGTGTTTTGGCAGCAGAACAAAACCCAATTCAAAATGCAATAGCTTAATAAAAATGAGGCTGAACAACGCGTATTTAGTATAACAGATAGGGTGACATGTGCTGGTTTGGGATGCCCATGTGGGCTGTTGTATTTAAAGCAGACAAAACCCAATTCAAAATGCAACAGCTTAATTAAAATGAGGCTGAACAACGCTTATTTAGTATAACAGATAGGGTGCTACGTGCAGGTTTGGGATACCCTGCGGCCTAGTGTTTTGACAACAGGAGAAAAACCAATTCAAAATGCAATAGCTTAATTAAAATGAGGCTGAACAACGCTTATTTAGTATAACAGATGGGGTGCTACGTGCAGGTTTGGGATACCCTGCGGCCTAGTGTTTTGGCAGCAGGACAAAAACCAATTCAAAATGCAATAGCTTAATTAAAATGAGGCTGAACAACGCTTATTTAGTATAACAGATAGGGTGCTACGTGCAGGTTTGGGATACCCTGCGGCCCAGTGTTTTGGCAGCAGGACAAAAACCAATTCAAAATGCAATAGCTTAATTAAAATGAGGCTGAACAACGTTTATTTAGTATAACAGATAGGGTGACATGTGCTGGTTTGGGATGCCCATGTGGACTGTTGTATTTAAAGCAGACAAAACCCAATTCAAAATGCAACAGCTTAATTAAAATGAGGCTGAACAACGCTTATTTATTATAACAGATAGGGTGCTACGTGCAGGTTTGGGATACCCTGCGGCCTAGTGTTTTGGCAGCAGGACAAAAAACAATTAAAAATGCAATAGCTTAATTAAAATGAGACTGAACAACGCTTATTTAGTATAACAGATAGGGTGCTACGTGCAGGTTTGGGATACCCTGCGGCCTAGTGTTTTGGCAGCAGGACAAAAACCAATTCAAAATGCAATAGCTTAATTAAAATGAGGCTGAACAACGCTTTTTTAGTATAACAGATAGGGTGCTACGTGCAGGTTTGGGATAACCTGCGGCCCAGTGTTTTGGCAGCAGGACAAAAACCTATTCAAAATGCAATAGCTTGATTAAGTTGAGGATGAACAACGCTTATTTTGTATTACAGATAGGGTGCTACGTGCAGGTTTGGGATACCCTGCGGCCTAGTGTTTTGGCAGCAGGACAAAAACCAATTCAAAATGCAATAGCTTAATTAAAATGAGGCTGAACAACGTTTATTTAGTATAACAGATAGGGTGACATATGCTGGTTTGGGATGCCCATGTGGACTGTTGTATTTAAAGCAGACAAAACCCAATTCAAAATGCAACAGCTTAATTAAAATGAGGCTGAACAACGCTTATTTATTATAACAGATAGGGTGCTACGTGCAGGTTTGGGATACCCTGCGGCCTAGTGTTTTGGCAGCAGGACAAAAACCAATTCAAAATGCAATAGCTTAATTAAAATGAGGCTGAACAACGCTTATTTAGTATAACAGATAGGGTGCTACGTGCAGGTTTGGGATAACCTGCGGCCTAGTGTTTTTGCAGCAGGACAAAAACCAATTCAAAATGCAATAGCTTGATTAAGTTGAGGATGAACAATGCTTATTTTGTATAACAGATAGGGTGCTACATGCAGGTTTGGGATACCCTGCGGCCTAGTGTTTTGGCAGCAGGACAAAAACCAATTCAAAATGCAATAGCTTAATTAAAATGAGGCTGAACAACTCTTATTTAGAATAACAGATAGGGTGCTACGTGCAGGTTTGGGATACCCTGCGGCCTAGTGTTTTGGCAGCAGGACAAAAACCAATTCAAAATGCAATAGCTTAATTAAAATGAGGCTGAACAACGTTTATTTAGCATAACAGATAGGGTAACATGTGCTGGTTTGGGATGCCCATGTGGACTGTTGTATTTAAAGCAGACAAAACCCAATTCAAAATGCAACAGCTCAATTAAAATGAGGCTGAACAACGCTTATTTAGTATAACAGATAGGGTGCTACGTGCAGGTTTGGGATACCCTGCGGCCTAGTGTTTTGGCAGCCAGACAAAAACCAATTCAAAATGCAATAGCTTAATTAAAATGAGGCTGAACAACGCTTATTTAGTATAACAGATAGGGTGCTACGTGCAGGTTTGGGATAACCTGCGGCCTAGTGTTTTGGCAGCAGGACAAAAACCAATTCAAAATGCAATAGTTTGATTAAGTTGAGGATGAACAACGCTTATTTTGTATAACAGATAGGGTGCTACGTGCAGGTTTGGGATACCCTGCGGCCTAGTGTTTTGGCAGCAGGACAAAAAACAATTCAAAATGCAATAGCTTAATTAAAATGAGGCTGAACAACACTTATTTAGTATAACAGATAGGGTGCTACGTGCAGGTTTGGGATACCCTGCGGCCTAGTGTTTTGGCAGCAGGACAAAAACCAATTCAAAATGCAATAGCTTAATTAAAGTGAGGCTGAACAACGTTTATTTAGTATAACAGATGGGGTGCTACATGCAGGTTTGGGATACCCTGCGGCCTAGTGTTTTGGCAGCAGGACAAAACCCGATTCAAAATGCAATAGGGACAAAACCCGATTCAAAATGCAATAGCTTAATTTAAATTAGGTGGAACAACGCTTATTTAGTATAACAGATAGGGTGACATGTGCTGGTTTGGGATGCCCATGTGGGCTGTTGTATTTAAAGCAGGACAAAAACCAATTCAAAATGCAATAGCTTGATTAAGCTGAGGATGAACAACGCTTATTTAGTATAACAGATAGGGTGCTACGTGCAGGTTTGGGATACCCTGCGGCCTAGTGTTTTGGCAGCAGGACAAAAACCAATTCAAAATGCAATAGCTTAATTAAAATGAGGCCGAACAAAGCTTATTTAGTATAAGAGATAGGGTGACATGTGCTGGTTTGGGATGCCCATGTGGGCTGGTGTATTTAAAGCAGACAAAGCCCAAATCAAAATGCAAAAGCTTAATTAAAATAAGGCCGAACAACGCTTATTTAGTATAACAGATAGGGTGACATGTGCTGGTTTGGGATGCCCATGTGGGCTGTTGTATTTAAACCAGACAAAAAAAATATTAAAACTAATCCAGTTATGAAAAATGCTTGTGTGTAACAGATAGGGTTAAATATGCCACTGCATAGATGGGATGCACAGTGGCAAGGCAGGTTTACAGCACAAAGAACTGAAATTGAATTGAAAAATGATCTGGCTAATGAAAATAAAAAAAAAAAAATTCCCTGTCACTTCAATGCTGTCCCTGCCTGGATCGTTCCGGTTTTTCCCGATCTTTCACTATCTTTCCCTGGCTTTGTCTACCTCTCTTTCTGCCTCTCTGTCGGTCTCTCTGACTCTCCCTACCTCTATCTAACTCTGTCCCTGTGTGTAACAAGCTCTGCTCTGGCCGCAATAGAACGCTGAACTACGCACAAGGAAAATGGCTGCCGGTTTATATAGCACGGTGATGTCACCGGGCTTCCTGGCTGCTGATAGGCTGCATGTGACTTTCCCATGATACCTTGCCCCAGGGAATATGTCCGGACATGTGCTTCCACCATTTTAGAATGCCTGTAATTGAAATAAATTGAGTTTAAAGGAACACTTCGATCGATTCGTTCAGAATCAAATTTTTCCTGAAATTCGGATCGAATTCGGGTTCGTCCGGATCGATTCGCTCATGCCTATTCAGCACCATGTACAAAAATACAATAAAAATGCTTTTTTTTATGCCTGGTTCTAAATCAACCACTTGGCAGACAATGGAAGGAAATGGGACAAAACAAAGCAAAAAGGTGTGCACTTTTTGAACCTGGTGCTAAATCACCCCTTTGATTTTGCACCAGTAACAAAGGTCCTGTTTTGGAGTAAAGACTCATTGCCTTCCGTCTGGGCCATGCTAATTAACTGGTAAAGCTTATTTAACTTTGGGTGTGCTTTTAGGTGTAAACTAACAATTATCATAGTAAACTTTTTAAATTTAATGCAAAAAGTGAAATAAAAAAACCTTGACCCTGTGATGGGGATTTTTTAAAGGTAAAGTAAAAAGTACAGGAAATGAAAATGTTGGTGAATTCTTTAGCATGCACCATGCTATTGTTTCCAAACTTTCAAAAAGTACTTTTACCTTAATGCAAAAATGTTGCACCTTACCTGTAAAATGCCCCATCGCAGGTGCAGGTGATTTTTTTGGAGATAATTACAAAAAACACAACTTTTCTTTGCGTGTCCCAAAGAAAGAAAAGCTCTCTAGGGATCGATTCAGCACCAGATAAAAAAGAGAGTATCTTTTTTTCACCTTTTCAGTCCACCTGTTACAGAATCAGCCCCATTGCGTGTTCAACTAATTCTACCAGTCTCCAACTGTTTCAGGGCAAAATATAAATGTCCTTGAGCCTGGACCAATGCAGAAACCAGGGGCCAAAGCAGATAAAAGATATTTAACTGTCTGAGCTGGTACATTGATAGCCACCTGCTATTATGACAGCTGCCTGATACAATGTCTTTATCTGTAAAAGCCAATCAAAATATAATTTCCTATTTCATACTTTTCATATTAACATTTCTAATTTAAGTTTATAATAATACATTTCTAATATTTTCTAATTTATTTAGGCCTCTCCGCTGCTAAACTTTTAAAAGAGTCAGGACTGAATGTGGTGGTTTTAGAAGCACAAGACAGAGTTGGGGGAAGAACGCATACTGTACGGGTAAGATCATGTCTGGTTATTTTTTGTACCATCAGTAATACTGCTCAAATAATGCTCTAAGATGCAGTTTGAATCTAATCTTATGGGTAATAAATTTAGGCATGTGTTTTTGGGTCACTGGACCGAAGCAGCTATAGATTTTAAAGAAAGTTTATATTACTTGCTGATGGCAGACAGGATTGATTGCATGGGGCACTTCTAAAGGCCTCATTTATGATTTGTCATTTTTGTGGCTATGGCGCCAATTTGGGAGTGCCAGCATTCCCATCTAATCTGGCGTTGTGCTGTGTTCGACATTGGTGCTAGCAGCGGATGCAACGAACGCTACTAAATAGCTTTGATTGTTGCACTGAGGTATTGGCCAGCCTTTGTCAGCGCCAGTTGGACCCGCCAGCCAAATATCCCAGCGCCAATTAGCGCCACTTTGTTTTGCGCTTTTCCAGCACTCCCCAGCATATTTATGACATTTTTGCTCCTTGAAATCTTTGGTGCTAATTTTTTTCTGGCGCTGGTCGGCCTTTCATCACTACAGTTACAAGAAATCACTACTGGGGACAAAAGGCACAAACTTTACAATGCGTTTTGGCTGCATTTTAGGCGTTCTCCAAATTACACTTTGTTAAGCAAAATAAGCCATAAAAAAACTATTTTATTAACTCCAAAAAAAGACATTTTGTGACATCTAGGTCAATTAAAGCATTAAAGACTTCAATCCTGTTCTGCCCATTGTGCTGTATGGGATCTGGAGCTACAGTGCCAGGTTTCATCTAGCGCTGCTTCAACCAGAGCGCCCTTCAACCAGAGCGATTTGTGGCGCTACTGCTAAATAAGACACATTGGTTTTCGCGTTTTCTCAGTTGTTAAATCAGAGAGTCCCACTGGGGCAAAAAAAGTGGAGCAGGGTAACGCTAATGCTTGTTAAATAAAGCTTTAAGTGCACCGTGCCTCGTTGTGAGAGGTCTTACCTCACCCTAGCTTCCACACTGCCTCCCGATGAGTGTGGCTCCATGTTGTGTCCTCACCTATTAACTACACAGGCATCACTCCCTGGAAGCTTAGATTCCATAGACATTGTTGCCCTCACCTACGACACTGCTCAACCCACAGTGTCCTGCATTGCTAGGCAATACATGAGATGTGGGCATTCTAAAAGCCTTTTCCAATCTGTAGCATGCCAATTACTGTATTGCCAGCATGCATGCTACTTAGCCCTGATCTCAGTTATTCATACCAAAGGACATAACTATGAGGCGGGGGGTGACTGCACCAAGGTCTGGATGGTCAGGTGGGCCCCATTCAAAAAGGAAGCATCATGTATATCTGCTGTTTTAGTCTTTACTTATCTAGCTGTATCAAATTATGTTAAAAAACTGGGCCTTGACAGGGACCCATGAAATATTCAAACCAGGGCCTGGTCACATTTAGTTATGCCACTGTGTTTACTCCTGCCTGTTCCTGGACTATGCCTAGACACCTGTCTGACTGTTGGTGAACCCTGGACTTTCTGGATTAATGCCTGTTGTTCACTCGACAATGTCCAATCTTGCTTGTTGCTGACCCAGCCTGCCCAACCACGACTGATTTTCTTGTCTGTTGCTGACTCTGCCTGCCCGTCCAAGTCTGATCTGCTCCCCTGTTGCCAACCCTGCCTGCCTGATCTGCTGGCACCAGCTTAGGACCTGCCTATGTTTTTTTTACTTCTTCTACTGCTCTAAGGTACCTGTCCATATACTATGATTATGCAGTTCATGAAATGCATTCAGGAAAGTCTTGCCAGGACTTCCTCCGTTACTCTCTATCACTGTTGGCAGCTGGCATTTTTCTCTTTTGAAAAAATGATGGGTCAACAGAATTAACCGAAGACAAATCCTTTGTCCTGTTTCAACTCCATTAAAATGTGATTCTGGATGCTCACCTTTCACCAGACACTCTGCTAGGACACTTGTTTAACCCCTGCCTGCCTGTTGTAGAAATCTACATGGACACTTATTTAACCTCTGTCTGCCTGTTGCCATCCTCTGCATGTACTCTGTTTAACCCTTGCTCATCTGTTGCCAACCTCAGCCTTGAGTGTTGCGGAGCTAGCCTGCTTGACCCTGACTAATCTTCTTGTCTGTTTCCAACTCTGTCTTCCTGACCACAACTGATCTGCTCTCCTGATGCTGACTCAGCTTGCCTGACCAGTTGCTGTGTAAAAAATCTGAAAGCTTATACAACATATTTTATTCACCGTAAAACATAGAACACATATCAGAAGCTAAAAGTTTACATTATTCCATTTAACTCAAAAATATTTAAAAATGGATGGCAGCCAGACAGATTCACACACTTTAGATTGTCCAGGGGACCTATATATCACACTAATTCTGACCACAGCGCCCTCTGCATGGTAATCCAGAGAGTGTCTAGTTCATTATGTGTATGCTGAATTATTGTTCATTAAAGACTATTAGAGAGGCAGAATCTCTCAGGGACCAAGAGTATATATAATTTCATTAAAATCTTAATGTTAAATTGTAACTTTGACTATCCCACCATATACAGTACAAAATATATTCACAAACAATCCATATGCAAAAGGGACAACGCCAATGCTAATATTGGAAGCTCATGATCGACTTAGGTGGCACTGCATTAGACACATGCATACATTTGTGATGCAAATCAATGCATTGGCTCATAAATACCTCCAGAAACCATTGTTTGTGAGCATAGTTTGTGTACAATCCACAAATGTGAGTTAAAGCTGTATTATGCACAGAAGAAGACATATCAACAAAGTTTAGACACACCTCGATCTTCTCTGAGCCAAAGCTTACTTAACATGTAATGAGGCAAAATGAAAGCCTGCATTAGTACCTATGGCAGGGACAGCTTATGCCTCTTAAAGGGCACTATTAATGCAGAGCAGTATATAGAGGTTTTAGAACAACACATGCTCCCATCCAAACAACATTTCTTCCAAGGAAGGCATTTTTCAGGAAGGTAATACTAAACTGCATATTGCATCTATTATATTAGCATTACTTCATAGAAGAGTTCAGGTTCTGAACTGGCCTAGGAGCAGTCCAGGTATTTCACCATTGAAAAACATCTGGCACGTTTATAAATGGAAAATGCAACAAAGAAGACCCAGGACTGTTACTGTAGCTGTAATCCCATATCTGACAAAAAAAAAACATTTTCCTCCCTCAAAACTCCAGCAATCGACCTTCTTTGTTCCCAAAGTTTCTAAAGTCTTCTAAAAAGAAAAGGGGATACTACACAATGGTAAACATGGCTCTCTCTGAACTGTGTGCGTCTAACTGAGTTTAAATGAGTTTCTAACTGAGTCTAAATGAGTTTCTAACTCATTTCTTCAAATGAAAAGATGTCTAATGCTCAGATTATGATATGTGTTCTATTGTAAGTAGAATATGAGCCTTGATTCAGAGACAGATACGTCTGGACTTTCGTATGTGTTTGTGTATGTTTTTGTGTCTGTTTGGCCTTTTTTTTTTGGTTTTTACGTTCGTTTTTCCGTGCGTATGTTCGTTCCCGCTAATGCGTATATGCGCTTTTGATGGACGGATCTAAATAGGATAATTTGCGTTAGTTCGGATCATTTTCCCATCAAAATCTGATATTTTGCGTTCATTCAGATAACTTACGTTATTGGGATGGGCTTGCGTCTGATTCAGAGAGCTGATTGCCGAGGGACCACCACCCTATAAAACATTTGCGATACACTTACGGGACCATTTTGCACTCGGCTTGCTTGCTTTTGACCATGTTTTGCGGCTTTGTGGAGAAATATGAGCGCCTCTTCCGTTTATTAATTCCTCAGCATAATGACATATATGGTCTCATGAGTTAGCTTGCAACCTAATAAACATTCCATCCACAGCTGTTAAACATGTATACCGACAAATAATTAAAAAAAAAAATTTATACAGGGACCACACGTGCCAGAGTGGCACAACTGTGTGCCAGGGTCCTTCAGTTGGTGGGCGAGATGCAGGAGCTGCGTGACTCATTGGGGACCACCGATGAAGAATAATGTTCTGGGGCCTGCCATTGCAGTGTATATATTTTAACCCTTTTGTTGCCAAGCACGTAACACCTACGTGCTGGCTTGGCCTTAAGTGCCAAGCACGTAGGTGTTACGGGCTCGACTTTCCCCGCTGCTAGTTTAAAAAATAAAAATGAAAAATATTCACCCCTCGTTGGATCCGGCCAGGTCTCCTCTTTAATTTGGTGCCATCCGATCCCCCGTGGGGGCTCGGATGTCTCCAGGAGAGCCCCCGGAATAGGCCGCCCCCCGCTTCGGCAGCAGCAGCTGCTAACTGTAAAAAAAAAAAAAAATAAAAATGACATTTATTTACCTGCAGTCGCGCTGCCTCCCGCCGGGTCTACTCTTCACTGGGGGGGGGGGGGCTCTGATCGCCCCCCCAGCCTCTTCCGTGACGAGGAGAGGGCAGAAAATGCCCTCTCCCCCCACTTCCTGGATTGCGACTGCTAGCCCCGCCCCTTGGGGGTGGGGCCAGGTGACATCATTGTGATGTTACCAGCAGCCGGCATCTTAACTCCAGCACCTAAGATTCTGAATCAGTCTGCTCGGTGCTTGGAGCAGAGAGCAGAGGAGGAGGAGAGGGCTGTGATCGCCCCCCCCCCTCCCCAGGCTCTCTCTTCCAAACATGCGAGCAGACTGTCAGCGGAGATCGCCGGGGGACACAGGATCAGAGGTGAATAAATTAAAAAAAAAAATAATAATAATAAAGATCATTTTCATTTTTTTTATTTATGTGTCTGTGTTTTTTTCAACATTTAACCCCTTGTGAACTGGGTCCATGAGACCCCTTATACCAGTTCACAAGGCTGGGGGGGGTGGCAAGTCACCTGCCTCCCCAAAGCCCAGGGGGGGCAGAAGAGCCCGGGCCCACATAGGCTATATGGGCTCGTAGGCTGCAGGGTGGGAGTACCACTCTGTGCCTACAAGCCCCCATAGCTGGTCCCGGGCTGGTTACTTTGGGTAAGGGGGACCCCACGCCATTTTTTTTTGATTTGTAAGGGTTTTTAACCCTTAAAAATCCCCCCCCAAAAAATGGGGTCCCCCCTGGGAAGGGGGACCCTATGTCATTTTTCTTTCTCGATTTAACCCTTTGTAGTGTGGATGGTAGTTGTATTTTATTTGTAAATGTTATAAAATGTTATAAAGTACTTGTTTCAGTTAGGGGGTCTCCTGGGCAGGAACGGGGGGCTACCGATAAATATGTGGTACCGTTCTAATCGGTAGAAATGGGGCTTTCACATGCAATATGCTTTTCCTTAATAAAATTTTTTATTTAAAATAAAGGAGTCAATTTTCTAAAAATGTTTTTATTTATTTATTTTTTTTTTTTTTTACTTAATAATATTGTAAAAAACAAAATAAAATTTACAAACAAGACATTTCATGTTAAAGCCTAAACTCTGCTGCAAAAAAATATAAATATAATTTTCCTGAAAATTACAGCAAAAATGGTGCAAAATATGGCGCAAAATGGGGAAAAATGACCTGTCAACAGAGGGTGACAAAATCTCAAGTAGGCTGGCAATTAAAAGGGTTAATAGTACCTGTGCATGTTGGGTATTGTTCTGTTCGGGAGACCTTGCGCTTTCAGACTTAGCTTGTTTTTTATTGTTTGCATATTTATATTTTAGGAAAAGGTGTTTTTTATTCAGCTTTTTTATACATTTTTTAGGGAAACCCTGCGCAACCAAAGAATTCTTTGAGGAATTAATTCCAGAAAGATGAGCCCACTACAACAAGCTGGGTACGCTTAGAAAGCTTAACATGTGTACTTTCAGGGAATATATGATTTATGGGGGATATTCCAAATGTAAAGGGTTGTTTTGGTTGAAAAATCGCAAGGTGCGCACTTTGTCTGCAGAACTGAAATTTTCAAGTAAAATTACCGTTACGCACATGCTTTACTTTGGGGTGTTTGGCAACTCTTCCCTTGACAGAACCTATGCATGTTGGGTGTTGTTCTGTTCGGGGAATGTTGCTTTTTCAGATTAAACTTGTTTTTTCTTGTTTGTATATAGTTTTTTTAGGAAAATGTGGCTTTGATTCTGCTTTTTTATCCTTTTTTTTGGGAAACTCTTTGCAACCAAAGAATACATTGAGGAATTACTTCCAGAAAACTATGGTCACATCAACATGCCTGGTACACCTAGAAAGCTTGAGGTGTGTACTTTCAGAGAATATATAGTTTGTTGGGGGTATTTCAAATGTAAAGGGTTGTTTTTCTGGTAAAACTGCAAGGTGCGCGTAGCGCATATCACAGTAGTATTTTTTTCTGAAAATCCCCTAAAGCGCTATTTCAGTTTGGGGGAGTCTCCTGGGCAGGAAAGGGTGTCTACCTATACATATGTGGTATCGCTGTAACCGGGAGAAATTGGGATTTCACACGCAATAAGATTTTATTGACAAACTTACATTTTTTATTACAAAAAAACTCTACAAATTGTAAAAAATTATTTTTTTTTCACATATTTCACCCAAAAATATTGAGAATACACCTAAAAAATACAAACAAGACATTTCATGTTAAAGCCCAGACTCTGCTGAAATAAACAATATATCATTTTCCTGGGAAATCCCTGGAAATCCTTTCAAAAATGACAGTTGAACATGTGTAGCGCAAAATAGTGAAACATCGTCTGGCAACAGGGAGTGGCAAATGCTGCAGGTAGGCAGGCAGCGAAAGGGTTAAAACATGTAAATTTGTGTTTTTTAAATTTTAAACATTTTTATATTTACAGTTTTGTAAAAAAAGAAAAAAAATTTCTTCAAAGTTGTTCCGTTTTAAAAAAATAAGTTTAAAAAAAAAGGCAATATAAAAATGCCAGTTCAAATAAAAAAAAAAAAACTTGTTTCTGTGTCATTTCCTTGCAAAAAACAACATTCAGATATGAAGATTTGCCTGACTGCGATGTGATTTGGGTAAGTTTTAGGAGTGGCAAATGGAAGAATATACTGAGCGTGAAGTGATTTAGCTAAGCATTGTAGCTGAAGTGAGTGAACCAAATATGTAGGCGAGCACATTAATGAGTTGAGTTTGTAGTGCGCAGGCGTAAGGGCGTAAGGATTTTCATCTGGACGATAATTTATAGAAAAAGGAAATCTGAATCTAATGGGAAACGTAAATGATGCGTGGGAGGAGACGATGGAAAAAGGGCAAAAACGAAAGCCTACGTTGTAACATGAGTAACATAAACAGAAAACGAAAGCTGGAAAATGACATTTCTCGTTCTCGTTGGCATACGAACGGACGAAGACTTTGCTGAAGGCTTGCGATGCATGCATAGAATCACTCGTACACTCATACAAGAGCGGGAAAATTTCAAAAATAAAACAGATCGACACAAAAACGAAAGTCTTTTGATGTCTCTCTGAATCAACCCGTGTATGAAATTTCTTGTTTTCTTTACATTTTACACAGTGTCCCATTTTTTGAGGGATTTGGGCGTATAATAAGCAGCAGAAAAAGAATGGTTTAATTGATTTTAAAAAGTATTTTGTGCAACTATTACTCCTGTGTTTTAAACAAACACAAAAACAAACACTGATGATGGATGAAAACCAAAGTTTATATTAATTGTACACTTTAATCTGCTTTGCAACTTACATTAAAATCAAAGTTATGTTAAGAGGTATTGACTAAACATGCATCTCTTGTTAAATTCATTTTTTAAAGAACAAGGATGTTCAATATGTGGATCTTGGGGGTGCATATGTGGGACCAACTCAGAATCGATTACTACGGATGGCTAAAGAACTGGGTGTGCAGACTTACAAGGTTTACTTAAAAGGTGATCTTATCCAGCGCACAAAGGTAAAATACTATATACATATATAAATTGTTTTTTAAATTAACTACTTTCTAAAAATAATTGCTTCATCAATTTTTACATTAGAAAACCTGTCTTCAATGAACCCCCCAAACAAATATGGCATCCATTTTTAAATGCTCTGTTCAACATTATCGTGGCAACATACATAATCAAAGGGGATCATAAAGTATGTATTCATTACTTCTTTTATATTACAGGGCAAATCATGCAAATTTCAAGGCGCATTCCCACCTTCATGTAACCCTTTTGTTTTCCTTGATTATAACAATTTCATGAGAACTATGGATCAGTGGGGAAGTCAGGTAATATTTCTAATGTTCATCTAATTTCTAGTACATACAATATTTAAAAGCATTATAAAAATAAGATTCTATTTGGAAAGAAATGTAACAAAGACAAACTGGCACATATAGAATTTGCAGTGCATCGTTAACATTTCATAAATAGTTATATGTATGTAAATAACAACCAGCCAGGACATGTAAGCAGTCTTTGCCCCTTCTGCTTCGATCCACTGATGAAGAGCAGAGGGTATTCTGGAAGTTGTGTAAAATAGTTCTTCTCCTAGAAAAATGAGCATAGTATTGGCTGTTGTTGCTGGATCTCTTCTAACTAGCTTGTCACTTGACTTACTAGGGCATATCACTATAAGAAGGGAAGGTATCAGGGAGGATGGGTGAACCTATATGATCAGGGAAAAGCTGCTGCTTGCAATGTGTCAGAAGAGACTTTTCCTACAGTTTATCCATGGGTTTCACTTTATTACTGATGGTAGATGGAGTAGAATTATTGAATTAGTTACAGTTACTTCGTGCTCATGAATATGGTTAGCATGCCAGCTATGCTTTTTATAAAGTATTAAAGGGATAAGAGTCAGCTCTACTACATTTCTTTATTGTCAGAAAGATCATTTTAGATAAACAGTTATTTTATTGGGAGTCTCAAAGTTTGTAAAGCAATGTTCTATTTTTACTAATATTAAACCATGATGGGCTTTTCTTTGTTTCAAAACAAGTTACTCATAATATAAAGATTATCTTTTATCTATGGTCTTTCACAACAGCTTTTGAAGGATGGTACATTAAAATTTAAAGTCATTGCATAAGCTAAATAAAAAAAAACTATTTATTCACTACCCCCACATATGATCTGAGTCCCACGCTATTTGGGCCCAAATTCTGGTGGCATACGTGTCAAGGCAGGGTGCCACTGTTGTGGATACCACTCAGAGACAAAGGCCTTTATTCAACAATGAAATTCAATGGCACATTTTACTATAGTGTAAAATGTTCTCTGTTTTACTTTGGAGTAAAAAAAGTACCATTGACTTTCATTGTTTTCCTATCTGGTGATTCAGTAACAGTGAAAGTCTCAGGCTTTTTTCTCAAAAAGTAAGTTTTTTACTACCATGAGAAATGTTTTAAGTTTTTGTTCAGTCGAGGCCAAAGCCTTTACAAGAAGGTCAATGTTTATTCGGACAGTCGGGGGCTTGCATTCATCTGCACCCAATGCCCATGATTTGTTGAGTGTAACTTATATTTATACAAATAGAAACTCAAATGACCATCCTGGTTCTATGCTTGGACACGTCATAATTCTGTACGACAATTCAAATAAACAACACCTATAACGGCTGATTTCGCACCACAAGGTTTTTTTTTACTCTTTTTAATTTTGTGAGCAAACACTCTTTAGCTGTGCAATCTTTTTTAAGCATTTGCATAAATTGCACCAAGGGAAAAACTTATGAGAAAAAGTGTTTACTCACCAAATAACGTGAGTCCAAAAATTACTTACGGTGCTGAATCAACCCTATAAAGAGTATAACTTACACTTAAAGAACCAGTGGCATAACTGAATGCGAAGGGCCCTGGTATGAACATTTAATAGGGCCCTTTCAAGACTCATCGAGTAAACTTGTTTCTGTTTTTTAACTAAATATTGAAACAGCCCTGTTAAGGGCATATGTTTCCCATTTGGCCCAACTAGTACTCTTTTAGTCAAGGTCACTCATGTAAGGGGAGGGGTGTCAAGGAATGTGGTGAAGGCATATATGGGTGGCTAATATTTTTAAATCCGCTTGAAATTTTAATTCTCTCCTACACCCCCCCTGCCATCAGCCACAATGATGCTGGCACAATAGGCATAGCCCCTCACATTGAGCGAAATGGAGGGGGCAGGGCAGCGTTACTGTAACTGATGATGAGGGGCTATGCCCATTTTAAACATGGATGTTACTGGCGATCGGTTTGGACAGTGCAAGATTCCGATGCTGGACTAGAAACAAACAGAATATTTAATGCCTCTAGTAGCCTGTAAAAGTACCACTGATTTTGCAGTTACTATGCATTAATGATCTTTATTCAACTGTTGTATTTAATAGATTCTTTAGCTTTTAATGGTCATCCAATGATGCAGCTTATATCACGGGAGAAGGGAAGGAGAGGCAATGTCAGCAACGCATTTCGGTAAGAAGATCCCTTTCTCAAGCCGAAGCTGCCTTATTGGATTTTAAAAGGATGACCATTAAAAGCTACATTTTATCTTCATCGCCTGTGAAGCACGAGGATTAAGTCTTTTCACCACTGGCTTTGCTTGGATGATTGGCAACCATCTTCCCTCTGCTCCATACTATGGATTACTCAACTTTCCCAAGGGGTGAGCGACTTTTAACTTTTCTTTTGTTTTAACAGATTCCTGCTGATTCTCCATGGAGGGCACCACATGCCAAAGAGTGGGATCAAATGTCAATGAAAGAATTTATAGAACGGGTCTGCCTGACAAGGTAAATCTTAGTAATGTAAAGCATTTATTTTAAAGTGCAACTATAGGCAAATCTTAAAGTGAACCAAAACCCAGAATTTTCACTATCCCAGGTTTTCATCTTTCCCCCTGGGGAACCCTGGTTTAGGATGGGCCGCTGTTGCCTGCTGCTGCTCACACACCCTTTCCAACATATACAGTTGAACTACACCTGGTCGCCAAGTCACATATGAGGCGGTGGGAAGCCCATGAGAAGGCTGAAGTTCCTCTGCACTGCAGAGAGGCAAGTAGCAGCAAGGTGGGAATTCCGAGAGTGCATGCACACGCCATGCACTTTATGCAGCATCTCTGGCAACTCTGGATAATAGGCCCGGAAGCTCTGCATCACCAAGTTAAGCCTATGTGCCAGGCAAGGGATGTGTGTCAACCAGGCTCAGCCCAAGGCTGCTACAAGGTTACACCCATTGTCGCTTCAGGTGTAATGCAGCAGACACTGCTCCTGGATGCCAGTCTACAGCACGGGCCAGAATTTTAAGAATTTTCAGGCACAGCTTGCAAATGACCTGTGTCTTGTCATCTGTGCACTGCTTGAAAAAATGCCAAGCTGGTGAGATCCTTTGGCATGCTCAATCCCTGGGTGTGTTGGGCAGTGGCAGCAGCAGGCTGACCGCTAAACACTGGCACCCTTCTCCCTCTTCTGCTGGTACCCTGGGGCTGTGTGACCACCATCTCTTTCTCCGAACTGATGGCCTTCAGTCCATGTTGGGTCTAGGAATTTGTCATCATTCCTGGGATCATCTTCCACTCCCTCCTCCATGCTACCCTCCCTCTCAGACTCCACAATGCAGAGAGCGATAGGAGTTGGCACTAGGGTTTCATCATCATCGCAAGTGTCTGGCTATGGTCCGCTGGCCACATCCTCATCCTCCAGCACAAGTTGTTGGGAATCTGGAAACCCTAGGTCTGTAACTGGGGCAGGGGCAGGTGGTAGGATAACGGTATGCCAGCTGGAAGTGTCATCAAAGAGCATTAGGGACGCCATGGCCTGTGGCTGGGATGGCCTTGCTGGTTTTAAAGAGAGTGAGGGTGAGGACTCCCATTGAACTGCGTTCAATATAATGTACCACAGCCTCAACTTGTTCTGGCCTCAACACTCTGGCAACAGTACTGTGGCCTACAAAAAGATGCTGCAAACTCTGTCACCTGCTTACACCAGTGGAATATGTAGCAGGCACAGATGAAACACATCCTTTCCCTGCAGCACCAGTTCCATCACCATCATCACCAGCAGCAGTACCATGTCCGCATCCGTGTCCTTATTTGCTGCTTTCTGCATTGTTGGACACAGTGTATATGCTGCCTGTCCTAGTAAGTGCAATGCAGGTGGGCAGACTTGAGTAATTCTATCAAACCCCAGTAAGCAGAATGCAAGGGGTGACAACAAGCGAGTAGTATTATCTTACCCCCAGTAAGTGTTTTGCAGGGAGTTCCAATAAGTGAGTAGCTTTTTCTAACACCCAGTAAGTGTTATGCAAGGTGTGTCAACAACTTAGTAGCTTTTTCTAACACCCAGTAAATAGAATGCAAGGGGTGCCAACAAGTGACTAGCATTATCTAAGCCCCAAAACGTGTTATACGAGGTGTGCCAAGAAGTAAGTAGTGTTATCTAAGCCCCAAAAAGTATAATGCAAGGGATCCCAACAAGTAAGTAGTTTTATAAAAGCCCCAAAAAGTATAATGCAGTTGGTGCCCACAGATGAGCTGTATTGCATGCCCAGATGTGCCCAAGCAGCTGCCGGTCCTCAGGAATGAGGAATGAGAACAGGTGCTATGTCCCTCTCCCTAGCTTTCCCTTACTGACATTGTCTGCTCTCCTTAGTAAAGTGACCTGATAAAGACAGTTTGAGATGCAGCCTTCTCTCCCCCTTCCTTTTTTTAAACAGATGCCTAATCTGTCTCTATCTACTGCAGAGCACTCTGAGATCGGTGTGCCTTTTATATGGTGGAGTCACGTATCCTCCTAAAGTCCGCTCTCGGGTTCGGGGGCCCAAGCTCGCATAGTTCAGTACACACCTGAACTTTGCAGCTCGGGCTTGCTCAACACTAATTGCTAACCCTTTCAATCAAACTACTTTAACTAACCATGCACAAGACCAAGACAAGGTTGTTATTACATTTGGCCAGGTTTTTATCCTATACTGGAATAGCACAATGAACATTTTCTGCAACAAACCCACTGCCCCCATAAACTCTACTCATATTCCCTTTCACAAGACCCCTACATTTTATATGTAAAAATCCCCATGTGCTCTCACTACACATGCCAATTGGCTTATCTCTCTGAATATATGGTTCCTTTATTTACAGCCCCCTCTATCAGTTCCACAACTTAACAGTGTTTTCAATACTCAACCCACCTAAGCTTCCACAAATGCTAAGCATACAATTAATATAGAGAAACTATTTTGCGAAATGATTCTGTTTAAGATTTCATCCAGGGTTGTTGTCATAGAACCACTGTAAGCATGTTTCTCCAAGCCACCGCTGTCTTCTTTATTTGCCAATGCCCCCTTTCTATATCTGTCTCCGTGCAATTGTTCATCCTCACTTTACCCTTATTTAACTACCATTACATGTCAGTTGTATTTAGCTCTCCCCCTTCCCTCCAGCAGGTCAGGGGTCACATTAGACGGCTACAGGCTGAGCATGTGTACAGTATATAGTGCCAACATAATAATAATTTTAATCAATGTAAGAGGAAGTACTGCATTTAATGAAGTAAAACTTGTTTGAGTATGTAAATGTTATACTTATTCTTTTCAAACAGTGCAGGCCGGAACTTTGCAGAGCTCTTTGTGAATTTATGTGTGACTTCTGAGACACAGCAAGTCTCTACACTTTGGTTTCTATGGTATGTAAAGATATGTGGTGGAACAGTGAGGATATTCTCAACAGATAATGGTGGACAGGTAAATAAGAGTTTCTCAATTTTATTAACAACTCTTAAGTAACTATAAAACCATCTATAGTTATTCATTACTATAAAAATCGAAAGAATCCATATACAAACCTGTAATGGATGCCAGCTATCTTATTACATTTTTGGAGCGGGCTTTAAAGCTTGCACATTTAAAGCAAACCTTCCCTCTAGCCTCTCACAGTACTCCACCTCCCAATTGGGAGAGGCGGGCAGGAATGCATGGTGCTTCGCATGGCACGTGCATGGTGTATGGGTAAAGGTGTCTCCAATGGCCACTGCCACCATAAGAATGCAAAAGGGTAAATATATTTCAGTTTCAGTTTTTTTTCTCCTTTTAGGAGGATGGGTGTTCTAAGTCATTTTAACTTTGGGTCTGTTTTAAAATCAAGTCTCATCTTTTTTAAATACCTGTATCTGGCATACATTAAATGCCATTACTTCAGACCTGTGCCTTGATCCAGTAAGCTTTCACTAAAATAATGTGGCAACTTTTTTATAATTTGCTTCCTAAAATAAGTCTTAGGTAAATCCCAAAAATGTATGGTCAGTGGAGCATTGAGTGAAAATGTTTGGTGTTAAAAACCAACATATGTAATGTTCTTGCAATGTCTTTTAGACACTATAAGTAGTGATGAGCCGGAATGGGGACAATCCAGTTTAGATGGTACTCCCAAATGCCAGATAAGCCACTGCAATGTGTGAACTGGCAGCCAGTTCATAACCAGTTTCCAGACTTAAAAAAAAAAATCCATTAAAAAACCTAATCTCTTGGCTCCTTTCTCTTACTGTCCCCTGCAATAGTCACTTCCTATCATCACCACAACAGCTCTTGCTGGACCAAGGGGGGGAGACCGACCCGCCAGACCTAAAGAGAGGACGTTGCCCAACAGGGGACAGGAGGAGAAGGAGGCAGAGAGATTAGTTTTTCTTGTTTTTTTACGTATATTTTTAACAGTTTGTGAACTGTTAATGGGCTCAAGGGGACCCCTATACCAGTTCACATGTTGTGTTAATCGGCATGCCACTGGCGGGTGGAATGCGGGTGGAATGCCATATCAATTTACCTAGATGTTGGCGATAACCGTGATGGGGCAAACTGGACCAAATCATCAAAATCCAGATCAATTTGAGCTTTGGCCCAGATCTGAAGCAGATCAATAACCGTAAGCTGTAAGCCATCCAGTGGTCAGCGCCTTCTTCTATAGGACGGTTCTGGTCCTTTGTCTCATGAAGACGCTGTGGTAAATTATCTGAGTGTTCGTTAACTTAGCCAAGTGAAAAAAAAGAACCAAAAAAAAAGATGGTTCCACGTGAAGTTAGCTAAACGAACGGTTGACACTTCTTTAGTGTAAAAAATATATATATATATATATTTATATATATTTGTTGTGTATTTACATTTATATTAAAGTTGTAAACTCCCATCAAGTCAATATAATGGTCATATAATAACAAAGCTGTGGCACCACATATAACCACTTGGAGGCAGTAAAACATTCTTATTTACTACACAAACTACATAAAATAGCTACTTAAAAGAGCCTGATATAAAACATATTTTCAACAGAATTGTTTAATGTCATGTCAGATAAAGGGTACCTAAAACTAAAATGATTGCCTTCATTTAGCCCCAAAGGAGGCCCAAAAGGCATGATACTTACCTTTCTACATTTCTGGCTTGTTGGCAGTTGTATGGAATGCTGGAAGGGAATAGGCCTCCGTGGGGCTTCTATATGGGCTGTGCATATGCCATGTATGTGGTCTAGTGCATGCTTGCTTGGCAAACCCTGCTGGCTACCAGTGGTTACATAGCTCATGTGTACAGCGATGTAGCACGGATCAAGTGAGTATTATCCCAGATTATCTGGCCCACATGTGTTTAGGTGAATGCCCATCCCAAATCATTGATTCCCAAATGGTAGGGGGTGCAGCAACCCCGAGAAAGCTGGGTTTGAAACATTGACATAGTTATTATGTTTAAATTTGAAGGATAATGTCTGTTTAAAGCATATGTTTGTGTTCCTTTCTTGTGTCATTCTGATGCTATCTTAGGAAAGAAAGTTTGTTGGGGGCTCGGGACAGATAAGCGAGAAGATAATGGCACGCCTTCAGGACTGTGTAAAGTTGGAGGAGCCAGTGATTAGACTCGATCAGTCTGGTGAAATTGTCATTGTTGAAACCTTAAATCATAAAATCTATAAGGTAATTAACGAAAAAAATTAGTTTACTTAAGGTATCGCATAAGTTAAATAGATGCATGAATATTGCCCAAAAAGAAATAAAATTATAAAATACACCTGAAATGAAAGGGTGTAAAATATGTATATTTTGTATGTGATTCAACACTGTGTTACATTCATACTTTCTACACCAGCCTGGAGAAGGTGTAAAAAGTATTTTTCTCCCACCCAGGCTACCAACCCAGTGCACCTAAGGTTAAAGTGGACCAAAACTCACAGTCCGATGGCCTTGGAGTCTATAGGATTTCAGGGCCACTTGATTCCCTCCCCCTGGAGCATCCAGAACCGGGACACTATGTGAAACCACCCAGGTCGCTCAAGAACTCACCTTCTTTCCTTATTCCTTTAGCAGGGTGCGTGTCCGCGCCAGGCATTTGTGAATGGCCAGAGAGGGCACAATCCCTGTTAGAGAGCAGCGGGTGATGCGACCGCCAACGTGCTCGATCCGTTCGCCTTAGGCGAAGGCTGGGACGAAGTGGCAGGAGCAGATCCGAGCACGCTGATTGGACAAGAGGCCGTGCATGCGCTGTAGGACCGGGAAGAGATGAGTTCGCTCGGGCGACCTGGGGGGTTTCACACAGTGGGGCACCTGCAATCGGGGTGGCGGGGGGGGCAAGGACCAAAACCTAGGATAGTCAAAATCCTGGGTTTTGGGTCACTGTAAAGGATGTGTGATTCAGCACTGTTTTGACACATATATTTTCTTTTTTTTATTAACAAACCTATTTTACCAGTCTGGAACAAGTGTAAAAAGTCACCTCATTCTCACGTTTTTTAAAATTATTTTTTACTGTTTTAATTAAAAAGAATAATGCAGCACAACTCCCCTCCAGGCTATAAGCCCGTTGCATCAAGGAGAGAGGCTAATGATAAGAAATGGTTGCATGTGATATTGCCAAGCTGCCGCTGCCTCGGTCGAGAAATTCTGTACCGACTTCATGGTTTATTAAATAGAAAGTAATATGCTGAATGATGGTAAATAATAATAAAACAATCTTTCAATAGTTATAAATGTAAGATTATCCTAATAACTCTAACCCCTATCAACTTTGCTTTTGTACAAAATCATGTACAGTATTTTCGCTTATAAAACGCACCCTCCCATAAGACGCACCTAGGATTTGGAGGAGGAAAATAAAAAAAATAATATTCTGAACCAAATGTTGTGAAGCAAATAATAGGCGGAGGTGCAGAATCCTCCAATTCCAGGCAGATTGGCATTCTCCTCTCCATTCCCAATAGGCAGTGTGGCATTCCCCCTTTCCATATGCATTGTGGCATTCCCCCTCCCATTTCTCATAGTCAGTGTGGAATTCCCCCCATCCCATCCCCATAGGCAGTGTGGCATTTCCCCCTTTCCATAGGCAGTGTGGCATTTCCCCTTCCCTTCCCCATAGGCAGTGTGGCATTTCCCCCTCCCTTCCCCATAGGCAGTGTGGCATTTCCCCCTCCCTTCCCCATAGGCAGTGTGGCATTTCCCCCTCCCTTCCCCATAGGCAGTGTGGCATTTCCCCCTCCCATTTTCTATAGGCAGTGTGGCATTCCCCCCTCCCATTCCCCACAGGCAGTGTGGCATTTCCCCCTCCCTTCCCCATAGGCAGTGTGGCATTTCCCCCTCCCTTCCCCATAGGCAGTGTGGCATTTCCCCCATCCCATCCCCATAGGCAGTGTGGCATTTCCCCCTCCCATTTTCTATAGGCAGTGTGGCATCCCCCCTCCCATTCCCTATAGGCAGTGTGGCACCCCCCTCGGCAATGTGGCACCCCCCCTCCCGTTCCCCACTGGTGGCATAAGAAGATAAAATAAAAAGTCAGCTCACATGTTACAGGCACTTCTGTGTTGCTGGCTGGGCTGCCAAACTGTGGGAGGCCAGAAGAAGATGGTGACGCAGCGGACATTGTTGCTGTCCCCGCCGCTGCTGTTGCTGCTTCTTACTGGCAAGGAAATGCAAACACCTGGCTTCGTACAGCAGGTGTGAGACCTGCGTTGACTCGGTGCAGGCCATGCCCCCCCCCTCCACGGTGCTGGTTGTTTGAATGTGCCCCAGCTGGAAGAGGCAGCAGCAGCAGCGGCAGGGTTGTTGACAGTGCCCGCTGCTCCTCCATTTTCTTCTGGACATATACAATACTGTACACAATAATTTTATTAACAAACAATTTTGGGTGTTACAAATATGGGGTGTGTGTCCCCCGGAAAGCACATAACCAATCACAGGGCTCTATTTCACAAGGAGAAAGGAAAAATTTCTCAATTTATTGGGGGTTAAAGTGCAGGGCAGCACCAGCAATCTGGATGCTCCACTTTAAGTGCATACAATAAAAATTGTTACAAATAATTGAATCTGCAATAGGTTGACATAGCCTGGTATAGTTATGGTAATTCAGACCAATAGTTTAATTAATTGTAACTGTTACATAGATATACATAGGTAATATGGTTGAAAAAAAGAAATATGTCCATCAAGGGTCAGGGTTGAGGAAAGTTATTTATTATTTACAGAAAGCAGCTAATAGAAACTCATTGTCTAGGCAGGGATAAAATCTTGCCATGCATGTCCCCCACCTGTATCACTGCTGACCATGGTGTTTGCTTTCACTTTCAGCCCAAGGATTACTCCTTTCCCTGCTCTGTTGGCAGCTCCCCTCTCCCTCTCTCTCTCTCTCTCTCTCTCTCTGGGCATCCTCCAACAAGCGAGGAGAATCGGACAACAGACGCCCCTCCATTCAAAATGTATGCCTATATTTCTCCTCCAGCTGGATGCTAACCAATTCCTTATTTGCCCTTCCTTTCAGTCCTCTGAGCTCCCCCCTTCCTCTCTGCATGCTAAAGGAACGCCTCACGCTACTACAGAAAGTACCCTAAGTAGAGAACACGCACACCATCTGAGAAGTGCAGAAATCAGTACAAGAGATAGTGAATAGCAGGAGCGTAACTTGAGGCGGTGTAAGGGGTGTGACCGCACTGGGGCCCAGAAGGTCAGGGGGCCCCATCACTGTTGCTATTCCACCTTTTTTTAATCATGTTTGTGCTTACTTGGCATCATTTAGGAAAAGAGAGCAGCATTTGGCTCTGCTGTTTGAGTAATTAGTTGTCTAGCTGCATTCAGAAGAGTTAAAAGACAAAAAAATGTTTACTGAATGAACCATAAAAGGGCCCCATCTAATGTTCGCACAAGGGCCCAAGTACATCTATGCATTTAAAATAAGACTGCGAGCATGAGGACAGGTAAGGCTGCTCGGTTATTAGGTTAACAGCAGTGCATGGACAATGACTTTAAGTCAAAAGTACCTAATTTTTTGACCTTTTTTTAAGCTGCCAGTTGTTGATGCTGTAACCAACTTCTTTCTTTATAACTAAGGTCCTTCCTTCCCCTTCTCAGTTTGGTTGTCCTCCCCTGCATCCTTTCGAGAACTGATGCTCACAACTGGACAGCATATTCCAGATGAGGGGGCACCAGTACCTTGTAAAGAAGCTATATTACATCTTTATCCCATGATTCCTTGCCTCTTTTTTAATGCATGTTAATATCATGGTGGCCTTTGAAGCAGCTGCTTGACATTGCATAGTGTTATTTAGGCTGTGGTAAACTAACATTACCTCGCTTCTCATATTAAGGCTAAATATGTCGTAAGTGCTATACCACCAGTGCTCACCACCAAGATCCACTTTATCCCAGAACTGCCATCTCTAAGAAATCAGTTAATACATCGTCTTCCAATGGGTTCCGTAATCAAATGCATGGTGTATTATAAAGAAGCCTTCTGGAGGAAAATGGGTATGTGTTAAACAAATAAATAATAAACGTGTATCACTATATTCCAGTTATTTAATTTGAGTACTTTGCTTCAAAAATCATATGAATTAGGCCCTTTTTTTCAAGTTTTTTGCAGACCCCGACTCATAAATCATCACATACTAAACCCCCTTTAAACAGAAATGTAAAGACAACAGAAAGACATTTAAAAATAATAAATAAAGGAACTGGTCAGTGTTAGATCTGCCTCTAAGGCCTAATTACTATGGGCCTTATTCATGAAGAGATAGCGACAGGCAGTGCCTTGTAAGCGGCAGGTAGCGGCAGGTGAACGCCAGACACGGCAAGCAATTCCACATTTATGAAACCGAATCTGGTGAGCGACTGGAACAACGCCATGTAGCGTACGATTCATCATTATCCCAGGCTCAGCGCTCAGCGCCGGCATTCAGCCTTGCAGAGCTCCACGTCTTTCCTCCCATACATTTCAATGGACATTCCTTATAATCCCTTTTCTGATCCCATTTTTTTTGTAAAACACAAATCTTTCTGACATGTATCATGGCTTAGAAAATTACATTTTTGAAAACTTTTTTGATTTATAATATTTTTATGCAGAATTGTCCTTGGTGTCTGGTATTAAAGTGTTCATGTTACAATGTAATAACAATGTAATTCCATATGTTTTCGCTGTACTGGTGTTAGAGCAACTCACACAATATATTCATCAATTCTGGCCAGTGACTGAGACGCTCTGAAACAGCGAACCATGGCTTAGCACAGTGACTACTAGCGGTCGCTCTCATCGCCTTGCTACAGACGCTCATCTGTCGGTACCTGCCGCTAGTAATGAATCAGCCTGCCCCTAAAGACCTTGGACTATTGATTGCAACATGATCCCACCTGTTGCCGAATGTCACATGTCTCTATTATCTTTAGCCCTACTGCCGACAGATTCAGTTTAATGTTAAGCGGATCGAAATTAGGCAACATGCCGATGATATACAGATTTATACCCACTTGCACTACATTTAGTACAATATAAACTCAGCAGACATTGATGTAAGAAAGATCATGTATATTTTATAGTCAGTATAGAATTTTGTATGGTGTACAGCAGGAAACACAACATATTTTGGCTGCATTGTCTTATTGCTCTACTTTAAGGGGCCTTAATGGAATGTTGGCTGTGAAAGAAACAGTTTATCCATGCAAACTTTAACCCTATAGCATTGCATTTGCTTTTATGCATATGAAAATGTGAGGAGAGGTGTCACAAGCGAGGCGAGGTGGGGTTAACAAAAGTGGGAAGAGATGAGGTGACCAGAGGTGAGACAGGAAGAGGTGTGGTGGGAACTGTACGGAGCTGTTACTTGAAGAGAAGTGGGAAGAGGCCAGGTGGTGGGGAGGACAAGGAAGAGGTGATCTGGTTAGAAGTGGGTAGACGTCAAGTAGGGAGAGGTTATTAGAGCAGGAGTGAGGTGGAATATTTTGTGGTGGTCAACAGGTAGGTCAGCAGAGGTGGGTAAAGGTAGGCAGAGAGGAGGGGCGTTGGGCATAAGCTAAATGGAAAAAGGTGTGTCAGACAGGGGTGAGGTTAGCAGAGGTTAGGAGAGGCATAAGGATGTAGGCAGTAGTGAGGTGAGCAGAGGTTTAATAGGACGAGGTAAGCAAAGGTGGGCAGAGGTCAGACAGGGTGATAAACAATGAACAGAGGTGAGGTGGGAAAAGGTGAGTAAAAAGTGATTTAGAGGCGAGGTGTGCAGAGGTGGGAGAGGAAAATAGAGGTTGGCAGAGGTGAAATTAGGAAAGATGGGAAGAGGTAAGTAGAGGCGACTTGTAAAAAGCTGGAAAGAGTCTACATAGAAATCTCCAGACACACCCAGCGCAAACAACACACCAGTTCATCAACCAGCTCTACAGAGAAGTTCACTGGAGCCTCACCTTGGGAACTAGAGACGCACTACCCCCTAGTGGTCAGCCGCTTGCACTGCAGATAAGGCAACTTCAGCTTTCCATCTCCTTATGGCTGCTGGGCCCCACAAGATTAGAGTAAAGGCTGGTAAAATGTCCTTTTTTCTTTCATTGGCCTCCTCAAAATTTTCAGTCTAGTCTAAGTCAATGTCAAAGGCTTTGTAGGTTAGACAAAGTGATTTTATTGCATTTAGGGAAGCAGATTTTTTTCCATTTTCTTGTTAAAGTGGCATATACTTATAGCAACCATATAAACTATGAATACATTATAAAGATGAGGTTACCATTAACATTTATATTAGCAATTAATGCAATTTATGTCAAAGATTTATATACATGTTTCATTTCCAAAGGACTCTGTGGATGCATGATGATAGAGGAAGAGGATACACCAATTGGATTCACCCTTGATGACACTAAACCTGATGGTTCTGCACCTGCCCTCATAGGGTAATATGTAAACATAAGACTGAGTGGGTTATTTATGAAGGGATAGAGTCAAGTAGTACCTTGTTAATGAGAGGTAGTGAAGGTGAACGCCGGACACGGCACGCAATTACACATTTATCAAGCAGAATCTGTTGAGCGACTGGGATAGCGCCATGTAGCATCCGATTCATCATTATCCCAGCCTCAGCATACAGCGCCAGCGTTCAACCTTGCACAGCGCCAGATATGACCTCTCGCTACCTGTTGCTCTCCCATACATTTCAATGGACGATCCTTTTCTTCTCTTTTAACTGTTTTTTTTTTAATTTTTTAATGTTGTGACCTCTTATGGCATTGAAAAGGCATTTTTTTCTAAAATTTTTCATGTTTTATATATTTCTGCAGAAATGATATTATAGGTCTGGCATTAAAGTGTTCATGTTACAATGTTATTACAATGTAATTCCATATGTTTTCGCTTTGTTACTAGTGGATAGATGCTGAAAAACAAACTGTAAACATACAGCTTCCGGCGCTCTGGGCTTCAGAGAAGCATTTTTCAGCGCCAGAGTTGTGTGAGGCTGTTTTTTTAATAAATATGTTGTGAGTCGGTTGCACTGACCAGTCGCTACCATGCGCTCCCATACAGCGCTGTGCTGGTCAAATAGCGACTCATCACAATGTATGTATCCATGCTGCACAGCGTCTGAGTCGCTAAGAACTAGCGACCCACGGGCGAGCACAGTGACTAGAGCAGGCTCTAAAAATGCCTGCTACAGGCGCTCATCTGTCGCTACCTGGCGTTACTGATCAGCCTGCCTGTGGAACACCGTAAATAGAATATTAATCTAAATTTGGTTTTATTTAGGACCTGAACTAGATATAGAGCTTAAATGTGTGTAGAAACCTGTACCAGCATAAAACAGTACAGTATGCCTGTGTGAGATGGAGTATTTCATCAGATGGTGGTTAACTAAGATAACTAATTTCAGTTTTCTTAAAATTACAGTTTGATTACATAGGAAATAGGAGGCCCATTTTTTATAGGCCTTGATATTTTACCTTGTGTACTAACTTTTGGCTTTAGTGGGGCAGTCATGGCTTTGTGCCCGGAGGGAGGGACAGGTGTGGTTACTGGCTGGGTGCTCTTGAAAAGGGTGTCATTAGGGATGAGCGAACCAGTTCGGACGAACCGGAATTCGCTCCGAATTTCAGGGAAAATTCGATTCGGCACGAACCCGAATTTTTTTTGGTTCGTGCCGATCGAATTTTCCCTGAAATTAAAAAAAAAAAAATGCCGGCGGAAGCCGTGCCGGCATTTTTTTAAAAAGCAAACACTTACCTGCATGGTCGGAGCGTGGAGGCGGCGCCGCTCTTAGGCGCCCTCTGATGACGCGCCCTCTGATGACGCGTCCTCTGATGACAGCTGACAGCGCCCGCTGACAGCGTAGCCGGCCTGCCCGCTCCCACCATGCCGGCATTTTTTTTTTTTCAGATGAGCGATTTGTGAAAGTTCGATTCCGGCGAACCCGAATTTCTTGGGGAAATTCGGCGAATCGCCCGAATCGAACTTTCAAGAAGTTCGCTCATCTCTAGGTGTCATGGCTAAAGCAGCCCACCATTCCTGGCACATGTTTGCGATTGCTAGTATAGTTCAATTCCTCTGTATGCCTAAGCATACAATGGCCATACAATGTCGCTGTGGGTTTTATGTTTTAATGTCATTGCTTAAAGGTATTTGTATTGCTTTTTGTACCTTTTGTGATACCAGCAGTGATGCATGATTAATTGTTGTTATTTCTACAGATTCATTCTCTCTAGAAAAGCATCTCGGATGGCTGCAATGAGCAAGGAAGAAAGGTACACATTTGTAAGCTTCCCAGGTTTCTATAACATTTTAGATGATCTTAATCTTCTTTGAAGCTAGGTCCGGTAAAGAATTCGTAACACCATAGTAAATCCTTTAGCAAACAAAATGTTGACTGTGATAAATATCAATTGTGCCACTTAATACTAATACTACTGTTAATAGTGTAAAGGATTGTTTTTGTTGTATTTAATATATGAATATATTCCTTGGAACAATGAAAAGCTAAAGGCCTTACTGATCATATAATAATAATGCTGTCAATGCTAGGAAAGAAGAAACAGTTAATACCCTTTTCTGAATTTAAAGTGGAAGTCCAGTCTAAATGTAAAACACACACACACGCACACACACTTGTAAAAGTCCTTTAATTATATTATTATAATTTTTTACTACTTATCTTCTTCCATTTCCGGGTGCTGTCACACTGTAGCCGATTTCTGCTGTCTGACAGCAGCAGCGGAAGCTGACAGTGAGCAGTGGAACTTGGGATTAGTGTCCTCTGCCACGCTCCCGACTTCCACCTCTCACTTTAGTAGGGAGGGAGTTTTTATACTTACAGAGTGAGCTGACATCAGCACAGTCACCAGTATAAAAGGCCCCTCTTTGTGGAAGAAAGTTTTAGTAGCCACACACAGGGCAGAGAATCAGTGTTCTCTGCCCTGCTGAAGATCAGAGACCCAGGATCAGCGGACCTCCGGGGGAAGAGGAGACCTCCAATGATGGATCCTGGATAGAGTTGAGCTTTTTCATTGCTAAACTGGATAAAATGCCAGCCACGTAGAATCTACGTGTACTTAACGGTCGGAGAAGCAGCCCCGTGGATTATATGGGGTTATAAGGGGTTAAAGGTTCACTGTTGGAATTTAAACTAACCAGGCCCCCATTGTCTTTAAAAATGTGGAATATTCATGCATTTGGAAACCTTTAAAACTGTTTACCATGTTTTAATCAACAGGAAACAGAAGATATGTGAATACTATGCCAAAGTTATGGGAACAAAAGAAGCATTGCATGTAAGTATTGAATGCACCCTAGTGAGAATTATGAACAGATCTATCGTCTGTCAGTTCAGATCTCCAATGAAATGAATATATAGATAGCCTTGTGCTGTGCATTGTCAAGCAGCAGTTGTATTAAATTATTATCAGATTTGTCTCCGTAAATATCAGTTCCACTAGGTTAATCTACTTTAACAGGAGGGTGGTATGTATGGTTTGTTATTCATCTAATACTGTGTTAAAATGCACAAAACCATTTACAGCACATGAAATGCACAAACAATGCACATAAATAGTGTGAATCATCATTTTGGGAAGTTCTGTAATCATTGAGAAAATCAGGCTTGGGTAAAGTATAGATGGCAGAAGATCAGGTTGGGATACAGGTCAGGGGTACAGGTCAGCCTGAAACCTTGCGAGTAGCACAGCCCTTCAGCCCTTGTGAACTGCAACTTGCATCTTGTTGAGCTTTTTAACTTAATAAACATAAAAAAAACCTCAATAAAAAATATATTTTCCAATTTTTCCCCAAAAATTGCCTACACAAAGGATAGGGCATTTTTACCAATGAGATATCAGGTAGAGATATATTTTTTTTAGGAAATCAGAGGTAACAACGACCTATGGGGAATATGCAGAAAGCAAATGCCAAATGTTTTTGCAAAGCCCATAGGGTGCTACTATTTCCAAACTTAAAAAAGAACCTTTCTTCACTGGAAAAAATGATGTACCTTACCTGTAAAATGCCCCATCCCAGGTACAGGTCATTTTTGTGGAAAAATTAGAGCAAGGGGGATTTTTCAGGCTTTTTTGTTAGAAAGCTCACCGGGAGATGAATTGCAATTTACACCACAAGGAACATTCAAAGCACACCTTGCTTTACCAATAAATAACATGACCCCCTATAAGTCTACCTAGAGGTCTATTCAGACCCAGGTGTAAAAAGTGTCCATCTAATCTTTTTGGAGCTGGTGCTGAATCTGCCACAAATTAACTTTTTCATTTTGGCCCATTTTTGGAGTAGAAAGTGCATGTTGTTCTAAACACTGTGCAAGTCGGAATAGAAGGAAATACTCTTTAGATAGTACTAATAGTGTGATCCAATAATAATACAAATAGCTGGATTCATACAAAGTTTATTTGCAAAGTTCTTAAAAACAAATAATTCAGTTTGACACTTAGAGGCTGATTCATCATTAGCGGCAGGTAGCGACAGATGAGCGTCTGTAGCAGGCATTTTCAGAGCGCCCGCTAGTAGTCGCAGTGCTTGGCTGTGAGTCGCTACTTTATAGGGACTCAGTCGCTGTTCAGTAATGTTGAATACATTTTGTGAGGAGTCACTATTTGACCAGTACAGCGCTGTATGGGAGCGCATGTTAGCGACTGCTCATAGCGACCGACTCACACCATATTCAGGAAAAAAACAGCCTCCCAAATCTCTGGCGCAGAAAAATGCTTATCTGAAGCCCAGAGCGCAGGAGGCGGTGTGTTTAAAGTCTGTTTTTCAGCATCTATCAACTAGTAACAAAGCAAAAACATATGGAATTACATTGTAGCAACATTGTAACATGAACACTTTAATGCCAGACCTGTAATGTCATTTCTGAGGAAATATTTAAAAAATGTAAAAAATTTGAAAAAACTGCTTTTTCAATGCCAGAAGAGGTCATAGGCCCTTATTTAACAAGGGATAGCGACAGGTAGCGCCTGGTGAGCGGCCGGTAATGACGGGCCCCGCCACGAGAACGCTGGCTCCCCACCACAATCACACATTTATCAAACCGATCCTGCTTAGCGACGGGCCGGCTGATTCATCATTAGCGGCAGGTAGCGACAGATGAGCGTCTGTAGCTGCATTTTCAGAGCGCCCGCTAGTAGTCACTGTGCTTGGCCGTTGTTCGGTAGTTGATAGCGACTCAGTCGGTTTGCCGTAATGTTGAATATTGGGTGAGGAGTCGCTATTTGACAGGTTTCGCGCTGTATGGGAGCGCATGATAGCGACTGGCCATAGCGACCGGCTCCCACCATATTCATTAACAAATCACGCTCAAAAAATTCTCGCGCTGTAAAATGCATGTTTAAACCCCAGAGCGCTGGAGGCGATGGGTTAAAAGTAGTTTTTTAACCCCCAAATCACCATATTTTTGGAAACCAAACAAAAAAAGTTTTTAAAAAAAAGTTAGTAATATGAATACATTAATATCAGACCTGTAATATCAATTCTGTACAATTTTTTTTTTAATTTTTTTCCCTTAAAAAAATTATCTAAAATGGCAAAAGTGCTCACAGAATTTTTCACATAAAAAAAAAAAAAAACATTAATATGAATTAATTATAAATATTTAAAGATTGTTCCATTGAAATGCATTGGAGAGCGCCAGGTAGCGAGAGGTCATACCTGTCGCTGTTCAAGGTCGGACGCTGGCGCTGTGGGCTGAGGATGGAATAATGATGAATGAGTCGCTATCTGGCGCTATCTCAGTCGCTAAGCAGGATCGGCTTGATAAATGTGTGATTGTGGTGGGGAGCCGGCGTTCTCATGGCGGGGCCTGTCATTACCGGCCGCTCACCAGTCGCTACCTGTCGCTATTCCTTCATAAATAAGGGCCTGAGATAGCGCCAGATAGCGACTCATTCATCATTATTCCAGCCTCAGCCCACAGTGCCAGCGTCCGACCTTGAACAGCGACAGGTAGGACCTCTCGCTACCTGGCGCTCTCCAATGCATTTCAATGGAACAATCTTTAAATATTCATAATTAATTCATATTAATGTTTTTTTTTTAAATGTGAAAAATTCTGTGACCACTACGGCCATGTTAGATATTTTTTTAAGGTAAAAAAAAAAAAAAAAAAAAAAAACTTTGTGCAGAATTGATATTACAGGTCTGATATTAATGTATTCATATTACAAAATGAAATTAAAAACTTGTTTGTTTTGGTTTCCAAAAATATGGTTGTTTGGGGGTTAAAAAACTACTTTTAACCCATCGCCGCCAGCGCTCTGGGGTTTAAACATGCATTTCACAGCGCGAGAATTTTTTGAGCGTGATTTGTTAATGAATATGGTGGGAGCCGGTCGCTAGGGCCAGTCGCTATCATGCGCTCCTATACAGCGCGAAATCTGTCAAATAGCGACTCCTCACCCAATATTCAACATTACTGCACACCGACTGAGTCGCTGTCAACAACCGAACAGCGGCCAAGCACAGCGAATACTAGCGGGCGCTGTGAAAATACTGCTACAGTCGCTCAACTGTCGCTACCTGCCGCTATTAATGAATCGGCCTCATAGAATTATTTGTGATTTTTGGGGAAAAAAAAAACCTGTTTAAAGTGCAGAAAAGGTTCATCCATTGAAATGTATGGGGGAGCGACAGGTAGCAAGAGGTCATACCTGGCGCTGTGCAAGGCTGAATGCTGGCGCTGTTCGCAGAGGCTTTGAAAATGATGACTCAGACGCTACATGGCGCTATCCCAGTCGCTAAACAGATTCTGCTTGATAAATGTGGAATTGCGTGCCGTGTCTGGCATTGACCAGTCGCTATCTGTCGCTACCTCTCATTAACCAGGCGCTACCTGACGCTATGCCTTCTTAAATAACTCCCTTAATTTTGCATTGGGGTGCCTTATTTAAGAAGTGTCAGCCACCCAGCACCACTTTTTTGGCCTAAACGGCACTCAGCGTGCGTTTTAATAAATTAAAAAATGGCAGATCCTAGCAGCCAGCTAGAGTCTTATTTAAAACTAGCACCAAAAATGTTGCTGCTCTGGTTGAAGCAGTGCCAGTTGTAACCTGGCTCCCAAGATCCCATAGAGCACAATGGGCAGAACTGGATTGAAGTGTTTTATGCTTATAGTTATTATTACACACATTTATTCGTACATAACTTGCAATGTGACTTGTTAGTAATTGAAACGCAGGACCTAGATGTCACAAAATTCATAAATATGCTGTTGAGCACTACAAAAAACAAAGTGGTGCTCACTGGCGCTGGGATAATCAGCAGCTAGATCCAAGAGGCGCTGACATAGGCCGGCCAATACCTAGTGCAACAATCAAAGCCAATTAGTTAGCGTTCTCTGCAGCGACTGCTAGCGCCAATGTAGTCCACAGCTCAGCACCAGATAAGACAAAAATGCCAGCGCTCCAAAACCGGTGCTATAGCCACAAGAAAGATGCTAAATAGAGCACATCATAAATTAAGCTCTAAATGTAACTTACATTTCATGGCAGACCTGTGAGGCATGCTTACTTAAGTAGAAGGTTATTATATGCAGTAATAAAAAGTAACCTTGTGCGTCTTTGATCAAACCTTACATTTTCAAACAAAATACTAAAAAACCTGTGCATTACCTAGCTGTTTGTTTTTTCCTATAACATAATGCGGGTTCATTTTATTTTATTAAAGCCGGTGCATTATGAAGAAAAGGACTGGTGTAAAGAACAATATTCGGGTGGTTGCTATACAGCATATTTTCCTCCAGGAATCATGACTCAGTTTGGAAGGTATGAAAATACACTACAGGCCATGCAAAGTGGAAATGATGAAGGGGTGAGGTTGCCACCCCATTGGTATTTATTTTTTTACTGGTAATTGAGGATGGGAAAAGTATCTCCTCAATTAAAATTATCAGTAAAGCAAATACCGGCACTGCCAGGCCGGGGGCCAGTAAAGTAGAAAAAAAGTACCGACCAGGTGGCAACAATATGCAGGGTTCATGCTAATTATTTGGTCCAGCAAAGTTGACTTTAGATGTGCTTTTGGATGTGATTTGGGTGTGCATCTCTCCTCCCATTCCCCATATAGGCAATGTGGCAATCTCCCCACTACAATTGCCCATATAGGCAATGTAGTGATCTCCTTCCTACCCTTCCCCAAATAGTAAGTGTGGCTTTCCCCCCTTCCATTCCCATATAGCCAATGGGGCTTTCCCACCTCCCATTCCCATATAGCCAATGGGGCTTTCCCCCCTTCCATTCCCATATAGCCAATGGGGCTTTCCCACCTCCCATTCCCATATAGCCAATGGGGCTTTCCCCCCTTCCATTCCCATATAGCCAATGGGGCTTTCCCACCTCCCATTCCCCCCTTCCCAACCCCCCTCCCCAATGCTGTAAAAAAAAGTAAACTGATGATTGAGTGGTGGCCCACCATCACCGCTGCCATCGCTGCTTCTCTTCCCTGGTGTGGCACATGCCCTATGCGAATACCTGCTTTGTGCAATGGGTGGGCATGGTAAGGGGATCTCCATTACCTAAATTGCAAAGAAAATGTTTATAGTGCTAGACAATATCTGCATAAAACTGTATAGACACCCAGAAGCATTAAGGAAGCTAGCTAACCAAAAAAGGTTTACAAATGGAACTACAATAGACCAATGCAGTGAGTGATGAAATGCACCAGTTGTCTTAATTAGAAAATGTGCAGAAAATCCTTTCCTAAAAACAGCAGCACTAGGCCTGCACCGCAACTGGATTTGATACACACATATGTATGTGGTCCAATGCAGACCCCTGGCAAGAAGATATATTTTCTTACATTTATTGATGATTTTTCCAGATACACAATTGTCTACCTGCTGCACAGCAAAGATGAAGTGTCACAGAAACTTGCTTTAGTGTTTAACAAATTTAGAAGAATGCCAAAAGCACTGTGTGCAGATAATATAACTGAATATAGTGACAAGGTGAAAACTATTTTGAGGAAGAAAGGAATTGTGTTCCAGACCCGTTCCATACCCAGAACAAAACGGTTTTGCAGAAAGAAAGAACCGCCGTGAAAGTGCAAAAAGTATGCAAATCTACCTACAAATTTGGGACAAGCCACCATGATAGCATGCTATCTTCAAAACATACTGCCAAGTAGAGCTACAAACAAAAAACCATGTGAGCTATGGAACTGTAAGAAGCCTGACCTGAAGCACACCATGACATTTGGAAGCAAAACATTGTGTATTGTGTGTATGTTCCCTAAGAAAAGCATTCCAAGTGGGAATCTCGTGCAAAAGAAGGGGTCCTGGTTATAGTGTAACTCAAAATAGATACAGGATCCTGCACCCAGAGACCAACACAATAACAATCAGCAGAGATGTAGTGATTGATGAGAATTATGTATCACTCAAATTTCATGACATGGGCCAAACCAAATTGACAAGGGTCATAAGAAAGGGGCACAACTCCACAAATACCATAAAATAATAATATTTTATTAAATGTTACACTATAGAAAAAATAAAAACACACATGCAACGAAACAAAGACACTGTTAAAATCAATTCATCCACTATTCCTGTGATGCTAAAATACTTAGCAATTCATATTATAGAAGACCACAAGGTATCAAAAAGTACAAATAGAAGTCAGTATTAAATAGCTCCACAAATTGCCCAAGAAAAAAAAAAATTATGTATATGTTTTTTATATATATTTCAAATTACTCAAGTGAGTGTTCAATTATTCCACTTTGTGCAAAAAAAAAAATATAAGTATAAAAAGGTAATTACTACAAATAATTCATCAAGACCATAAATCTGTGCAGTCAATCAAATCTTAAGTGCAAATGCTAGATAAGGAGGCTATATTCATCAAGTAAAGCAAGGGATGAGACCCCCAATGCAAACCCAATACACAAAAGTGCTGTTAGTGCAGTGCTATTTAAGGGAGCTGAGGTAGTACGCAGTCACTGGAAAGAAAAAGTAAAGATCATACTGTCCTTGTGGTCAAACGTGACTAATCATCAGGCAGTGGATTGAAGGCAGGATACCCCACGCGTTCCGCCGATCCGCTACGGCTTCTCCAGGGGTGAAGCACGCTCAGTTATCAATATTAAAAGCCGTGCCTGCTATTTTGTATAAGTAGTCAAATTTCATGACATTTTGCCAGTAATTCAACCAAAGCCACAAGCTCCAGCTACTGAAAAGGAAAGCACTAAAGTCTGGATAAGCTCTGAAACCACCAAAGAAGGTGCAGAAGAACAAAGTCAAACTCCAGTCAGGAGATCAGAGAGACGAAACAAAGGAATCTCAGCTAAGCCCCTTTCTTATATGTCCAGAACACTTCCTTAACCAGAGCCACAGTCTTGGCAGAAGATGCAACAACTGCATGTCCAAAAGAAGCAGATTAAAGCTGCAGATAAAGAGATATGGTGGAGATTACGCTACTACATTTTCTCCAGTTGCTAAGCAAACCACAGTCAGAACTTTAATTACTTCAATTACAGTGAGACATTTTGACATCAAAACTGCCTTTTTAAATTGCAACATTAAAGAAGGGGTGTACATGACTTAGCCTGAAGGTTATATCAAAAAGGGTGAGGAACAGCTTGTTCGTAAAATGCAAAAATCTCTCATTGGTCTTAAACAGTCAGCAAGGGCATGGAACATGAACCAAAGTCTTGATTGTTAAAGGATTTCAAAGATCTCAAGTTAATCCATGGCTATACACAAAATTTGTAGAAAAGAAATGGACTTGTGTTCTTCTATATGTAGATGATGTAATCATTGTCCAGCCAGAAGGAAGAGAAATTGCAAAACTAGGTGAAGTTTATCAGCTAGAACTTTGGATTTGGATTCCCAAATAATATGTCACGTTTCAGAGAGAGGAAGATGGGAGTTTCCTTCTCAACCAAAGCTTTAAAATCTCCTCAGCCCTAAACCAGTTTGGAATGTTAGAAGCCAAAGGTGCATCAACACCAATGGATCAACCCTACTTGAAGTTAGAATGAGAAGATCTGCTACCCAGCAATGAGAGTTACCTTACAAGCAGCGGGGGCACTTTTGTACATAGCAACTACTACTCGCCCAGATATCACAGCAAGCCTCATCAAAGAGACTGGAGTGCAATTAAGAGACTGCTACAATATCTTAAAAAACTCTAAGGCTAAGTCTTAAGATATCTGCGTCAGGAGATTTGACTCTGGAGGGCTGGAGAGTCAAGTGATCAGAAACCAACAAGTGGTTACTTGTTCAAGTTAGGAGAAACTTCAGGTTTTTGGTCCAACAGAAAATAGGTCTCAGTTGCATTATCTTCAACAGAAGCAGAATACATGTCTGCTGCTCATGCAAGTCAAGAAGTAACCCAGCCAACCATTATCTATAGGGACAACCAGGCATGTATTAAACTTTCCAGCAGTGCAAGATCAGTGCAAAGAATACGCACACTGATGTGAAACATCACCACCTGCATGATTTAGTGGCACGTGTGATACTTGATTTATTGAGAGTCTGATATGTTCAGTTCAAACCCGAACTTTGTGGTTTGGGTTTGACCAACACTACTCTTGAGCAAGAAATCTTACCCCCAACAGCTCCCCAGGTGCTGTGGTCAGGACAGCCCATTGGGGCACATGTTTGCACCCACTGCCCCTTAGTCTGTTCACTGTTGTGGTTCACAGTGTGGGTGTATGATGGGTTTAAATTTCATTGCATTGCAAATAATGGGCAACTTGGGAGGCTAAGCTCTCTAATCATAATGTTAATGAGTATTCGACTACATGTTTACAATGGCTGCAGTGGAGCTTGTGATTTGTGCATTGTGTATGCTCAAACCAGTAGACATTTTACCCCATTTAAATTAGAGAGCACTCCTAGGTGACCACCTGTTCTTGTCTCTATAGTGTGATTAGAGAACCTGTTGGAAAAGTTTACTTTGCTGGTACCGAGACAGCAACAGAATGGAGTGGTTACATGGAAGGTGCTATACAAGCTGGAGAACGAGCTGCTAGAGAGGTAAGTAAAAGTGTATAATGATGTTAAGATTGAAGTAACCCCTTCACTACAACCTTTTCCTTGCTATACTTACCATCTTCTTTATCTTTAAAAAATCTCACTGTATTATGTACTGTAGATAATATAGCACTCACAGACTCACATGCAGCAACTGAAGGACCTGCATCATGCAATGCAGTTTTCGGTTAAGGCAGTGAGTAGAATGACCATGGTGGATGCACATTGGTGTCCACTGGCAGAGAAGTCACCTAATCGCAAATTTCAGGCTGGTGAATGAAATGGTCACAGTGACCATTTGCAAATAAAAATGTTTTATTTTATGAGGAAGGATCTCTTTACTTTTTCCTCAGGTTATCTAGCCACAAAAAAAAAAATATTTTGTTAGTAAAACATTCACTTTATGAGCAAAAAAGGCTGATAATTTCACTGTTGCTGAATCACCAGATAAGAAAACAATGGAAGTAAAAAGTGCCATTGACTTTCATTGTCTTCCTATCTGGTGATTCAGTGACATTGAAATTCTCTTGTTTTCCCATATTTTTTTTCAACTCTTAATCAAGGCCAAATCAGTATCCATTGATAGGTTTACTTTTGAAAGAGTTGATGATCAGCGTTCAGCCACTGTATCTGCTATATTTTCTGTTATCAGATTGAGCTGCTGCTAAAGAGGAAGGCGTGCAGGTTGTAGGTAAGTATCCTTTACATAAAGGTTATTAATATTAAATGAGCTTTACCTTCATGTAAAATTGGAAAAGTTAGAAAACATAAAACTTTGAATTTTGTATTAACATTCCTCAGTATTTAAGTTTTAATATATATTGTCTGAATGTATTATGTAATTACAGATCATGTGCAAGATGGGACTAATTGGAGAAGATCAAATATGGGTGACCGAGCCAGAGTCTATAGTATGTATTGTATGTTGCTTATAAAATAAAGTATCTCTTTTGCTGTAGCCTAGGAAATCATAAGACTACCAGTGGAGCATATGATTAGAGATGAGCGAACCGGTTCGGACATACCGGAATTCGCTCCGAATTTCAGGAAATATTCGATTCGGCACGAACCCGAATATTTTGTGGTTCGTGCCGATCGAATTTTTCCTGAAATTAAAAAAAAAAAAAAAAGCCGGCATGGTGGGAGCGGTCGCTGTCAGCGGAATCTATCTTTTGTGGCCTCATCCATTTTATTCAGTAGTAAAATCACAAGGGTAGCATAATGATCATAAGACTAGTATTGCAACTCAGTAACCCATGTGGGCCCATTGAAAGGTTTATTTCCCAAACCATTATGCTCTCCTGAGAAAAGGACAGCATAAGCAATACAATGCATACTCACTCATGTAAAAATGGATGAAATCTACTGTATATACACTGTATATATTTAAACACTCTCCCTGGTCCATCTTACCTTACATTTCTTCTAGTTCTGTAGCTGTGTATCTCTTAGGTATGATGCCTGGTGGGCATTTAAAATGCAAAAAAAAATTCTAGTTATGGACTGCATCACACAGAAATAAATAATAACTCCATAGCTATTGGGTGAATCAAGTGGAGAACTGCTGGAAGGCCTACAATATATGTATCCCCTGACCTCACTCTGGGGATCAGTATCACTCCTGGTGTTCCATCTCATTGCAGTGATCAATGGTCATGTAAAGTAATGCAGCACATTATGGGAGGTCCCATCTCCTAGACACTGCAAAGGGACAGATACTCACTGGACATATAAAGACAAATAGTCACAGTAGTAGTCTGTTAGTATAAAACTTACCAGTTCCTGAGACTGAGTTCTATGGCATCTACGCCTCAATGCCATCCCTATTTCAGTAGAAGGGGCATGCTGACGCATGGTATCCCCATGGCTTAGAAGCTGTCGACGAGACTTTCAGAAATAATATTACATAGGGTCTTCTACTTTGCAGGAGTTTGCTATGTGGCTTCAGATTCATAAGGCTATCAGCTCATATGCTTAGTGTACTGGGCTGGTAGTCACGACCAGGGAGACTATACACCTGTTTCTTCAAGTCATTCAAAACTAATCCATAAAGTTTTGGTTGCAAATTGTGGGCTGAATTAGATTCTGTCTAATTTACAGGTGATTTTATAACAGCTTAGAATAATGGTGGCTTGTGATCTAACAAATTTATATTTCCATACAGGATGTTCCTGCTCGGCCTATTACCACAACTTTTTTGGAAAGAAATCTGCCTTCTGCTCAAGGTTTTCTCAGATTCCTTGGATGCTCTACTTTCCTTGCAACATTAGCTACTGGTTATATTGCCTTCAAAAGGGGTCATGTGAATCTGAGTGGCATTTTTCACTTGAAATAATGCTCTTAGAGGGCATCTGTAGGCCAAGTGTAAAATGAAAGCATGATTATTTTGCGGCTGATCCTTCCTGGCCTCAGTCTGTGGGTTTAGTGGTTTAGTTGGGGAGTTATACTATCCCACCCCCACTTCCCCAAACCAGTTCTGTTCCTACAACTTCTAACTTCCTCTCTAGTCAAACTACCGGTACCTACTGCCAAGAGAAGTTATGGCAGAAATGCATCATGTTATATATTGGTGTTGCAGTGAACTGTGCAGGGGACTGGAATAAACAGACAGGAAGGAACCATCTGCCCACAGTAAATAATGCTGTACACACACATGATGTAGTTAGGATTTGGGATTCGGGTCACAGCTCTTCCCATAACTGAAGTTGGTTTGATTGGTGGGACAGCTGGGCAATGTGGCATTACCCCCTTCCCAAATTGCAGACCATGAAACAGCTGCATACTATATTAAAGGAGCCATTATGCTTTTCACCTACAGATGCACTTTACTAAGCATATATTCAGTGACTTTCATGTAGAAAATGGATAATGCTGTAAAAAATGGATAATGCTGTATAATAATGTAAAGTAATTGATGACCAATCAAAGAATTTAAGAAAATGATTACATATTTAGAATAAAGACAGAAAATGTGTTTGAGAATTTTTTTTTAGCATCGGCAAATTAACATTTTTTGCATTAAAATAATGGTTAATGGTTTGTTCTTCCCCTTGTTTCAGTACCCCTTCCCCAGCACCTTTCTTCCCATGCTTAAAGTGACCTCACACCCATTTTCTACATATTGGGCATGGGGCCGCATTGTGACAGCCTTGGTGGGGGCCGTCAGGCCAGCGCATAGACCCATGCAACCCACCACAGTCCTGAACCTCAATCAGCCAGCAAAATGTTGCCCCTCGATCGGCTGCCAGTGGTCAAGTGGTTCTCGGTAGCTTTCTATTTCCCGGCCAAAATGTGCTACTGTCACTGGCACACCTCCATTCTTCACACACACTCAGGACATTGCTGCTCAGCTGAGAAGGGAGGCGAGTGATGCCGGTTGTGCGTGTGCTTTGGGCTTGGAAAAATGTTTTGAGAGCGACAGATTGGGATGCCCATGCAGGATGGAGTAAGCCTGCCCTGAAAAAAATTGTAAAAATGTGTTTTTACATAGCCTGAACAACCACCTTTATTATTTACTGGGTTTGTGTGTAGTGCTGTCTACTATGGTTAAGCAACTTAAAATGAAAGTGCCTCTGAAGTATTTTTCTAAATGTATATGTGCACCCAAGTGTGCCAGTAAATAATGAAAGAACACAGTCATTGTTTTCACTATGTAACTATTTATTTTGTATTTATGCCTTACATAATACACACAATTATTCAGTGATTCATTTAAATTAAACTAATTTGTTCATGATTTCAGTTTATACACAGTATGTTTAAACATATACTTTATTAACAATCCATTGTTAACTCAACACCGTTCACTTGAAATTACCATCCATGTAATGCACAAGCTACTATAAAACTATAAACAGTCAAGTTTCATAAAATCCTAAATGTACTTGTATTGTATACAAGTACGTAGCTGAGCATAAGTAAATTATTATATAGGACATGACATAGGACTATGCCACCCCAAGCACATTTGTGTATGTCACAGTGAATTTTCATGTTATACATACATATAAAAAATTTTTTAATAAGATGGATATCCAAAACATAATAGACCCGAGAGGCATGGTAATGTACTGAAGTACCCAGTAATTGCCTAGCATTCGCTATATTTACTATAGTTCTGACACCCAGAAACTCTGTACTATAGTTGGCCTTGGCAATTGCCAATTCTGCCCAGGAGCTTCAGGCATAAACAGAGGAACCTTTATCGCCCATTGAAGAGAACTCACACATAACATGATCTAGATTGTGTCAACAGTTGGGAAACAAAATGCTCAGTAGCAACATGTGGGCAGCTAAAAGGTACATCCAAGCCTGTTCATACATACTGTACAGCCTAGGGATATTTTTAGGCAATAATGTTGTTACAGGTGTTCTTTCCATGTGATTTGTGGATTTTCTTCATGTTCTGCCTGCAATGTTGATGTATGGAGACTAAAGGGAAGCGACTTGCATCAAACGTAGCTATAAAGGACTCATGTTATAAGGTATGCTCTGGCTATTCAAAAAAAACATCTATAGTGGATCCAGGGTTAATCCATATGTGCCCACTACTACACTACCATACACTTACCCCTCCCTGCCACTTACTGCTTCAGATCTGCTAGTTTGAAATGTACCCATTCGGTAGATCCTGAGCATGTTCTTAAGCCACTCTCCTGCTTGATCAACTAATTCAGTAGACTGCTTGGATCAGAGCTGTTGTTGGAATGGTGGCACCAGTTGCCACAGTGTGGGAGTATGCAGTGGTCTGGGTAACAGGTACAATACAATCTCCTTTGCTGTGACAGCAGAGAATGTGGTTGAGTGGAACCTACTGAATATGTACACACATACTCTGATGAGGTGGGACAGCCATAGGTGCTTTATGTAGTGAGTGACAGTAAATGTCTCAGGACTTGATCTCGCACCCGGTGAGTTTTTTTTTGTCTGGACAGACCCTTTAATTAGTGGTCTTATATTGATCAGCTGTGTAGAAGTTCAGGACCTTATTTTACGAAACGCTAGCAACACTTAGAGGCTGATTTGATACCAACGCCACATATTGCCATGTGAGCGTCTGTGTAGCGGTGCTTGGGGCGGGTGTCGGGCACTATAACCTAGCATAGCAGGTGAACAAGTGGTGCTGTACTATCCTGTCCATTATTGATGAATGTGATGTCCGGAGGGCGCTGTAGAAGCACTCTCCCTATTTCACTGAAGAGCCAATTGCGAACGCTAGGTGATGTCCCAAAGGCTACACTACATCTAGCAACAGAACAACGCTGCAGTGAGCAATAGGTACCGCCAGTTCAGTGCATCCAGCACTCGGCGCTGAAGCCCGTATTCAAGAAAAAACTACACACAAGCAGTGCTGGCGCTCTAAAACTGGGCGATCAAGCATAGAGTGCCAGATGCTGTGTGAAAAATACAATTCTGTGAAGTACTCACCTGTAGAATTTATATTATTTGTATACAGTACGTCCTGCTCCAGATATAATACTTACACTCCAGATGGCGCTGTACTGCAGAGACATGGAAAAACAGGCTCCTCCCAGCCCTTCAAATACCCAGGGACCTCCCACGAATCCCCAGCATTGAAAAGCAGTGAACAAGAAGCCGGGAGAATTAAACCACCCAGAACAACTGGTAATGATAACAATGATAACAATCACCATACAGGGGATCCAGAATAATGCAACAACAGGGTGGGGTGGAGCAGGACGTACTGTATACAAGTTACATAGTTACATAGTTAATACGGTTGAAAAAAGACATATGTCCATCAAGTTCAACCAAGGGTGTTGGAGTAGGGGGAAGCTATTTTTATTTTACAGGGGAAGCTATTTATTTTATTTTTGTCTTTATTTTTATTTTTTATTGATAACCGCTAATAGTAACTGTTAATGTTATTTTCTTCTAAATAAGCATCTAGTCCTTTTTTGAAGCTGTCAGCGGTTGATGCTGTAACAAGCTTCTGTGGGAGGCTATTCCATAGATTTATAGTTCTTATGGTAAAAAACGATTGTCACCTCCGGAGACTAAATTTATTTTTTTCCAATCGAAGGCAGGATTTTACCTGTAATAGTGCTCCCCCATATTTTTTGTATGGTCCATTTATATATTTATACAAGCTAATCATGTCCCCCCTCAATCGCCTCCTCTCAAGATTAAACAGATTTAATTCTCGTAATCTTTCCTCATAACTAAAATCTTTTATTCCCTTTATTAGTTTGGTGGCTCTCCTTTGCACCCTTTCCAGAGTCAGAGCGTCCTTTCTATGAATGGGCGCCCAGAACTGGACGGCATATTCCAGATGAGGGCGCACCAGTGCCTAGTAAAGAGGCAAACTAATAAAGGGAATATCAATTCTACAGAGTACTTCACAGAATTGTATTATTCTTAGTATACAGTACGTCCTTGGGGCATCCAATAGCAGTGTCCATAAAGTAGAGTGGGATCCCCCAACAAAAGGTGACAACAGGCAGTTTAAACTACTGCCGCTTGCAAAACCTTGCGGCCAAAAACAGCATCAGCTGAGGCCCTAACATCAACCTTGTAAAACTTTGAAAAGGTATGAACAGAAGACCAAGTAGCAGCGTTGCAAACTTGTTCAACAGAAGCCTGGTGCTGGAAGGCCCAAGAGGCACCAATAGCACAAGTGGAATGAGCAGTAAGGCGGAAGGGAGGATTCTTCCCCTTAGCAGAATAGGTCTGAATCACAGCCTGACGAATCCATTTGCTAATAGTAGACTTGGCAGGAGCCAAACCCTTCCTAGGACCAGAAGGGACCACAAAAAGAGCATCAGTCTTCCTGAAGGCTGCAGTGACTACCAGGTAGTACTTCAGACACCTTACCACATCCAATGAATGCATTGCTAGGATTAGGACACAATGAAGGAAGGACAATATCCTTATTCAAATGAAACGTAGACACTGCCTTTGGCAGAAAATCTGGCTTAAAGCGGAACACCAACTTGTCCTGGTGTCTCCAACCACTACTATGGGGTGCACCACTTATCACTATGATTTTTGTGCTCACTCTAAACAATTCCAACTATTCCAGTGGGAGTGGCCATGAAAAACCACACACCTCCCTCCCCACAAGGAGCACCAAAAATATATCAAATCTCAATGTTCAAAATTTATTATAGCCTATAAATTCATAAAATACATACACACTAAATAACACATGTCAGTCAAGGCTCTGGGCCAACTCACGCTGCTGAATTCCCAAATATACTGCCGCCGGCTCCCAACGCGTTTCGTCGCTTCCACGCGACTTTCACTAGGTCAGCCGGCGCGACGGCAAGCAGCGATTAAATAGAGAAAAGGCGGGACAAGAGGAAGTGAGTCTTCCTCCCTCTCATCCAATCACTGGCCAAGTCAGCATTATGCTCACCAATACAGTGTATGAATCACGTTCCCCGTCCAATCCATCCAAGGGAAGGTGAATAACATTAAGTCTACCCCTCCCCTATTAAGATCCCCATCCAATCTGCAGCGGAGGAGGTGAATGTCATTACCTCCGCAATCCCCGTCAGAACGGCCACGCAACGTGACTACCGCCCATCTATCCAATCCGCAGCTGAGGAGGTGTATATATTTAAATAACTCCACCCATCATCCAATCAGCAGCGGGGAAGGTGGATATCTTTAACCCCGCATTCTCAGATTGACAGGCAAGGTGACGTAACTACCGCTCCTCCACCAATCCATGTCCAAGGAGGAAAATTCAGATTAAACAGCTCTGCCATTCCCCAGCTCTTATTTTTACAATAATCAGGGCCCGTCTGAGGCTGCGCAACCACAAGGGAAACGCATAATCGTCCCATTTGGTTAGCAACCCGTCCCTGTCAATTCCCTATTATTAACAGGGGATCAGACCTTACCCCGCGCTCAACCTATTTAACCCCCGCACGGGGTTATTACATAATTAAAGATGGAATATATAAATAGATCGGGAAATAGGGGTAGCGTCACTACCTTCCATTGGGGAAAACCCTAATTTAAATTAAAAGGGCCCGCATCAGCAAAGCCATAGGATTCAGAACCCTGATTAAAATATATTTTACAATATATATTTTTTAAAAATTTTATAAACTTATTTCCATTAAAAATCAACCACGGCAACTAAGCAAGGTGAGTTGGCCCTACCTCATACATAAACATAAGTTGTACCTATTACATAGACATAAGCTGTGCAACCTCCATACATAATAAAATCTTAAGGGCTCTGTAAGCCCCCAACCCTAACCATATATATAACAATGTATCTCTTTGAATAAAAGTACATTAATTATAGTTTGCAAGATTCATTAAACTCAACCTTCTATTGATAAAACCTCCTGCAATCTAGCAATGATTCAAAGAAATAGAGGCTCTCTAGACAGTCCCCCGATGTAACCCGTAGGGGGATTGGTTCAGGCTATATTGCAGAATCAATGAAACAATTCAGATCGAAGTCTATATTGAGTCCTTTGGGACTAAGTGTGTCTAGTTTATAAATCCACAAACCTTCCTTCTTAGACACTTCCCTAGTCATATTCACACCCCTCCAATGAGCCTCGATCTTGTCTACGGCTATAAAGGACATATGGGAAGGATCACTATTATGCTTGGTCCTAAAATGTTCTGACAAACTATGTCCCTCATAGCCCCTTCGGATGTTATAGAGGTGTTCCCTTATCCGGATCCTCAGCTCTCTAGTTGTGCGACCCACATACAACAAGTCGCAGGTGCACCAAATCAAGTATACCACAAATTTAGATGAACATGTAATAAAACGTGTGATCTTAAAGCGTTCCCCTGTGTTCGGATGGGTGAAACACCCATAAGGCTTCGAGACTGTTTTACATGTTCTACAGCCAATACACCTCCCACATCTATAAAAACCCTTTAATTCCATCCCAAATAAGGATGATGAGGATTGCATGTTCGGTATAGGAGGATCTACATAACTTCTAGTTAATAGGTCCTTCAGGTTCGGGGCCTTTCTGAATATTAATCTAGGCCTAGATGGTAACTTCGGACCCAAAATCTCATCCCCTTGTAGGATATGCCAGTGTTTAGATAGAATTTTCCTTATCTCCCTATGTTGGACACTAAAATCCGTGATAAAGGCAAAATCCTCCGTTTTAGGGGGACCTTCCACCTGTTCCCTTTGAGGGAATCTTTCCTGGCCTTTTACCCTCACTAGCTGTTGCTGTACCAATTCTGCCCTGTACCCCTTATCCAGAAACTTCGTAGTCAGCTCAGCCGCTTGTGCTTCAAAGTCCTGTAATTTGGTGCAGTTCCGCCTCAATCTCATAAACTGCCCCCTAGGGATAGCCTTAATCCAGTTGGGGTGGTGGCAACTTTTTGCAGGGACAAAACCGTTTCTATCGGTGGGTTTAAAGTATGTCACAGTAGTCAACACTGGAATCTCTATACGTATGGTTAAATCCAGGAAGTGTATACATTCTGCACTAATCTCAGCAGTGAATTCTAGACTGAATTGATTTTCATTCACTTGTGCAAAGAAGGCTTCCAATGTCTCTCTTGGACCCTCCCATATACAAATAACATCATCGATGAACCTTTTCCAAAGTCTCAACCGTGACCATACCCTCCCAAAAATAAATTGTGACTCCCACCACCCAACAAAAAGATTTGCCATACTAGGTGCAAACTTGGCCCCCATCGCTACCCCCTTCCTCTGTAAAAAGAAACGTCCTCCACACCAAAAATAATTGTGATCTAACGCAAAAATTAAACATTCCATAATGAACTCAACCTGTACAGAGGGGAGATCTGAGTTTTCATTCAAAAAGAAACGAACGGCTTCGATCCCCTGCTTGTGTGGAACTCCAATCCATGTTGTAAAAACTCCAGAATTCTAGGGATTAAGAATTCCCTGCAGGGGAGAGACCTAGACTCACACCAGTCAATGTAGGAACGCCATACCCTATAATACATGGCAGAAGAAGTTTTCTTCCTAGCCTGTACCATGGTATCCACCACTGAGGCAGACAAGCCTTTCTCCATCAAGATGGAGGTTTCAGCAGCCAAGCCGTCAAAGCCAGAGTTTGTAAACTGGGATGGCGTAGGGAGCCCTGATTGAGTAGATCTGGCTCCTCCGGCAGGACGTACTGGTCTACTGCCATTTGTACCACGTCTGCGAACCACACTCTTCTTGGCCACCTCGGGGCCACCAGAATCACTGGCACCCTTTCCAGGGCAATCTTGCGCAGAACCCTGCCCAGCAGGGGAAATAGGGGGAAGGCATACAGAAGCCGGAATTTCTTCCAAGACAGTGACAGAGCATCCGTGGCCAAGGCCAGAGGATCCTGCGACAGGGAGACAAAGGCCGGGAGCTTGTGATTGTGACGGGATGCAAACAGATCCACATCCGGTAGGCCCCACCGGTAACATAGGAACTGGAATACCCTGTTGCAGAGGGACCACTCCCCCTGACGGGAAGTCCCCCTGCTCAGAGAGTCTGCTAGAAGATTCTCTAGCCCCGGGATATAAACAGCCGAGATGCATTGAACATTGGCCTCCGCCCATGTCAGAATCCGCGAAACTTCCTGGAGGGCCCCCTTGCTCCGGGTCCCTCCCTGATGGTTGATGTAGGCAACCGCTGTCCTGTTGTCTGAGCTCACCTGCACAGACAGACCCTGCAGGTGATCGGTCAACTGTTCCAAAACCAACCTGACCTCCCGTAGTTCCAGAATGCTGATGGGTAAATGGGCCTCCTGAGGGCCCCACCTCCCCTGGAACCTCAGGGATTTCCAGAATCCCCCCCCATCCTGACAGACTGGCATCCGTGGTGACCGTCTCCCAGGAGGGGGCTAGAAAGGACCTGCCCTTTAGCAAGTTCTTGTGGTCCAGCCTCCACGAGAGGGACCTTCTGACCAATGGGGGAAGCACACAAACCCCGTCCATACTGATAGGAGGTGAAGCTGCAGAGGCCTCGAATGGAACTGAGCAAAGGGCACCGCCTCGAAGCTCGCCACCATCAGGCCCACCAGCCGCATTCCCTGTCTGAGGGAGAGCTGGGGGCACAAGAGCAGGGACCGCACCTGCGTAGTCAGATCTTCCACCTTCTGTTGGGGAAGGAATATTCGTGACTGAACCGTATCCAGAATCATCCCCAGGAATGGGGTCACCGGTGAAGGGGACAGGGAGGACTTGGGATGATTGATCACCCAGCCGAAGGACTCCAAGGTGGACACCACCAGCTGAGTGTCCAGCTCCGCCTGTAGAGGCCATGAGGCGATGAGAATGTCGTCCAGGTAGGGCAGCACTCGAATGCCCCCTGACCTTAGCAAGGACATCACACCCCCCGATACCTTGGTGAACACTCTGGGAGCTGAAGTGAGGCCAAAGGGAAGAGCCACAAATTGGTAGTGTTGATCTTTCAACTCGAACCTGAGAAACCTTTGATGCCCGGGGAACACAGGAATGTGAAGGTAAGCATCTTTGATGTCCACAGACGTCATAAAATCCCCTGGTCGTAGAGAGCCCACGGCCGAGCGCAGGGTTTCCATGCGAAAGCGCTTGCTCTTGACAAATTTGTTGAGGATCTTTAAATCCAGAATGGGCCTGACTGACCCGTCTCTTTTGGGTACTGTGAAAAGGTTGGAGTAGAAACCTTCTCCCAATTCTCTCAAAGGAACTTTGCAAATAACTCCCAGCTCCAGAAGTCCTTGTACTGCATGCATCATGACCTGAGCTGACACCGGGTCCTGGGGTATCCGGGACCTAACAAATCTTGAGGGGGGCCGCACAGGAAACTCTATCTTGTAGCCGGAAGTAATTACCTCCTGAATCCATCGGTCTGAGACTTGACGCCTCCAGACGTGCGAGAAGTGCTGTAGTCGTCCCCCCACCCTGGCGGGCGAGGGCGCCCCATCATGCTTGAGGGGTCTTGGGAGGGGGTTTGGATTTGGTCCCCCAGGAGGAGCCAGGGTGTGGCCCCCTGCTCCTATGCCAGGAGTCTGTGCGAGCCCCCGCGAAGGACACCCCTTTACCCTGCTTAACACCTCTGTAGGGGGCTGAAAGGGGGCCCTGGTTGCAAAAGGGCCGAGGCAGCCGCCTGCGCTGTGCTAACTTACCTCCTTTAGCAAAGAGGTCTAGGCGATCCCCGAACAGGCGTAGTCCCTTGAAAGGGAGCCCAGTAAGGGCTTTCTTAGCAGCATTGTCGGCCTCCCACTGTCTCAGCCATACCGCGCGGCGTATAGCCACCGGCAAGGCGGAAGATCTGGCACACAGCCTAATAGCATCGTCCGATGGAGACAGGATAAAGTTCACAAATACATCACAGTTAGACAGTGCATTAATAGTATCAGCAGGCAACTCGTCTGGGGCATCAAGTGCATTCCTGACCATGGCCCTGAGCGCCACGGCAGTAATGGCCAGAGTGCAGACCGGGCGCAGTGCCGCCCCTCCAAACGCAAAGGCATGGCACGCCAATTGATCAATGCTCCGGTCCTCAGAATCCCGCAGTGTAGCCTGGAACATGCTTAAGTTGGGTTTTTTTAATATCGCCGACATGCCCAATGTCATGGGTGCGATTGATTGCACCCACGTTGCATTGGTCCCTCCCGCAGCCAACGAGTACATCTATAGGTAAGTTAATTATGTCATTTTGTTATATTGTTTAGGCAAACTGTATTGTAACTATCTATTAATCCCTCCTTCTAAAGTGTCCCTGTGAACTAGTTTACAATGTATACCTTAATCCCTCCTTCTAAAGTGTCCCTGTGAACCAGTTTACAATGTATACCTTAATCCCTCCTTCTAAAGTGTCCCTGTGAACCAGTTTACAATGTATACCTTAATCCCTCCTTCTAAAGTGTCCCTGTGAAACAGTTTACAATGTATACCTCAATCCCTCCTTCTAAAGTGTCCATGTGAAACAGTTTACAATGTATACCTTAATCCCTCCTTCTAAAGTGTCCCTGTGAAACAGTTTACAATGTATACCTTAATCCCTCCTTCTAAAGTGTCCCTGTGAACCAGTTTACAATGTATACCCTAATCCCTCCTTCTAAAGTGTTCCTGTGAACCAGTTTACAATGTATACCTTAATCCCTCCTTCTAAAGTGTCCCTGTGAAACAGTTTACAATGTATACCTTAATCCCTCCTTCTAAAGTGTCCCTGTGAACCAGTTTACAATGTATACCTTAATCCCTCCTTCTAAAGTGTCCCTGTGAACCAGTTTACAATGTATACCTTAATACCTCCTTCTAATGTGTCCCTGTGAACCAGTTTACAATGCATACCTTCATAATTTTTTTCATGTAGGCCTTATCAAATCATTTTAATGCTGACCTTAATTAGTCATTAGCATGTTAATCTTTATTTTCTACCACATACATATAATCTTGGTTATTTAAACTACTGTATTTTGTTAATGTTATTTGGATTGTAGAACAGGTTTTTTTTAGGTTGTTAGGAGTTAGTGTTTGAGTTGTTTACCTTGGCTTGCTGTAATTCTTTTTTTGTTTTGTTTCAGGAACCGCAAGATGGGCCACTCACTGAAAGTCCAAGCAGTGGTTGGCCCGGACATGCGATTCCTTAGTGTACTTGCCGGGTATCCAGGCCCATCCCATGATGCTTCTTTCTTGTGGAGCTCCGGTTTATTCCATCGGTTTGAGTCTGGAGAATTATCTGGTGGATGGCTCCTTGGTAAGTTTCCTCAAATTCCATCATTCCCTTTTCACTGTATGCCTATGAAGATAGTTGATGACCCACCCATGTCTTAACCTATGGCTGTTTATTTCCCTTGATGACATGTTAAACAATAATGTTGCTTAGAATGTGTAATTTATGTAAGTATTTTGTGATTCTTTCAGGGGATTCTGGCTATCAGCTTATGCCCTGGCTCCTGACGCCCGTTCTTTGGCCGCAGAATGAGGCCCAGGAGTCGTACAATCGGGCCCACCGGAAGACCCGGGCCATAGTGGAGAGGGCCTTTGGACTCCTGAAGACCAGATTTCGATGTTTGGACCATACAAGGGGGGCACTGCAATATGACCCCAACACGGTCAACCAAATAATACTTGCATGCTGCGTGCTGCATAATTTTGCCATCATGTAGCGTGTCCCCTGGTATGTCGACCTGCTCTAATCTCAGTCCAGTCCAATCTTTGCCATGGCCAAACAAACAGGATGTGGAAGCCAGCATTTGATTAGGCTCAAGCCTGCAGCATGGGAGCTTGAGCGGCCGCTTCAGTGAGGCTTAAGCTCAGCCATTGGCTAGTGGGGTATGTGAGCACTCTAATGAGCTATATGGGCGAATTCCAAAACAAACCAGCAAAGCAATAAACAACCCAATCTTGGTATCGCTCACCACACAGGTAAATAGAGTTGGGATGTAGAGGAAAGATGTGGAGCAGATCCAGGTCAAATAGATCTTAATATTGATGTTGGCCATAATAAGGTTGTGGTGGTCCTTGGAGGTGGCCCAACACCTTGGCATGTGTGGCATTCATAATCTGCCACTGCTCCAGCATCTGTCTGTTGCTAGTTCTAAATTCATCTAGCATGGCACTGACGTTTGCATTTAACCCTTTAAACGCCAGCTACGTAAAATTCACGTAGCTGCCTCTCCTGTCATTAAACGCCAGCTACGTAAATTTTACGTACCTGGATTTCCCCCCTGCTAACTGGCCAAAAAAAATAAAAAGACACTCACCTGACCCCTCGTTTGATTCAGCCGGGTCTCCCCTTTAAGATGGTGTGCTCCGATCGTCCGTGGGACCTCTTCCGGCTGCAGGGGAGGGCCCGGAATAGGGTGACCCCCCGTTTTAGCTGCCCGGGAGGCTCTCTCCTCTCTTCTTCTCGATGGCGGCCGCCATCTTGCCACTAAGGCCCGCCCCTTGGGGGCGGGGCTATGACGTCGTCCCGGTCCGTCTCCCGTCAAGCCCCGCCCCTTTTGGGGGCGGGGCTATGACGTCATCCCGGTCCCGATCACTGGCTTCAGCTGTTTCAGCTGTCAGATGCCGGTGATCGGTGCACTGGAAGGAGGTGGCAGGAGATCCTCTGATCTCCTGCCCCCCCTTCTCTGGATGCCGATCACCGGCATCTGTCATCAGAGCGGCGAGGGACAAGAGCTTGCAATCGGAGGTAAGTACAGTAAAAAAAATTTTTTTTTTTTTTAATAAAATCATTTTGTGTGTGTGTTTTTTTTTTTACAGTTAACCCTTTGTGAGCTGGTAAGGGGTCTGTCCGACCCCTGTACCAGCTCACAAGGCTCTGGGTCTGGCAAGTCACCTGCGGGCTAGCGGGTGACTTGCCATTAACCCCCAGCCCCCAATTACCTGCCACCCCAAAGGCCAGGGGGGGGCAGAAGGGCCCGGGCCACTATGGCTATGGGGGCCTGTTCTACAAGCCCCCATAGCTGGCCCGGGTCGGTAACGCTGGGTAGGGGGGACCCTACGTCATTTTTTTTTTTTGATTTTTAAGGGTTTTTAACCCTTAAAATTCCAAAAAAAAGGGGTCCCCCACCCTGGGAGGGGGGACTCTATGTCAATTTTTTTTTTAATTAACCCCTTATGTCCTGTCACCCAGCTGGTAATAAATGCTTCCAGCATTTTGTGGTGTGGTGTGTTTTTTTTTTTTTACATTTTAAGTGGACCAACACCCAGGATTTTGACTTTCCTGGGTATTGGTCCTTTCCCCTGGGGCATCCCGATTGGGGATGCCCCGCTGCGTGAAACCCCCCCGATCACCCACAATAACTCACCTTACCCGGGTCCTACGGCGCATGCGCGGCTGCTCGTCCAATCAGCGCGCTCAGAGCGGCTGAGTTATGGACGTCTAAGAGACATCTAAGCTCAGCCGCTCTGAGCGCGCTGGCGGCCGCATTCCCCACTTCCCTCTAACAGGGAGCGTGCCTGCGGCGGCCATTCATAAATAGTCGGCCTGGGCACGCGTCCTGCTAGAGGGATAGCGGGGATAGCGCATGCGCCATAGGACCGGATTCAAGTAAGTGGTAGCAGGTGTTCCGGGGGGTTTCACACAGAGAGGCATCCCGATTTTGGATGCCCCAGGGGGAGGGAATAGAACGGTCCAGGAATCTTATAGATTCCGGGGCCGATCAGCCCTGGGTGTTGGTCCACTTTAACCCATTGTGAACTTGTAAGGAGTCCATGAAACCCCTGTACCAGTTCACAAGGCTCGAGGGCTGTCAAGTGCCCTGCGGCTAGCGGGTGACTTGCCATTAACCCCGGCCCCCCTATTACCTGCCTCCCCGAAGCCCAGGGGGGGCAGAAGGGCCCGGGCTGATTTAGGCGGTGCTGGCTTGTACTTGGCAGGGCGGGGGGCCACCAAAGCTGGCCCCTGCGCCCTGTTCTACAATCCCTGCATAGCTGATCCCTGGGCTACTTATGCTGGATAGGGGGGATCCCATGTCATTTTTATGGGAATTATTAAGGGTTTTTAACCCTTAAAATAAAAAAAAATGGGGGTTACCTCCCCCCCAGGAAGGGGAACCCCACACCGATTTTTTTTCTTGATTTAACCCTTTATAGTGTGGATTGTAGTTGTATTTTATTTTTACATGTTATAAAATGTTTTTTCAGTTTGGGGGGTCTTCTGAACAGTAACAGGGGGCTACCGATACATATGTGGTACCGTTGTAATCGGAAGAAATGGGGCTTTCACATGCAATATGGTTTTCTTTAATAAAACAAATGTTTTATTTGAAATAAAGGAGATAATTTTCTAAAAAAAAATTTTTTTATTTTGTTTTGTTTAATTTACTCAAAAATATTAAAAAAAAAAACAGTAAAAAAATTACAAACAAGACATTTCATGTTAAAGCCTAAACTCTGCCGCAAAAAAAAAATATGATTTTCCTGGAAATTCCTGCAAAAATCACAGTTAAGCATAGAGCAAAATGGTGAAAAATGACCTGTCAAGAGAGGGTGACAAAGCCTAAAGTAGGCTGGCAGTTAAAAGGGTTAGTAGTACCTATGCATGTTGGGTATCGTTCTGCTCGGGGGATTTTGCGCTTTCAGATTTAACTTGTTTTTTTTTTGTTTGCATATTGATATTTTAGGAAAACTCATTTTTTATTCTGCTTTATTATACATTTTTTTAAGGAAACCCTGTGCGACCAACGAATTCTTTGAGGGATTACTTCCAGAAAGATGGGCCCACTACAACATGCTGGGTATGCTTAGAAAGCTTATCATGTGTACTTTCAGAAAATATATGGTTTGTGGCGGGTATTCCAAATGTAAAGGGTTGTTTTGGTAGAAAAAGCGCAAGGTGCCACTTTGTCTGCAGAGCTGAAATTTTCAAGCAAAATTACCGTCTCCCCAAGCTTTACTTTGGAGTGTTTGGCAACTCTTCCCTTGACAGTAGCTATGCATGTTGGGTATCGTTCTGTTCGGGGGATGTTGCTTTTTTAGATTAACCTGTTTTTTCTTGTTTGCTTATAGTTTTCTTTAGAAAAATGCTTTGATTCTGCTTTTTTATCCTTTTTTAGGGAAGTTCTGTGTAACCAAAGAATACATTGAGGGAGAACTTCCAGAAAACTGTCGCAACATCAACAAGCCTGGTATGCCTAAAAAGCTTGAGGTGTGTACTTCCAGAGAATATATAGTTTGTGGGGGGTATTTCAAATGTAAAGGGTTGTTTTTATTGAAAAACTGCAAGGTGCACATAGTGCTTAGCATAGCTGTATTTGATCTGAAAATCCCCTAAAGCGCTGTTTCAGTTTGGGGGAGTCTCCTGGGCAGGAAAGGGCATCTACCAATACATATGTGGTGCCGTTGTAACCGGGAGAAATTGGGATTTCACACGCAATAAGATTTTATTGACAAACTTACATTTTTTATTACAAAAAACACTACAAATTGTAAAAAATAGATTTTTTTTAATTTTTTTGCACATATCTCACCCCAAAATATTAAGAATACACTTAAAAAATGACAAACAAGACATTTCATGTTAAAGCCCAGACTCTGCTGAAAAAAACAATATACAATTTTTCTGGGAAATCCCTGGAAATCCCTTCAAAAATCACAGTTGAACATGCATAGTGCAAAATAGTGAAAAATGGTCTGGCAACAAAGCGTAACAAAAACTCCAGGTAGGCTGGCACTTAAAGGGTTAAGGTGGCCATTTGTTCAGCCATCTGTCTGTTTAAGGTGGCCATTTGTTCAGCCATCTGTCTGTTGCTCGTCTTAAAATCAGTCAGCATGGTGGTGAATGTAGTATTAAAGTTCTCTAATTGTGCAGTAATCTGCTCTGTTGTTCGTTGAGTCACCTGCCTAAAGTAACGGCTGTCATGTCGCCATGCTGACTCCAGGATCGGCATGTGCCTCCCCTGGGAAACTGGTCGACGTTGTTGACTGCGTCTTCCACTTCCCCGGGTTTGAGCGCCTGCAGATGCTGGAGTTCTAGGGCGAGCAACAGTACCAGATGTGCTTGGCAAAACCTCTGCAGCAGAGCTAGCACTGGGGACTGTAGGCTCAGTCTCAGCCTGCTGCCCACGATGGGCTGGCAGCATGCATCCAGCTTCACTCTGCTGCAGAGGATTTGGTGCAGTAGGATGCTGGGGCAGTGGCAGATTAGGTTCCAGGGGGTAATTCGCGAAGGTCCAACATGGCTGGCATCCTCCTCCTCCATCTCCTGGATGACATCCATTAGTGTGGGAGTCTGTTGGGACATGTGAAAAAGTGTATCGGATTGGGGCCTAAATATTTTTAAGAACCAAATTAGTCATGTGCATTCACATGCATCACCAGTTTCAGCAAAGTCCACTTACCCTAGATATCTGGTCCTGTGTCCTAGGCAGCAGGAAAGTAGATGGCGTGCTCAAACTGGAGGAGGCTTCCACACTTCCAGAGGCTGGATGCTGGGCTGTGTTAAATAGTAAAAGGCACGTAAACTCACAAACATCCCTTGATGAGCCTGATGAGTACATATGCTTTAGAAAACATGTGGGCAAGCAGGAATGACAACTCCCCCAACGGTCCAAGTTGACCTTCACAATGAATGTGAGTCTCTCTTATATGTATGCCTCACCCTGTACATACAGATTGGTCACCTTAAATAATACAAACATGCATGTTCTGCATGTTAGGAGGCTTTACAGATCCAAAATGGCGCATTAGGGGCCCCCAGTCAGCTTGCAAATAGTATTTGGCTTCCGAGTATGCTGCTGTGCATTCTTCCTATGTTGACCTTTCCCTGACCCCAGCTCAAGTTTGTCTGGCCAAAGCACAGCTACAACCCCAGTGGTAGAAAGACAAAGAAGTAAGTGTTGTCTATTGACATTGACTATATTCACATCACATGCAGTGCTTTGGTTTGAAAAATTGTTAAATATTGAACAGAAATACTGTCAAAGGTTGTGTATGGGCTGGCAACCTTTTGAAGAACCATTAACTACTGCACCCTGGGAGAGTGTCCATCATGAAGGCCATTCCTCAGACATTAAACACCCACCTAAAACAGTAACCTCCCCTCGAAGGCACTCCCTAGGGGCCTGTGTTCATATCTGCCTGTGAACCGCATTTCACAAGTTTACAATAGTTCACGTTAAAACAAATATTACTAAACTGCAGAAATGTCATGGATGTCCGAGTCGTGTCTGCCAGAGAGGCCCTTTAATGCTACGGGGTGTATTAAAGCCAGTGCCATTTCTTCAGCTCACTCTGTGAGGGATTCAGTCAATATGGATCTCTCCCTGTGAAGTGTTCTAAAGGGAGGCTGGCAGCTTCCCAGGTGAGTAGCTCTCAAATATTTGACTGCATTGCATGTCCCAATGTTGGGGACTCAAAATTAAGAGTAGGGACCACACTAAACACAGAGTGCCTTGTCGGGTCAGTGTGGCTTCCACATGTGTCTGCAGATATATGCAACCAAATCTCTGTCTTTCCACACAGCTAGACATGTTTGTTGCTTGATATTTAGATGATGAGAGGGTTAAACTGGGCGGTAAATTAGTTCCCAGGCCCTGAATAATAATAATAATTTTGTATAAATAATAGTGATTGAGCTACTCCCACCCCCCTTTAGTTACTACAACAAGCAGCAAAATGCAAACCTAAAAGATATACCTGTGATTGCGCCGTTTATTCTGCTTCTTCCGTACTGCATACTTCAGATATACTTCAGATACTACAGGTCAGATATTTTTCTCTGTATCTGCTCCACATTTCCTCTCGTCTGCATTCACCTGTCTGGTGAGCTCTTCCCAGATTTGGCTCTTTCTCATTTTGCTGGTTGCTTTGGAATGGCATCCAAATAGCTCATCATAATAAAGTGTGAGGCCACTTGCCAAGGCTAGGGGTCTCGCCGCAATGTTTGGCCTAATAGTTGTTCTTCTGGCTCATCTCTGTTTGATGGCAATTCAGGGGACATTCTTGGCTGCCTGTGTGGTGATGAATCGGGCATCACGTGGCTGGAAAAAGACTGGACTGGCATTAGGACTGGGGGTCCTTGCCTGGGTGGGCACCGAACCCCCAGGCGTGGATGTTGCATAGGTCTTGCTGGTTTCCACCTGTGCCGGTGGAAAATGTGTCCGAGGAGGAGAGGGTGTGCTTGGGGGGCTGGGGCTTCGGGCCCTCTGCTTCTTTGTGGCCTTGGAACTTGTACTCCCTTTATCATGGGATGTGGTTGCGTGGAGAGCAGGGAGGGTGTTCTTTGTGCCCTTGGAACTTGTGCTCCGTTTTTCATGGGATGTGGTAGGGCGGGGAGCAGGAGAGGGTTTGCTCGGGGGGCTGGGGCTTCAGGCCCTCTGCTTACATTTTCCCTTGCTGTTTAGATGTGGGTGTCTCCTTCTTTGAGGATCCTTCCTTGCTTGTGCTTGCTGTTTTTGATGGGCCAGGATTTGTGGGCAATGTCGCCTTGTGGTGGCCAATTTTGCTCCATGTTTCAGGCACCTTTGGAGTAGATTTGTGTGACCAAGTGCTCGGTCTGGAGGATGAATTGTCCTCATGCCGCTGTGGCCTTTTGGTCTTGGCCTCCTTTGCTGCTGGTTGCTTTGCACTAGTTTTTTTGGGTGCCATGATGACAATTACAAAGAGAGTGAGTTGTGTGTCCATTACCCTTTAAATACTAATGACTGGGTATGACGCCCACGCTTATGCGTTCGCGTACGCGTGCGTCCGGCCATTCGTCCTGCCGCGCGGAGCCCAGAAACCGCTGGGGCATTACCTATCTGCTGTGGACAAGAAGAAAGATGGCGCCCACGATCTTCACCCGCCAACAACAAGAGCTCATTATGTTCATAAGTGTGTTGTAAGGATGTTGATTTGCCATCTAAATGCATGCCTAGGCCTTACGGAAGCGCAGGAAGAAACTGTTGTTTTTAAAAGTGATTTAAACTCGGTGCCAAACAGAAGTTAGTGCGCACATGTGCGAACCAACTCACTTGCATCTAGAAGGATAGTTTAAGGCTAGAAATGTGTTTGGGAATGTCATTTAGTCAACTGATCTAATTGTGACTAATATTTGTATGCTGTTTGATTAACAACCATTTAGTTTTTTGTGTTTTTTAGACTATGCTTCAGTGCAGGTATGACTACCTGCCCAACGCATTCAAGAAGAGGAATCTGGCCCTGGAGATTGAGGCCCGGATCCAACAGGAAACGGACAGCACCTTCACCCATATGCAGATCATGCAGCACTGGTCGGACCTTAAACTACTACACATGCCGCAGGTGCGGCGATTTTTTGCAAACCATTTCCCAAGTACATAGTGATTGCATGCTAGATGTAACTAATTCAGAAGGTAGGCCTTTATTTATAAATGCTTTTCTTTTATAGTGTTGGAAATGGACTATCGCATCAGACCCACCCGGAGGTGCGCAGTGAAAGTGGTGGATCTCCAGGGCAAAGTTCCTACCCCTCCTCTGTAGCTGCGTCAGACCAGCCCCTGGACCTTTCTACAGAGGAGGGACGTCACGGCGTGGGCAGGGAGTCGTGCCAAACGACTGAGCCATTAGCCTCTGGTATGTGACTCTTAATGTAACCCCACACACACATGCTATTTAAACCAAAGCTGATTCCATTAATCTATTTTTATAGATGAATATGTAGCGGGTGAACGATCTGGAGCAGAGATTGCAGCAGATCATGCCCTGGAGGAGCATGGAGAAGGTGGGTGATGTCGCACACACATTCTAAGTGTAATTTGCTTACTGTTGAATCAGACATTAGAAGTGAGCCTATTTTAAATGTCTCTACAGCCTCACATTCCCAGCAGTGGCAGGCCCCAGACCATAGGGTGGTCCCCCAAGCAGAGGTCGCCCACCACCGAAGTAAGTTGTAATGTAAATATTTGGAGTATGTGTAAAATAACATCATTACCTAAATCCATTGTCAATGTCCTTAGCATAATGACATATGGCCTCTTCCTTTAAGAAATGCCTTAGCATAATGACATATGGCCTCTTCCTTTAAGAAATGCCTTAGCATAATGACATATGGCCTCATGAGCGTGCAATCTAATAATCATTCCATCCACAGCTGTTAAACATGTATTTGCAGAACAATATTTTTTTTTCTTTTTTTTACAGACACTGCACGTGCGAGATTGGCACAAATCCGTGCCACGGTGTTTCGGTTGGTGGGCGAGATGCAGGAGTTGCGCGATTCGTTGGGGACCACACATGAAGAATAATTATCTGGGACCTACCATTGCTTTGTATATAGTTTTATAGTTTTTACTTTTTTAAAAAAATGAAAATATTTTTCAAGTTTTTAAATTTTTACTTCTAAACAAAAAAAAAGTTTTGTACTTGCACAAATTTTCAAAAATGTAAAAAAAAAAAAAAAAGACAAACAAAATTGCCATTGACAAAAAAAAACTAAAACTTGTTCCTGTGTCATTTTCTTTTCCAAAGACATTCATTAAGGGTTGGTTACAGCAAAGCGTAGGAACCACCCAAAAATTGAAAAAATGAAGATTATCCAGACCGCGATGTGATTTAGGTAAACATTAGGTGTGCAAAGGGAAGAAGAAGGAAACCGCAATGTGATTTAGGTAAGCATTAGGTGCGCAAAGGGAAGAAGGAAACCGCGATGTGATTTAGGTAAGCATTAGGTGCGCAACATGAGGATTATCCAGCCTGATGAATTGGGGGACACACCCACGGAACGTGTGGCTCCTGGTGCTGTAGGCGGTGGGGAGACTGGCATACCTGTTATACCTTGAGTATATTTTGGTTGGATGTATTTTTGCGCTGTATTTGGTATTTAATGGTTGATTGATACGAGCTATCTATATTGATGGGGTATTTTGTGGTTATTTTTATATTTCTTATAGGGCATTCAGGTACTGGGTAATTACGTAGGTTCTATTTGTGATTATATATTGTATTTGTATTTTTATTTGTATCTATTGATTGGTTGCACTTATTTGATATAGGATCCAGATCATAGGTAGGATTTGCACATTGTTATTTGCACTGATTAGAGCACTTGTGTTTATGTGTTTTAAATATAGATGCTGATTGATATTTGTGCATGCCAGTGCTCTCCCCATTGCCTACACACTTCCATGTTGGTTTGTCTTATATGTATTGTCTCATTATGTGTTTTTTAAGGGATTTTAATTGTGTAGTGGTTATGTGTAGTGATTAATTTAGTGATATGGAATAAAATATATTTTTTGATACATTTTTTGAGTGCCTCCCTCTCTATGATTACATGAAGATTATCCAGACCGCGATGTGATTTAGGTAAGCATTAGGTGCGCAAAGGGAAGAGGAAGGAAACCGTGATTTTATTTAGGTAAGCATTAGGTGCGCAAAGGAAAGAAGAAGGAAACTGCAATGTGATTTAGGTAAGCATTAGGTGCGCAACATGAAGATTATCCAGACCGCGTTGTGATTTAGGTAAGCATTAAGTGCATAAAGGGAAGAAGGAAACCGCAATGTGATTTAGGTAAGCATTAGGCGCGCAAAGGGAAGAAGGAAACCGCAATGTGATTTAGGTAGGCATTAGGTGTGCAAAGGGAAGAAGAAGGAAATCGCGATGTGATTTAGGTAAGCATTAGGTGCGCAACGTGAAGATTATCTAGACCACGATGTGATTTAGGTAAGCATTAGGTGCGATAAATGAAGAAGGAAACCGCAATGTAATTGAGGTAAGCATTGTTGCAGAAGTGAGTGATCAAAAGACGTGCACATTAATGAGTTAATTTTGTAGTGCGCAGGCGTAAGGTCGTAACGATTTCCGTCTGGACGTTTATTTATAGAAAAAGGAATTCAGAATCTAACGGGAAACGTAAATCATTCGTTCAAGGCGACGTTGGAAAAAGGCCAAAAACGGAAGCCTACGTTGTTTCATGAGTAACCTAAACGGAAAACGAAAGCTGAAAAATTACATTCTCGTTGGCATATGAACGGATGAACACTTTACTGAAGGCTTGCGATGCATGCTTAGAATTACTCGTACACTCATACGCAAGCGGGAAAAAATAAAATAAAAAACAGATTGACACAAAAACAAAATTCTTTTTATGTCTCTCTGAATCAACCCTATTGTGAGAATGATACTGCAATGTCAGACCTGCACATACAATTCTGCATAAAAAAAAAAAACGAAAAACAACAAAAGTGTTTGGTTGCTGGGCACACAATGATTTGAGCCCAAAAATGTACAGTTTACTATAGCAAAACGCTATTTAAACACAACCAAAAAGTACACCATTGAAATGTATGGCAGAGCACTACTGAGCGAGGTACATAGTGCTCCTGAAACTAGAGCGCTGGCGCTATACGCTGAGCTGCCTTTAGTAATACATGTGACGCTACATGGTGCTCACCAGATTCGCTTTCTTAATGTGATTTTCACATAGAGTGCCGCTACATGGCACTACCTGGCGCTAGCATTTCTTAAATAACCTCCTTAGTTGTTTTTTTTCAGCACCACAAGCAAGTCATATTTATGATTGGAAAAAATGTAGCATTCCATATATCAAGAGCGAGTTTGGTTAGCGCTGGGAACACAGTGCCATATCACATCAGGCGCTCAGTGTCATTTTCCCATAGACTTCAATTTGCCATTCTATTTATGTTATTCTTGGTGACTTCCATTTAGAGTTTTTAATTTTTTGTTGTGCTCAGTGTTTTTTTGGTTATTATTGTACTTAAGTTATCCGCTGTTATTCCATGTGTACTGTGTCGCTTGGTTACTGTGCAGCCATCCTTTGTTAAAGCCTTTTTCTGTATTGCACCTGGTGCTGTATATCTTAGAGTCACGGTTTTAGAGCACCATGGTTTTACATGTAAAATTCAGCATGGTGCAGTGGAGCACCAGCGGGGCTACCTGTCGCTGTCTCCATTGAAAAACGATTAAGCAACGATACAGCGCCTTCAACGCTAATCAATGTCAGAGCCGTCTGCCTGTGGCTGGCGTTGTGGTGTGAGGTGCTAATAGCATTTCCCTGCAGATGACAAATAGTGCTAGTATTAAATTGGGCTCTTTACGTTTATTTCACTTACAGGTTGTTTTTAATTTTTCTATTTACTTTATGAAAGGAAGTTTATAGATGGAACCTAATATATGCGCAGTGCCATAACATGCCACTTGTTATGAAATTCAGGTTGAATTCGATTCTAAACAAATCTGAATATCGCCACTAGAGATCGAATCTGACGAACCCAAATTTGTTACGAATTTCAGGAAAAGATTCGTAACGATTCCGAATGTCGCCGCGATTCGATCGCTCGAATCGCTTCCTTAAAACTCCATTTACTACTATCCAGGCCATCTAAAATGGTGGATCCACATGTCAGGACATGTCCCATGGGGCAAGGAATCCTGGGTAGGCATCACATGCTAACTATCAGCAGCCAGGCTTCCCGATGATGTCACAGCCCTATATAAGCGGCTGCCATTTTGCAGAGGCTCATTCCGATACTGTATTGCGGCCAGAATGGGTCACGCAGAAAGAGTGAGAGATAGATAGATAGATAGATAGATAGATAGATAGATAGATAGATAGATATAGATAGAACAAGTAACAGAAGGAGCCGAGTGAGGGACAGATAGAGAAGGAGAGAGGCTGTGACAGTGACAGAGAAAGACAGGGAAAGTTTACAGTGTTTGCATTAGCTTTCAAGCCTATTTAGTGTTAATAACACACCTGTCAATTTAGCTTTTCCTTTTCCTGGTGTCATTCTTTAAAAAGCGTGCTAGCATTAATATTTTAAGAGTACCCGTTTGCTAACCGTTTGTATTTTGTAAAGAAAGTCACTTTTTCACTTTTAAAACAGCTAGCCTTTGCCTTTCACCAGGGGGCATCCCAAATACTAGCATAAATATTTTAAGAGTAGCTGTTTACTAACCTTTTGCATTTTGTTCAAAAAAGGCACTTTTCATGTTTAAATCAGCCTTTGCCGTTCACCAGGGGGCATCCCAAATACTAGCATAAATATTTTAAGTGTACCTGTCTGCTAACCTTTTGCATTTTGTAAAGAAAGTCACCTTTTCACTTTTAAACCAGCCTTTGCCTTTTATCAGGGGGCATCCCAAATACTAGCATAAATATTTTAAGAGTGCCTGTCTGGTAACCTTTTGCATTTAGTAAAGAAAGTCACCTTTTCACTTTTAAAGCAGCCAGCCTTTGCCTTTGACCAGGGGGCATCCCAAATACATAAATATTTTAAGAGTAGCTGTCTACTAGCCTTTTGCATTTTGTTCAAAAAAAGGCACTTTTTCAAGTTTAAATCAGCCCTTGCCTTTCACCAGGGGGCATCCCAAATACTAGCATAAAAATTTTAAGAGTACTTGTCTACTAACCTTGTGCATTTTGTTCAAAAAATTACTTTTTCACTTTTTAAGCAGCCAGCCTTTGCCTTTCACCAGGGGGCATCCCAAATACTAGCATAAATATTTTAAGAGTAACCGTCTACTAACCTTTTGCATTTTGTTCAAAAAAGGCATTTTTCACTTTTAAAGCAGCCAGCCGTTGCCTTTCACCAGGGGGCATCCCAAATACTAGCATAAATATTTTAAGTGTAACTGTCTACTAACCTTTTGTATTTTGTTCAAAAAAAGCACGTTTTCACGTTTAAAGAAGCTTTTGCCTTAAATGGGGGGGGGGGGGGCATTCTGTGTGCTACTACTTATCATTAAGAGTACCTGTCTACTTACCTTTTGCATTTTGTAAAAAAAAGTCACTTTTTCACGTTTAAAGCAGCCATTGCCTTTCACCAGGGGGCATCCCAAATACTTGCATAAACATTTTAAGAGTAGCTGTCTGCTAACCTTTTGCATTTAGTAAAGAAAGTCACTTTTCACTTTTAAAGCAGCCAGTCTTTGCCTTTCAACAGGGGGCACCCCAAATACTAGAATTAACATTTTAAGAGTACCTGTCTACTAACCTTTTGCATTTTGTTAAAAAAAGTAACTTTTTCACTTTTAAAGCAGCCAGCCTCTGCCTTTCACCAGGGGGCATCCCAAATACTAGCATAAATATTTTTAGAGTATCTGTCTACTAACCATTTGCATTTTGTAAAGAAAGTCACTTTTTCACTTTTAAAGCAGCCAGCCTTTGCGTTTCAACAGGGGGCATCCCAAATACTAGCATAAATATTTTAAGAGTAGCTGCCTACTAACCTTTTGCATTTTGTTCAGAAAAGGCACATTTTCACGTTTAATCAGCCTTTGCCTTTCAACAGGGGGCATCCCAAATACTAGCATAAATACCTGTCTGCTAACCTTTTGCATTTTGTTCAAAAAAGCACTTTTTTACTTTTAAAGCAGCCAGCCTTTGTCTTTCACCAGGGGGCATCCCAGATACTAGCATAAATATTTTAAGAGTAGCTGTCTACTAACCTTTTGCATTTTGTAAAGAAAGTCACTTTTTCACTTTTAAAGCTGCAAACCTTTGCCTTTCACCAGGGGGCATCCCAAATACTAGCATAAATATTTTAAGCGTAGCTTTCTGCCAACCTTTTGCGTTTTGTTCAAAAAAGGCACTTTTTCACTTTTAAAGAAGCCTTTGCCTTTCACCGGGGGCATTCTGAGTGCTACCACTTATCTTTAAGAGTACCTGTCTACTAACCTTTTGCATTTTGTTCAAAAAAGGCACTTTTTCACATTTAAAGCAGCCTTTGCCTTTCACGAGGGGCATTCTGAGTGCTACCACTTATCTTTAGGAGTACCTGTCTACTTACCTTTTGCATTTTGTAAAAAAAGTCACTTTTTCACGTTTAACCCTTTAACCCTTTAAGTGCCAGCCTACCTAGATTTTTTGTCACACTCTGTTGCCAGACTACTTTTCACGGTTTTGCGCTACACATGTTCAACCTGGATTTTTGAAGGGATTTCCAGGGATTTTCCAGGAAAATTATATATTGTTTGTTTCAGCAGAGTCTGGGCTTCAACATGAAATGTCTTGGCCCTTTTTTTAGTGTGAAATTTTGGGTGAAATATGTGCAAAAAAATAAAAAAATCAATTTTTCACAATTTGTAGTGTTTTTTTGTAATAAAAAATGTAAGTTTGTTAATAAAATATTATTGCGTGTGAAAGCCCTATTTCTTCTGGTTACAACGGTACCACATATGTATTGGTATGCACCCTTTCCTGCCCAGGAAACTCCCCCAAACTGAAACAGCAGTTTAAGAGATTTCAGATAGGATAGAACTATGCAATATGATTGCATAGTTGTAAGGGGTTAATTAAAAAAAAAAAAACCTTAAAATCCCCCCCAAAAATTACGTAGGGTCCCCCTTACCCAGCATTACCGACCCGGACCAGCTATGGGGGCTTGTAGAACAGGGCGCAGGGGCCCCTTGCCCTGCAGGCTACTAGCCCACATAGTCACTAAGTGGCCCGGGCCCTTCTGCCCCCCCGGCGGTTGGGGAGGCAGGCAATGGGGGCTGGGGGTTATGGCAAGTCACCCACTAGCCGCAGGTGATTGCCAGCCCCAGAGCCTTGTGAACTGGTATAAGGGGTCTCATGGACCGCTTACCAGTTCACAAAAGGTTAAGTAAAAAAAAGACACTTTTTTATTCTTTATTTATTCTTTTTTCACTTATACTTACCTCTGATCCCGTGTCCCGCGCCGCTGCAGATGACACTTGTCGGTAGTGATCGGAGCAGGGAGGGTGGGAGGCAGGGAGATCAGAGCCTCCCTGCCTCCCACCCTCCCTGCTCCGATCGCTACCGACAAGTGACAGATCGGAGCCGGGTGTGACACTATGAGGAGCGGGATGACGTCATCCCGCTCCTCCCACAAGTGGGTGGGGCTAGGGGTGGGGCCAGCACCGCCCGAAGAGGATGGTGAGGGCCCGTTTCTGGGTCCTCACTAGCAGCGTGGAAAGCCTGGGGGGGGGGGATCTGAGCCCCCCCCCCCCGGTGAAGAGAAGACCCGGGGAGAGCGATCAGTCAGGTGAGTACTGACATTTACCATTTTTTTTTTCTTGCAGATGTCGGCGGCGGAAGCGGGGGGGCCTATTCCGGGCCCCCTCCTAAAGATCAGAGGCCCGGGGGCGGAAATCAAACAGGTGATGCTTGTAGAGAATCACTGGCACTTTCACACGAGAGGTCAGGTAAGTCTGTATGTTTTTTACTTTTTTTTATGGAGCTCTAAAGTCAGCTATGTGAGTCTCACTTATACTTACCTCTGATCCCGTGTCCCGCGCCGCTGCAGATGACACTTGTCGGTAGTGATCGGAGCAGGGAGGGTGGGAGGCAGGGAGATCAGAGCCTCCCTGCCTCCCACCCTCCCTGCTCCGATCGCTACCGACAAGTGACAGATCGGAGCCGGGTGTGACACTATGAGGAGCGGGATGACGTCATCCCGCTCCTCCCACAAGTGGGTGGGGCTAGGGGTGGGGCCAGCACCGCCCGAAGAGGATGGTGAGGGCCCGTTTCTGGGTCCTCACTAGCAGCGTGGAAAGCCTGGGGGGGGGATCTGAGCCCCCCCCCCCCGGTGAAGAGAAGACCCGGGGAGAGCGATCAGTCAGGTGAGTACTGACATTTACCATTTTTTTTTTCTTGCAGATGTCGGCGGCGGAAGCGGGGGGGCCTATTCCGGGCCCCCTCCTAAAGATCAGAGGCCCGGGGGCGGAAATCAAACAGGTGATGCTTGTAGAGAATCACTGGCACTTTCACACGAGAGGTCAGGTAAGTCTGTATGTTTTTTACTTTTTTTTATGGAGCTCTAAAGTCAGCTATGTGAGTCTCACGTAGCTGGCAATTAACGGTTGGAAGGCAGCTAGGTGAGACTCACGTAGCTGGCACTAGAAGGGTTAAATGCCAAGCACATAGTTTCTGTGTGGTTGCTTCTCCTACCGCTAAGTGGCAAGCACGTAGAAACTACGTGCCAGGCATTTCCCCCTGCTAGTGAAAAAATAGAAATAAAAAAAAACTTACCTCTGGTATCTGTGTGAATCTGCGGGCCTCCTCTTCCTGGGGGGGCATACGATCCCCCCGTCATCTCCCGTCTTCAGGAGGGGGCCCGGAACCGCCCCCCCCCCCCCCCGTTTCCACTGCTGACAGTTCTCTGTAAAAAAAAAAAAAAAAAAAAAAAAAAACAATGTCATTAACTCACCTCCTCGCCCGATCCCGCCGCCCCGTCGTCTCTTCACCGGGGGGTACGATCCCCACCCTGGCCTCCGCAGGCTTCAGGTGAGGACCCTCTTCCGGGTCCTCACCTCTTCTAATGGCCGCCCCCAAGCCCCGCCCTTTGTGGAAGGAGCGGGTTGATGTCATCCCGCTCCTCCTATACCCCCTCCGAGCCCTGGCATCTGACAGATGCCGGTGGTGATCGGAGCAGGGCGGGTGTGAGGCGAGGAGGCTCCGATCGGAGCTTTACAAACAAGACATTTCATGTTAAAGCCTAAACTCTGCTGCAAACAAAAAAATATATATATATTTCCTGAAAATTCCAGGCGCAAAACATGGCGCAAAATGGGGAAAAATTACCTGTCAACAGAGGGTGACAAAATGTCAAGTAGGCTGGCAATTAAAAAGGTTAAAAGTAGCTATGCTTGTTGGGTATTGTTCTGTTCGGGGGACCTTGTGCTTTCAGACTTAGCTTGTTTTTTCTGATTTGCATATTTATATTTTAGGAAAAGGTGTTTTTTATTCAGCTTTTTTATATATTTTTTAGGGAAACCCTGCGCAACCAAAGAATTTTTGGGGGGAAGATGAGCCCACTACAACAAGCTGGGTACGCTTAGAAAGCTTAACATGTGTACTTTCAGGGAATATATGGTTTATGGGGGATATTCCAAATGTAAAGGTTTGTTTTTCAAGTAAAATTAACGTTACGCACATGCTTTACTTTGGGGTGTTTGGCAACTCTACCCTTGACAGTAGCAATGCATGTTGGGTATCGTTCTGTTCGGGGGATGTTGCTTTTTAGATTAAACTTGTTTTTTCTTGTTTGTATATAGTTTTTTTAGGAACATATGGCTTTGATTCTGCTTTTTTATCCTTTTTTTAGGGAAACTCTTTGCAACCAAAGAATACATTGAGGGATTACTTCCAAAAAAAACTATGGCCACATCAACAATCCTGGTGCACCTAGAAAGCTTGAGGTGTGTACTTCCAAAAAATATATAGTTTGTTGGGGGTATTTCAAATGTAAAGGGTTGCTTTGGTTGAAAAATCGCAAGGTGCGCACTTTGCAGAGCTGAAATTTTCAAGTAAAATTACCGTTACGCACATGCTTTACTTTGGGGTGTTTGGCAACTCTTCCCTTGACAGTAGCAATGCATGTTGGGTATCGTTCTGTTCGGGGGATGTTGCTTTTTCAGATTAAACTTGTTTTTTCTTGTTTGTATATAGTTTTTTTTAGAAAAATGTGGCTTTGATTCTGCTTTTTTATCCATTTTAGGGAAACTCTTTGCAACCAAAGAATTCATTGAGGCATTACTTCCAGAAAACTATGGCCACATCAACAAGCCTGGTGCACCTAGAAAGCTTGAGGTGTATACTTCCAGAGAATAGAAAGAGAATAGAAAAACTGCAAGGTACGCATAGCATAGTTGTATTTTATCTGAAAATCCCCTAAAGCGCTGTTTCAGTTTTGGGGAGTCTCCTGGGCAGGAAAGGGTGTCTACCTATACATATGTGGTACCGCTGTGACCGGGAGAAATTGGGATTTCACACGCAATAAGATTTTATTGACAAACTTATTTTTTTTATTACATTTTTTATTACAAAAAAACACATATTTCACCCAAAAATATTGGGAATACACCAAAAAATTACAAACAAGACATTTCATGTTAAAGCCCAGACTGAAAAAAACAATATATAATTTGCCTGGGAAATCCTTGGAAATCCCTTCAAAAATCACATTTGAACATGGGGAGCGCATAATAGTGCAAAATAGTCTGGCAACAAAGGGTGACAAAAACTCCAGGTAGGCTGGCATTTAAAGGGTTAAAGCCATTGCTTTTCACCAGGGGGCATTCTGAGTGCTACCACTTATCTTCTAAAAGTACCTGCATCTTTACCTTTTACATTTTGAACCAAAGCCATGTTTTAAAACTACCTGTGGTGCATTTAACTCACCTGTGTAAGACCATCTGACAGTGTATTTTTGCATTAGCTTTTAGCTACAGAGTCTGCCTATTTTGTTCCAACTTTTCTACACACCAGCTGTTACAAAAATACTGTTTTAGGTGTAGTGTAGTGTATTGTTTTCCCCTCCTAAACACAGTAAAAATGTCAGGCAGAGATGTGCCAGGATGTGCACAGAGGAGAGGCCTAGATTCATGAGGCAGAAGTCGCAGCAGACTAGGGGTGAGTGGCAGCAGAAGTCGCAGTGAGAGGCCTGATCTCCCTGTATCTGCTAGCGGTCGTGTCTCGACCAGCAACGCATCTGCTGTGGTAGATTGGTTAACGCGGTCATCCACCTCATCACAAGTGACATCCCCAGTCGGTAGATTATTCGGACACAACCCTGAGTTGGCATTGCCTGGGAGAAGCCCCTGTCCTTCCATTGCCTCTGTCCTATGCCCCCCCTCCAGCTGACGTATCTTATGCTTTGGGTTCAGCTCCACTATTTAGTGAGGATGATGTGTTAGAGGACAGTCAGCAGCTGAGGCAGCAAGGTGGTAGTATGGTTGGCCGAATTGGGATGTCTGGAGCCAAACTTGGCCAGGGGCGGGGTAGACCACCTGCTGCGTGGCAGGCTACCTTCCCAGGAGGTAGTGGAGCAGGGGTTCCTGGAGTTGGCAGCAGTAGCAGTGAATTAGTGCAGACTGTTGGTGGAAAAATGAGCTACTCGGCAGTGTGGCAGTTAATCATCAAGCATCCGCAGGAGGGTAACCTGGCCACATGCAAGATGTGTAGAAAGAAAGTTAAGCGTGGCCAGGGCCCCAATGTTGGTACCACGGCCCTGCGGCAACATATGCAGCATCACCATAAAGCGGTCTGGGAGAACTGAGGCTCCGAAGTGGGGGTCCAGCCTGCTGCGTCAGCCGTGCCACGCCACTCCCAATTTCAGCCAGCCAAGGCTCCAGCACCTCAGCCGAAGATAGCTGTGCATCATACCCATCCTCTGTCGCTCCAGATGCTCCTGCTTCTCCTACTACAGGTCAGTTATCCTGCCAGCAATCCATCAGTGAAGCCATGTTCAAGAGACAACAGTATGCGCCCATTCATCCTACGGCGCAGAAGCTATATGTGCTCCTGTCCAAGTTGCTGGTGCTGCAGTCCCTCCCTTTTCAGGTGGTGGACTCTGCACCTTCCAGAGAACTAATGGCTTGTGCCGAGCCGAGGTGGAGAGTCCCAAGCCATCATTTCTTTGCAAAGAAGGCAGTACCAGCCCCACACAAATTTGTTGAACAGAAGGTGGGCCAATCCTTGAGCCTGTCGGTGTGCACCGCACGGCAGCGCCGACATCTGGAGCTGTAACTATGGTCAGGGGCAATACATGTCTTTTACAGCCCACTGGGTGAATGTGGTTCATGCACAGCCACAACAGCAACTTGGACAGGTTGCACTGCTTCGACCTCCACGCTTCTAGGCCATTGTGCCTGTGACTCCAGTGCACGACTCCGTCTCCTCATTCTCCACCATCTATTCAGCCTCCACTGTTCGGTCAAGTCTTAGTGCCCCTCCAGCCTACCATGTGTGCAGGGCACATCGGTGTCACGCTGTGCTTCACATTGTTTGCCTTGGCAAACTAAGTCACACAGGGGAGGAGCTGCTAAAATTCATTCATCAAGAAATCAGAACATGGCTTACTCCGCGAAAACTGGAAATGGGTACCATGGTGACTGACAATGGGAAGAACATCTTGTCTGCCCTGCAACAAGGAAGCCTGAGCCATGCGCCCTGTATGGCACACGTGTTCAACCTAGTTGTAAAGCGTTTTCTGAAGTCTCCTCCCCATCTGCAAGACATCCTAACAACGGGAAGGAAACTTTGTATGCACTTCAGCCACTCCTACACCGCCAAGCACACCCTTCTTGAGCTACAGCGTCAGAACAGTATCCCCCAACATAGTCTGATTTGCGATGTTTCCACCCTTTGGAATTCCACCCTCCATATGTTGGATCGACTATACGAACAGAGAAAAGCCATCAATGATTTTTTGATAATCCAAGCAGATAGGGGGACTCCCCTGTGTAACTTTGATGTAAACCAGTGGCAGCTCATACATGACACCTGCCATTTGCTCAGGCCCTTTGAGGAAGCCACTCTATTTGTGAGTCGCCAGGATTATGGGATGAACGACATGATTCCACTGCTTCATGTAATACAACACATGTTGGAAACCATGGCTGGTCAGGGCACTGGAGACATGGCGCATACATTTCACGGCCACATAAACCCAATGGGAGCTGAGGAGGAGGAGGAGGAGCACAGTGAAGCACAGTTTAGTTTTGGCCAAATGGGCAGGTTATCTAGTCATCTGACGGGAGAGGAGGAGCAGGAGCAGCCAGAGTAGCTAGAGGGTTGTGAGGAAGGCGAGACAGAGGACCCAGACACACACTGGGCTCCTAATGCTGCTGCAAACTCAATTGTGTTTTTCAGGCAATATATGGGCTCCTTATACTGCTGCCAACTCCATTGTGACTTTCAGGCAATATATGGGCTCCTAATGCTGCTGCTGGTTTTATTCCCAGGCCTTGCAACAAGCCTAGTTAGTGTTACAGATAACACCTACCTGCCTGTTTTGCTTTTGCTTTTTTACCAAAACTTTCTGTAGTGCATTTAGCTCACTTTCACCAGGGGCATCCCATTTCAGGCCATTTGACAGTGTGCTGCCAACTCCAGGGTGTGTCTTTCATGCAATATATGGGCTCCTAATGCTGCTGCCAACTAGAGTGTGTTTTTCAGGCAATATGTCAGGCCATCTGGCGATGTGTTTGCATTTGGCTCTATTCCCAGGCCTTGCAAAAAAACTTTGTAAGTGTTACAGATCACACCCCCACCTGCCTATTTTGCTTTTGCTTTTCTACCAAAACCACATTTTAAAGCTTTCTGTAGTGCATTTAACTCACTTTGACCAGGGGCATCCCATTTCAGGCCATCTGGCAGTGTGTTTGTGTTTGTTTTTAACAAGAGCACCTGTCTATATTGTTCTTGCTTTTCTACCAAAACCATGTGTTAAAGCTTGCTGCAGTGCATTTAACTCACTTTGACCAGGAGCATCCCATTTCAGTCCATCTGGCAGATTGTTTGCAAGCCTAGTTAGTGTTACAGATCACACCCACCTGCCTATTTAGCTTTTCTACCAAAACCACATTTTAAAGCTTTCTGTAGTGCATTTAATTCACTTTGACCAGGGGCATCCCATTTCAGGTCATCTGGCAGTATGTTTGCATTAGGTTTTATTCCCAGGCCTTGCAACAAGCCTAGTTAGTGCTACAGATAACACCCACCTGCCTGTTTTGCTTTTTTACCAAAACCATGCTTTAAAACTTTCTGTAGTGCATTTAGCTCACTTTCACCAGGGGCATCCCATTTCAGGCCATTTGACAGTGTGGTTGCATTTGGTTTTATTCCCAGGCCTTGCAAGAAGCCTAGTTAGTGTTACAGGTCACACCCACCTGCCTGTTTTGCTTTTGCTTTTCTACCAAAACCATGCTTTAAAACTTTCTGTAGTGCATTTAGCTCACTTTCACCAGGGGCATCCCATTTCAGGCCATCTGACAGTGTGTTTGCATTTGTTTTTTTTCCTCAGGCCTTGCAACAAGTCTAGTTAGTGTTACAGATCACACCCACCTGCCTATTTTGCTTTTTTACCAAAACCATGTATGAAAGCTTTCTGTAGTGCATTTAACTCACTTTAACCAGGGGCATCCTATTTCAGGCCATCTGGTAGTGTGTTTGCATTTGTCTTTAGCAAGAGCACCTGTCTATATTGCTCTTGCTTTTCTACCAAAATCATGTTTTAAAGCTTTCTGTAGTGCATTTAACTCACTTTTACCAGGGGCATCCCATTCCAGGCATCTAGCAATGTGTTTGCATTTGTTTTTAGCAAGAGCACCTGTCTATATTGCTCTTGCTTTTCTACCAAAACCACGTTTTAAAGCTTGCTGTAGTGCATTTAACTTACTTTGACCAGGGGCATCCCGTTTTAGGCCATCTGGTAGTGTGTTTGCATTAGCTTTTTTTCCCCGGCTTTGCAACAAGCCTAGTTAGTGTTACAGATCACACCCACCTGCCTTTTTTGCTTTTCTACCAAAACCACATTTTAAAGCTTTCTGTAGTGCATTTAGCTCACTTTGACCAGGGGCATCCCATTTCAGGCCATCTGGCAGTGTGTTTGCATTTGTTTGTAGCAAGAGCACCTGTTTATATTGCTCTTGGTTTTCTACCAAAACCATGTGTTATATATTTCTGTAGTGCATTTAACTCACTTTGACCAGGGGCATCCCATTTCAGGCCATCTGACAGTGTGTTTGCATTAGGTTTTATTCCCAAGCCTTGCAACAAACCTAGTTAGTGTTACAGATCACACCCACCTGCCTATTTTGCTTTTTTACGAAACCACATTTTAAAGCATTTAATTCATTTTGACCAGGGGTATTCCATTTCAGGCCATCTGGCAGTATGTTTGCATTTGTTTTTAGCCAGAGCACATGTCTATTTTGTTCTTGGTTCTCCACCAAAACCCTGTTTTAAAGCTTGCTGCAGTGCATTTAACTCACTTTGACCAGGGGAATCCCATTTCAGGCCACCTGGCAGAGTGTTTGCATTTGGTTATATCCCCAGGCCTTGCAACAAGCCTAGTTAGCGTTACAAATTTCAACCATCTGCCTATTTTTCTTTTGCTTTTCTACCAAAACCACATTTAAAGCTTTCTGTAGTGCATTTAACTCACTTTGACCAGGGGCATCACATTTCAGGCCATCTGACAGTGTGTTTGCATTTAGTTTTATTCCCAACCCTTGCAACAAGTCTAGTTAGTGTTACAGATTACACCCACCTTCCTGTTTTGCTTTTGATTTTCTACCAAAACCATGTTTTAAAGCTTTCTGTAGTGCATTTAGCTCACTTTGACCAGGGGCATCCCATTTCAGGCCATCTGGCAGTGTGTTTGCATTTGTTTTTAGCAAGAGCACCTGTCTATATTGCTCTTGCTTTTCTACCAAAACCATGTTTTAAAGCTTGCTGTAGTGCATTTAACTCACTTTGACCAGGGGCATCCCATTCAGGCCATCTGGCAGTGTGTTTGCATTTGTTTTTATTCAAGGCCTTCTGAGCCTAGTTACTGTTACAGATCACACCCTACTGCCTATTTGGCTTTTGCTTTTTTACTAAAACAACGTTTTAAAGCTTTCTGTAGAGCTTTAGCTCACTCTGACTAGGGGCATCCCATTTCAGGCAATCTGACAGTGTGTTTGCATTTGGTTTTATTCCCAGGCCTTGCAACAAGCCTGGTTAATGTTACAGATCACACCCACCTGCCTATTTTGCTTTTCTACCAAAACCACATTTTAAAGCTTTCTGTAGTGCATTTAGCTCACTTTGACCAGGGGCATCCCATTTCAGGCCATCTGACAGTGTGTTCGCATTTGTTTTTAGCAAGAGCACCCGTCTATATTGCTCTTGCTTTTCTACCAAAACCACGTTTTAAAGCTTGCTGAAGTGAATTTAACTCACTTTGCCCAGGGACATTCCATTTCAGGCCATCTGGGAGTGTGTTTGTATTTGTTTTTAGCAAGAGCGCCTGCCTTTATTGCTCTTGCTTTTCTATCAAAAACGCGTTTTAAAGCTTTCTGTAGAGCATTTGACTCACTTTGACCAGCGGCATCCCATTTCAGGTGATCTGGCAGTGTGTTTTATTCCCAGACCTTCTGAGCCTAGATAGTGTTACAGATCACACCCACCTGCCTATTTTGCTTTTGCTTTTCTATCAAAACCATGTTTTAAAGCTTTCTGTAGTGCATTTAGCTCACTTTGACAAGGGGCATCCCATTTCAGGCCAACAGGCGGTGTGTTTGCATTTGGTCGTCTTCCCAGGCCTTGCAACAAGCCTAGTTAGTTTTACAGATCACACCCACCTGCCTATTTTGCTCTTGCTTTTCTACCAAAACCATGTTTTAAAGCTTTCTGTAGTGCATTTAACTTTCTTTGACCAGGAGCATCCCATTTCAGGTCATCTGACAGTGTGTTTGCGTTTGTTTTTAACAAGAGCACCTGTCTATATTGTTCTTCCCTTTCTACCAAAACCATGTGTTAAAGCTTGCTGCAGTGCATTTTACTCACTTTGACCAGGAGCAACCCATTTCAGTCCATCTGGCAGTTTGTTTGCATTTGGTTTTATTCCCAGGCCTTGCAACACGCCTAGTTAGTGTTACAGGTCACACCCACCTGCCTATTTTGCTTTTCTACCAAAACCACATTTTAAAACTTTCAGTAGTGCATTTAGCTCACTTTCACCAGGGACATCGCATTTCAGGCCATTTGACAGTGTGTTTGCATTTGATTTTATTCTCAGGCCTTGCAACAAGCCTAGTTAGTGTTATAGATCACACCCACCTGCCTATTTTGCTTTTTTACCAAAACCACATTTGAAAGCTTTCTGTAGTGCATTTAACTCACTTTAACCAGGGGCATCCTATTTCAGGCCATCTGGTAGTTTGTTTGCATTTGTCTTTAGCAAGAGCACCTGTCTACATTGCTCTTGCTTTTCTACCAAAATCATGTTTTAAAGCTTTCTGTAGTGCATTTAACTCACTTTTACCAGGGGCATCCCATTTCAGGCCATCTGGCAGTGCGTTTGCATTTGTTTTTAGCAAGAGCACCTGTCTATATTGCTCTTGCTTTTCTACCAAAACCAAGTTTTAAAGCTTGCTGTAGTGCATTTAGCTCACTTTGACCAGCGGCGTCCCATTTCAGGTCTTATGGCAGTGTGTTTGCATTTGGTCGTCTTCCCATGACTTGCAACAAGCCTAGTTAGTGTTACAGATCACACCCACCTGTCTATATTGCTCTTGCTTTTCTACCAAAACCCCAAAACCATGTTTTAAAGCTTTCTGTATTGCATTTAACTTTCTTTGACCAGGGGCATCCCATTTCAGGCCATCTGGCAGTGTGTTTGCATTTGTTTTTAGCAAGAGCACCTGTCTATATTGCTCTTGATTTTCTACCAAAACCACGTTTTAAAGCTTACTGTAGTGCATTTAACTTACTTTGACCAGGGGCATCCCGTTTTTGGCCATCTGGTAGTGTGTTTGCATTAGCTTTTATTTCCAGGCCTTGTAACAAGCCTAGTTAGTGTTACAGATCGCACCCACCTGCCTATTTTGCTTTTCTACCAATCCACATTTTAAAACTTTCTGTAGTGCATTTAATTCACTTTGACCAGGGGCATCCCATTTCAGGCCATCTGGCAGTGTGTTTGCATTAGGTTTTATTCCCAGGCCTTGCAAGAAGCCTAGTTAGTGTTACAGATTACACCCACCTGCCTGTTTTGCTTTTGCTTTTCTACCAAAACCACGTTTTAAAGCTGTCTGTAGTGCATTTAACTATTTTTGACCAGGGGCATCCCATTTCAGGCCATCTGACAGTGTGTTTGCATTTGGTTTTATTTTCAGGCCTTGCAACAAGCCTAGTTAGTGTTACAGATCACACCCACCTGCCTATTTTGCTTTTTTACCAAAACCACGTTTGAAAGCTTTCTGTAGTGCATTTAACTCACTTTAACCAGGGGCATCCTATTTCAGGCCATCTGGTAGTGTGTTTGCATTTGTCTTTAGCAAGAGCACCTGTCTACATTATCCCCAGGCCTTGCAACACGCCTAGTGCTCTTGCTTTTCTACCAAAATCATGATTTAAAAGTTTTCTGTAGTGCATTTAACTCACTTTTAACAGGGGCATCCAATTTCAGGCCATCTGGCAGTGTGTTTGCATTTGTTTTTAGCAAGAGCACCTGTCTATATTGCTCTTGCTTTTCTACCAAAACCACGTTTTAAAGCTTGCTGTAGTGCATTTAACTTACTTTAACCAGGGGCATCCTGTTTAGGCCATCTGGTAGTGTGTTTTGCATTAGCTTTTACTCCCAGGCTTTGCAACAAGCCTAGTTAGTGTTACAGATCACACCCACCTGCCTATTTTGCTCTTTCTTTTCTACCAAAACCACGTTTTAAAGCTTTCTGTAGTGCATTTAACTTTCTTTGACCAGGGGCATCCCATTTCAGGTCATCTGGCAGTGTGTTTGCGTTTGTTTTTAACAAGAGCACCTGTCTATATTGTTCTTGCTTTTCTACCAAAACCATGTGTTAAAGCTTGCTGCAGTGCATTTTACTCACTTTGACCAGGAGCAACCCATTTCAGTCCATCTGGCAGTTTGTTTGCATTTGGTTTTATTCCCAGGCCTTGCAACACACCGAGTTAGTGTTACAGATCACACCCACCTGCCTATTTTGCTTTTTTACCAAAACCACATTTGAAAGCTTTCTGTAGTGCATTTAACTCACTTTAACCAGGGGCATCCTATTTCAGGCCATCTGATAGTGTGTTTGCATTTGTCTTTAGCAAGAGCACCTGTCTACATTGCTCTTGCTTTTCTACCAAAATCATGTTTTAAAGCTTTCTGTAGTGCATTTAACTCACTTTTAACAGGGGCATCCAATTTCAGGCCATCTGGCAGTGCGTTTGCATTTGTTTTTAGCAAGAGCACCTGTCTATATTGCTCTTGCTTTTCTACCAAAACCACGTTTTAAAGCTTTCTGTAGTGCATTTAACTTTCTTTGACCAGGGGCATCCCATTTCAGGTCATCTGGCAGTGTGTTTGCGTTTGTTTTTAACAAGAGCACCTGTCTATATTGTTCTTGCTTTTCTACCAAAACCATGTGTTAAAGCTTGCTGCAGTGCATTTTACTCACTTTGACCAGGGGCATCCAATTTCAGGCCATCTGGCAGTGTGTTTGCATTTGTTTTTAGCAAGAGCACCTGTCTATATTGCTCTTGCTTTTCTACCAAAACCACGTTTTAAAGCTTGCTGTAGTGCATTTAGCTCACTTTGACCAGCGGCATCCCATTTCAGGTCTTCTGGCAGTGTGTTTGCATTTGGTCATCTTCCCATGCCTTGCAACAAGCCTAGTTAGTGTTACAGATCACACCCACCTGCCTATATTGCTCTTGCTTTTCTACCAAAACCATGTTTTAAAGCTTTCTGTAGTGCATTTAACTTTCTTTGACCAGGGGTATCCCATTTCAGGCCATCTGGCAGTGTGTTTGCATTTGTTTTTAGCAAGAGCACCTGTCTATATTGCTCTTGATTTTCTACCAAAACCACGATTTAAAGCTTGCTGTAGTGCGTTTAACTTACTTTGACCAGGGGCATCCCGTTTTTGGCCATCTGGTAGTGTGTTTGCATTAGGTTTTATTTCCAGGCCTTGTAACAAGCCTAGTTAGTGTTACAGATCACACCCACCTGCCTATTTTGCTTTTCTACCAAACCAAATTTTAAAACTTTCTGTAGTGCATTTAATTCACTTTGACCAGGGGCATCCCATTTCAGGCCATCTGGCAGTGTGTTTGCATTAGATTTTATTCCCAGGCCTTGCAAGAAGCCTAGTTAGTGTTACAGATCACACCCACCTGCCTGTTTTGCTTTTGCTTTTCTACCAAAACCACGCTTTAAAGCTTTCTGTAGTGCATTTAACTATTTTTGACCAGGGGCATCCCATTTCAGGCCATCTGACAGTGTGTTTGCATTTGGCTTTATTATCAGGCCTTGCAGCAAGCCTAGTTAGTGTTACAGATCACACCCACCTGCCTATTTTGCTTTTTTACCAAAACCACGTTTGGAAGTTTTCTGTAGTGCATTTAACTCACTTTAACCAGGGGCATCCTATTTCAGGCCATCTAGTAGTGTGTTTGCATTTGTCTTTAGCAAAAGCACCTGTCTATATTGCTCTTGCTTTTCTACCAAAATCATGTTTTAAAGCTTTCTGTAGTGCATTTAACTCACTTTTAACAGGGGCATCCCATTTCAGGCCATCTGGCAGTGTGTTTGCATTTGTTTTTAGCAAGAGCACCTGTCTATATTGCTCTTGCTTTTCTACCCAAACCCCGTTTAAAGCTTGCTGTAGTGCATTTAACTTACTTTAACCAGGGGCATCCTGTTTTAGGCCATCTGGTAGTGTGTTTGCGTTAGCTTTTATTCCCAGGCTTTGCAACAAGCCTAGTTAGTGTTACAGATCACACCCACCTACCTATTTTGCTTTTCTACCAAAACCACATTTTAAAGTTTTCTGTAGTGCATTTAGCTCACTTTGACCAGAGGCATCCCATTTCAGGCCATCTGGCAGTGTGTTTGCATTTGTTTTTAGCAAGATCACCTGTTTATATTGCTCTTGTTTTTTTTACCAAAACCATGTTTTAAAGCTTTCTGTAGTGCATTTAGCTCACTTTGACCAGGGGCATCCCATTTCAGGCCATCTGACAGTGTGTTTGCATTAGGTTTTATTCCCAAGCCTTGCAACAAGCCTAGTCAGTGTTACAGATCACACCCACCTGCCTATTTTGCTTTTTTCACAAAAAACACGTTTTAAAGTTTTCTGTAGTGCATTTAATTCACTTTGACCAGGGGTATTCCATTTCAGGCCATCTGGCAGTATGTTTGCATTTGTTTTTAGCCAGAGCACATGTCTATTTTGTTCTTGGTTCTCCACCAAAACCATGTTATAAAGCTTGCTGCAGTGCATTTAACTCACTTTGACCAGGGACATCCCATTTCAGGCCACCTGGCAGAGTGTTTGCATTTGGTTATATCCCCAGGCCTTGCAACAAGCCTTGTTAGTGTTATAAATTACACCCACCTGCCTATTTTTCTTTTGCTTTTCTACCAAAACCACATTTTAAAGCTTTCTGTAGTGCATTCAACTCACTTTGACCAGGGGCATCCCATTTCAGACCATCTGGCAGTGTGTTTGCATTTGGTTTTTATTCAAGGGCTTCTGAGCCTAGTTACTGTTACAGATCACACCCTACTGCCTATTTGGCTTTTGCTTTTTTACCAAAACAACATTTTAAAGCTTTCTGTAGAGCTTTAGCTCACTTTGACTAGGGGCATCCCATTTCAGGCCATCTGACAGTGTTTGCATTTGGTCTTATTCCCAGGCCTTGCAACACGCCTGGTTAGTGTTACAGATCACACCCACCTGCCTGTTTTGCTTTTGTACCAAAACCACATTTTAAAGCTTTCTGTAGTGCATTTAGCTCACTTTGAACAGGGGCATCCCATTTCAGGCCATCTGACAGTGTGTTTGCATTTGTTTTTAGCAAGAGCACCCGTCTATATTGCTCTTGCTTTTCTACCAAAACCATGTTTTAAAATTTGCTGAAGTGAATTTAACTCACTTTGCCCAGGGACATTCCATTTCAGGCCATCTGGGAGTGTGTTTGCATTTGTTTTTAGCAAGAGCACCTGCCTTAATTGCTCTTGCTTTTCTATCAAAAACGCTTTTTAAAGCTTTCTGTAGTGCATTTGACTCACTTTGACCAGCGGTATCCCATTTCAGGTCATCTGGAAGTGTGTTTGCATTAGCTTTTATTCCCAGGCCTTCTGAGCCTAGATAGTGTTACAGATCACACCCATCTGCCTATTTTGCTCTTGCTTTTCTATCAAAACCACGTTTTAAAGCTTTCTGTAGTGCATTTAACTTTCTTTGACCAGGGGCATTCCATTTCAGGCCATCTGGCAGTGTTTTTGCATTTGTTTTTAGCAAGAGCACCTGTCTATATTGCTTTTGCTTTTCTACTAAAACCACATTTTAAAGCTTTCTATAGTGCATTTAAAAAGTAATAACTAGACTCTGAAGATTTTAACAGGAACAAATTGGTAAAACTCTTAGATGTGCGTATGTGGTATGCACTGATGAAGACAGTTTAATGCGCTCTGGTACATTGAAAAATGTTTTTTGGGGATAACAGCAGCAGGTGTGTAACTATGGAGAGACTGACCTGTGTGAATATGAATCAGGCATGGATCAGCCAAGATGTCCACCCACCAGTGCCCGATGCATCAGAGTAGATTGATCATGGTGCCACATCAACACTTCAGAAATATGGATAGTGTAAAACAGATTTAAGACGCTGCTTTCACGTTACAGACATTCCACCACATCAGGAAAACCAATGAAATGGGAAAAATGAACACCCAACATAGAAGCTATGCATGCCAAAAGGTAATTTAATAACGTGAAACCATATATAGAGGATCTCAAGAAATTAGTGTTACATATATACATATATACAATAGGTGGCCGCTAGGTGTCGTAAATTAGCTGGTCCCAACATTTATATTGCGTTCCTGATACAGAATATCAACGTTTCGGCGAATGTGCCTTCCTCAGACCGCTCCTCCTGAGGAAGGCACATTCGCCAAAACGTTGAGTATGTATTAGATGTTATCCGCTGTGTTCCTGCCTGTAAGCTTGTTACCACTAGTTGCTCTTGTATATCGCTTGCTCTGCATTCACCATCAGCTGGTCCCAACATTTATATTGCGTTCCTGATACAGAATATGAACGTTTCGGCGAATGTGCCTTCCTCAGACCGCTCCTCCTGAGGAAGGCACATTCGCCAAAACGAGTATGTATTAGATGTTATCCGCTGTGTTTCTGCCTGTAAGCTTGTTACCACTAGTTGCTCTTGTATATCGCTTGCTCTGCATTCACCATCAGGCATTGGATTTGCGATTCTCAACCTCTAGCAGAAATTTCTGGACTTTTCCTACATGTGCAAATTAAATTGAAATGTGCTGATTATAGACCTTCTTGATATTCTGTATGAGGAACGCAATACAAATGTTGGGACCAGCTTATTTACGCCACCTATTGTATATATGTATATATGTAACACTAATTTCTTGGGAACCTTTGTATGATATATGGTTTTACGTGATTAAATTACCTTTTGGCATGCATAGCTTCTATGTTGGGTGTTCATTTTTTCCATTTCATTAGTATTGAGTACGCACTGAGCAGGCGCACTAGGGAAATATAGAACCCCTCTGGTTAATCTGATTTTCTTAATTATATTTGGTGTGCTTCAACCAACTTACTAATCTTGTGTATGTTATTCCACCACATCAGACCACACGTAATTATTGAGGAAATGTTTTACATAAAACTTAACTTTTAATAATATTCTTAGGATAACATATATTGCCCAAAATTTGTATATGTTCTCTTCATGCTGCTTCCAACTCTGGGGTGTGTCTTTCAGGCAATATATGGGCTCCTCATGCTGCTGCCAACTCCAGTTTGTGTCTTTCAAGCAATATATGGGCTCCTATTGCTGCTGCAAATTCCAGGGTGTGTCTTTCAGGCAATATATTAGCTCCTCAAGCTGCTGTCAACTCCAGGGTGTGTCTTTCAGGCAATATATGGGCTTCTTGTGCTGCTGCAAACTCCAGAGTGTCTTTCAGGCAATATATGGGCTCCTCATGCTGATGCCACCCTAAGGCTCTTTAATTGTGCAACTCTGCGACAGCGATTCTAATGCCGATACCTCTGATCTGCATGTCATACTTCTTTAAAGTATTATTTCACTAACCCAGCACACATCCTATGTGTGTTACAGAATGGCAAAATGTTCTACAACCCAATTGAGGCTCTCGGAAGGCCAGAAATTTACTACCCAGTCAAAGTTTTTATCCAGCCAGGTCTCTGTTACCACCACCTTCTGTTATTACCAGTTCTAGTTCATCCATTTTATTAGTCAAGCTTATAGCATTTGTAAGCATGCATTTCAAATGCTTATGATATTTTTGTATATTGCCATTATCCCTGCTAGATGTGCTTAACCCTCCCCCCTCTCCACCCCCAGTTTCATGTCTACACCCACTTTCTTTCCTAACTTTCCCTTTGTAAATGCTTTACTCCCCCTCCCCCAGTGCTTAGTTTAAACACTCCTCCAACCTTTTAGCCATCCTCTCCCACAGAACAGATGCACCCTCCCCATTGAGGTGCAGCCCATCCCTGCCAAAGAACCAGTATCCCACTGTGAAGTCGGCCCAGTTCTCTAAACCCCTCTTTTTTACTCCAATTTTTGAGTCACCTGTTTACCCCTCTAATATCCCATTGTCTCTCTGGTGTGGCTCTTGGTACTGCTAGTACTATATGAGAATACTACAGTTGAGGTCCTTGCTTTAGGCTTAAGTCTCTGAAATCATTTTTAAGGACCTTCCACCTACTACTTCCTATGTCATTTGTGCCAATATGCACCATGACCACTGGGTTTACGTCAGCCCCTCCCAATAATCTGTCAGGCCACTCCGCGACATGTCGTACTCTTGCCCCAGGAAGGCAACACACATTTGGCGATCCCAGTCTTTGTGACGGATTGCCCTGTCTGTTCCCCTAATAATAGAGTCACCCACTACCAGCACCTGTCTTTCCTGCCCTGTTCTGCCATTTCCCTTCCCTTCCTTACTGTGTGTGACAACAGTGGTGCTGCTGCAGGGTTATCCATTGGGCTGATTGCCCACTTATGTCTCACTTGTTTGTTTGAAAAACATACCTGGCTTCCTGGCAGTATGTTTGTTGTGCACCACCTTCTTTATATCCTGGAACTTTTTTATAAATTGATTGAGGCTCTTGGGGCCCGGACCCACCAAACCGACCTCCCTCATGAGTTTGGTCCACTCCTCAGTTTTTGCTTGATTGGTGGTCCTTTGTGATTCCTTCCCCAATAGCATATCAAAACTGTGCCTTACCCCTTCAGCCATGGCGAGGGACTGTGCTCCATTGAAGCTCACCGCCGGGGGTGTTGTACTTGCACTCTCAGTCTTATAGAAGATTGTTGTTGCTAGCTTGGTGCTGGGTTGGGGTCTGGGGTCTGTGCTCCTTCAGGGGTCCTTTCCTGGCTGCGGCCACTATGCTGTGCTACCCTGGCTACCCTGGCTGCAGGCTGGTTTCCTTGCTGAATATGCTGTTCCAGGGGGGCTGCTCCTTCTGTTGCGGCTAGTGGGACTCCGTCTTGGACTTGCCCTTGCCTTGTGTGTGTGTTGGAGACTGGCTGGGTGTCCTGGTTTGGTATGACCTGGAATGTCCAGATAGCTGCATCATGGATATCATGGTGGGGAATAGATGTAGTGGCGCTTGGGGCTGGGGGTCTGTCCATATGTATGGCTCCGCCTCAATGTATGTCTTGGACTGTGCTCAGGGCTTTGCAGGGTATTCCTTGTCACTCTTGTTCAGTCACTTCAGCATGCTGTTGCTTTCCCGTCGTCTTCAAGCATTTGCACACATGCTTGGACACCTTGCAGAAATGGTGCGCTAGACTCACAATTTGTATCTGTGTGGTGGGTGCACCTGTGCATTTACACAGAAGAGCAACTTGCACCATGCAAATGTTGTCACACACTTTCAGGATGTGGCACGGCTCCAACGCAGGACTGCAGGGGCAAGAGCGAAAAGATGGCACTGCCTCTACTCACATTCAAGGGGGAGGAAACCTGCATCATACATGTGAGTAGATGTAAACAAAGCAAGGCTCTGTAAGTGGAGAGGGGCTCCAGAAATACTTTGGGGTTGTGAGGGCCAGGACACTCTGTAGACAGTGTGTGCGGCACATGCCTTAGGCCTAGTTGGGCTAAGTTAGGTCCCAGACCCTGGGTACATAAAGCCAGCATGCGTTGCCCAGGCATTTGTCCCGCAGACCCTGGGTACATGTAGCCACTGTCAGAGGGAAAGTCAGTGTGTCCTCTTTTGCTGCAGACACTGGGACCCAGGAGACTCTGTGCACATAGTGCAGACATATGTGTTCCAAACTGAAGGCCGCAATTAAACTCTGCATGCATGCGCATAGGATGCCCTCTGCATGCATGTACTGGAGCTGCCACTGCATGCATGTACTGGGGGTGGCCAGTGCATGCATGCACATGGGATGCCCACTGCATGCATGCACTGGGGATGCCCACTGCATGTATGCTCTGGGGATGCCTGCTGCATTCCTGCAATGTTGAGCCACAATGCAGGCATGCGCAGGGGATGCCCAAACCAAACATACATATGGCAAACTTGGGGCATTCAGGCAGGGCAACATGCACACATGCTAAACAATGTTCAATGTTTGCCCTGTCCCTAGTGTATGATATGGAAGAATTATGACTACCTACCCAACACATTCACCATGAGGTTGTGGGCAAGCTAATCCATGGCAGGACCCATACATTGTATTGGCCCAAACAAATAATGAAACACTCACCGGACCTGAAGAGGTGCAAGAAGAAACGGGAGGTGAAGTCAGTCTGGCATCATTGTCCAGGTAAGTAACAACCACAGATGGTAGCATGACAAGTGCCATGTTTGCAACAACATACAACTTGACAGTTTTCTACATCTTTGCTATTTCAGGGACTGATGTGTGGCAACACGTTAGAAAATGACTGACAAGGTGCTGGAAGCTAGCAACATGCCACCTCAAAACACAACAGTGGATACAACATCAGGTATGCCAAGGGGCTTGCTCACACAGCTTGCCCACAGTCTCCGCTCCAGCCCTCTAAGCAGCTTCCATGACTGAACGACACACGTAACAGAACAGGCAAGGAACAGGTAAGGCACAACTTTAACAACAACAAAATGTCATTGCTAGACTGGTTTGGCCTTAATATTGACATTAACAAAAGCCTAAATAAAGGGACTGGGCAGAAAAACACCACCATGAAAGAGGGGGGAAGGAAATGAGTGGTTACAAGGAAACCTGCAGAAGGAATTGTACATGCCAATAAGCAGCATTTTCCATCCTTTACAGAAAGCAATGAGGATGACCCCAAGGAATGTCCATCAGCAGGCCTAACAACAGGAGCCACAACTAACATAGCTCCCCAAGGACAAGTCCATAATCAGCCAGGTAAGTGCAATTAGGCAGCATTCAAACATACAGACACAAACGGGAAAAGCAACAACAGGTAAACACATAAAAAAGAAATGTGAAACACATCCGGCACACTAAAACACATCACAAGACACACACAATAAAAGGAAATGCTCGCAAGGGAAAAAAGGGCCATTTTAAACATACAAAAAAGTGCAAATGCACAAAAAACAATGGGTACAACAAGGCTTGTTATGCCTAACGCACTTTGAGTCAGCAACCTAGCCTAACCATTTGTGTGGGCCACAACAAGCTAAAAGGCACTTCAGAACAACAACAGGAATGGTATCGTTTAGGGACATGCAGCAGAACAACAAAAATGACAACAGTCAGTTAAGGGGAAATAAGAACTGCCAAAAATGGAAACAAAAATGGGAGAGGAAGACGAATAGGACAAAAGACAGAAACAAACAAAACAATTAATGTAGGTTTCTGGCATTTTTGTAGGGACAAGTGACATGCACGAACTGGCACAGCTGGCTACTTGAAACTGGAAACCAGCTGATTGTGGACAAGGAGTTCCTGCATGCCTTGGAGAGCTATGTACTCCACATGCCCTAAGGAGGAGTCTGCCAGGGCCAAGTTGATGTGGATTGCATTCAAAGAAATAGTTTATGACAAAAAACATCCAGAAATACTTGATGAAACACAACACTGCAGGGAAAACGTAAGCACTACAGATAAAGATAATACAATACCCTGAAGAAATGGAGAACAAGAAAGATCACAGAATAGACATTCCCAGACAACACAGGAGCTGTCCAGCAAACTCTCCAGATAGTGTTGTCTGCCAATCACCATTCTCTATGGACAACACAGGAGAATGTCATCTCTATTGCCAATGCAGCAGCAGGACAGTTAGCTCAACTGCTCCTGTGTGGTCACTAGAGAATGTTCTGACCACACAGGAGTTGGGGAGCTAATTCGCCAATTCCTGCGCTTGCACTTGTGAATGGCCATTCGCAGACAACACAGGAGCTAACTGGTGTCTGCAAATGGTCATTAGAGAGGGAAAATACCGGAGTTGCTCAGTTAGCATGACCACTCCTGCGTGGGCACTATAGAATGGACATTGACAGAAAAAAAGGATGGCGAGTTACCTCTCCAGCTCCTTTGTTCACAGACAGTTGTCCATTATCAATTGCCAACACTGGAGATAGGGAGTTAGCTTGACAGCTCCTGTGATATCTGTGAATTTCTATTTTCTGGCCTCAGCAATGCTCAATCGCCAAGACTAAATAGATAAGATGGGAGAGAAACATGGGGGCCATGAGGGACTTTGTCTGCACCATGCGCAAGGGCCTGGACACTTTACACAGAAATGGCTCACCAATACAGCTAAATGGCACACCATTTCATGTGCAATGCGTAAGTTGGTGCCTGAAGTGCAAACTGCCCAATGCTCTTCCTGCATGCAACTCGGTGCATTCAGCATGTGCGTGAACACAGCGCATGGTGCCATGAATCAGTCGCCCAGGCGCATGCAAATACACTGGCGTATATAGACCTTATTGTTGCTAGGGCAAACTGTTTTCTTTAATAACACAGAGTTCCAAACACATAGATAAGAAAAAAAATAACATATAAGCTCAGCACCTTAACCACATCATATTGGCACAAGATAATGAAAACAATTGAAAGTGGAATTACCCTTAAAATATTGATAATAGCACACGAGTCTAGAGCAGAAACTGGATTATAAACTACGTTGGTGGTGAGATGGCAATGACTCGATATTCTATGCGCAGTACTGAACAACATGTAGGAGCTATTCAAATAAATAATAATGTAAAAAATATAGGGGGGGTTGCAACATAGGCTAGTAAACAGACACACACTTAAGATACAGAATATACTGTATATTTCAATAGAAAAATATAGGTTTTGTCTTTTTTTGAGCATCAGAAGAGGTCTCTTTGTGTTCAGTGTTAGGTAATAATAACCTGTAATAGCAAGCAAAGCTAAGCTTTTACGACAGATATAAAATATACAGTATACAGTGTGCTGTTATTAATGGACATCTTCCGGCTTTAAACTCATTGCTCCCTGGCACAGTCAATCCTAAACCCTTCAACTCCATCTGCTGGAAGCAAGGCGGGGCTGTGCATGAACAAATACAGATACGCTGCTCAACCTTGACAAGGCTCAGACCGGAGAAGTAACCACTGTATACAAAGCAAGACAAGAGCCATGCAAGATCTTTACGATGTGATTGTCATTGGTGGAGGCCTTTCAGGTCAGTTATTGCAAAGGGTTTTCCTTAAGTGTGCAAAATAGCTCAGAATTACTGGCATTGAGTTGCTAAGTTGAATGAGCAGTATATGACACACGAGGGAGAGCAGGTTGGGCTCTCTGGAGCTAACAACTGTTAGAGGGGGCAAGCCTGGGCCTTGTGCCATGAGCAGACAGAAAGAAAACTTACAGGAGGAGGAGGGGAAGAAGTGAAAAAACAGGAGATAGGAGGCACTGGGGAAGGTACTCCTCTCACTCTCGGCTTTCAATCTACGCTCCCTTCTCTCTCTCTCTCTCTTCTCTCTCTCCCACTATGGCAATATTTTTGATGTACAGTTTGCAGACACACTTTTATATTTATTACTGTTTTTTCAGTTAGATAATGTATTTGTTTGAATGATTTGAAAGTGTCAGATCAGGAATTTCCTAAACAGAAACATTGTTACTTATTAAACTGACATAAATAATACAAAAAGTGAATACATTAAGTTTTTGCCACTGTACAAGGTAGAAATTACAGACAGGGTAAAACAAATATACCATATTATTTACACTATAAGAAAAACCTGACCACCAAGTTGCAACTAAGGTTTAGAAGAGGAAAATAAGGAAAAAAATATTATGAACCAAAAGGTGAGCAGGGGTCCATCTGAATTGCTGATTCCCACATACCACCCCTGCAAGCTCATTTTTCTTCCTGCTAGAGAAAGGCAAGAGACAACACAATCCCGTGGCTCCTCTCGCTCGCTCTCTCTCTCACAGGCGTGTCTCCTGATTAAATGGCCTCACCCCCGGCTCTCCAGCTGAGTGTCAAACACAAACATATTATCCTCCTTGGGACGTGTGTAAAATAAGTCATGCCAGGCAGCATTTGAAGCAGCAGGAGCACACAATATGACTACCAGTCATGTACGCTGACTTATTTGTTATATTTCGAAACATTTTCACTGTTGCTAAGTTACAACATCAACAACCGTAACAAAGCCTGTATTTAAAGGACAACTATCATTTTATGTTTTTTTTTAGAAAAATGAGTGCAGCAATATTTGTACTTTTTTTATTGGTGATTCATTGTTTTAGGTTTATTTCTGAGGATCCCCCTCACACAAAAAAGCACCCTTCATTTTTTTTTCACCTCGCTACTGTCCGTGACATCCTGGAGAGGCGTGCTGGGGACTTCCAACTGACCTAGCAGTTCTGCCCTCCTTCAGTGGGGCCATTGTTTATGTTTGAGCTCCCAGAAATAGCATGAGGTACACATGGAGCTGGACTGAGATAAATCTGGGCATCTCTCACGCTGCCATGCAGAGCTCTCTTCTTGTGGTGCTGCTGTACTGCCTCTGCGAACCCCCCCCCCCCCCCCCCCGCACCTGAGAGCATCAGTTCATCCTAGCATGGTAACTTGCAGTTCATATGGGAAAGATCTGCTTGTCAGCATGAGAGATGCCCTGCTCCCTCTTCTCACACATGTATGGGAGGGGTCAAAACAGAAAATAAACCCAAAACACTGAATAATCAATTCACCAATATATTACATGCGTTTACAAAAAAAAAGCTGATCAATAATAGTTTATTGGCTATTGTGTTTAGAAATGTGCTGTCTCTTAAGTGTCTCCCAGGTGAAAAAAACCTAAAATGTCTTGGTAAGCAGCTAGAAGACTGAAAGATGATTTTAGTCGAGTATATAATCCAGGTTGACCTTAATGGAGCACTATCGCGAAATAGTGTAATATTAAAAATTCATACAATAATGTTGGCTAATGAGAGGAGGGGTCCCTTATACACACGAACTGAATAAAACTAGCTTGTGGGTTATTCTATCATGGTAGAAAAAATCCAGGGATGACATGTTTAGTCTATCAGAATCTGTCACCCCAGATGTCCTTTTCCTTCTATTAAAAAAAGAAAAACAAGCCTGGCTGGATATTTCTTAATGTCAGGTGTATGACCCGTCCCCCCACCATCCAGCACATTTATATTGATTTTTTATATATTCATTTTTCGCGATAGTGCTCTTTTAAGTTGAAAGATGTCCTGCCCAGTTCTGCAGAATGTTACCCAGAACATAACAGGTGTACCTTCTAAAGGACCTCCCCCCATAAAAAAATTGTCAGAGGAAAGAAGGGGGGGGGTCATTTTGCCCCCCACTATTCGCCCAGGGGCCACCATTATTGCCCCAAAATGAATTTTTCAAAACAATTAAAAAGGTGAGCTATGTTTTTTTGCAGTAATCTAGATATAGAAAGTTTAATATCAGAAGTTGTTGCATCTAGTTTTGACATACAAAAACTTACATTACAAAAACAATTATAAATTGTCTAATTGATTATCATTAGCTGGATTAGTTTTCTTTTTCATTCCAATCACCAGATTATGCTCCTGGGATTCCGTGTTTCCCCACTATAGAGTTTTGCTGCAATCTACACAAAGACTGGGGTGGGGGTCATTGCAATATTTTAAAGGAAATGTTATCTGATATGTCCAGGACAGTAAACCAAGCCACAATACACTTGACCAGAACACCAGCTACTGTAAGCTAATGGTAATGTATTGTTTTTAAAGCGTAATGCCAAGGTTTTAGGCCCATCTATATGTGATGGCTTGGTCCCTAGTTTGAACTGGGCCTCTAACCCCAAGGCAACCAAGGTCACCTCAATATTCAGACCACTTAGGAAACTGAAGTTCAAACAGGGGGCCCAATTATCTCATTAAAGTTTGGTTATGAGGGGCTCAGGCACAATGTAGGCTGTATAGAGTCTGAACCCTTCCATATCCTATATGAAATGGCAGGGCTGTCAATTTGGACTGGGACGCAGTATTCGGGAAATGTAAGCTCAAATAAGGGGATCATTTTATTGTAGGTTATGGGGGGCCATATGCTTTATAAAGTCTGCCCCCCACTAACCCTTCTATTGCCAGCCACATACATTTTACTTGGCTGCCTCTTCAACCGTTAAACTCCAGCCACGTAAATTTTACATGCCTGACTTTGCCCCCTGCTAGCGCCTGAAAAATGTTTAAAAAAAAGAGAGGGGACCCCAGGAGGGGGGACCCTATGTAATTTTTTTTAATTAACCCCATGTTACCTGTCACCCAGGAGGTATAAAAAGCTTCCAGCATCAGCAGGAGAGCAGAAGCCAAATTGATCAGCGTGGGACACAGTGCTCTACGGTAAGTATTAAAAAAATTATAATAAAATATTTTTTCTCTGTGTCTGTGTGTTTTTTTTACATTTAACACTTTGTGAACTAGTAATGGATCTATGAGACCCCTATACCAGTTAACAAAGCTCTGGGTCTGGCAAGTCACCTGCTGCTAGAGGGTGACTTGCCATTAACCCCAAGCCCCCTCATTACCTGCCTCCCCAAAGCCCAGAGGGGAGGCAGAAGTGCCTGTGGCCATAGACTATGCCGGCTTGTAGCCTGCAGGGCCAAAGCTGACCCCTGCGCCTTGTTCTACAAGCCTCCATAGCTGGTCTTGGGCTGGTTAAGCTGGGTAGGGGGGACATCACAACATATTTAAGAGTTTTTAACCCTTAAAATTCCCAAAAAATGGGGTCCCCCTCCCCGTGCCTGACTTGCCTGACTTTCCCCCCTGCTACAGCAAGTAAAATAACAAAAACACTCACCTGACCCCTTGTTCAATCCGGCCGGGTCTTCTCTGCCACCTGTGGGGCTTTGATCCCCCACCCAGGCCCCCCGGGTGCAGGGGAATGCTAGGAATAGCCATCCCCCCTTCAGCAGCCGCCGAAATACATGTAGAAAAAAAATTATAATAAAAATGACATTTACTTACCTCAATGCTTGATCGCTCCCGCCGGGTCTCCTCTTCACCAAGGGGGCCTCCAATCGCCCCCCCCCCCGGCTCTCCAGCTCCAGGGGCGGGGCTTATGGCGTCACGCCTCGGGTGTCGTCCTGACTCCGGCTGTCATTTCTGTCACTTGTCATCACTGGCCACAGGAGAGGGAGACAGGTGATGATCTGATCGCCTGCCTCCCCCCTTCAATGGCCAGCAATGACACCACATGTAATCAGGGCTGCGAGGGACACAGGAGCTGACGATTCTTTTACTGTTAACCCCTGGTGTAAACTGGTAAGGGCTCCCCCCCTGGAAGGGGGGACCCTATGTCGTTTTTTTTAAATTAACCCCTTATGTTCTGTCACCCAGCAGCTATAAAAGGCTTCCAGCAGGTGAGCAGAAGCCAGTGATTGTCAAGGGACACAGTGCTCCAGGATGGATGGGAGGTAAGTAGTAAAAAAAAAATAATAATAATAAAATATTTTTTTCTGTGTGTGGTGTGTTTTTTTACACTTATCCCCTTGTGAACCAGTAAGGGATCCATGAGATCCCTATACCAGTTCACAAGGCTGGGGGCTGGCAAGTCACCTGCGGCTAGCGGGTGACTTGCCATTAACCCCCGGCACCCCCATTACCTGCCTCCCCAAAGCCCAGGGGGGGCAGAAGAGCCCGTGGCCATAGGCTATGCGGGCTTGTAGCTTGCAGGGCCAGGGGCCACAAAAGCTGGCCCCTGCATCCTGTTCCTACAAGCCCTGCATAGCTGGTCCAGGGATGGTTACTTTGGGTAAGGGGGACCCAATGTCATTTTTTTTTTTAATTTTTAAGGGTTTTTAACCCTTAAATATTCCCCCCCAAAAATGGGCCTTTCCCCTGGGAGGGGGGACTCTATGTCATTTTTTTCACAATTTAACCCTTTGTAGTGTGGATGGTCGTTGTATTTTAGTTGTAAATGTTATAAAGTACTTGTTTCAGTTTGGGGGGTCTCCTGGGCAGGAACAGGGGGCTACTGATAAATATGTGGTACCGTTCTAATCAGTAGAAATGGGGCTTTCACCTGCAATATGGTTTTCTTTAACAAAATACATTTTTTATTTAAAATAAAGGAGGCAATAATATATATATATATATATATATATATATATATATATATATATATATATTTTTTTTTTTTTTTTTCAATATTTTTATTAAAGTTTTGGGTTTTCAACATTACAGATATTTGGAGCTTATGCATTGTATTGCCATCCCGCGCAGGGGAGGTGAGAGAAAAAGCTAACATTCTAAATTGCATAAGATTACACATAGATCACGTTGATGTTTTAATAATTTACAATGCATACAAAGCGAGGAAGCAAATGACCACGTAAAGAACATTCAACGTCTTCGCGCAACCCACTTGACCTGAGACATGTTTACACCCACTCCGGGGCCATGCAGGTCGGGGGGGCTCCGCCCTCCACGATCCACACCGCCCCAAGCAAGCCCACAGGATTTGCAGACTTGGTCAAGCGCGTTGACGGGAGAGAGTCAATGAAAGTCTTTTGGGATCGCAGTCTAAAGAGAGGAGAAACAAAGAACTGGGGGGGAGGGGAAAAGTTGGAGGGAGGAGGGGAGGTTGGGGGGGGGAGAGGGGTCAAGGGGCTCCCGCACTCCACCAGCCAACATGCATGGTTGCTACAACCTCCATGGGGGTTCGCCAGGCCAGGCAAATCTCATCCAGGGTTCCCATATCGAAAGGAATTTGTCATGGGTGTCGGTCAGAATACTAGATAGCCTTTCGTTGATGAGGAACCCGTTCATTTTTTTTTTTTTTTTACTTAATAATAATATTGTAAAAAAACAGAATAAAATTTACAAAAAAGACATTTCATGTTAAAGCCTAAACTCTGCTGCAAAAAATATATATATATATAATTTTCCTGAAAATTCCAGCAAAAATGGCGCAAAATGGGGAAAAATGTCAACAGATTTTGACAAAATCTCAAGTAGGCTGGCAATTAAAAGGGTTAAAAGTAGCTATGCATGTTGGGAATTGTTCTGTTCGGGGGACCTTGCGCTTTCAGACTTATCTTGTTTTTTCTTGTTTGCATATTTATATTTTAGGAAAAAGGTGTTTTTATTCAGCTTTGTTATACATTCTTTAGGGATTAATTCCAGAACGATGAGCCCACTACAACAAGCTGGGTATGCTTAGAAAGCTTAACATGTGTACTTTCAGGGAATATATGGATTGTAGGGGGTATTCCAAATGTAAAGGGTTGTTTTGGTAGAAAAAGCGCAAGGTGCGCCGGTGTCTGCAGAGCTGACATTGTCAAGTAAAATTACCGTTATGTGCATGCTTTACTTTGGGGTGTTGATTCTGCTTTTATATTCTTTTTTTAGGGAAACCCTGTTCAACCAAAGACTTCATCGAGGGATTACTTCCAGAAAACTGCACCCATGTCAACAAGCCTGGTACACCTAGAAAGCTTAAGGTGTGTACTTCCAGAGAATATAGTTTGTTGGGGGTATTTCAAATGTAAAGGGTTGTTGAAAAACTGCAAGGTGCCTAGCACAGTTGTATTTTATCTGAAAATACCCTAAAGCGCTGTTTCAGTTTGGGGAGTCTCCTGGGCAGGAAAGGGTGTCTACCAATACACATGTGGTACCACCGTAATCGGAAGAAATTGGGATTGACAAGCTTACAATTTTTATTACAAAAAACACTACAAAACACTACACTACAATTGTAAAACATATTTCCCCAAAAAATATTGAGAATACACCTTGAGAAACAAGACATGTTCATGTTAAGGTCCAGCTTAAAAAAAACAATATATAATTTCCCTGGGAAATCCCTGGAAATCCCTTCAAAAATCACAGTTCAACATGTGGAGCGCAAAATAGTGCAAAATGGTCTGGCAACAAAGTGTGACAAAATCTCCAGATAGGCTGGCAGTTAAAGGGTTAACCCATAAACTACATATGGGATGGCTAATTGCCTTGGGGAGGCAGTCACCCACATTTATTATTAGCAGCCAGCAGGTCCCAGTTTTAGGCTACCTTTTTGTGGCAGACCTTCTTGGGCCCCATACTGGAGCCCACTGATGCTTCCCTGCATAACAAAATAAATAAATACATATAAATAAACGGTCAAAATTATATGCATTTCCTTAATGTGAGCTAAAACACTGGATTTTCACTTTCTGCCCCCTGGGGCACCCCTTTTTGGGATGACCCATTGTGTGAAATCCTCCAGATCTGACACTCAATGGCATTCCTATGGTGTAGGTGCGGCTCTCCTCCAATCAGCTTCCTTGGTTGTGCATATTAATGTGACCCTGGTGAAACTGGAAGGAAGTCTAGCCGCACTGGCGATCAGCTGCATCTCTCAGCTATGCACAGCCCCACCAGCCATTCATTTGTGGCAGGCAGGGCAGTGTAGAGCCAGAGATAGATGTGCCCACACTGCCCATTGAGAAAGGCCTGGCACGAGCATGCTGGGGATGTTCAAATGGCACCAAGATGTGATGCTGGCATGATGGACTGGTGAGTAGATTGGGCGATCTGTGGGATTTCACACAGTGTGGCATGCCCCACAGAGGCATATAAGTGTTATAACCCCCCCCCCCCCAAGCGTCCTAAAGACCCAAGGACACTATATCTAAAGCTTTTTAAATGTCCAGCAAGAGAAACATAATTTCTATTCCCCCTCTGAGAGCCAGCTCAGAAGGAGCCTAATATTTTCTGCCATCTATCATAAGAGTATTTAACCCCCACCTGGTCCCTGTGGATGATGACTCCCCAAGCCAGCATTAACGCTTGTGGCCAAAACCTTAGACAAAAGTTTAAAGTCGATATTATTTAGGGATATCGTTCTGTAATTATTCCTTGTCGATGCCTTGCTTGAGGGTCATTACTACACAAATCTTGTATTGTAATCTTGAATAAGGCAGTAAAGCAAGCTTCATAGATGTGTGAGTGCTGGATGCAGTGTCAACTTAGATATACATTGTGGAGGAACAAACTGTTTTTTACAGAAACATGAATGGAATAAGAGATGGTCACCTTACCATGGTGAATTACACAGACAGGAAAAAAGTTCAATATACAGGAAATACAAGATATGCAAAAAATGCACACAGAGACTATACACATAGGCGATAGTAACAGTGCCATCTACTGTGATAACAATAAATTGCAGTCACTTCAGCAGTATAGATGCCAATCACACACAGTGACAATCTGACAGACAGGCAGACAGTGGCATCTTGGGGATTGGGTGGTAGCACACTGGAATCTTTGTCTGCCTGACCCTTTTTGATGACTTATTCACTTGAAAGTAAATCCCTGTTCCCTGCTCTATCAAAATTTGGCTTTTATTCTCTCAATCTGAGCTTCAAAGAAACAATCTGCAGTCAGCTTTTTTATTAACTTACTGTAAGTCAGCAGTGCAACTGTACAAGTTTGAGCATGTAACTGTACAAAAAAAAACAATGGGCACACCCACACAACAAATTGGCATCAACTGAGGAAATTGACTCATTTAGATTGTACTTTGACATGTGATTAACCTGACTATTTTAATAGGTTTCTGTGATTCATCATGTTGTAAAAGCCACGGAAAGTTAATATTTACCAAGGTGTTTGGTATGCATATTTATCGGTTGCAGGTTGGTACTACTCCAAAACAAATCACAGGGCACTGCCTAAATCAAATAAAACTTTGAGACAAGGGCTTGCTCCACTAGGCCTGCCACACTACTGTTATTTAACACAATTACAGGTTGATACTACCTGTGAAACTTCAGAGTCTGATGTATGAAATGCCCCTTCCTGTGGAATTTAGGGTCACTTTGTTGGCATTAGTGACAATTGCTTTTTTTTAAGTTATATTTCCATAAGCATGCATTGAATAGTGCTGCAAGTCAAAGTTTGTTTTAAATAATTAGCTTGCTTTGGTGCATTAAGTTTCTCTCTATAGGCCAGCCTATGTCAATGCCTGTTTGTGTGCCTATGGGTCCATATGATGGTTTCTTGAGGCTTTATGCCATATTTATTAATTGTTGTGGCTGAGGTTATCAATTGCTTTTAGAGGCCTTGGTAGCGGTAATAACTAGGGATGAGCGAATCGATCCGGACGAACCCGGATTCGTTCCGAATTTCCCCGCTATTCGATCGATCGAAGTTTTCCTTTAAACTCCATTCATTTCAATGACAGGCATTCTAAGATGTTGGACGCACATGTCCAGACATGTACCCTGGGGCAAGGTATGATGGCACAGTCACATGCAGCCTATAAGCAGCCAGGAAGCCCGGTGATGTCACGGTGCTATATAAAGCGGCGGCCATCTTGCTTGTGCGCATTTCAGACTTGCATTCGTGAGACAGCGGTGGTTGCTGCAGACAGGGACAGACAGTTAGCGATAGGTAGGGAGAGTTACAGATAGGTAGGGAGATTTACAGATAGGTAGGGAGATTTAGAGAGGCAGACAGAGCCAGGGAAAGATAGTGGAAAACCGGAACAATCCAGAGACAGCATAAAAGTGACAGTGACAGGGTGATTTGCCTGATCAGTTTTCAATTAAATTTGATTTCTTTGTGCTGTAAACCGTAATCTGCCTTGCCACTGTGCATGCCATCTATGCAGTGCCTTATGTAACCCTATCTGTTACACACAAGTATTTAAATAACTGGATTAGTGTTAATATTTTTGGGTCTGCTTTAAATACACCAGGCCACTGTGCATGCCATCTATGCAGTGCCTTATGTAACCCTATCTGTCACACACAAGCATTTAAATAACTGGATTAGTGTTAATATTTTTGGGTATTCTTTAAATACACCAGACCACTGTGCTTGCCATCTATGCAGTGCCTTATGTAACCCTATCTGTTACACACAAGCATTTAAATAACTGGATAAGTGTTAATATTTGTGGGTCTGCTTTAAATACACCAGGCCACTGTGCATGCCATCTATGCAGTGCCTTATGTAACCCTATCTGTCACACACAAGCATTTAAATAACTGGATTAGTGTTAATATTTTTGGGTATTCTTTAAATACACCAGACCACTGTGCTTGCCATCTATGCAGTGCCTTATGTAACCCTATCTGTTACACACAAGCATTTAAATAACTGGATAAGTGTTAATATTTTTGGGTCTGCTTTAAGTACACCAGGCCACTGTGCATGCCATCTATGCAGTGCCTTATGTAACCCTATCTGTTACACACAAGCATTTAAATAACTGGATTAATGTTAATATTTTTGGGTCTGCTTCAAATACACCAGGCCACATGGGCATCCCAAACCTGCACTTAGCAGCCTATTGGTTATACTAAATAAGCGTTGTTCAGCCTCAGCTTTATTAAGTTATTGCATTTTGAATTGGTTATTGTCTGCTTTAAATACACCAGGCAGCAGGGTATCCCAAACCACCACGTGGCACCCTATCTGTTATACTAAATAAGCGTCTACAGCCTCAGCTTTATTAAGTTATTGCATTTTGAATTGGTTTTGGTCTGCTTTAAATACACCAGGCCGCAGGGTATCCCAAACCTGCACGTTGCACCCTATCTGTTATACTAAATAAGCGTTGTTTAGCATCAGCTTTATTAAGCTATTGCATTTTGAATTGGTTTTTGTCTAGCTGTCAATACACCAGGCCGCAGGGTTTCCCAAACCACCACGTGCCACCCTATCTGTTATACTAAATAAGCGTCTACAGCCTCAGCTTTATTAAGTTATTGCATTTTGAATTGTTTTTTGTCCTGCTGTCAATACACCAGGCCACAGGGTATCCCAAACCACCACGTGGCACCCTATCTGTTATACTAAATCAGCGTTGTTCAGCATCAGCTTTATTAAGCTATTGCATTTTGCATAGGTTTTTGTCCTGCTGTCAATACACCAGGCCGCAGGGTATCCCAAACCACCACGTGGCACCCTATCTGTTATACTAAATAAGCGTCTACAGCCTCAGCTTTATTAAGTTATTGCATTTTGAATTGGTTTTGGTCTGCTTTAAATTCACCAGGCCGCAGGGTATCCCAAACCTGCACGTTGCACCCTATCTGTTATACTAAATAAGCGTTGTTTAGCATCAGCTTTATTAAGCTATTGCATTTTGAATTGGTTTTTGTCTAGCTGTCAATACACCAGGCCGCAGGGTTTCCCAAACCACCACGTGCCACCCTATCTGTTATACTAAATAAGCGTCTACAGCCTCAGCTTTATTAAGTTATTGCATTTTGAATTGGTTTTTGTCCTGCTGTCAATACACCAGGCCGCAGGGTATCCCAAACCACCACGTGGCACCCTATCTGTTATACTAAATAAGCGTTGTTCAGCATCAGCTTTATTAAGCTATTGCATTTTGCATAGGTTTTTGTCCTGCTGTCAATACACCAGGCCGCAGGGTATCCCAAACCACCACGTGGCACCCTATCTGTTATACTAAATAAGCATCTACAGCCTCAGCTTTATTAAGTTATTGCATTTTGAATTGGTTTTGGTCTGCTTTAAATTCACCAGGCCGCAGGGTATCCCAAACCTGCACGTTGCACCCTATCTGTTATACTAAATAAGCGTTGTTCAGCATCAGCTTTATTAAGCTATTGCATTTTGCATTGGATTTTGTCCTGCTGTCAATACACCAGGCTGCAGGGTATCCCAAACCACCACGTGGCACCCTATCTGTTATACTAAATAAGTGTTGTTCAGCATCAGCTTTATTAAGCTATTGCATTTTGCATAGGTTTTTGTCCTGCTGTCAATACACCAGGCCACAGGGTATCCCAAACCACCATGTGGCACCCTATCTGTTATACTAAATAAGCGTCTACAGCCTCAGCTTTATTAAGTTATTGCATTTTGAATTGCCTTTGGTCTGCTTTAAATACACCAGGCCGCAGGGTATCCCAAACCTGCACGTAGCACCCTATCTGTTATACTAAATAAGCGTTGTTCAGCATCAGCTTTATTAAGCTATTGCATTTTGAATTGGTTTTTGTCTGCTTTAAATACACCAGGCCGCAGGGTATCCCAAACCACCACGTTGCACCCTATTTGTTATACTAAATATGCGTTGTTCAGCATCAGCTTTTTTAAGCTATTGCATTTTGTATCTGTTATACAAAATATGCTTGTTCATCCTTGGTTTTTGGTCTGCTGCCAAAACACTAGGCCGCAGGATATCTCATATTGCCAATTTTCATAGTATCTGGTGCAGAGAAGCAGTTCCTCACTTTATTTAGCTTCTTCTTTTTAAAGTAAACACATTTTTTATCGTACCTATTGCGCATTTCAAATACATAAAAATGTCAGGCAGACAAGTGCAAGGATGTTCAAAGAGGAGTGGCAGAGGCCAAGATTCAGCAGGCAGAGGTCACAGCAGACTAGGAGCGAGTGGCAGCAGGAGTCACGGTGAGAGACCTGATCTGCCAGTATCTGCTAGCGGTCGTGTCTCCACCAGTAACGCATCTGCCGTGGTAGATTGGTTAACACGCTCATCAACATCATCACAAGTTACATCTGAGACCCCCAGTCTAGGGTCGTTAGGTTCCTCTGACACAACCCTGAGTTGGCATGCCCCGAGAGCAGTCCCTGTCCTCCCATTGCCTCTGTCCTACGCCGTTCCCTCCCCCCAGTGACGTATCCTATGCTTTGGGTTCAGCTCCACTCTTTAGTGACGAGGACGAGCAGATAGAGGACAGTCAGCAGCTACTGCCCAGCCAAGAAATGGAGGTGGCTTCTTTAGCTAGGCAGACAAATAGTGATGTGGACAGTGTCGTGGGTGTTGCGAGCCTGCGCCAGACACTGTTGAGGAAACCGAGAACATCAGTGACCTGCAGCCACAACTCGGTGATGATGATGAAGCCGATGAAGCCGGGTGATGAAGGGGCTTCAGCGTCATCATCAGGAGAAGAGGGACGCAGGTTGCCCCAGAGTCAGCAGCTGAGGCAGCAAGGTGTTAGCAGCATGGTTGGCAGTCAGCATGGGGGTACAATTGTAAAGCCTGGAGCCAAACGGGGCCGGGGCCGGGGTAGAGCACCTGCTATGCGGCAGGCTACCTTATCTGGAGGTAGTGGAGCAGGGGTTCCTGGAGTTGGCGACAGTAGCAGTGAATCAGTGAGGCCTGTTGGTGGGAAAAGTAGCTACTCGGCAGTGTGGCAGTTTCTCCTGAAGCATCCGCAGGAGGGTAACATGGCCACATGCAAGATATGTAGGCAGAAGGTGAAGCATGGCCAGGGCCCAAATGTTGACACCACGGCCCTGCGTCAACATATGATGCGTCACCATAAAGCGGCCTGGGAGAACCAAGGCTCCGAAGAGGTGGTCCAGCCTGCTTCCTCACCAAGTGGCCCGCCGCTCCCAATTTTTGCCAGCCAAGGCTCCAGCACCTCAGCTGAAGGCCGCTGTGCGTCATACCCATCCTCTGTCGCTCCTGCTGCTCCTCCTCCAGGTCATGCATCCCGCCAGCAATCTATCAGCGAAGCCATGTCCAAGAGACAGCAGTATGCACCCACTCATCCTACGGCGCAGAAGCTGAATGTGGTCCTGTCCAAGTTGCTGGTACTGCAGTCGCTCCCTTTTCAGGTGGTGGACTCTGCACCTTTCAGAGAACTGATGGCTTGTGCTGAGCCGAGGTGGAGAGTCCCAAGCCGTCATTTCTTTGCCAAGAAGGCAGTACCAGCGCTGCACACTTTTGTTGAACAGAAGGTGGGCCAGTCCTTGAGCCTGTCGGTGTGTAGCAAAGTGCATGGCAGCGCTGACGTCTGGAGCTGTAACTACGGTCAGGGACAGTACATGTCGTTTATGGCCCACTGGGTAAATGTGGTCCCTTTGCAGCAGCAGCAGCAACTTGGACAAGTCACGCCTGCCCGCTGGGCCTGTGACACTGTGCGACTCGGCCTCCTCATCCTCCGCCATCTCCTCACCCTCCACTGTAGGCTCAAGTCTCAGTGCCCCTCCAGTCTACCATGTGTGCAGGGCACGGAGGTGTCACGCTGTGCTTCACATGGTTTGTCTTGGCGAACGGAGTCACACAGGGGAAGAACTGCTTAAATTTATTCATCAGGAAATCCAAACATGGGTTACTCCAAGAAAACTTAAAATGGGAATCACGGTTACTGACAATGGGAAGAACATTTTGTCTGCGCTGTGCCAAGGAAGCCTGACCCATGCCCCCTGCATGGCTAACGTCTTCAATCTGGTTGTCAAGCGGTTTCTAAAGTGTTCCCCCATCTGCAAGAAATCCTAACAACTTCAAGGAAACTTTGCAAGCACTTCAGCCACTCATACACCGCCAAACACACACTTCTTGAGCAACAGCGTCAGAACGATAGCCCCCAACATAGTCTGATTTGCGATGTTTCCCCCCGTTGGAATTCCACCCTTCACATGTTGGACCGATTATATGAACAGAGAAAAGCCATCACGGATTTCCTGATGATCCAAGCGGATAGGGGGACTCCCCTGTGTAACTTCAATGTCAACCAGTGGCAGCTCATACGTGACACCTGCCATTTGCTCAGGCCCTTTGAGGAAGCCACTTTATTTGTCAGTCGGCAGGATGGGATGAACGACGTGATTCCACTGCTTCATGTACTACAGCACATGTTGGAAACCATGGCTGGTCAGGGCACTGGAGACATGCCATCTACATCTTACGGCCACATGAACCCCGTTGGAGCTGAACTGGAGGAGGAGGAAGAGGAGGAGGAGGGGCACAGTGAAGCACAGTTTAGGCTTGGCGAAATGGCTGGTTTATCTAGTCAGCAGACAGGAGAGGAGGAGCAGGAGCAGCCAGAGGAGCTAGAGGGTTTTGAGGAAGGCGAGACAGAGGACCCGGACACACCGTGGCAGTATGCAGTGGAGATGGAGACAGGTAGTCCCTCCGAGTCACTTGCGCAAATGGCAGGAAGCATGCTCACGTGCTTGCGTAGTGACCCCAGAATTGTTTCCATTTGTCGGCGGGATGACTTCTGGCTGTCCACCTTATTGGATTCTCTCCCGGGGCATTTTTTAAACCCGCTGAGAGGGAGGACAAACTGAACTACTACAAAGACATTCTGCGTAGTCAGTTGGCCGATGCCTATCTGCGTCATGGTCCATACTCTCGCAGGTCTTATTGGGGGGAACTTTGTGCTCACCTTCCACTGCCATGCCTTCTGGGGGGGTTGGCAGGAGCAGCAGCAGCTCCATCAATCAGTCTTCAGTCGCTAATGAGTAGGTTTCTACACCCGCATAGTGAGGCTACTCATGAGCAGCAGGAAGACCTGGAGCAGGACCTCAACCAGCAGGTCATGTCATACCTTGACATGACCATGCCAACACACCTTGAGGATCCGCTGGACTTCTGGGCTGCCAAATTTGGCTTGTGGCCGCAACTAGCAGTTTGCCCTGGAAAAGCTGTCCTGCCCGGCAAGTAGCGTGCCATTTGAGCGGGTGTTTTGGGCGGTGGGGGCCATAGTTACGGTGAGGAGAACTCGTCTGTCAACTAAAAATGTGGAGAGACGCACCTTTGTCAAAATGAATCAGGGATGGATCAGCCAGGATTTCCACCCACCAATGGCTGATGCATGCGACTAGATTCAGCATGGTGCCACATTTTACACTTTCCAAATGGTGCAAAACATATTTATGTCTTTAGACCATTTTTTGGCCTCCTGCTGATGCCAACTTCAGGGTGTGCCTTTCAGCCAATTTTTGGCCTCCTGCTGCTGCTGTTGCCAACTCCAGGGTGTCTTTCAAGCAATGTTTGGACTCCTGCTTATGCTGCTGCCAACTCCAGGGTGTGCCTTCCAGCTCATGTTTGTGCTCCTGCTGCTGCCAACTTCAGGGTGCCTACCAGCCAATTTCTGGGTTCCTGCTGCTGCTGCCAACTCCAGGGTGTGTCAGTAAATTTTTGGGCTCCTGCTGCTGCTGCCAACTCCAGGGTGTCTTTCAAGCAATGTTTGTGCTCCTGCTGCTGCTTGCAACTCCAGGGTGTAATTCATCCAATTTTTGGGCTCCTGCAGCCAAATCCAGTGTCTCTTTAAAGTAATGTTTGGGCTCCTGTTGCTGCTGCCCCTGCTGCTGCTGCTGCTTGCAACTCCAGGGTGTGATTCATCCAAATTTTGGCCTCCTGCAGCCAACTCCAGTGTCTCTTTAAAGCAATGTTTGGGCTCCTGCTACTGCTGCTGCTGCTTGCAACTCCAGGGTGTGATTCATCCAATTTTTGGGCTTCTGCAGCCAACTCCAGTGTCTCTTTAAAGCAATGTTTGGGCTCCTGCTGCTGCTCCTGCTGCTGTTGCTTGCAACTCCAGGGTGTGATTCATACAATTTTTGGGCTTCTGCAGCCAACTCCAGTGTCTCTTTAAAGCAATGTTTGGGCTCCTGCTCCTGCTCCTGCTGCTGCTGCTTGCAAATCCAGGGTGTGATTCATCCAATTTTTGGGCTCCTGCAGCCAACTCCAGTGTCTCTTTAAAGCAATGTTTGGGCTCCTGCTGTTGTTGCTCCTGCTGCTGCTGCTTACAACTCCAGGGTGTGATTCATCCAATTTTTGGGCTCCTGCAGCCAACTCCAGTGTCTCTTTAAAGCAATGTTTGGGCTCCTGCTGCTGCTGCTGCTTACAACTCCAGGGTGTGATTCATCCAATTTTTGGGCTCCTGCAGCCAAATCCAGTGTCTCTTTAAAGCAATGTTTGGGCTCCTGCTGCTGCTGCTGCTTGCAACTCCAGGGTGTGATTCAGCTAATTTTTGGGCTCCTGCTGCTGCCAGCTCCAGAGTGTTTTTCAGGCACTATAGGGGCCCCTCATAGTGATGCCACATCAACTCTCTGCAATTGTGCCGCTCTGCGATTCTATTAGCGATGCCTCTGATCTGCATGTCATAATTATTTACAGTATTATTTCACCAACCCAGCACGCATCCTATGCGTGTTACAGCAAGGCAAAATGGTTTACAACCTTATTGAGGCTCTAGGAAGCTCAGAAATAGCCGTTTTTAATAGCGATTCATCGCGAATAAATTTGGTCGAATCGATTTTTGTCGGAAAATTCTGCGAATCAGTCGAATCGAATTTTTCAAAAAATCGCTCATCTCTAGTAATATCATTAAAGCTATCTGAAAACACTGTTGCAATAGAAATGTGGCAAACTTGAAGTGTGTTTAATTCCAGTTTTAGCTATTGAGGCTAGGTCAGCAGTGTGAAAATCAGGAGCAAAATGTGATTTTCACAACCTGTAAAACTTGTAAAAACACCAAATTTCTGTTTCTATTTCTGTTTTTTTGCGCTTCCTCTTAACATTTCAAAGTTATAAAACACTTTAATACATTTTTTCACATTGTGCTCTACGGCATCTTAGGCTTCAGCACCACTAATAATTGGCGCTGCTTATGCAACAGTGCCAGTTTGCACTGTAACAAAGGCGCAAGTCATACACTGCAGACTGAGAACATTGCTGGAAATTGACAGAATTTTTTTAATAAGGGCAAGCAGGGGTAGGAAAGGGGGTGCATACAGTATATTATATTTTAATGTTCACATTTACCCAAGGATGTTCTTTAAATCAATATAGGGGATGAGTTAAAAATAAATTTGGGAGAGAAACACCATATAGTTGTGGTGCATATAACAAGATCATCTGCATCTGCTAAAGGAACAATATGAGCAATCGCAGCGGGGGAAGATCCTTTTTCCAGCCTGTTCCAGCTTGCCACTAGCTTCTAAGGAGTTCCAAACAGATTATTTGGTTCAGTTTAGTAGAAATATGCTGAACTCTGAATCAGTTTAGAGTACAGATTATTAGAGCTGTGGGTAATTTTATAGTACAGATAGAAGAATCTATGGGAATTATGGTGCAGAGATTGCTGTAATAAAGATAAATAGGTTGTAGGTTGAGATGCAGTACAAGAGATCTTGGCTTGTAGGTCAAGGGCATAGCAGGATTGTGCTGCAGGTAAACTTGTAGAAATGGTCAGAAAAGGTCAGGTTGTTGTACAGATGAACAGAGCGAACTGGACAATGCAAAAGCTGGTCCTTCCCTTGCGCCAGCTTGATTAAGTGGCCATTGTATTTGTTTTTGTAGACATATTTCATATGGCTTTCTTGTAGGTGTTCTCCCAGGTGGCCTTTAATTATTTTTTTTATTTGTGGTGTCTCTTATTTATATTAATTAAATCACTATAATTCTATTATATTTTGCTTGTGATTTCATTAAGGGGTGCAAGCCCAGAGCCCCTTTAAAGTAAAAAAAAAGGCTCACCCGCCTCATAATTTGTCGTTTCGTCTTCCCCTGGTGGCTCTTCTGCACCTCTTTTGTCTGGAGATGCATGCGCCATGTTTTTTGACTCTAAGGCTCCCCTGCGCCTCAGAGACCTCTTGCACAGATGCAGTAGCCCTTTTCATTTGCGCAACAAGTTCATGTCCACAGTATGTGATCCCAGGCATCCTTCCAGAGTCAGTGAAAGAGCATGAAGCTTGTTCCAATTACTGCTACCATGAGACTGGCAGCGTGCGCACCGGCTGACAGAAGGGGAGGAGGGAGTGGGCACCTGGCTCCGGCTCTGTACAAAATCTGGCAGTTGGTGAGAATTCAGCCAAAATAGATGAGCCATGCTTATAAGAATAACACTTAATATAATGGGGGCCTATGGTGGTGGCAGCTGCACGACATGCTAAGCCTGACTGCTGGGCCGCGGGGGGCACACATTATTGGTTATTATTATCACATTATTGGTAAGAGTTTAAAAAGTTTTTTTTATCCTAAATGGTTAGTTGCCTGGGTGGTAGTTAGACTGCCCCCGAGTGATCAACTTTAAGGTCCCAGGACCAGGCCTTTCTGGTCACCTTGTGTGCCAAAGCCTGATATAGGTTTGATTTAAGGATTTTACATTGCTGTTCATTATCCACCTCTAGTTTGTTAATTCTCTTGTCCCTCTCCCCCTTTCCTTTGGTGGCTATTGTAAACACTTTACAGCCCTCCCAAAGGAATGCATGTGATTGGACCAATTTTGTGTTGATTTGTAAGTAATCAGTCATCATATTTTAATTTTCTCTGCAACACCCGGCATAATCATAAGAAAGTTATATATTATCCAGTGATTAGGGACTCTTTCGGGTACTAGAAAAATACATGTCAGGACCACAGGGTCATGAATCATTATCACCAACTGGATGGAAACGGAGAGGACAAGACTTTTGACACAGAGTAAAATGTAGTCTCAGGGCCGATGGTGGGGGTCTCCATATGCTCCATAAGTTACTGCAGTTTATACAGTATGAGCAATTTGTGGAACTGAGGAGGAAAGTTCACATTACTAAGATAAGAATGTGATAGCTTTATCCAGCTGGCTTAAACCCAAAAATGAAGTATCAAGCATAAGCCTGACTCTGCAAGATTTTCTTGGCTAGACAATTACCATATGAACTTGGACACTTATGAGGTATGGTGGGAATATAATATACATTTTTGTCTGTTACTCACCTACATTGATTCTCTGCTCTGTCACACAATGTAGACACTCTTTAAATCCCCTTTCATACTGGGATGATTGCGGGACAATCACAAAGCACTCACAATTTTCCCAGAAAACACCAGTGAAATGCCGCCAATAGGAGGCTGTGGTCATTTTTACTTACTTGCGAGGTGATCGTGGGGAATTCACTCTTGCCCCAAATGCCCTGCATATGGTGACTTAGCCATGATGAAGCTTGTGATTGCAAAACACAATCACTATTAAAACACTGGTAAATAAACAAGACACAGAAGAGGTTAGTAGCAAATATTGCTAATGCTACACCCTGCTCCAGTGTGATAGGAGCCTCACTCTCATGTTGGAACTTGCATTTTCTTTATGAGTCACTTTGAGTACAAACTGTTAATATATTTGTTGCAAGCTAACATTGTTAAATTTCACCGTATTAAATTTCAGCACAGGAATATTAACCCCCTCAATGACCCACATATTGTTAGCCTTGTGGATCAGTAAATGTTTGTCCCTTTGTGTTCCAGCGGTCAGGCAGGCACTTGCTCATTTAGGAATAAAGAAGGAAGGAAATGCAGTTATGTGTAAAGATGCATATTTCAGGATGCATGCTGTATGCATGTCTGCACCTATCCTAGAATAAAAGAGGGACCAGACTCACATGATGTTCCTTTCTTTTTCATTCCCATATTCCGCTCTCATGATAGACAGATTGCCTCTTACGTAGCTTTCTCCATTACTCTTCCTCTTCATCTGTACCCCAGGAATGAGGGTCAAGCAACCCAGAGAAAACCTTCACTTTGCATGCCCCAGAGTGTTGAGTAATGCTCATCTGTCAATGATGTCTATGGAATAATAGCCATGTTCCTGGAGACCATCAGAGAATTAAAGCGGACCTTCACTCTGAATAAGAGTCTATCTTATATGTTTCCCACACCCTGTACATACAGATTGTCCACATTAAAAATCATCCTACCTGTATCTACTGCAAATTATGAGCCTTTAAACATCCAAGATGGCGGCTTATCAGGCAGCCTGCAGACAGGAAGTGCCTCCTGACTGTGCTGCTTTGCATTCTGGGATTGCTGACCTTTACCTGACCCCAGCTCAGCTCTGTCTGTGCACGGCACAGCTATAACCTGCCCCCCTGTACCTTATCCCACTCTCCTCTCCTCAGTAAGTGTGATGCTTCTGAGTCAAGATGGCGGCGCCCGTATCCTAAATTCCTGAACAGAGTTGCAGCCCAGTGGGGAAAGAATAATAAGTAAGTGACTAAAAACTTAAAATATCTTAATTTTAGATGCTGGGGAACCGTTTTTTAAGAATTTGGGCTTTTCATTAAATCACGCTGAAGGGCCGGTTTAAGGCCAGGGAAAGACAGTTGCCTGGAAAGACAGAAAAAAAAATCAAATACTATAATTGCAACAACATGCAATTGGTAAAAAAAAAAGCTAGCTAAGAATGAATTAACTGAAAATGATAGATAAATAGATCATGAAATGCATAAAAATGGGAGTCATTGTTCTTGCCCATTTCCCTTAGCTTTTGTTTTAAGCCACTCCTCTTTTGTACCAGCCAGTAGTGTTGATGTTTTGGACACATAAGATCCTTGGTTCCCAGCAAAAGCACCTACCCAAAAAGAGAAGTAGTATCTCCTATATTAATAACAGTTGTAGGGTGCAGCTTATCTTCTGTAGTCTTCTTTGGCTACTTTCTACAGCATGCTTTGGCAATTTAAATTTCATAAGTAATTTTTCAAACATTGTTGCGACCAGAAATGATATAGGAGAATATAAGTGTAGATATAAAAATTCCACTTCATGTCGAATGAAATAAGGGCAGTGATTTTTAGACTGCTAGTCAGCAATACAGTCTTTGAATTATCATAACCAGACTTTTAAAAAAACAGGTCCTAAATCCAAATAGTGGGGCCAGTTGGTGTATTATGAGTAAGAAGTCAGGAAAGAATTGATGCAGTGATGCAGGGATCTATTAGCCTCATTGATTTTCAGAAGTGAATGTCAGAATCTACAAATGCTGCTAACATCCTGTTTTGATACACACATTTTGCAATATGTAATGTTTGCAGCCTGACAAACATGACTTGTCAAACCATGAACCGAAACCATTTCATCCACTAGTTCATTTTTTAAACTGATGAAAGAACAATTACAGGGATTAGGTGCATGCTAGTTTGTTCTGATGATGTATATAATTATTGTGGTCGATTAAGCACCAGGTGCGAAATGCAATAAAAATGCTTTTTACGACTTGGTAGACAATGGAAGGAAATGGGACTTAAAAAAAGACAAAACACAGCAAAAAGGCGTGCACTTTTTGAAACTGGTGCAGAATCACCCCTTTGATTTAGCACCAGTAACAAAGGTGCTGTTTTAGGAGTAAAAGCTGTCACCGCCTTTGCAAAAAGTGAAATTAAAAAAAGCTTGCCCTCCGCGATAGATGGATGGATAAAGGGAAAGTAAAATGTACAGGCAAAGAAAATGTTGGGGAATTTTTCAGCATGCACTATAGGGTGCTGTTGTGTCCAAACTTTGAAAATATATCTTTACCTCAATGCAAAAATGTTGCACCTTACCTATAAAATGCCCCATCGCAGGTGCACGTGATTTTTTTTGGAGACAATTTCAAAAAACAAAACTTTTCTTTACAATTTTTGTGCCCCAAAGTAAGAAAAGCTCACTAGGGATAACCAGGGCCGGATTATGAGGGGTGCGAGCCCGGGGGCCTCCACCACCTGCTCTGCAAAGGGGGCCTCCACAAACCTTTGGGTTATGGTCTGGTCCAGGAGGCTTTTCAGTCTTTAGCCTGATGGGCCGCGAGGCCAGAAACGAAACTATCGGAGGCAGTGGGGGCCCCCACGCCTGGGAAAGTCTATTTCTGTTTTTGCAAACCTGCAGCCAAAACCACCACAGGGCAGGACGGAGAGTCTGTAATGCTACAGTGATGGGTGTGTGCAGTGATGGGTGTGTGCAGTGATGGGTGTGTGATCGGCGGCTGCTAACTGCACATAAGCCGCCAAGCACAGCCACTGGCAGCTCAATACAGGGAACTGTTTTCTGCTGGACCAGCTGGGTGACTACACTACCCCCCACCCAGAATGGCAAAGCAGGAGTTCTCGAGCAGCACGCACCCGCACATGGATGGCACAAGGGACTCAATCTGATGTACCAGTAAGTAGGCAGGTGCCAAACAACCACCAATCAGTTACTCGGCTGGACTATGTTTTTAAGGGAAAAAATACTGTATCTGGGGCCTTCACCAGATTTTGTGCCCAGGGGCCTCCACCACACTTAATCTAGCCCTGGGGATCACCAACAGGAAAAAAGAGTACTTTTATTTTTACCTAAAATGCCTTTTTTTACTCCACCTGTTGCAGACTCAACCCCATCATGTGTGCAACTAATTCTACCAGTCTGGAAAGGTCTCCAAAAGTTCCAGGGCAAAATATAATTGTCCTTGAGCCTGGACCAATGCAGAAAGCAGGGGCCAAAGCAGATAAAAGATATTTTAACTATTTAAGCAGGTACTTTGATAGCCACCAGCTATTATGACAGCTGCCTGACACAATGCCTTTATCTGTAAAAGCCAATTAAAATATCATTTCATTTTATAATGATTTACTTTTCATATTAACGTTTATTTATTTGAAGTTTCTAATACATTTCTATTTTATTATTTATTTAGGCCTCTCTGCTGCCAAACTTTTTAAAGAGTCGGGGCTGAATGTGGTGGTTTTAGAAGCACAAGACAGGGTTGGGGGAAGAATGCATACTATACGGGTAAGTAATATCATGTTTTTCAAAATGGTTATTTATTATACTATCAGTAATACTGCTCAAATAATGCTCTGTTAAGTTTGAATGCAGTTTGACTCTAATCCCATGGGTGATAAATTAGGCATGTGTTTTTAGGTCACTGGGCCCAAGCAGTTTTAGATTTTTAAAAAGGTTATATTACTTGCTGATGGCAGAGTTGATTGCAGGGGGCACCTCTAATTTATGATTTGCATCTGTTCATCATTTTTGTGGATATATATAGTGCCACCTTCGGAGTGCCAGAATTCACTGCCATTAAAATCCATTTTAAGAACCCCACAAAAAATAAATTTTGGACCATCTAGGTCCTGGGTTTCAATTATTGACAAGTCCCAATGTAAGTTCTGTACAAATGTTTTTAATACAATTAAAACATTACTTTAATCTAGCAAGACATTACTTTAATCCAGTTCTGTGCATTGTGCTCTATGGGATCTTGAGCTGAATTGCCAGGTTTTATCTGGTACTGCTTCAGCCAGAGTGCCCAATGCTGCATCTTTTTCTGCGATACCGTTAAATAAGATGCTAGCCGGCGGGTGCATCGGCGTTACCATTTTTTTTAGTTGTCGACCCAGACGCTAAGTGCCACAATGGCCAAAAAAGTGGCGCTGGAAGCACTAACGCTTCTTAAATAAGGCTTTAAGTGCTGCCTATCTCTAGAAGTGCCACGATGTGAGAGGTCTTACCTCGCCCTAGCTTCCACACTGCCTCCCAATGATTGCGGCTCCAGGTGGTCACCTCACCTATTAACCAGACAGGCATCACTCTCTGAAAGCTTAGATTCCAGAGAAACTGTTGCCCTCACCTCCGACGTTGCTTGACCGCATTGCTAGGCAATACAGGCGTTGTGTGGATTGATGTGCCACCTAATTAGAAGGTGGGCATTTTAAAAGCCTCTTCCATTCTGTAGCATGCCAGTGATCGTATTTCCAGCATGCATGCTTCTAAGCCCCAATCTCAGTTTTGTTTAACAAGGGGCATAAATATGGGGGGTTGCAGGGGGTGCAACTGCATTGGGGTCAGGTGGGCCCATCGTTATTGCTCCTCCAACTTATTTACCAAATTTGTTCTCACTTGGCTTCATTTAGAAAAAAGGAAGCATTATGTATTTCTGCTGTTTTAGTCTTTAGTTGTCTAGCGGCAAACCAATTATATTAAAAAACAGGGCCTTGGCAGGGCCCCAATACATTTTCACGCCAGGACCTGATCACATTTAGTTACGCCACTATGTTTACTCATGCCTGTTCCTGAACTATGCCTAGACACTTGTTTAACCCCTGTCTGCCTGTTGCTGGGCTCTCCCTGGACTTTCTGGATTAATGCCTACTTGCCTGTTGTTTACTCAACGTCAGATCTTGCTTGTTGCTGACCCAGCCTGCACATGTGGCTCCTGGTGCGGTAGGCGGCGGGGAGACTTCACACATGTTATTTTCATGATACCTTGGCTTTATTTCTGGTGATGTTTTTATGATTTAATTTTTTTTTTTTGATTGGTATTGTGATATACATTGGTAGTTCCCTTTTGGGATGCCTAAAAATATATACAGGTGATTATATCTTCATATTATTCTTTAATTGGTGAATAGAGTATATTGATATGTTTATATGTTTATGAGTCGTTATGGTTGGGAATATTAATTCTTAATTGATTGTCTGACTAGGAGCACTTGCACTTTACAAATATATAGTTTTTATAGTGATCCGGATCATAGGCAGGATTTGCACATGCTTAGTTGCACTGTTGGAACACTTTGTTGAATTATTTAGCACATATATCTAGGCATTCGATATCAGTTAGTGTGGTGAGACTCTCCCTATTGCCTACACATCTTTATGTTGGTTTATCCTGTGTGTTATTGTTCGATTTATGTGTTTTTCAATGGATTTTAATATCTTATGTATTGTATGTAGTGATTATAAATATGTACTTAATAAAAATTTATTTTTTGATCAATGAGTTGAGAGTGCCTCCCTACATGCTTTTTTCTGTTCCTGGTTTGAGCTCTTTTGCAGCTTTGGGGGGCATTTTTTTCCTATTTTTTTTTTTCCTGTTGTTTACTTGACAACGTCAGATCTTGCTTGTTGCTGACCCAGCCTGCCTGACCACGACTGATCTTCTTGTCTGTTGCTGACTCTGCCTGCCTGATCTGCTCTGGCACCAGCTCTGTTCCTGCCTATGTATTTCTTACTTCTTATACTGCTCCAAGGTACATGTCCATATACTGTGAGTATACAGTTTATGAAATGCATTCAGGAAAGTTTTGCCAAGGCTTCATCCGTTACTCCTCATCACTGTTGGGAGCTGGCATCTTCCTCCTTCAATATAACGATGGGTCATTATGACCTTGTATAAATATCACAAGATTATTTATACCACTGTTTCCATTACCCACTCCCGCTCATCACTGAAAGGTTTGCACAGAACAGGGGGCCTTGTTCTTTACAAAGATGGATCTTGGTGGGGTTAAAGTTATACTAAAGGCAGGCCCGATTGTTGTCCCATGGTCTCAGGCTACACGTTGCACTGTCCAAAACTTCAATCCTGTAGTTCCTAAGTTATCTTTAAAAATATTATTGGAGCATTGGAGATTCATAAAAAGATTTAAGAGAAATAGTGGGTGTGGCCACAGCGATGTGATGTAAGCAAACTATATTGAGTGTTAGAGGAGAGGTGAGGGAGAAGAGTGGGGTTTCAGAGCTGCAGAGAGAAAGGCAGACAATCAGGATGTCTGGCCAGGTTGTTTCTGTTCTTGGTCCCCTGAAGGTTGATTAATGGACCAGGTCAGTGGGGTGGGGACTGAAATCTGAATGAGCAAGTGACAGGAGAGTGCTGAAGCCATTCAATGAAAGGTAAGCTACTGATATTTATTTTTTAAATTTTGATTTGCCAAACACTTTTGGGGGGTCAGAGACCAGTGGGAAACCACTTTCAACACATCCAGTCAATACATATACCTTGCTATGCCGTTCGGGAACCCAAAATGCCCCAGTTTTCCAAGAATTCGTAAATGATGCCAACTCTTGGGTCTGTCTGTCAGGGTCTATTTAGAAAGAAATGTAGTCTTTTCACAGGATCTAGACCACCATCATTGCCATGTCCATCATCTATCTCAAAAGCACAGAGCAAACACCCTGTACACTAAACCGGAGAAATGCACCTTCCATGTCCAGAGGTTTACTCCTGGGGGTATTTTCGGCCTCACCGTGGATCCAGTCAAAGCATCATTCAAGAACTCTTGGCCATAAAACTTGCGTTTGGGGAGTGGCAACACTGGCTAGAAGGGGCCCTTCTGTATCTGTATTTACGGACCACAGTAACCTGGAACACATTGGTTCCAATAAAAAAGTTGAATCCTCGCCAGGCCAGGTGGGCCCTACTTTATTGCCCTATTTAACTTTATAGCTACCGACCACCAAGGTTTGAAAAATACTAAAACCGATAATCTAGCCCGCAACGTTCTAGCAGGTCAGGCTCCGGGAGCTCCTGCTCGGTCATTAAACCCTCTTGCGATTGGCACCCTAGCCCAAGAATTAGCAGTGGAGCTCTTGACTTTGTCCTGTTTGTCCCTCAACTCTATTAAAAGGTGCTTCTGGATGCTCATCTTTCCCTGGCAAGACACTCTGCAAGGAGACTTGTTTAACCCCTGCCTGCCTGTTATTTAACCTCCGTCTGCTTGTTGCCAGCCTCTGCCTGTACTTTGTTTAACCCTTGCTCATCTGTTGCTGACCTCTGCCTTGCCTGACCAAGACTAATCGTGTTGCCTGTTTCCAACTCTGCTTTCCTGACCACAACTGATTTGCTCTTCTACCCAACTTACCTGACCAGTGGCTGTGTAAACAATCTGAAAGCTCATATAACATATTTTATTCACCGTAAAACACAGAACACATATCAGAAGTTAAAAGATTACATTTTTCAGTTTAATTCAAAAATATTTAGAAATGGATGGCAGCCAGACATCTTGAAAAAACTAGGCCAGGGTTAACAGGATTTAGAAGTAAATGGTGCTATTGAAAATCAGCTAGAGGGTCATGTTTGCAGCAGTCAAATGACTGCTTACTGTATACAGGAGCATGTTAGAAACATAGAGGGTTGACGGCAGAAGAAGACCATACGTCCATCTAGTCTTTCCTTTCGTGTATATTATCTGTACTCTTTATTATAAGATAGACAGGGGCGGGCTGGCCATAGGGCATACCGGGCAAAATCCCGGTAGGCCGGTGCCAGGGAGGGCCACAAGTCGCAGTGTTGCCTGTAAGATGCGCGGGAGCGCGGCCGCGCACATTGTTCAGCTGTCATTTTGTTTTTTTACATTGGTGGCTCAGTGGAACCAAAAACTCATCTCTTGTTTCCCCTCACTGCGGAGGACAGCCCAGAGCACAGCACAGCAGAGGCCAGCACTTCCGTTTCCTGTCATGCTGGCCGGCCAGCGCGGGGAGAGGATGACGTGATTGATTAAACAAGAGAAACTGTGATTGATGGCTGCAGCAGAGGTCGGTGAGTGGGAAGAGTGGGGAGAGGGGGAGAGAGAGAGATAGTCTGAGTCTGAGTGTGTGTGTTGCAGCCATAGCCCGAGGGAGAGGAAGGGGGAGGGAGAGAGAGAGAGAGAGAGAGATGTGTGTGTGTCTCACCCACGAGGACAAGTTAGCAGCCTGCAGACACCATGAAGGAGAATCAACAACAGAAAGGATTCTCCAACTTGGCAGTGAAGTGGCTCCAGGTGAGTCCATGCTGTTGCTGTATTGTGTTCCAATAAACCTCAAACTAAATGCTAATACTAATTAATGGTGCAATGTGTTTCTCTTAACCCACCCTGCCCTGCCCATCTACCCACCTGCTCTGCCCATCTACCCACCTGCTCTGCCCATCTGCTCTGCCCATCTACCCACCTGCTCTGCCCATCTACCCACCCTGCCCATCTACCCACCCTGCTCTGCCCATCTGCTCTGCCCATCTACCCACCTGCCCTGCCCATCTACCCACCTGCTCTGCCCATCTACCCACCTGCTCTGCCCATCTGCTCTGCCCATCTACCCACCTGCTCTGCCCATCTACCCACCCTGCCCATCTACCCACCCTGCTCTGCCCATCTACCCACCCTGCCCTGCCCATCTACCCACCTGCTCTGCCCATCTACCCACCTGCTCTGCCCATCTACCCACCCTGCCCATCTACCCACCTGCTCTGCCCATCTACCCACCCTGCCCATCTACCCACCCTGCTCTGCCCATCTACCCACCCTGCCCTGCCCATCTACCCACCTGCTCTGCCCATCTACCCACCTGCTCTGCCCATCTACCCACCTGCTCTGCCCATCTACCCACCTGCTCTGCCCATCTACCCACCCTGCCCATCTACCCACCTGCTCTGCCCATCTACCCACCCTGCCCTGCCCATCTACCCATCTACTCACCCTGCACATCTACCCATCTACTCGCCCTGCCCATCTACCCACCCTGCTCACTCACCCACCTATTAATCCAACTGCCTAATCCACCCACCTATCTATATACCTGCCACCCACCTACCTACCTACCTACCCAGACCCTGGACCAGCAGCAGACTGGAGTGATGAGCAGGCGGAATCAGCGGATTCTGACGTGGAGGTGGCAGTCACCCACCCACCTACCTACCTGCCTGACCACCTGCCCACTCGCACATCTAAATACCCACCAACCAACCCTCCTGTCAACCCGCCCCCTTTATACCCTAATAGAGTGTAAGCTCTTCTCCTCCTGTATCCTCCCATATACCCTAATAGAGTGTAAGCTCTTCTCCCCCTGTATCCTCCCTTATACCCTAATAGAGTGTAAGCTCTTCTCCTTCTGTATCCTCCCTTATACCCTAATAGAGTGTAAGCTCTTCTCCTTCTGTATCCTCCCTTATACCCTAATAGAGTGTAAGCTCTTTCTCCTTCTGTATCCTCCCTTATACCCTAATAGATTGTAAGCTCTTCTCCTCCTGTATCCTCCCTTATACCCTAATAGAGTGTAAGCTCTTCTCCTCCTGTATCCTCCCTTATACCCTAATAGAGTGTAAGCTCTTTCTCCTTCTGTATCCTCCCTTATACCCTAATAGATTGTAAGCTCTTCTCCTTGTGTATCCTCCCTTATACCCTAATAGATTGTAAGCTCTTCTCCTTCTGTATCCTCCCTTATACCCTAATAGAGTGTAAGCTCTTCTCCTTCTGTATCCTCCCTTATACCCTAATAGATTGTAAGCTCTTCTCCTTCTGTATCCTCCCTTATACCCTAATAGATTGTAAGCTCTTCTCCTCCTGTATTCTCCCTTATACCCTAATAGATTGTAAGCTCTTCTCCTTCTGTATCCTCCCTTATACCCTAATAGAGTGTAAGCTCTTCTCCTCCTGTATCCTCCCTTATTCCCTAATAGAGTGTAAGCTCTTCTCCTTCTGTATCCTCCCTTATACCCTAATAGAGTGTAAGCTCTTCTCCTCCTGTATCCTCCCTTATACCCTAATAGAGTGTAATAGAATAGGGCGGCAGCAGGGGCATTAAAAAAGTTTGCTTTCAGCATTTGCATTGCACCAGTATTGTTATGGGGCCCCAGCAGCATGGACACTGCTGTTTTGTGGGGGTTTTTTTGTACAATTTTTACAGTTTGTGGTTGTTGATTTTCTTTTCCTTGAGCCTGCCCGCACATGGTATGACCCAGTATCTATTGAGGACGCACAGGGGAGCTGGACTGTGGTGTAGCAATGTATTGTATGGACAGATGGAAGCTTATTTACATGGCCCCTCCCTGACATCCTGATTTGGGATGCCCCATTGTGTCAAATTCCCAGTAAAAATACCTGGCCGCTAATCAAACAACACATGCGTGATTCAAACATGTGTCTGCACCAGCTAGAGGCTGGTGGGATGTGGCTGGCAGCCAGCTCAGCTCCACCCAGCCCTTAGCGAGGAGAACCCATGCATGAGCCAGTGGATCGCTGGTCAGGTAAGTTTTACTGGTGATCTGAGGGGGTTGCACAAAATGGGGCAACCCAAATCAGGGCGCCCCACAGAAAAGGATTAAAACTCTTTGAAGTGGACCAAAACCCAGGATTTTGACTATCCTAAGCCAGCGTCCTAAGTGCAGTGGCGCATGCGTGAGCTGCAGCCGCATCCCCAGCTACCCTCAAACGGGGAATGTGCCCGCACCGGCCATTCACAAATGCCTGGCGCGGGCATGCGCCCTGCTAGAGGGATAGCGGGGATGCGGCCGTGGCCCGCGCATGTGGTGTTGGACCGGGAAGTAAGGTAAGTGTAGCAGGTAACCTGGGGAGTTTCACACAGTGGGGCATCCTGATTTTGGATGCCCGGGTGGAGGTCCTGGGCCGATCCCGCTCAGAGATATATATATATATAGTGGCGTTGACTCACTTTACCGGGCCGAGCACAGTACAGAAGGGCCAGTCTGACCAAAAAGTCCAGGGCCGTTTTTTGGTCCCAGTCCGCCCCTGAAGATAGATGTGTGCTTATCCCAGGCATGTTTAAAATCACTTACAGTTGATTTTTCAACTACCTCTGCTGGAAATTTGTTCCAAGCATCTACTACTCTTTCTGTAAAATAATATTTTCTAACGTTGCTCCTGATCTTTCCTCTGACTAGCTTTATGTTGAGCGCTCATGTTCTTTAATTAAGTTTCTTCTTAAAAATACTTCCCTCCTGAACCTTATTCAATTCTTTCACATATTTAAAGGTCTCCATCATGTCCCCTCTCTCCCTTCTTTCCTCTCGACTGTACAAATTAAGTTCTTTAGGTTCTTCTTATTTTTAAGTTTAAGTCCTTTTACCACTATTGTTGCCCGCCTTTGCACCTGTTCAATTTGAATGGTGTCTTTTTGCAGGTAAGGTCTCCAGAACTGCACACAGTATTCTAGCTGTGGCCTCACCAGGGCTCTATACAGCGGCATCACAACCTCCCTCTTCCTACTGGTGATGCCTCGAGCTATGCAGCCGAGCATCCTGCTTGCTTTTCCCACTGCCTGGCTACACTATCCACTCATCTTGCAGCTATCAGTAATCAGTACCCCTTAATCTCTCTCCTCTGAAGTCCTGGCTAACAAAGTACTGCCCATATGATACTCAGAGCAGGGATTCCTTCTGTCCAAGTGCATGATTTTCCATTTTTACACAGTTTTGACCATTTATCCAGTAAAGCTAAATAATTTACCTGTTGCAGACACTCCTAGGAGTGTACACCCTATTACTAACTTTTGTATCATCAGCAAACAGGCAAACTTTTCCTACCAATCCTTCTCCTATGCCACTTACAAATATATTAAAAATAATGGGGCCCAGCACAGAGCCTTGTGGCACACCACTTGTAACTCACCTTTGTTTAGATTGCACGCCATTAGCAACAACACTCTGGTACTGATGCTTCAGCCAGCTGGAAATCCACTGAACTATCCAGGGATTGAGTCCTACCTTCAATAATTTACCTATGAGCTCTTTATGTGTTAAAGTGTCAGAGACTTTGCTAATATCCAGATAAGCGATATCCACAGAACCACCTTCAGCTAACACTTTAGTGACATTGTCAACGAAATCAATACGATTGGTCTGACATGATCTGCCCTCAGTAAAGCTGTCTGTTTTGGGTCCAACAGGTTGTTTTTAGATTTGACATTATCTGTTTCTAAGAGAGTTTCCATTAGTTTGACCACTATAGAAGTTAAACTAACTGGCCTGTAATTACTGGCTTCTTCTCTACTACCCTTCTTATGGATTGGTACAACACTGTCCATTCTACAATCATCTGGAACCTCCTCAGATGAAAGGGAATGGTTCAATAAATCAGTCAGAGGGGCTGCAATCACAAATATGAGTTTCCTTAGAACTCTGGGGTGGACCCATTACCTTACCTCTAGATGTGCCAGCTCGGCTAAGACATCAGCCTCCAAAAACTGCAGAGCTGAACTCTCCCAGCTGGATGCTGTGCTATGGTCTACCTACTATATGTTTGAAAGCCACTATCTGAAAATACTGAACAAAAGTTGCTATTCAGATGGTCAGCCACAGCCTTATCTCTGTCAATATAATTATTTTCTCTATTTCTAATTTTTGAGACTGCACTGTTTTTCTTCTGTTGCCAATATATCGGAAAAATTTCTCCCCTCTTCACAGATTTGGCCATATCTTCCTCATTTTGCCCCTTAGCAGCATTTTTGCATCCCTCTGTTTAATTTTATACGCCCCTCGGTCAGCTACACTTTAATTTTATGATAGTGCTGACTTCCCTAGTAAACCATAGCAGTTTCTTCTTCCTTTTATTCTTGCTAGTTTGTTTCATGTATTGCTTAGTTGCCTTTAAGATGTCCATTTTTAATAGTGACCACTGGGCACTCACTTCTGCTGCTCTGTTCCACTCACCTAATTCCCTTTCTACATAGTCCGCCATTTCCTTGAAGTTTGTTTTCCTAAGGTCTCTGACTTTCTAATATATGTGTTCTGGTGTGGGATTGCACAATTTCTTTTTTTATCCTGAACCATAAGCATTCATGGTCAATGGAACCAAGATTTTCTTTTACCCTGAGCTCGGACACCAGATCCCCATTGCTCAGAACTAAATCCAGAATGTTATGTCACAAGTTGTTTTAGAGATGCTCCATTAAGGGCATTTAATATATTCCTGCTCTTGTATGTTGATGCCCTTGGGATATTCCAGTCCACATCAGGCATGAATTTGTAATGCAAATCAATGCATTGGCCCATGAATACTTCCAGAAACCATTGTTTGTGAGCACTGTTATGTGCAATCCACAAATGCAAGTTAAAGCTGTGTTATTCAAAGAAGAAGACATGTATCAACAAAATTTAGACATACCACCATCTTTTCTGGGCCAAAGCTTACTTAAACTTTAATGAGGCAAAATGAAAGACTGCATCTGTGATGGCATGGGGCTGTTTAGTACCTATGGCAGGGGCAGCTTATGCCTCTTAAAAGACACTATCAATGCAGAGCAGTATATAGAGGTTTTAGAACAGTAGTCCTCAAACTTCCTCCTCAAGGGCCGAGACAGGCCAGGTTTTGCAGCTCTCTATGCTGATGCACAGATGGAATAATTAGGGCTATAGCTCTGTCTGAGCACCAGTTAATTAACCTGTGGAGTAGCGTGGAGAGCTGCAAAACTTGACCCGTCTCAGCCCTCAAGGTGGAAGTATGAGGACCCCTGTTTTAGAACAACATATGCTCCCATCCAAACAACATTTCGTTTGAGGAAGACAATGCTAAACTGCATACTGCATCCATCATATTAGCATGACTTCACAGAAGAGTTCAGGTTCTGAACTGGCCTAGGTACTGTCCAGACATTTCACCATTGGAAAACATTTGGCCCATTTATAAATGAAACAACATGTTATGTCGATAGAATCCCACATCTAATAAAAATGAAAACATTTTCTTACTCAAAACTCCAGCAATTTGTCTCCTAAGTTCCTAAAGTTTCGAAAGGAATGCTATATAATGGTAAACATGGCTCTGTCTAATGTTCACATGTTCAATTGTAGCTAGCATATGATTATGAGATTCCTTGTTTTCTTTACATTTTACACAGTGTCCCAATTTTTTTTTTTGGGGGGGGGGATTTGGGGTTGTAATAAACAGCATAAAATAATGGTTTGATTGCTTTTAAAATACAGATTCATCATGAGGCATTTATATTGTGCAACTGATACTCCTCTGTTTTAGACAAACACAAAAACAAACACTGGTGGATGGATGGAAACCAGTTTATATATATATATATATATATATATATATATATATATATATATATATATATAAATATATACCTTATTAATTGTACAGTTTAGAATTTAATCTGCTGCTTTGTTGTGGCTTTGCAACTTACATTAAAATCAAAGTTATGTTAAGGGATATTGACTAAACATCCATGTCTTGTTAAATTCCTTTTTTAAAGAACAAGGATGTTCAATATGTGGATCTTGGAGGTGCATATGTGGGACCAACTCAGAATCGATTACTACGGATGGCTAAAGAACTGGGTGTGCAGACTTACAAGGTTTACATAAAAGGTGATCTTATCCAGCGCACAAAGGTAAAAAAACAATATATATATTATATATATATATATATATATATATATATATATATATATTATATTATTTTTTTTTTCTAAATTACATACTTTTTAAATATAATTGTTTCATCAATATTTACATTAGAAGCCTGTCTTCAATTAACCCCAAAACAAATATGGCATATATTGTAAAATGCTCTGTTCAACATTATCATGCCAACATATATAATCTAAGGTAATCATAGGGTATGTATTCATTATTTCTTTTTATATTACAGGGCAAATCGTGCAAATTTCAAGGTGCATTCCCACCTACATGTAACCCCTTTGTTCTTCTTGATTATAACAATTTCATTAGAACTGTGAATCAGTGGGGAAGTCAGGTAAGATTTCTAATGATCGTCTAATTTCTAGTACATACAATATTTAAAAGCATTATAAAAAAAAGATTCTGTTTGGAAAGAAATGTAACAAAGGCACATATATAATTAGCAGTGCATCATTAACATTTCTTTTATAAGTATATGCTTGCAAATAACAACCAGCCAGGGCATAGAGGCAATCTTTGCCACATTTGCCCCTAACACCCTGCCCCTTGCTGCCATTGGCCTCATAATATTTCTTTATGACTCTTTTCTCCTTCAAAACAATCGGGGATACCTATAACTCAAAATATTTAATAGAAATGTATGCAGAACTGGGCACGGGGAGGCCGATTCATTAATAGCGCCAGGTAGCGACAGATGAGCGACAGTAGCGGTATTTTCACAGCGCACGCTAGTATTCGCTGTGCTTGGCCGTTGTTCGGCTGTTGACAGCGACTCAGTCGGTGTGCGGTAATGTTGAATACGGGGTTAGGAGTCGCTGTATGGGAGCGCATGACAGCAAATGGACATAGCGAACGGCTCCCAGCATATTCATTAACAAACCACGCTCAAAAAATTCTCGCGCTGTGAAATGCTTGTTTAAACCCCAGAGCGCTGGCGGCGATGGGTTAAAAGTAGTTTTTTAACCCCCAAACAACCATATTTTTTGATTTAAAAAAAAAACATGTTTTTCAAAACATTTTGTAATATGAATACATTAATATCAGACCTGTAATATCAATTCTGCACAAATTTTTTTTTTTACCTTAAAAAAAAATCTAACATTACAGAAGTGGTCACAGAATTTTTGACATTTAAAAAAAAAAAAAAAAAAAAAAAATTAATAGCAATTAATTATGAATATTTAAAGATTGCTCCATTGAAATGCATTGGAGAGCGCCAGGTAGCGAGAGGTCATACCTGTCGCTGTTCAAGGTCGCTCGCTGGCGCTGTGGGGTGAGGCTGGAATAATGATGAATGATTCGCTATCTGGCGCTCTGTCAGTCACTAAGCAGGATCAGCTTGATAAATGTGTGATTGCGGAGGGGAGCCGGCGTACTCGTGGCGGTGACCGTCATTACCGTTCGCTCACCATTCGCTACCTGCCGCTATCCCTTGTTAAATAAGCGCCAAAGAATGTCCTTGTGTTGATACCTAGATGGGCCAGCACTATCATGTTTATGCCCAGTTGGCTTACATCTAGGAGACATTAATTGTGTCAATAGCCAGCAGGGCACTTTGGAGGTGGGAGCTGGCAATCCATGATTGGACTTAGTTTGCTGAGAAATCTGAGAGGACTGAGCGGGGGGGGGGGGGTCCGTTTCCATCTACTGATGGCTATTCTGGAAGTTGTGTAGAATAGTTATTTTCCCTAGAAAAATGAGTGTAGTGTGTGCTTTTGTTGGTGGATCCCTTCTAACCAGTGTGTCACTTGACTTACTAGGGCATATCACTATAAGAAGGCAAGATATCGGGGAGGATGTGTGAACCTATATGATCAGGGCAAAGCTGCTGCTTGCAATGTGTCAAATGAGACTTTTCCTACAGCTTGTCCATGTCTTATTGAATAAGTCTCAGTTACTTTAGACTCATGAATATGGTTAGCATGCCAGCTATGCTCTATAAAGTATTAAAGGGGCAAGAGCCAGCTGAACTATATTTTTTTATTGTCAGAAAGATAATTTTAGAAAACAATTACTTTATTGGGGGGTCTCAAAGTTTGCAAGGCAATGTTCAGTGTTTACTAACATTAGAACTTGACAGGCTTTTCTTTGGCTCAAAACAAGTTACTCATAATATGAAGATTATCTTTTATCTATGCTCTGTCACAATGGCTTTTGAAGGATGATACAGTAAAATAAAAAGTAATTGTATAAGTCAAAAAGAGAAAAAAACAATATATTTACTACCCCAACATATGATCTGGGTCCCACGTAATTTGGGCCCAAATGCCAGTGACATACGTGTCAAGGCAGGGTGCTACTGTTGTGATACAGAAAGGCCTTTATTCAACAATGGAATCCAATGGCAAATTTTACTACAGTGTAAAAAGGATTAAAACGTTCTTTGCTTTTCTTAGGAGTAAAAATTGCCATTGAATTTCATTGTTCTCCTACTTGGTGATTCAGCAACTGTGAAGTCCTCAGGCTTTTTTCTCATAAAGTCAGTTTTTACTACCATGGGAATATTGTTCAACTCTTATTCAATCGAGGCCAGTTACACTTTAAGAACCAGTGGCATAACTGAATTTGATGAGGCCCTGGTATGAACATTAAACGGGGCCCTTTCAAGGCTCATCCAGTAAACTTGTGTCTGTCTTTAACCTCAACTGGATGCAGATAGACAACTAAAGACTGACCAATGGTGCTTTCCTTTCTCTAAATGATCCCACGTGAGCACAAATATTATAAATAAGGTGGAGGAGCAAAAAATACCATTTTGTGACTACTCACCTTGTAAAATGCGTATTATAAGTATGTCACACACCCCGCTTCAAGAATCCATAACATGTGGGTAGTATCGACCTGAAGAGGGCGTTCCTGCAGAGATGATAGCAAAAGAAAGCCCCTCCCTGATCCATAAATACCTGGGACCTCCCACTCATCACCCAGTATACAAAAGCAGTAAGGTAAGGGACCAGGAAGAGGCAAATATAAACCACAACCACGCAAAGTTCACAATAAAGAGGATCCTGAATACAGAAAGGACGGGTGAAGCGGGGTGTGTGACATACTTATAATACCCATTTTACAAGGTGAGTATTCACAAAATGGTATTATTCTAAGTATGTCACACACCCCGCTTCAAGAATCCATAACATGTGGGACATCCAATAGCAGTGTCCATAACAAGGGCGGGGATCCAAAACTAGGCAACAATGCACAACTTTAAACCACTACAGCTTGCAAAACTTTGCGGCCAAAAACAGCATCCGCTGATGCCCGAACATCAACCTTGTAAAACTTGGAAAAAGTGTGAACAGAAGACCAGGTAGCGGCCTTACAAACTTGCTCAACAGAAGCCTGGTGCTGAAAAGCCCAGGACGCACCAACTGCACGAGTAGAATGAGCAGTAACCCGAAAAGGGGGACTCCTCCCCTTGGCAGAATAGGCCCCAATGATGGCCTGACGAATCCATTTACTAATGGAAGATTTGGCAGGAGCCAAACCTTTCCTAGGCCCACAGGGCACCACAAAAAAAGCATCAGTCTTACGAAAGGAAGACGTAACCTCCAGATAATGTTCCACAACACGAACTACATCCAAAGAATGCAACGCCCTTTCCTTGTCGTTGCTGGGATTTGGGCATAGAGAAGGCAAAACAATGTCCTGATTCAGATGAAAAGCCGAGACCACTTTAGGAAGAAAATCCGGCTTGAAACGAAAGACAACCTTATCCTGATGCCTCTCGAAGTATGGAGCTTTAATGGATAAAGCTGCCAACTCAGAAACACGCCTAACCGAAGTGATAGCCACCAAAAAGGCCACCTTTTGCGTAAGAGAAGACAAAGCAACCTCATTTAAGGGCTCAAACGGAGGGCCCTGGAGAGCAGAAAGAACCAGGTTCAAATCCCAAACTGGAACAAAAGACTTCCTAGGAGGCCGTACATGCGTAACACCTTGGAAAAAGGTCTTGACTAAGGGATGAAGTGCAAAGGACCTTTGGAAGAACACCGCCAGGGCATAAACCTGCCCCTTCAATGTACTAAGCTGGAGCCCCAGATCTAGACCATGTTGAAGAAACTCTAAAATTCTAGGAATGGAGAACTCTCGACAAGAGAAAGACCTACTTTCACACCAATCAATATAGGCCCTCCAAGTCCTGTAGTAAATAGAAGAGGAAGAGCGCTTCCTGGCACAGATAAGAGTCTGAATCACCGCGTCAGAAAGACCTTCTTCCTTCAAGATGGCGGCTTCAGCAGCCATGCCGTCAAAGCCAGCGATGGTAAATTGGGATAGCGTAGCCGACCCTGGGTGAGCAGGTCCGGCAGCAGAGGCAGGGCGAACTGATCTTCTGCCAGCCTTACAAGATCTGCGAACCAAACGCGCCTTGGCCACCTTGGGGCCACCAGAATCGCCGACGCGCCTTCCAAGGCCAGTTTGCGCACCACTCTGGCTAGCATTGGGAACGGAGGGAACAGGTAAAGGAACCCCAGATCCCTCCAGTTCAGAGACATGGCATCCACTGCCAGAGCCAGAGGATCCTGCGAGAGAGACACAAAGACTGGAAGCTTGTGATTGTGACGAGAGGCAAAGAGGTCCACCGCTGGGACCCCCCACCTGAGACATATCGAACGAAACACCTTGGGACTGAGAGACCACTCCCCCTGACGAGAGGAGGCCCTGCTCAGCAAGTCCGCCTCCGTGTTCTCCACCCCCGGAATGTAGACTGCTGAGATACACGGGACGTGGGTCTCCGCCCAGTCCAGAATCAAAGACACTTCCCTGAGGGCACTCCTGCTGCGAGTCCCCCCTTGGTGATTGATGTAAGCAACCGCCGTCCTGTTGTCCGACCGGACCTGAACTGGCAGGCCTCTCAACTGATGAGTCAAGCGAAACAGAACCAACCTGATGGCTCTCAACTCCAGAATATTGATGGGCTCGTGAGCCTCCTGCGGACTCCACAGACCCTGAAACTGGAGGTCCTTCCAAACACCCCCCCAACCTGACAGACTGGCATCCGTGGTGACCATTTCCCAACACGGCGCCAGAAAGGATCTGCCCTTCAACAGATTGACAGACCCCAGCCACCATTGCAGGGATCGACGAACACGGGGAGACATCCGGAAGGACTGATCCAACGATAGTGGAGACTTGTCCCAAACCTTCAACAGATGAAGCTGAAGCGTCCTCGTATGAAACTGCGCAAAGGGAACTGCCTCGAATGAGGCCACCATTAGCCCCACCAGCCTCATCCCTAGCCGGATGGTCGGATGAGGGGTTGACAAGAGAAGCTGAACTAACTCCTGAATCAAAAGAATTTTGGCCTGGGGCAGAAACACCCTGGCCTGTGAGGTGTCCAGAGACATTCCCAGAAAGGTCAGAATTCTGGACGGAGAAAGAGAAGACTTGGGGTGGTTGATCACCCAACCGAACCTCTCCAGAGTGGACACCACCGCTCTGGTGTCCAACTCCGCTTGGTTGAAGGAAGAGGCCATGATCAGTAGATCGTCCAAATAGGGCACGATGCGGATACCCTGAACTCTGAGCAGAGCCATCACCCCCGCTAGCACCTTGGTGAACACCCGAGGAGCTGAGGTGAGACCGAAAGGAAGTGCCACAAACTGAAAGTGCCGATCCTCCACCACGAACCTGAGAAACCTCTGGTGTGCTGGAAAAAACGGAACGTGTAGATACGCATCCTTGATGTCTATGGACGTCAGAAAGTCTCCCTGACGAAGAGAGTGAATGGCCGAACGCAGCGTTTCCATGCAGAATTTCCTCGGCTGGATGAACCTGTTGAGAAACTTCAGATCCAAGATGGGTCGGACCAACCCGTCCTTCTTGGGTACCGTGAACAGATTGGAATAAAAACCCCTGCCCCGATCTGAAGGGGGCACTGGGCAAATGACAGCCATGTCCAGAAGATTCTCCACTGCCACCAGGAGCCCCTGCGCCGCCAGAGGCTCCGACGGCATCCGAGACCTGACAAATCTGGAAGGGGGGCGGAGCTCGAACTCCAGCTTGTAACCGGAAGACACCACTTCCCGGATCCATCTGTCCGAGACCTCTTGATCCCAGATCTGAGAGAAGTGCTGCAGCCGTCCCCCCACCCGCATGGGTGAGGGCGCCCCCTCATTGCTGAGCCGGCTTAGCAGCCGGTTTGGGCTTAGAGCCCCAACTGTATCCAGAACGGGCACGTCCTCTGCCCCTGCTTCCGGAATTTCCTCTGGAAGAGGGAAATGCAGAACCCCTGCCAGATCTGGCCCCCCGAAAGGAGGGGGTAAAGGCAGGTGCCCCCCGAAAGGAGCGGCGTTGTTTCTTACGTTGAGGTAACCTACCACCCTTGGTGACAGAGTCCAATGTCTCTCCAAAGAGCCGTAGACCAACAAAGGGTAAAGCCGTCAGTGACTTTTTGGACATAAAATCGGCCGCCCACTGGCGCAGCCACACCAACCGCCGAATAGCCACAAGCAGAGCCGACGTCCTACCACACATCATCAAAGTATCATCCAAGGCAGTCAACACAAAGGATAAAAACAACTCACACCGTTTAAGGCTAAGGAACTCGTTACTACCAGGACGAAGCCCGGAAGAAGTCAACAGGTCCCTGACCACAGACCTGGTAGCCAACACCATTAGTTCCGAAGCGCACACAGGCTGGATGGCCGACCCAATGCTAGTAAAGCCATGACAAGCCATCTGATCAATACGTTTATCCTCTCCATCTTTGAGAATGGAACAATCAGGTCTGTTTAAAACCGAGGAGTTGGATAACCCCAAAACCGGTGCATCCACCTCGGGGGGAGATGCCCAGCGCTTGACCGCCTCAGAAGGAAAGGGATATTTCCTATCCCACCCCTGAGGGATGCCAGGGAGCCGAGCCGGCCTATCCCATTCCTTGTCAATGATTCTATCAAAATGCCGTTGCGTAGGAAACTCCAGGCGCGGCCTGGATTCCTCAAACAATTCACCCTTCTGCTGTGACGCCTCCTTGGGAGGGGAAATATTCAGAACTTCCAGCATCAGAGACAGAGCGTGAGGAGAGTCCAAGGATCTCCCTAAGTCAGAAAGCTCGGCATCAGCGCCAGCAGACTGCTCATCGTCCGAAAATTCTGAACCCTCATCAACCTCCCCTTCCTCTAGCTGGGGATAATCAGACCAATCCAGATTATCTATGTCATCAAGATCATCCACCGGCGGAGCCGGCGACAAATGCTTTCTCTTAGACGGAGCCTTACGGGCGACCGAGCTGGAGAGCATTTTCTCAAGGCTAGCCAATCTGGCGCACATCTCAGATTGCAGATCCCTGCCCATGACTACGTCACACGGGGCACGAGTCAAGGCGGGAGGGGGAGTTGAGGCGACCGGCTGTGCTGACCCCGATGCTTGGGGTTCGGACTGCCGCGTAATAGTTTGCTGTGCACATGGTATACAAAGTAACACATCATCCCCAGTAATGGAAACCCCACACAACATACACTTTTTGGGATGCCCCGAAGGGGTCCCAGTCCCAGTATCCGAGGATGCCTCCATAAGGTGAACTTTGAATAGTCGCTAAGACCCAGGGAATTACGCCAATTAGACAACCCGGGATGCCCCTTTAATGTCCCGAGTGGGAGGATTTGTGTACATATAAAATGAACCCAGGGATTAGGACCGGGAGAAAACCTCTAATACTATAGAAGATCCTCCTAATAAGCCTCCGTTCTGAAAGAAAGAAGAAAGAAAGAACCCATGAGGAGAAGTAGAAACAAGAAGCAAAGTAGAAAAGAAGGGGCCACAGGCCACTCACAATACCGCCGGGACTTCACACGGCCACCCGATCGTGAGGAGACTTTTCTCTGACAGAAAGAAGAGGAGGGGGCGTGGCCAGCGCGGGACGCGCGCGTCGCCAAGTCCCGCCCCCCCTCCTATGCATGGCAACAGTCCTCAGCGGCGCTGGAAAAGGTGTGGGCGGGCCGCGACGACGCGCCACGCGTCCGGCCCCGCCCCCATCAGAATCGTGAGGGAAAAAATCCCCTCACGAAAAGAAGCGCCAAAACCGGCCGGCGCCGCAGCAAATGTACGGCTGCGGCGCTTGGCCGGTACTGTAGTAAAGCATACACTCCAACACAGCAGTACAAAAAAACAGGGAGGAACGGACCCCGGCCCCGCGCCGAAGGTCCGGCCCCGCCCCCTCTAATACCATACATAATCAAGTGTCCCTGAGGTAAAATACCGCCGCCATTATGGCAAGGAAAAACCCAGCACAGCACGGAGGCCTACAATACAAACGGCCGCGGTGCTGACAGAATTTAAAGAGACACACACATAAAACAATGGTTAAAAGACAGTGCCTGAGTCAAGATGGGGGGGAAAGAAAAAGAAAGAGTGTAATAAAAAGAGGACCCACACCCCCCATCCCCACAGTGGAAAGGGATCCTGGGAGGGCCATTCCCATGTTAAGGCTAAGGGACAGGGCATCCCAAACCGGGGTCACCAACCCGGTGAAGCCGCCTACCCTCTTGTATAGGGTCTCACGGCGGAGCGTTGCTCCTGAGCACCAGAGGTGCCAATCTACCCTCGCCTGGACCTGCAGCCACGGCTGGGAGGCATATATATTCAAGGGAAAAAAGAGGTCCAAACGGAAATAATACGTAACGGGCCGGGAATCATCCCGGCTACCTTAAATCCCCCTGTGCAAGGAGGAGCCATCATCTTCTGACTTGCTCGCCGTCTGCAGAGATGGAAAACTGGGTGATGAGTGGGAGGTCCCAGGTATTTATGGATCAGGGAGGGGCTTTCTTTTGCTATCATCTCTGCAGGAACGCCCTCTTCAGGTCGATACTACCCACATGTTATGGATTCTTGAAGCGGGGTGTGTGACATACTTAGAATATAATGGTACCCCACTGACCTCCTAGGCCCCAATACAGCTGCACCTCCTGCACCCTTATAGTTACACCCCTGTTAAGGACATATGTTTCCCATTTGGCCCAACTAGCCTTCTTTTAGTCAAGGTCACTCATGTAAGGGGGGGTGTAAGGGAATGTGGTGAAGGCAGATCATTTTAAAACCAATTATAATTAATTTATCTTCTCCTACACCCCCCCCCCCCCATCAGCCACAGTGATGCTGGCACAATGGCCATAGCCCCTCACATTGACTGAAATGGAGGCGGCAGGATAACATTACTGTGACTGATGAGAGGCTACATTGTAAACATGGGTGTGACTGGCGATCAGGTTTGGGCAGTGCAGGCTCATTTTGCTTGATAAATGCGTCATTGTGACCGCCGCCGGGCGTACTTGAGTCGGTAGTCGCCGTTAGCTGCCGCTACCTGGCGCTCGTCAGACACTACCTGGCACTATCGCTTGATGAATAAGGGCAACAGTGCTGGATTAGGAGCAAACAGAATATTTAATACTTTCAGTAGCCTGTACAAACACCACTGATCTTGCAGCTAATTTGCATTAACAATCTTTGTACAACTGTTGCTTTTAACAGATCCCTGTTGATTCTCCATGGAGAGCACCAAAAGCCAAAGAGTGGGATCAAATGTCAGTGAAGGAATTTATAGAACGGGTCTGTCTGACAAGGTAAAGCTCCAGTAATGTAAAGCAAAGTGCAACTATAGGTAAATCTTAATGTGAACCAAAACCCAGAATTTTGACTATCCCTGGTTTTGGCCTTTACCCCATGGGCACCCTGGTTTGGGATGACCTGCTGTTGTCTGCTTCTGTTCACTCATCAACATATACAAAGTCGAATTCCTCCTGGTCGGCAAGTCACATATGATGCGATAGTTGGGAAGGCTGAAGTTCATCTGCACTACAGAGAGGGGAGTAGCAGCAGGGTGGGAACACAGAAAGTGTGTGCACATGCCACGCACTTTATGCAGTAGGTCCGACATGTCGACATGTCTGAATAACAGGCCAAGAAGCTCTGCACCACCAAGCTGAGCACATGTGCTAGGCAAGAGATGTGTGTCAAGCTAGGTCAGCCCACGACTGCTACAAGGTTACGCACCACGTTGCCAGGCTTCAGGTGCAATGGCAGCAGCCATTCACTTGACTGCTCCTGGATGCCAGCCAACAGCATGGGGTAGAGATTAAAAAGAATTTTCCCTCACTTCAAGCACTGGTGGCACAGCTTGCAAATGACCTGTGTCTTGTCATCTGTGCACTGCTTGAAAAAATGGCAAGCTGATGAGCGGTCCTATATTTTTCATATCCATTAGGAAATTGTTCTTCCTCTATTTTGTTCAGACCCTTCTGATTCTGGAAAGAAGGTTTTACATATGCTGAAGATGGTTGGAGTGATTAAGTTTTACTTGGCTTGAGCAAAGTATTTTCAGAAGTCTGATGTACTTTTTGTTTCGAGGGTCCCCATAAAGTTACTTAAGATCAGCTATCAGCAAACACATCCCTTGTTTCCGGTCTAGAAGATAGCTGTCAGATATTTATGGGTGTTTAGACATCAGACTATGGTGGACCAGGGATCTGAGCACATCCTCCAAAATGTTCCCACCTAAATGGTTCTCTGTTTTGTGCCTGTAACAACAATAATAATATAAATCTGTATATCAGTGGTGCTCAACCTTTTGTTGAGTGTGGGACACATTAATGATTTGGAATAGGTTCAGATTTTTATCATTTGGAATAGCACAATGAACATTTTCTACAACAAACTCACTGCCCCCATAAACTCCACCCATATGTCCTTCCACCGGATCCCTACATTTTATATGTAACAATCCCCACAAGCTCTCACTACACATGCCAATTGGCTTATCTCTCTGAATATATGGTTCCTTTATTTATAGCCCCCTCTATCAGTCACACAACTTAACAGTGTTTCCAATACTCAACCCACCTAAGCTCCCACAAATGCTAAGCATACAATTAATATAGAGAAACTATTTTGCCAATGATTCTGTCTAAGATTTCATTCAGGGATGTTGTCATACAATCAATGTAAAGTTGTTCCTCCAAGCCACCGCTGTCTCCTCTATTTGCCTCTCCTTTATCACTCTCCGTGCAATTGCCCATCCTCATTGTGCCCCTATTTAACTACCTTTACATATCTGTTGTATTTGCCACACATTATAAGGCTCTAAGGGCCATAGGTTGAGCACGTGTGCAGCAGATAGTGCAAACATAATAATAATTTTAATAAATGTTAGAGGAATTACTGAGTTTAATTAAGCAAAACTTGTTCTAGAATGTGAATTTTATACTTACTCTATTCCAACAGGGCAGGCCGGAACCTTGCAGAGTTCTTTGTGCAATCATGTGCGACTACTGAGCCACAGCAAGTCTCTGCACTTTGGTTTCTATGGTGTGTAAAGCTATGTGGTGGAGCAGTGAGGATGATGTCAACAGATAACGGTGCACAGGTAAATAAAAGTTACTTGATTTTATTAACAAATTTTAAGTAACTTTTATATAAAACCATCTATAGATATTCATCACTATAAAAATGTACAGAATCCATATACAAGCCTGTAATGGATGCGAGCTATCTTATTAACTTAGCAGGCTTGCACATTTAAAGCAAACCTCCAATCTAACCTCTCAAGGTACATCTCCACCTCCCAGTTGGGATAGATGGGCAGGGATGCATGGTGTATTAGTAAAGGTGTCTCCAGTGGCCACTGCCACCTTAAGAATGCAAAAGGGTAAATATATTTCCAGTTTCAAGCTTGAGTTTTTTTCTCCATACCATAGGAGAGACCCCGACCCTCCAGACCTGAAGAGAGGACATTGCCCAACAGTAGGAGAAGGATGCTGAGAGATTATTTTTTTGTTTTTTTTGTATACCTTTAACAGTCTGTGAACAGTTAATGGGCCAAAGAGGACCCCTGTACTATGTTCACATGTTGTGTTGGTCGGCATGCCGCCTGGCGCCACTGGCGGGTGGTATGCCAGATCATTTTACCCAGATGTTGCTGATATCCGTGATGGGCCAAACTGGACCAAATCATCAAGATCCAGATCAATTTGAACTAAACGTAAGCTGTAGGCCATCCAGTGGTCATCACCTTCTTCAATAGGACATTGCTGGTCATTTGTCATATGGAGACACTGTGGTACATTAGCTGAGCATTAGTAAACTTAGCCAATTGAAAAAAAAAACACGGTTCTAAACTCCCTGTCAAAAACCCCTGGGTGCTCTAGCATCGAGCGCCAAACGCTATGTGCAAGAAGTTTCTCAACACATATAAACCAGCACTAGAGCGAAAACATATGGAATGGCATTGTTTTAACACTGTAACACATACAATTCAGCATAAAATAAAAAAAAAAAAAAAAACTATAAAAGAGTTTGGTTGCTGGGCAGGAGAGGCCACACAATCATCAAAAATTTAGAACTTTACTTTAGAAAAAAGCTATTTATAGACAACCACATAAATTGCACAATTGAAGTGTATGGGAGAGCGCTACTGAGCAACAGGTGCGATGTGGCGCTGCTGAACACACAGCGCCAGTGCTTTACATTGAGCCGCCGCTAGTTATACATGGGAAGCTACATGATGCTATTAGAGGTGCTCACCAGACTGACCTTCATATATATGGTTTTCACACACTGTGCCTGGTTTTCATCTGACGCTATGTGACACTACATGGTGTTAGCGTTTCTTAAATAACCCACATAATGGTCATATAATAACAAAGCTGTGCTACCACATATAACCACTGGGAGGCAGTAAAACATTCCTATTTACTACACAAAATACACAAAATAGTTACTTAAAAAAGCCTGATAAAAAGCATATTTTCAACAGAATTGTTTCATGTTATGTCACATACAGTGTTCCTAAAACTAACAATTATCTGCTTTAAGCCCTAAAGGAGGCCCAAAAGGCATGATACTTACCTTTCTACATTTCTGGCTTGTTGGCAGCTGTATGGAATGCTGGAAGGGAATAGGCCTCTGTGGGGCTTCTATATGGGCCATACATATGCCATGTATGTGGTCTAGTACATGCTTGCTTGGCAAACCCTGCTGGCTACCAGTGGTTACATAGGTCATGTGTACAGTGATGTAGCACGGATCAAGTGAGTATTATCCCAGATTATCTGGCCTACCATGTGTTTAGCTGAATGCCCATCCCAAATCAGTGATTCCCACATGATATGGGGGGCGGCAACTCTGAGAAAGCTGGGTTTGAAACATTGACAGTTTTTATGTTTAAATTTGAAGGGTAATGTCTGTTTAAAGTATGTGTTTGTGTTCCTTTTTGTGTCATTCTGATGCTATCATAGGAAAGAAAGTTTGTTGGGGGCTCGGGACAGATATGTGAGAAGATAATGGCACGCCTTCAGGACTGTGTAAAGTTGGAGGAGCCAGTGATTAGACTCGATCAGTCTGGTGAAATTGTCATTGTTGAAACCTTAAATCATAACATCTATAAGGTAATTAGCAAAACAAATGAGTTCATGTAAGATATAGCATAGCATAGCAGTTAAATAGATGCATGAAGACTGACCAAAAAGAAATAAGATGATAAATTACACCTAAAATGAAAGGGTGTAAAATATGTAAATTTCGTATGTGATTCAACATGGGCAGGCTGATTCATTACTAACGCCAGGTAGCGACAGATGAGCATCTGTAGCAGGCATTTCAGAGCGCCCGCTAGTAGTCGCTGTGCTCGGTCATGGTTTGCTAGTTCAGAGTGCCTCAGTCGCTGTGCAGCATTGATGAATACATTGTGGGGAGTCGCTATATGAGCAGTACAGCGCTGTATAGGAGCGAATGGTAGCGACTGGTCAGTGCGACCGACTCACACCATATTCATCAAAAAAACAGCTACACACACCACCGGCGCTCAAAAATGCTTCGCTGTAGCCCAGAGCGCCGGAGGCTGTGTGATTAAAGGCTGTTTTTGAACATGTATCCGCCAGTAACAAAGCGAAAACATATGGAATTACATTGTTATAATGTTGTGACATGAACACATTAATGCCAGACCTGTAATGTAAATTCTGCATAAATATATCAAAAATGAAAAAAGTCACAACATTATTTGAGAATAAAAATAATAATAATAATATAAAACCCCTGTTTAAAGAGAAGTAAAAGAACGTCCATTGAAATGTATGGGAGAGCGCCAGGTAGGGACAGGTATTACCTGGCGCTCTGGAAGCCTGAACGCCGGTGCTCTTCAATGAGCCGGCGATAATGATGAATCGGACGCTACGTGGTGCTGTCCCAGTCGCTCCCCAGAATTAGTTGGATAAATGTGTAATTGTGTGCCATTGCCGGCGTTCACCTGGCGCTACCTGTCGCTGTACAGGCACTACCTGGCGCTATCCCTTGATGAATAAGGCCTTCTGTTATATTCATACTTTCTACACCAGCCTGGAGAAGGTGTAAAAAGTATTTTTCTCCCACCCAGGCTACCAGCCCAGTGCACCTGTAATTAAAGGGTGTCAAACAATACAATTCTGTGAAATACTCACCTGTAGAATTGATATTATACGCATAGAGTACGTCCTGCTCCATCTATAATACTTATACGTGGGTAATCCTCCGCCAGATGGCGCTGTTCACTGCAGACATGCAAAAACAGGCTCCTCCCGGCCCTTCATATACCCAGGGACCTCCCACAAATCCCCAGCATTGAAAAGCAGTGAGAAAAAGAAGCCGGGAGAAACCAACCACCAAACTTGTAACAATAACAATGATAACAATCACCATACAGGGGATCCAGAACAAGGTGAAACCAGGGTGGGGTGGAGCAGGATGTACTGTATGCGTATAATATCAATTCTACAGGTGAGTATTTCACAGAATTGTATTATTCTAAGCATACAGTACGTCCTGCTCCATCTATAATACTTACACGTGGGACATCCAATAGCAGTGTCCATAAAGTAGGGTGGGTTCCCCAACAACAAAGGCAACGGCACGTAGCTCAAACTAGAACCGCCTGCAAAACCTTACGGCCAAAAGCAGCATCAGCTGAGGCCCGAACATCAACCTTGTAAAACTTTGAAAAGGTATGAACAGAAGACCAAGTAGCGGCCTTGCAAACTTGTTCAACAGAGGCCTGTTGCTGAAAGGCCCAAGAGGCACCAATAGCACGAGTGGAATGAGCCGTAAGACGGAAAGGGGGAGTCCTCCCCTTAGTAGAATAGGCCTGAATCACAGCCTGACGAATCCATTTACTGATGGTAGACTTGGCGGGAGCTAAACCTTTCCTAGGCCCCGAAGGCACAACAAAGAGAGCATCAGTCTTCCTGAAGGCCTTAGTGACAACCAGGTAATACTTCAAGCACCTGACTACGTCCAAGGAATGCAGAACCCGCTCCTTGTTGTTGCGAGGATTGGGACACAGAGAAGGAAGAACAATATCCTGGTTCAAATGAAATGCCGAAACAACTTTAGGCAGAAAATCCGGTTTGAAGCGGAACACCACCTTGTCCTGGTGTCGCTCATAGTATGGAGGCTGAATAGATAGAGCGGCCAGCTCTGACACACGCCTAACCGAAGTAATAGCCACCAAAAAGACAACCTTGAGAGTGAGAACGACCAGAGCAGCATCTTGAATAGGCTCAAAGGGAGCACCCTGCAAGGCAGACAAGACCAAGTTCAAGTCCCAGACAGGGACCATAGGTCTTCGAGGGGGATGCACGTGAGTGATCCCCTGAAAGAAGGTCTTAATCAGGTGATGTTGAGCAAAGGTCTTTTGAAAGAAGATAGACAGGGCAGAAACCTGACCCTTCAGAGTACTAAGTTTGAGACCTAAGTCCAGACCATGCTGTAAAAACTCCAGAACCCTAGGGACGGAGAATTCCCGGCAGGGAAGAGACCTGGACTCGCACCAGTCAATATAGGAACGCCATACTCTATAACAGATAGCCGAAGAAGTCTTCTTCCTGGCCTGCACCATAGTAGCCACCACAGAGGCAGACAAACCCTTCTGCATCAAGATGGAGGTTTCAGCAGCCAGGCCGTCTAAGCAAGAGTTTGTAAAATGGGATAGCGTAAGGACCCTTGAGTTAGCAGATCTGGCACCCTTGGCAGATCGTACTGATCTACTGCCATTTGAACCACGTCTGCGAACCACACTCTTCTTGGCTACCTGGGGGCCACTAGAATCACAGGTACCCCTTCCAGAGCAATCTTGCGTAGAACCCTGCCCAGAAGGGGGAACGGTGGAAGCACATACAGGAGTCGAAACTCCCTCCAAGACATGGACAGGGCATCCGTGGCCATGGCCAGAGGATCCTGAGACAGTGAGACGAAGGCAGGGAGCTTGTGATTGTGACGGGAAGCAAACAGATCCACATCCGGTAGGCCCCAACGGTGACACAGGGACTGGAATACCTTGTTGCAGAGGGACCACTCCCCCTGACGGGACCTCCCCCTGCTCAGGGCGTCCGCCAGCAGGTTCTCTGCCCCCGGAATGTAAATAGCCGAAATGCATTGAACATTGGCCTCCGCCCATGTCAGAATCTGAGACACCTCTTGGAGAGCACCCTTGCTCCGGGTCCCTCCCTGATGATTGATGTAGGCAACTGCCGTTCTGTTGTCTGAGCGTACCTGGACCGACAGACCCTTCAGGTGTTGGGTCAAACGCTCCAGTACCAACCTGACTGCCCGTAGTTCCAGAATGTTGATGGGTAAATGGGCCTCCTGAGGACCCCACGTCCCCTGGAAGCGCAGGGACTTCCAGAATCCCCCCCAACCTGACAGACTGGCATCCGTTGTGACCGTCTCCCAGGAGGGGGTCAGAAAAGACCTGCCCCCTGTCAAGTTCCTGTGGTCCAGCCACCACGCAAGGGACTGTCTGACCGAGTGGGGAAGCACACACAACCCGCCCAAGGATGCTGGGTTCTTGTCCCAAACTGACAGAAGGTGAAGCTGCAGAGGTCTCAAATGGAACTGGGCAAAGGGCACCGCCTCGAAGCTCGCCACCATCAGGCCCACCAACTGCATTCCCTGCCGGATGGAGAACTGTGGGCTCGAAAGCAGGAACCTCGCCTGCGCTGTCAGAGCTTCCACCTTCTGTTGAGGAAGGAATATCCTTGACTGAACCATATCCAGAATCATTCCCAGGAACTGAGTCACAGAGGAGGGGGACAGGGATGACTTTGGGTAATTGATCACCCAGCCGAAGGACTCCAGGGTGGACACTACCAGCCGAGTGTCCAACTCTGCCTGCCACAGAGACCAAGAGGTGATGAGAATATCGTCCAGGTAGGGCAGCACGCGTATGCCCCTTAGCCTTATCAGGGACATCACCCCTGCCAGCACCTTGGTGAACACCCTGGGATTAGGCCGAATGGCAGGGCCACAAATTAGTAATGCTGATCTTTTAGAGCAAATCTGAGAAACCTTTGGTGTCCCGGAAACACCGGGACGTGCAGGTAAGCATCCTTGATGTCTACTGACGTCATGAAGTCCCCTGGGCGCAGTGAGCCAATGGCCGAGCGCAGAGTTTCCATGCGAAAGTGCCTGTTCTTGACAAATTTGTTGAGGATTTTTAAATCCAGAATCTGCCTGACTGACCCATCCTTCTTGGGTACTATGAAAAGGTTGGAGTAGAACCCCGTGCCCCTGTCTCCAGGGGGGACCTTGCAAATGACCCCTAGATCCATGAGACCCTGTACGGCCAGCAACAAAACCTGAGCTGAGGCAGGGTCTTGAGGGATTCGAGACCCAGTGAACCTGGTGGGGGGCCGTACAGCAAATTCTATCTTGTAGCCGGATAACACTACCTCCTGAATCCACCGGTCTGAGACGTGGCGCTGCCAGACGTGTTCGAAGTGCTGTAGACGTCCCCCCACCCTGACGGGTGAGGGCGCCCCCTCATGCCTGGGGGGGGGCTTTGGGCTTGGTTCCCCAGGAGGAACCTGGACGGCGTCCTCTGTTCCTGTGCCAGGAATCTGCGCGGGCCCCAGCAAAGGACGCCCCTCTATCCTGTTTGGCCCCATGGTAGGGGGTTGATAGGGAGCCTTGGCCACGAAAAGGCCGAGTCTGCCGCCTGCGCTGGTGTAACTTGGAGGTCTAACCGATCCCCAAACAAGCACAGCCCTTTAAATGGAAGCCCCGTGAGGGCTTTCGTGGCGGCATTGTCTGCAGCCCACTGGCGCAACCAGACCGCGCGGCGTATAGCAACCACCAGGGCAGATGACCTGGCACACATCTTAATAGCATTGTCCGATGCGGACAGGATAAAGTTCACAAACGCATCACAGCTAGACAGAGCGTTGACAGTATCAGGAGGCAACTCATCTGTGCCATCGAGAGCACTCCTAACCACGGCCATGAGCACTACTGCCATAATGGCTAAGGCGCAAACCGGGCACAGAGTCGCTCCCCCAAATGCAAAGGCATGACATGCCAGTTGGTCAACACGCCGGTCCTCAGAGTCCCGTAGCGTAGTAGTGTCGGGAGAATGCATAATAGAGGTGTTGGACAACCCTAGAATAGGAGCATCGACCCCAGGCGGTGATGACCAGCACTTAACCAAGTCAGCAGGAAAGGGATATTTCCTATCCACGCTCTTAGGGACCCCTTGAAGTCTGCTGGGATGTTCCCATTCTTTAAGCACGAGGCTATTGAAATGGGTCTGCTCGGAAATTCCAAGCGAGCTTTAACAGTATGAAAAAGATCACCCCTTTGCCGGGGAGCCGCAGCAGGGGGAGAGAGGGACAGAACCTCAAAGATCTGAACCAGCAGTCTATCAATATCATCCGAGGACCAATGCTCGGAGCCAGACTCCTCCTGACCCCTAGACTCATCGTCATATGAGTCAGAGAACAGTTCCCCTTCGTCCGAGGGAATATGGGCATAGGAATGCAACAAATCATCAGGTTCTATAGGGAAGAGGGTCGATTCAGGGTTCAAGTGCCGCCTCTTGGCGGTGGCTTTACGCGCTAAGGAATTAGCAAGCAAGTTTTCAACACTAGCCAGCCTCGTGGCCAGATCAGGATGAGAATCCCCACTGGTATTGGGGGTTAGACTCAGGCTTGGGGGAGTAGGTGAAGTGCGGCGGGGTGCAGGCCCAGCCTCAGAGGAGACGGGAAGCACCGATAGCACCTGCTGTGCACAAGGAACACAGACCCGTGCATTGTCACCGCTGCTAGGTAAGACCCCACAAGCTACACATAGCCGGGCTTGTCCCGAAGGAACCCCGTTCACAATATCCTGAGATGTCTCCATATGGTGATTTAATCGGCACAATATGCCAGTAGGGATTGAGGCTGTAAGCTACCCTGGATGGCCCAATAACCCGCGGGGAAGTGGGAGTAATTTTTTATGCGCAATGGGGTTATAGAAAGCAAAGAAGAGTCGCCCGCGAGGGCACTTACAGACAGAGAGGAGAATACGATCTTCACCACGCGCGCGGGAGAAGGAAATGGCACCAAGCGAACCTCGGGGGACGGGCCTGAGCCGACCGCGACGCGCAGTGCGCCAAGCCGGAACCACGCCCCTCCCCACCGAGCGCGAAGCTCGTAAGGCATCTAGCCAATGAGAGTACAGTAAAGTAGTAATGTCTATTGTAAATGGCGCTCAGAGCCTGGACAGGCACGCCGAGGTCTGTACTCGGGCTCTCCTGTGGCTCCCCGTCGGGGAATGAACACCGGTCTGCCGTGACAAGGATACTGTATTAGACAGGCGCTCAAGCCAGCGCAACCTAGGAAGAGCCACTAAGGCTAAGAAGGTGAAGGAAGGAAGAAGAAGATGCCGAGGCGTCCGCAAGCCGCCAGCAGTAAGGCAGACTAATGGCGCTGCGGTTAACAGTAAGGTAAGAGCACGGCTCTGATCCCCGTTCCCAGTAAAGCACAGCCAAGCCATAGGAGTGTAAGGATACACTGAGGCCGCCATACACACAACCCCTCCCCCCCCTTTCTTTTCCCCCTGACTAAGGGGGGAACGAGGGAGGAAGGCGACCCGTTACATAGGGTCCACTGCTACATGGGGCGTGGGGCAATGATGCGGGAGGGGCATCCCCTGAAGGCTCACCATCAGCCTTGACCGCCTACCCTATGGTGGGGGATTGCGGTGGAGCGTTGCTCCGTAAGCACACATGGTGCTGCCTACCTTCACCCGACCAGCGCAGCCCAGGCTGGGAGGCACATCACACAGAGGAGGGGTGGAAATAGTCCCACATGGCAGGCTGTAATAGCCCCGCTCACCTGCGAGAGAGTGATACTTCATGTCTTCGCAGTCAGCACTGCAGAGAAATCTGGGGATTTGTGGGAGGTCCCCGGGTATATGAAGGGCCGGGAGGAGCCTGTTTTTGCAGGTCTGCAGTGAACAGCGCCATCTGGCGGAGGATTACCCACGTGTAAGTATTATAAATGGAGCAGGACGTACTGTATGCTTAGAATATATGTGTTATCAACAAACCTATTTTACCAGTCTGGGGAAAGTTTAAAAAGTCATTTCATGCTCACATTGTTTTTAAAATTACTTTTTACTGTTTTAATGAAAATGAATAAAGCAGCACAACTCTCCTTCAGGCTACAAGGCCGGTTGCACACCTGCAAAGACTGGCAGACTTAAAACGGACCAAAACAAAAAATAAATTAACTAGCATCCCTGAATTGCTCCCCCTATGAAAAGTACCTTTTGCTCCTGCCTCACTCTAATCCCAGATAATGGCGATTGTTTTAGCTGCCTCCTCCATTCATTACCACTGTTGTGTTTGGCAATGATGTCATTGCTACGCTTATGCAATCACTGATCCCATGCCATATTACAGAGAGAGACAGCAAAACAGTTTCTAGTTCTACACCCTAAAAATGGAGTATCAGCAGGGGCTTGGGCCAAATTTATTTCACAGTTTAATGGATTGTGGTCCGCTTTAATGTACCTACATCATGTTTTATTAAATAGAAAGTAACTTTTGATGTTGATGACACTAATATATGCTGAATGATGGTAAATAATTAAACCTTTATTAAATTAAATCTTTCAATAGTTATAAATGTAAAATTATAACTATAACTCTTACCCCTATCCACTTTACTTTTGTACAAGATCATGTACCATATTTATCGCACTATAAGATGCACCCACACATAAGACGCGCCTAGGATTTTGGAGATGTTGAATAAGAAAAATAATATTCTGAACCAAATATTGTAAACCAAATAGGAAAGGTGCAGAATCCTCCAATACAGGCAGTGTGGCATTCCTCCCTCCCATTTGCCATAGGCAGTGTGGCATTCCCCCCTCCCATTCCCAATAGGCAGTGTGCCATTTTCCTCTCCAATTCCCCATAGGCCGTGTTCCATTTTCCTCTCCAATTCCCCTATAGGCAGTGTGGCATTTCCCCCTCCCATATCCATAGGTAATGTGATATTCCCCCATTCCCATAGGCAGTACAGAATTTTCCTCTCCCATTTCCCATAGGCAGTGTCGCATTTCCCCCATCCCCATTCCCAAAGGTAGTGTGGCATTCCCCCGTTCCCATTTCTCATAGGCAGTGTGGCATTCCCCCCTCGCATTCCCTATAGGTAGTGTGGCATTCCCCCATCCCATTCCCATAGGCTGTATAGAATTTTCCTCTCCCATTCCCCATAGGCAGTGCCGCATTTCCCCCTCCCATTTCCCATAGGTAGTGTGGCATTCTCCCCTCCCATTTCCCATAGGCAGTGTGGTATCCCCCCCTCCTATTTGCCATAGGTAGTGTGGTATTCCACCCTCCCATTCTCTATAGGTCGTGTGTGCGGCACCAAAAGAAGATGAAAAAAAAATAGTCAACTTACATGTTACTGCCGTTCCCGTGTTGCTGGCCAGGCTGCCACACTGCGAAAGGCCAGACGAAGATGGAGGAGTGGCCGCGCTGTCCCTATCCCCGTGGATGCTGTCACTGCTTCTTACTGGCTTGGACACGCAAACACCGGCTCCCTAAAGTGGGTGGATGTGGCCTGCACTGAATCTTTGCAGGTCACACCCACCCGCTGCACAGCGGCCTGCCGCTCCTCCATCTTCCCCTGGCCTCCCGCAGTGTGGCAGGCAGCCCTGCCAGCAACATAGGCGTGCCCGTAACATGTGAGTTGACTTTTTTGTTTTCAACATAAAAGTGGGGGAGCTGGCATTCAGGATTGACCCACAGAGTTAGCAGGTAAACTCCCAGGGGACCCCTGAAATCAGATGCTCCTTTAAGGACCTTCATAGACAAAACCTGATTTATGTAAACCTTATTTGTGGCATTCCAAGTGCACTTGCATCCATGTGTGGGGTGACCCCCCACAGTTAGTTCTACTGGTGGGCCCCAGACACCCCAGTCCGACTTGGCATTTACATATGCTTCATCTGGGGTGTAGGTCTGCTTTAAAGTATTTACATGAGAAGAGAAATGGCGTGCTAATACATATAAACCAACAGCTTGGCACGGTTGGAAAGGAATCTCAACCATGCTGCTGCCTGGATTCAACTGACATAACAGACAATGCATAGTAACAGGAAGCCCAGCGGCACTTCCTGATTGCAGGTGACCTGCAAATGCATGAGCTGCCACCTTGTTTCTAAAATTTACCACAGCAAGAGTAAGAGAAAGGTACACTAATTTTTATGTGTATCTTGTATCTTAATTTACCGTGGGGAGGGATACATAGGTTTAAGTCGTTTTGACTGTTGGTTTGCTTTAAAGAGATGGTTTTCTGGCCTACCTGTGCTGAAGTAAAGTCTCGTTAATGCTCAGTGAGGGTAAGGTTGTCACATAATGCACATAAGAGAGCTCATAGTAAATGCCATAAAGCACACATAACATTAAATAATCTGTGGTTTTAAAGAGTTTTATGATACTGTTTGTTTATAACTTGCCTTGATCTGCCTATATCATTCACATTTGAAAACAAGAACATGATAATTGCCAATGTTATAAATTTTTTTGTAATAGATACGTATAGGAAACCACAATGACCGCATGTATACTTCCATTACTGTGTGTGTAAACAACATAAAAATAAATAGGATTAGCATAACTGTGCCACATTGTGCCACTCTGTATTTGCTGAGCTGGACAGTGAAGTTAGTATCATGCAAGATACAACACAGTGTCAGGAAGAGGTTGGGACCCTGGCTCCAGTACCCCTGGGCTGCCTGCTGGTGGCACCTAGATCTGTAGGCTGTGTCTATGTCACTCCTACCACCATGCAGTTATAATCAAATACTCATCTTCATTAAAAACATTTTCAGAAATGAAACTTCCTCAGTCACAGCATGACATTCCTATCTGTATAATGCATCTAAAATACAATAATGTATCTGCTGGTTCTAAATGCAAACTAGGTTATATACCTCCAGTGTGCTTCTCCTTCTTGTTATAGCTTATACACAATGAAAATGTATACATATGAGATATTGCCTCTAGGAGTATTATTTGGTTACAATTGGTGAGATTCAAAACACAAACTGGATTGATAGGCAATGGATGTAAATAGTTTTATTTATTTTTTTGGTGGGTCTGCCAGCTTCCACCTCATATATATTTGTGTTCACTCTTAAATTGGTTTGGCCAACAAGGTGTGGTTAAGTCACAGTTATTGATGGGCTCCTTACCCAGGTTGACATTGAATTCAACCTGGATCTTGCCAGTTTGTCTGGCCAACAGGGCCGGAATATGAGAGGGGTGCAAGGGGCTCTAGCCCCGGGGACTCCACCACTTGCCTTGCAAAGGGGGCCTCCACCAACCTTTGGGTTATGGTCTAGTCCAGGAGGCTTTTCGGTCTTTGGTTTGATGGGCTGCAGGGCCAGCAACAAAGCTATCAATGGCAGCGGGGGCCCTCTGCATTTGGGCAGCCAAAGCCACCACAAGGCAGGACGGGGAGTCTAGAGCAGCAAAGCCGCCATCAGAAAAGCTACAGTGTGATTGGGTGCAGAGTAGTCAATCGATGGCCGCTCACTGTACATAAGCCTTCTGCTTACGTTTTCTGCTGGACTAGCTGGGTGACTACACTACACCCCCCCATCCAGAATGGCAAAGCAGAAGTTCCAGAGCAGCACGCACCCGCACAAGGGACTCGATCTGACATTCCAGTAAGTAGGTGGGGGACAGACAACCATCAGTTAATTGGCTGGACTATTATTGATTTTGTGCCCACAGGCCTCCACCACACTTAATCCGGCCCTGCTGGCCAATAACCAGTTAAGGTTAAGAACCAGGTCAAATTATACACCTTTAACTTTTTTTTTTCTTTTACACATGAAACAGAAAAGAGCCCCCCTTCACCTGGGTAGTATCATGCACCAGACATAGGGGCTAGTAAAGCAGCTGGTCCGTGACTCTGGAAAGTTACCAACCCCTATGCCCTTTGGCACAGGCCTGGTGCTCTTACAATGCTACCAGCAAAGGCAACCAGGCATCACTGTGGAGAGGAGGGGCATGGAGGGAAATCACAGGGTATATCAAAAAATCCTCTATGATATTTTCGGCATAGCCCATAGGGTACAGTTATTTAATCTTACCTCATAAGAAAAAAGATGTGCCTCACCTTTGATTTTCTTGCATGTTGAGTAAAAATGCAGACTGAGAAGCAGGTTGCAATTCAAGCCTGAAAGCACGGCCCAAGTAATCCTTGCCTCATCAAATAATTAGCCTGCCGTCTTGGTGTTCTGGTTCTCTGTACCCATTTGGTTAATTGTGCATTTCCATTGTGTTTTTACTTCTTCATTATAAATCAAATTTCTTTATACTCACATCTCCTGCCTAGTGTAGTCAATTGCTAGCTATACCTTTCTAATATGACCCTTCCTCTCTGCACATTTAAGGAATGCCTCGTGCTACTACAGGCAATACCCTCATGTAGAGAACATGCACACCATCTGAGAAGTGCAGAAATCGGTACAAGACGGGGAGGCCGATTCATTAATAGCGACAGATGAGCGCCAGTAGCGTGATTTTCACAGCGCCAGCTAGTATTCGCTGTGCTTGGCCGGGGTTTGCTTGTTGACAGCGACTCAGTCGGTGTGCGGTAATGTTGAATACGGGGTTAGGAGTCGCTGTTTCACAGGTTCTGCGTTGTATGGGTGCGCCTGACAGCGAATGGCCAGAGCGAACGGCTTGCTGCAGATTCATTAACAAATCACGGTCCGAATTTTTTCGCGCTGTGAATTCCTTGTTTAAACCCCAGAGCGCTGGCAGCGATGGATTTAAAATAGTTTTTAACCCCCAAACAACCATACTTTTTGATTGTAAAATTATACAAGTTTTTATAAACATTTTGTAATATGAATACATTAATATCAGACCTGTAATATCAATTCTGCACAAAATCATTTTTTTTTACCTTAAAAAAAAATCCTAACATTGCAGAAGTGGTCACAGAATTTTTGACATTAAAAAAAAAAAAAAAAAAACATTAATAGCAAGTAATTATGATTAATTAAAGATTGCTCCATTGAAATGCATTGAACATCGCCAGGGAGCAACAGGTCATACCTGGCGCTGTGATGGGATTAGCAGCGGCGCTGTTCGTTGCAGTCGGCTACATGATGAATCCCGCGCTAGCTGTCGCTCTCGCCGGCGCTAGCCTCATTTAGCTTGATAAATGCGTCATTGTGGCCGACGCCGGGCGTACTTGAGTCGGTAGCCGCCGTTAGCTGGCGGGACCTGGCGCTCGTCAGACACTACCTGGCGCTATCGCTTGATGAATAAGGGCAATAGTGAGTAGCAGGAGTGTAACTTGAGGGGTGCAGGGGGTGCGACTGCACTGGGGCCTAGAAGGTCAGGGGGGCCTGTCACTCTTGCTACTCCACCTTTTTTATTATCATTTTCATGCTTACTTGGCATCATTTGAAAAAAGGAAGCAGCATTTGCCTCTGCTGTTTGAGTAATTAGGTGTCTAGCTGCATCCAGAAGAGTTAAAAGACAGAAAAAGGTTTACTAAATGAACCATGAAAGGGCCCCATACATCGTTTGCAATAGATGCACCAGGGCCCTGTCACGTTTAGTTACACCCCTGGTAAGTAGTAAAGTACATTTTCTCTGCATTTACAACTTCATTTAAAAAAAAAACTGGGCGCATGAGGGTACGTAGGGCTACTTGGATAGATGGTCAAAACTGTGGAAACTAGAGTTTAATGTCTCTAAATATAAAATCCTGCACTTGGGTAGAAGGAATCCCTGCTCTGAGTACCGTATGGGCAGCACTGTGTTAGCCAGGACCTCGGAGGAGAGAGATTTAGGGGTACTGATTACTGATAGCTGCAAGATGAGTGGACAGTGTAGCCAGGCAGTGGGAAAAGCAAGCAGGATGCTCAGCTGCATAGCTCGAGGCATCACCAGTAGGAAGAGGGAGGTTGTGATGCCGCTGTATAGAGTCCTGGTAAGGCCACAGCTAGAATACTGTGTGCAGTTCTGGAGACCTTACCTGCAAAAAGACATTATTCAAATAGAACGTGTCCAAAGGCGGGCAACGAAAATGGTGGAAGGACTTAAACTTAAAACTTATCAGGAGAGACTTAAAGAACTTAATTTGTACAGTCTGGAGGAAAGAAGGGAGAGGGGGGACGTGATTGAGACCTTTAAATATGTGAAAGGATTGAATAAGGTTCAGGAGGGAAGTGTTTTTAAGAAGAAACTTAACGATAGAACAAGGGGGCACAACCTGAAGCTAGTCGGGGGGAAGATCAGGAGCAATGTTAGAAAATATTGTTTTACAGAAAGAGTAGTAGGTGCTTGGAACAAACTTCCAGCAGAGGTAGTTGAAACATCAACAGTCACTGAATTTAAACATGTCTGGGATAAGCACACATCTATCCTAAGATAAAGAGTACATACAGTATACACATAAGGGCAGACTAGATGGACCATATGGTCTCCTTCTGCCGTCAACCTTCTATTAGGTTAACAGCAGTGCCTGGACAATGATTTTAAAGTTATTTTCTTCTAAACAAAATACCTAATCCTTTTTTGTAGCTGCCAGTTGTTGATGCTGTAACCAGCTTCTTTCTTTATAACTAGGGTCCTTCATTCCCTTTCTCAGTTTGGTTGTCCTCCCCTCCATCCTTTCTGTGAACTGATCCTCACAACTGGACAGCATATTCTAGATGAGGGGGCACCAGTACCTTGTAAAGAAGCAATATTACATCTTTATCCCATGATTCCTTGCCTCTTTTTTAATGTATGTTATTATCATGGTGGCCTTTGAAGCAGCTGCTTGACATTGCATAGTGTTATTTAGGCTGTGGTAAACTAACATTACCTCTCTTCTCATATTAAGGCTAAATATGTCGTAAGTGCTATACCACCAGTGCTCACCAGCAAGATCCACTTTATCCCAGAACTGCCATCTCTAAGAAATCAATTAATACAGCGTCTTCCAATGGGTTCCGTAATCAAATGCATGGTGTATTATAAAGAAGCCTTTTGGAGGAAAATGGGTATGTGTTAAACAAGTAAATAATAAACGTGTATCACTATATTCTAGTTATTTAACCTGAGTACTTTTCTTCTAAATTATCCCATTTTCATTCAGTTCTTTGCAGATCCCAACTCATAAATCATCACATACTAAATACTATTGGCCCAAAAACATAAGAACAATCCCCTTTAACCTTTTAAGTGCCAAGAACATAACACCTACATGCTCGGTTGTCTAGCAGTTAAGTGCCAAGCATGTAGGTGTTACATGTTTGACTTTCCCCCCTGCTAGTTTAAAAACCTAACCCCTTGTTCGATCCGCCCGGGTCTCCTCTTCACCCGAGGGGCATTCGATCCCCCCCCCCCACTGGGGCTCTTCTGGTTCATGAAAGTCCCTCCCCCCCGCTCCTGCCTCCGCTGACAGCTGTAAAAAAAAATGACATGGTCTCCGATCACCCCCAGGGGTCTTCTGTGGTGAGGAGAAGGCAAGAAAACGCCCTCTTCCTCACTTCCCAGGTCGTCAGCAGCTAGCCCTGCCCTTTGCGGATGGGGCGGATGACGTTGCCCTGAGAAGCTTAGTCGCTACAGGTGATCGGAGGGGCGAGGTTAGAGGGGCGAGAGGGCTGTTATCTGTTTCCCCCCCAGCCCCTCTCCACTGACGACCTGGCAGCTGTTTGTACTGAGTTAGGCTAGCTCTGTCCCTTCTTTTTGTCCCTCTTTATATGTGATTCATTTCATTGTGGAGGAGCAACCAAAGTTTGTGTTATTATCACCTGTGGAATTGGCCTTATCAGCTTCTGACCGTGCCAACTTAGAGGTCACCATCAGAGTGGGATCTTAAGGCTGATATATTCCTACCAGTTGGTAAGAGGCTGTGTTATCGGTGGCAGGAGCATTTGCATTTCATCTTTAAAGTGCATGCCGTTCAGGTGGACTATTGCTCATTCACAGTGTATATCATCCTGCTGTGTGTCGTAAGGCAACACTGTATTGCCTTGCATCAGAAGTGCATGTGTTATGGGACATTTATTAATCACCTTGTTCCTATGTTATAATTAACCTTTAATTGCTCTGTGTCTTTTATATATGATACTGCCAACAGATTCAGTTTATACCCGCTTGCACTACATTTAGTACAGTATAAACCTAGCAGACATTGATGTATATCATGTATGTTTTATATCCAGGACAGCATTTTGTATGGTACAGCAGAATACACAACCTTTTTTGGTCTAGAGACTGCATTGTCTTGTTCTACTTTAAGGGGTCTTGAAGCAGTACTATCGTGAAAAAATGGCCCAATGAGAAAAATCCACATGAATATGGCTTGTTTTACTTTCTTTTAATGGCTGGAGAAAAGGGATAACCGGGGTGACATGCTCTGTCTCCCCTGATAGAATAAACCTGTAACCCTTGGATTGTATTCCTACCATGAGAGAATAAACCACAAGCTTGGCTGGAGTTTTATTCAGTTCGGGCATATAAGTGAACCCTCCTCTCATTAGCTGATGTGTTTATATGGATTTTTAATGCTACACAATTTTGTAATAGTGCTGGGAAAAACAGTTTAGGCATGCAAGCTTTAACCCTATAGCATTGCATTTTGCTTTTATGCATATAAAAAGGTGAGGAGAGGTGCCACGAGCAGAGGCGAGGTGGGGGAAGAGGTGCAGTGACCAGAACTGAGGCAGCAAGAGGTGTGGCGGGAACGGTAGGGAGAGATAATTTGAGCTGAAGTGAAGAGGGAAGGGGCGAGGTGGGTAGAAATGAGACAAAAAGACTTGTGAGAAAAGTGAGATGGGTATAAGCTAGACGGAAATAGGTGTGTCAGACAGGGGTGAGAAGGCAGGAGTGAGGTTAGCAGAGGTGAGGAGAGGCATAATGAGATAAGACAGTGGTGAGGTGAGCAGAGGTTTAGTGGGGCAAGTTAAACAAAAGTGGGAAGCGGTCAGACCGGATATTAAGCAATCAACAGAGACGAGGTGGGAAAAAGTGGGTAAAAATTGATTTAAGAGGTGAGCAGAGGTGGGACAGGGTAGGAAGAGGAAAGTAGAGGTAGGCAGAGGGGAAAAGGTAAGCAGAGGAAAGATGGGAAGAGGTAAGCAGAGGCGAGTTGTGAAGAGCTGGGAAGAGTCTATATAGAAATCTCCAGACACACCCAGCTCAAACAACGCACACGTAGAACATGTTTGTCAACCAACTCTACAGAGAAGTTCATTGGAGCCTCACCTTGGGAATTAGAGATGCACTACACCCTAGTGGCCAGCCGCTTGCACTGCACATAGGGCAAGCTCAGATTTCCATCTTATTATGGGTCTGGGCCCCACAAGATTAGATTAAAGGCTGGTAAAATGTCCTTTTTTTCTGTCATTGGCCTCTTCAGAGTTTTCATTCTAGTTTAATTCAATGTGAAAGGCTTTGTAGGTTAGACAACACTGTTTTTATAACATTTAGGGAAGCAGATTTTATTTACATTTTCTTAACAAAATGTATTTTAAAGTGGTATACAGTTATATAAGTCCATATAGTAGATTTATATACGTGTTTCATTTCCAAAGGACTCTGTGGATGCATGATGATAGAGGAGGAGGATACACCAATGGGATTCACCCTCGATGACACTAAACCTGATGGTTCTGCACCTGCCATCATAGGGTAATGCAGTATCGCGAATTTTTCTTGGTGACTTATATTTAAATGGTACTTTGAATGTAGGTAAGTGTTGGAGTAAGAATTACAAATGTAGAAAAAAATGATGTGTGTGTTGTGCAGCTGGAGACTAATAGCTCATGTCTGGCCTGTTCCACGCTGAGGAGAGGGGGAAACAATGTAACAAAGTATCAGCTGTTCAGTGCTGGCAGCCGTCCAGCATAAGATAACATTTGCCTGGCCAGAACTCATATATCTAAAACAGAGAGATATCTAAAACAGAGAGAAAAGCTCTAGAAGTCATTTAGCTATTTGGTAAATTCAATGTCTTTGAACCAGAGAGTCATTGGTTCAAATCTCAGACTCATCAGTTTTTCTTTTTTTCTTTTTTTTTGGGGGGGGGGGTTATTTCAGAATTGGATTTTTGGGTTTACATCCTGTTTTTTTGCTCTAAACATTTTTTAATTTGACAGTTTTTCCTTCATGTTGGCTCTGCTGCAGAATCTTTCAGTTTACCATTTTCTCAACACATTTTTCCATATGATCTTTCTTTCAGCTTTGTGTGTTTTGAGCAAAGCCCAACCCAGGATTTTCACTATCTGGAGTTTTGTTTTGTGCCCCTAGGGGCATCCCGACTTGGGATGCCCTGATATGTGAAATCCCCAAGTTCGCCTGTGAAAACGTACCTTTCCCTGTCCCACAGCGCATGCGTGGGCTCTCAGCCAATCAGCTCTGTTTAAACGCAGATGGGAAGGCTGAGCTATCTGCGTGAGCGCGCCAGAAAAATGGGGGGATCTGTGGTTATCCAGGGGTCGTCTCACACAGTGGGGCATCCCGATTTAGAATGCCCAAGGGGGAAGGTCAATGGCCAGGTCTTATAGACTCCAGGGTCGGCCACTCAGGGTTTTGTTCCACTTTAATACCTTTAGATTTTCCTGCACAGTTATTCAAAGAAGAATTTCAGTCATTTTCAGTCAGTTTAGTTTATTTTGTATAGATTTTACACATTTGAGTCACCTGGTCTCACACACACACACAGCCGTTACCACTGATTACAGTGTCAGCCTCTGAGGTGAAGTGTTGCTAGGAGACCAGTGGGCTAAATGAAGCAGCTCACTAAATACAACCCAGCAGATCCCCCTATTCAGCAAATGGACTGAGCCATTGTCATTATACAATTTAAAAGAAAGGCAGATATTTTTTCCTTTTTCTATCGCCACATTATTTATACACATGTTAGAAGCTATTGTGTGGCTATTTAATTATTTATCTTTTTTAATGCAAATTTCGCAATACTGCTCCTTTAACTAAGATAACTAATTTCAGTCTTCTAAAAATTACAATCTGATTACATAGGAAATAGGAGGCCCATTTCTGAAAGGCCTTGATATTTTACCTTGTGTACAGAGCAGGAATTCCTATGTATGCCAAAGCATACTATGGCCATATTGTTGCTGTGTTTGAGTGCTGTGTGCAGGGCCATATTTAGGATTCATGCTGCCCTAGGCACACCCCCCCATTGTTAAAGAGGACCAAAACCCATGGCCCCCACATCTCTAAGATTCCAGGGCCACTTGATTCCCCCCCCCCCCCCCGGGACATCCAGATTCGGGATGCTCTGCTTTGTGAAACCCCCATAGGTTACCCAGAAACTCACCTTTTTTCCCTGGGTCAACGAGGCATGCATGAGCAGCAGACTCATCCCCACTATCCATTTAGCAGGCACTTGTGAATGGCTGGGCATGCTCCCTGTTAGCAGGCAGCGGAGATGTGGCTGCCAGGTGGGAGCAAACCCGAGCACACTGACTGGATGAGAGGCTGCGTGTGCACAGCAGGACTGGGGTAAGGTGAGTTAGATTGAGGAACAGTGGGGCATCCTGGATTGGGGCAAGGACCAAAACCCAGGATAGTCAGAATCCTGGGTTTTGGTCCACTTTAAAGGGGATCTCTAGCCATAAAGACCCTGAGGTCCGTCTGGCTTCTAAGCACTGTCCTGGTGCACATCCCCCTGCCAGTCTGCCTTGTACTTATCACTTCCATGTTCACTGCTATTCTCTGCTGTTCACATAACCACCAGCATTCTAACAGGTTCAGCGGGTGGCCTTAAACTCTGATTGGCTGTTGGTTGTCACGTGAATGACAGCTATAGGTAAAAATGTGCAAGTGGTAGGTATTGGGGCTGTTGGGTCTGGGGTTGCCAGGGAAAGGGGGCAACAGAAAGTGTCAGAAGGAAAAAAAAGTCGGTTTCAAGAAGATATAGCAGCTGGCAGAAGAACACAGTGGGCACATATCAGGGAGGGATAGTGGCAGAAAGGATAAAAACACAGCAGGGGGGGCAGAAATGACAAAGCGGGAACAGTGCCCATCAAGGAGGCGCAGAGTAGAAGAAAAGTTATTAGCATGAAAGGGAAAAAGGGGGGATACAGGCAGCAGCAATGTGGGAACAGCTGGCTGCATAAAAATGGCAGGATAAATGGATAGATAGGAGGACAATGGGCAGCCAGAAGCAGTCACAGTAAGCAGGAAGGAGAAGTGAAGAATTAAAAAGGCAGAAATTATGAGAAAATAGCTCATGAAGGAGGATTTGGATGAGGAGGATCAGCCAGAACAGAGCACAGTAGGCAGCAGGCAGGTAAATGTCTACAATAACACATATGTAAATGACACAAGCAGACACAGGCTCCATCAACCTATTGAACACACTTACTGAACAGCAGTGAGCAGCTCCATCCCCTGCGCTGCCTTCCTGATATTTCAAAGCCCGGGAGACACAGCAGATGATGACGTTGTCTTGCTGGTGATGACGTTGGGGGAGGGGGCGGGTTACTCCAGCTAGATAGGGCATGAACTCTGTTTTACACAGTGCACATGTGCAAATTAGGCAGAAACGGGTGAGGGGGAGAATACACACCTCCTCTGAGCATTGGGCACATCAGTCTGCTGTCACCCACGTTCAGAGCAGCCTCCAGGCACTGAAGGTTCTTCTGCTGGTGTCCCTCAGAGTGTCACCTTTAGCTCTAATCTTTGTAGTTGTGCTGTGTGGAGGAGAAGCAGCCCGGGAGGTCAGCAATGTTCCTGCATATGCTGAGTCAGGGAGGGGCCCATGTAAAGAAGCTTTCATCTGTCTATACAATACATTGCCGCACCACAGTCCAGCTCCACTGGCGCTGTGCGTCCCCAGTAGATACTGGGTCATAGCATGGGGGGGTGGGGGAGCTCAGGGAAGAGAAAATCAACTGAACCACAAACTGTAAAATTTGTACAAAAAAACCCCACAAGACAGCAGTGTCCGTGTCATGCTGCTGGGGCCACATACCAACACTAGTGCTGAAAACAAACTTTTTTAATGCCCCTGCTGCCGGTGCCTAGGTGTGCCTAATGGTAAATACAGGCCTGGCTGTGTGTGGAGGAGTCATTTGTAGATAGACATTGCAGGAGAATAAAGTGCTTTACTAGAACAGGTGGCGAGTGAGACCATGTGATCATTTTATTATGGACAGTTACTTACATGACAAACTAAAAAGTACAGTGCAACAAAGGAAATGCAATACAGATCAGAGGAACTAACACATTTACAGGTTCACATCCTGAGGTCACAAGGCATGAAAGTGAATGTGTTAAATTCATTCTGGCCACCAGCAATTGCTGTATGTGGTCTGCAAATGTGGGAGTGCAGGCCAAGCAAATTGTATCACTGTTATCTCTATGTTGCGGGCATCCCAAATCAGGATGCTCCATGTCTGCAGTGGTATCAAGCAGAAATGCTGTCGCTGTGGGTTTTATGTTTTAATGTCATTGCATAAAGGTATTTGTATTGCTTTTTTGTAATTTTTGTGATACCAGCAGTGATGCATGATTAACTGTTATTTCTACAGATTAATTGTCTCTAGAAAAGCATCTCAAATGGCTACAATGAGCAAGGAAGAAAGGTACACATAGTAAGCTTAACAGTTTTCTATGCCATTTTAGATGACCTTAATCTTCTTTGAAGCTAGGATTGGTAAATAATTCGTAACACCCTAGTAAATCCTTTAGCAAACGAAATGTTGACTATGATACATATCACTTGTGTCACTCAATACTAATATTGCTGTTAATTATATAAAGGATTGTTTTTGTTGTATATAATATATGAATATATGCCTTGGTACAATGAAAAGCTAAAGGCCTTACTGATCATATAATAAAGACGTAATGTTGTCAATGCTAGGAAAGAAGAAACAGGTAAATACCCTTTTCTGAATATAAAATGGAAGTCCAGTCTAAATATAAAAAAATACACACACACACACACACACACACACGCACACACACACGCACACACACTTGTAAAAGTCCTTTAATAATATTATTATTATCTTTTACTACTCATCTCCTTCCATTTCCGGGTGCTGTCACATGCTGGCCGATTGCTGCTGTCTGACAGTCGGAAGCAGAGGCCACCGATCCTATGCCCTGCTCTTTAGCAGGGAGGGAGTTTTTATACTGACAGAGTGAGCTGACATCAGCACAGTCACCGGAATAAAAGGCCCCTCTTTGTGGCGTGTGGGAGCTATTAGTAGCTGCACACAGGGCAGGGAATCAGTGTTCTCTGCCCCACTGAAGACCAAAGGATCGGAGGCCCTCTGGGGGCAGAGGAGACCTCCAACAATGGATCCTGGACAGAGTTTTTCATTGCTAAACTGGGTAAAATATCAGCCACGTAGAATCTATGTGTACTTAAAGCGGTCCTTCACTCTGAATAAGAGCCTATCTTATATGTTTCCCACACCCTGTATAGATTGTTCACATTAAAAATCATCCTACCTGCATCTGCTGCATGTTATGAGCCTTTAAACATTCAAGATGGCGGCTCATGGGTCGTCAGGCAGTCTGCAAACAGGAAGTGCCTTCTGACTGCTCTGCATTCTGTGACTGCTGACCTTTTCCTGACCCCAGCTCTGCTCTGTCTGAGCAAAGCACAGCTGTAACCAGCCCCCCTGTACTTTATCCCACTCTTTTCTCCTCAGTATGTGTGATGCTTCTGAGTCAAGATGGCGGCGCCCATATCCTAAAGTCCTGAACAGAGTTGCAGCCCAGTGGGGGAAAGAATATTAGGTAAGTGACCAAAAACTTCAAATATATTAATTTTAGATGCTGGGGAATAATTTTCTAAGGGTTTGAGCTTTTCAATAAATCATGGTGAAGGTCCGGTTTAACGCCCGGGTAAGCAGCCCCATGGATTATGGGTTATAAGGGGTTAAAGGTTGGAACGTTAAATAATCAGGCCCCCCATTGTCTTTAAAAATGTGGACTATTCATGCATTTGGAAAGCTTTAAAACTGTTTACCGTGTTTTAATCAACAGGAAACAGAAAATATGTGAATACTATGCCAAAGTTATGGGAACAAAAGAAGCATTGCATGTAAGTGTTGAATGCACCCTAGTGAGAATTATGAACAGATCTATCGTCTGTCAGTTCAGATCTCCAGTGAAATGAATATATAGGTAGCCTTGTGCTGTGCATTGTCAAGCAGCAGTTGCATTACATTATTATCAGATTTGTCTCCGTAAATACCAGTTCCACTAGGTTAATCTTCTTTAACAGGAGGGTGGTATGTATGGGTTTTTATTCATCTAACACTGTGTTAAAATGCACAAGACCATTTACAGCACATGAAATGCACAAACAATGCACATAAATATCACCATTTTGAGAAGTGAATGCAATCATTGAGAAAATCAGGCTTGGGTAAAGTATAGATGGCAGACGATCAGGTTGGGGTACAGGTCAGCCTGCAACCATGCCAGTAGCACAGTCCTTCAAGTATCCCCACTGGTTGGCAACCCTGCACTGGTTGGGAGCCTCTGTGAACTGCAACTTGCATCTTGTTGAGATTTTTAACTTAATAAACATAAAAAAAACCTCAATAAAAAATGTTTGTTCCAATTTTTCCCCAAAAATTGCCTGCACAAAGGATATGGCATTTTTACCAATGAGATATCAGGTAGAGATATATTTTTTTAGGAAATAAGGGGTAACAACCCCCTATGGGGAATATTCAGAAAGCAAATGCCAAATGTTTTTGCACAGCTCATAGAGTGCTACTATTTCCAAACTTAAAAAAAGAACCTTTCCTCGCTGCAAAAAAATGATGTAACTAACCTGTAAAAATGCCCCATCCCAGGTACAGGTCATTTTTGTGTAAAATTTAAAGCAATGGTATTTTTTCACGCTATTTTGTTAGAAAGTTCACCAGGAGATGTATTGCAATTTACACCACAAGGCACATTCAAAGCGCACCTTGCTTTACCAATGAATAACATGACCCCATAAGTCTACCTAGAGGTCTATTCAGACCCAGGCGTAAAAAATGAACATCTAATCTTTTTGAAGCTGGTGCTGAATCTGCCACAAATGAACTTTTTATTTCATTATGGCCCATTTTTGGAGTAGAAAGTGCATGTTTTTCCAAACACTGTGCAAGTCAGAATAGAAAAAAATACTCTTTAAATAGTACGAATAGTGTGATCCATTAATAATAATAATAATAATAGGTGGATTAATACATTCATACAATAAACATACATTTATTAGTTCTTTTAAAGAAAAAATTCAGTTTAAGAAGTGTCAACACAGCGCCACTTTTTTGGCCTTAGCGACACTCAGCGTGCAATTTAAGGAATAAAAAAATGGCGCCAGCTAGAACCTTAACACTAGTGCCAAAAAGGTTGCAGCCGTGATTTCCATGGCTTCTTTTGCTTAAAAATGTGTTATTTAGACAACAACTAAAATGCAGCCTAAATGCACAGTAAAGTATGCCCACTTTGTACTCTGCAGTGCTTTCATGTAACTGTAATTATGATATGCATATGCCGGAAAAATACAGCTCCAACGTTTTCAAGGAGGGAAAAATTCATAAATATGCTGTGGAGCACCACAGAAAACAAAGTGGCGCTAACTGGCACTGGGATAATCAGCAGCCGGATCCAAAAGGCACTGACATAGGCCGGCCAATACCTAGTGCAACAATCAAAGCCAATTAGTTAGCATTCTGCGCGGCGACAACGTAGTCCACAGCTCAGCACTAGATAAAACAAAAATGCCGGTGGTCCAAAACTGGCGCTCTAGATGCTAAATTGCGCACATCATAAATAAAGCTCTAAATGTAACTTCATTTCATGGCAGACCTGTGAGGCATGCTTGTACTTAGAAGGTTATAATATGCAGTAATAAAAAGTAACCCTGTGTGCCTTTGATCAACCCTTCAGTTTTTCCATCAAATACTAAAAATCATGTGCATTACCTAGCTCTTTGTTTTTTCCCATAGCATAATGCAGGTTTTTTTTTTATTAAAGCCGGTGCATTATGAAGATAAGGACTGGTGTAAAGAACAATATTCGGGTGGTGGCTATACATCATATTTTCCTCCAGGAATCATGACCCAGTTTGGAAGGTATGAAAATACACTACAGACCATGCAAAGTGGAAATGAGGCAGGGGGAATGTTGCCAACTCACTGGTATTTGTTTTTTTACTAGTAATTGAGGATGGGAAAAGTATACCAGCAAATAAAATTACCAGTAAAAAAATACCAGCACTGCCAGACAATTGGCCAGTAAAGTAAAAAAAAAAAATGACAGCCAGGTGCTGGTATTGCTGGCTATGTAGGGGTCATGCTAATTATTTGGTTCAGCAAGGGGTCATGCTAACTATTTGGTTCAGCAAGTTTCAATTTAGATGTGCTTTTAGGTATTATTTGGGTGTACCTCATCCCACCTCCCATTCCCCATATAGGTAATGTGGATTTCCGCTCTCCCATTCCCCAAATAGGCAGTGTGGCTTTTCCCCCTCTCATTCCCCATATAGCCAATGTGGCTTTCCCCCCTCTCATTCCCCATATAGACTGTCCCACCTCCCCCCCTCCGACGCTGGGAAAAAAAGTTAACTTTTGTTGCTGGCAGCCCTAAAGGGCAGATTATGGTGGATGCCATCACCACCACAGTCGCTGCTTCTCTTCCCGGGTGCGGCATGCACCCTACATGAACACCTGCTTCATGCAGTGGGTGGGCATGGCCTGCAGCTAGCGTCCAATGGGGATAGAGGATACGGCCCACACCCACCAGCTGCATGGACTGAGTGTTAGTGTAGGGGAAGCGTCACCCACAAGAAGCAAAGAAGCTGCAGCAGGGACAGTGGGCCGCTGCTCATACATTTTTTTTTTATGCTCGCCCAATAAGACACACTGACATTTCCCCCCCACTTTTGGTGAAAAAAGTTCTGCATGCAAGCAGGGTGGCATGTACAATCCGCAGCCAACAGTCCAGAGCAGGAATAGGCCAGAAGAGGATTTCCCAGAGCAAGAGCGAATCGGAGAAGCATAAAAAACAGAGAAGATGTCCACTAACAGCAATCCTGTCAAATTGATGGTGCCATGTCTGACTGACCAGAACTACCAGTCCTGGAAATTCAAGTTCTAGATGCTAGTGATAAGAGAAGGTACATGACATTTACTCAGAAACTTAATACAATACCAGATGATTGGCTAGAAAAGGATCAGAAAGCACAGAGCACTATCTTCCTCAACATAGATATTAATCAGATGCATATATGCAAGTGTGCAACTGCAAAGGAGATGAGTTACAGAAAGTGCATGATCAAACCTCAGCAATAAGCTTTATCTCATGAGAAAACTGTATCAGCCTAAGCTAAGTGAGAGCCAGAATAAGCAGGACTATATAAGAGACACCCTAGAGATTGTGGAGCGCCTCAGGCATTGGGGAAATAAATAAACATTTTCATGTTGCTGCACTTCTATTTAGTGGACTTCCACAATGTTATGACACACTTGTCACGGCACTAGATGCCAGCCAGGTGGTGAGCTCACACTAGAGTATGTTAAAGGCAAACTTGTTGGTGAGTAAAAGAGAAAAGCAGAGTCTATGGGCAAAAGTAATGAATCCAGAGCAGAGGCAGCATTACATAAACAGGATTTCTCTAAAAATAAGAGCTATCTAGGGGAAACTCGTCAATGTTTTGTGTGTAAAAAGGGCACCTTAAGAAAAACTGCAGCTTTTGGAAAGCTAGAATGAGTCATCTTCAGAAGCAGAAAGTTCAACAAAGGGTTAAGTCAGCTGTGGAGGAAGCTGATGCTCCTGAACGTATCAAGGCTAATAAATGTATTGAAGCCACTTTTATTCTAAACACAGGCACAGCTGCAAAGAATTTATGGTGTAAAGACTCAGATACAACCAGCTATATGACAAACAACAAAACCGTTTCTCTAACCTCAATTAAAGCAAGCCAGAAAGAGTTATTTTAGCTAATGGTCACTATATGACTTTAGAAGTGTTGGGGTTTCTAAGTCTTCCCTCGTCCAAGGTCTGCCAATCCTTGACAACAGCTGTTGGAGACGAGCTATTCAAATAATGAGATACACACAAGGTGATATTCAAAAAGCTGTCTACTTTAATGATGGCCATATGGCTATTTTATGCAAAAAGATGAGGAGCAACTTCAGCCTCCCACCGGCAGGGTGTGGGCCGAGAACGTATCATGTGAATTACTTGTGGTTACACACCCTAGAACAGACATTATTGTAAAAAGCAGCATTTGGAAAAAACAGGGTCTTTATCTATGTCTTTCTGCCAGTACGCCCAAAACATGCAGTGATTCATAAGCAATTCTTCAGAAATACCCTCAACAGAAAAGCAACTAAAGTCAATCCCCCTATATATTAACTAACGTTATGCCTACCTAAGAAGGTGTGGAGAATGGTTATATTATTATTATTATTATTATTGTTTATTTATATAGCGCCATCATCTTCCCTAGCGCTTTACACGGTGTGATTTTAGACAAGGTAAAACATATAGTACAGGGAACAATACAAAATTAGATGCAATGAGGTTTGAACCAAGTGTTGTGAGCATAGGAGACAATCGGACGGAGAGCCCTGCCCTTGCGAGCTTACAGTCTAAAGGATGGGGTGGGGGGAGACAAAAGGTAGGGATCACACGTGGAAGAGCTAGAGCTGGGCTGCATGTGCCATTTGAAGGTTATAGGAGTTGCTTAAGCCAGGTCATATGCTTGTCTGAAGAAGTGAGTTTTGAGGGCACTTTTAAAGACTTGGCGTGATGGAGAGTGGCGTATTGAGCGGGGAAGTGCATTCCAGAGAAGTGGGGAGACACGGGAGAAGTCTTGAAGGTGGGAGTGAGAGGAGGTAACCAGGGAGAACAGGAGAATGTCAGAGGCAGAGTGGAGGTTGCGCTTGGGTTGGTAAAGCTGGATCAGAGATGAAATGTAGGAAGGGGCCTGGTTAGAGAGAGCTTTGTAGGTAAGTGTTAGAAGTTTGAACTGAACTCGATGGGAGACAGGTAACCAGTGGAGGGATTGACAGAGAGGTGCAGCACTGGAGAAACGAGAGGAGAGGTAGATGAGGTGAGCAGCAGAGTTTAGAACCGATCGGAGGGGAGCCAGTCTGTTTGTTGGCAAACCACAGAGGAGGGTGTTGCAGTAGTCCAGTCAGGAGATGACCAGTGCACTAGCATTTTAGTGGTGTCAGGTGAGAGCAAGGGACGAATGCGGGCGATATTTTTGAGTTGGAGATGACAGGAGGTGGCTAGGGACTGAATGTGAGGTGTGAATGAGAGAGAGGAGTCCAGAATGACGCCCAGGCATCGAGCTTGAGGAGTTGCAGTTATAGTAAGATTATTTACAGAGATTGTGGTGTTAGAGAGGGGAGGGGAGTGAGATGGTGGGAAAATGACCAGTTCTGTTTTGTCCATGTTCAGTTTAAGGGAGCGAGATGTCTTGAAGGAAGAGATGGCTGTTAGACAGTCAGGAAGGCGAGAAAGGAGGGAAGAGGAGGAGTGTCATCTGCATAAAAGTGATATTGGAAGCCCAGCGAGGTTATTAGTTGTCCGAGACCAGAAGTATATATTGAAAAAAGTAGGGGACCTAGGACTGAGCCTTGTGGTACACCAACAGACAGAGGTCGGGGAGAGGAAATGGTGCTTGAGAAAGATACATTAAATGTGCGATTAGACAGATAAGAAGAGAGCCAAGAAAGTGCGAGGCCTTGGATTCCAAGGGAAGAAAGAATTTTGAGAAGCAGAGTATGTTCAACTGTTTCAAAAGCAGAGGATAAGTTGAGAAGAATGAGAGCAGAGTTGTGGCCTTTGGATTTGCCTCAGTAGATCATTGGTGACTTTGGTGAGTGCAGTTTCATTGGAGTGACATGAGCGGAAACCAGACTGAAGGGGATCTAGGAGGGAGTTTGTAGAAAGATAGTTATTCAGTGCTATGTGGACATGCTGTTCAAGAAGCTTGGATGAGAAAGGGTGCAGAGAGATTGGGCGGTAACTAGGGAGGGCAGAGGGGTCCAGAGAGGGTTTTTTTGATCAGTGGAGTGGAGAACAGCATGCTTATATGCAGAAGGAAAGGTACCAATGGAGAGGGAGAGGTTGGATAAAGATGTTAGGGCTGGAATGACAGATGGAGACAGTTGAGGGATATGGTGGGATGGAATGGGATCAAGGGAGCAGGTGGTCAGGTGAGCCTTTGAGACTAGAGAGGAGCGACCTTGTGCAGTTAACCATGTGAAATGAGTTAATGAGTGGGGCAGGGGGGAGTTGGTAGAAGAGAAATGTTCTGAGGGGTGAAGCAGTTTCTAATCATGTCAATTTTATCTTTAAAGTATGCAGCAAGTTGCTCGGCTGTTAGCTGTGAGGATGGTGGCAGTGGGCGGATTAGGGAGTTGAAAGTGTTAAATAGCTGTTTTGGATTCCGGGCCTGTGCTGATATGAGTGGTGTGAAATATTCCTGTTTAGCAGATGAAAGGGCAGTCCTGAGTTCCTGAAGGGCTTTCTTGTATAACAGGAAGTCCTCCTTGGTTTTGGATTTCCTCCAATGCCATTCAGCAACTCGAGAATGACATTTCAATGTTGTAGTGTTAGTATTAAGCCACGGTTGTCTTTTTTTGGCCTGAGGGCGGCTGTAGTTAAGGGGAGTCAACGGCAGCAGTTAGTGTATTACCGTAATATGAAGCTGCAGTGTCTACACTGGTGAATGAGGGCAGGGTGTGAAGGGGATGTAAAGCATTGAAGAATCATAGAAGGTCTAGGTTTCTGAGGTTCCTGCGCAGAATAGCATGTTTTTGTGCGGGGGAGTAGAGGTAAGGGAAGAAAGTGTAAGTGTTATTAGGCTGTGATCAGAGAGGGGAAGTGGGGATGAGGAAAGACTGGATACAGAGCAGAGGTGAGTAAAAAGTTGGTCAAGCGTATGTCCATATTTTGGGTGGGGCTAGTAGACCATTATTTGAGGTCAAAGGAGGTGGTTAAGGATAGCAGTTTGTTGTTTGCAGGGTTGTTGGTGTCAACGGGTATGTTGAAGTCCCCCATGATTATTGCCGGGATTTCAGAAGACAGGAAATGGAGAAGCCAAGTTGAGAAGTGGTCCAGAAAGAGAGTGCCAGGTTCAGGAGGCCGATAGATAATGGCAATGTTTAAGTGACAGGAAGAGTAGAGACAGACACAGTGAACTTAAAAAGAAGGGAAGGAAAGGGAGGGTAGAGCAGGGGTTGGGTTAAATGAGCAGTGTTCAGACAGAAGGATTCCAACACCTCCACCCTGTTTGTTGTTTGGTCTTGGGGTGTGGTTGAACTGCATGCCCCCGTATGAGAGGGCAGCGGGTGAGGCTGTATCAGAGTGAGTGAGCCAGGTTTCAGTAGAGGCCATGAAGGTGAAGAGGTTGGTAGTGAAGAGGTCATGGATGTATGCCAGTTTGCTGCACACTGTGCATTCCACAGTGCACAGGTGACAATGGTGGGAGTGTGTGAGGAGGGAGTGATTGTTATGAGGTTAGCTAGGTTTGGGGTGTTTGTTGGCTTGATACCATGGTGAAGGTTTGTCTGTGATGAGTTGGGGGTGTAGAGGAGCAAGGAGATGAAGGAAATGGGCTTGGGTTTTGAGCAATGTCCCCAGCAGCAAGTAGGAGCAGAAAAAGGGAGAGTAGGTGACTGTAGGATTTAAAAGTGGAAGAGCGTGTTTTGCGGGTGTATGGAGAAAGGGAGAGAGATTTAGCCAGTGAGATAAACTCATGTGAGGACAGGTAAGGGGATGAGAGCAGTGATGGAGAGATATAGAGAGACTTACCAGGTGCAGGGGGATGCTAGGAGTTCAGTAATTTGAAAGTGAGAGGAGGCAGGACTGTGAAATACCAGAGGAACATTGTTGGAGGATGTTATTCAGATGAGCAGAGTCTGGTGCCTGTTCCCTTCTGGTCACTTCGGGCTCAATTCGGGCCTAATTCTTCGATGGACTTAAAAAATCCAGGACTTCAGGAATCCAGGACGGCAGCCATTCTAATCTAACATATACCACTTGTGAGGGGCCTTGATTAGCTCATTGAAGCAGCTGGGGGGTGGGTGGTACTAGGGCAATAAAGTTGCTCAGCTGGGGTTATCAGGAGGGGAAGCTAGGGGATCGCAAAACAAACAGTATTTATGTGAACAGGGTCATTGCATAGACAAAAAGCAGTGATGGGTGACAGCCCTGGTACAACACAGAATCATATTGCCATACATGTAGAACAATACATGAGCACACAGAGACGTGTCATAATACATGAAAAGGATCAAAACACAAGCTATGGGGTGTGTGACCACTGGGAGAAGTGACAAGTCCTTAACAGGAGATAATTCCTTGTGCCCAGGGGACATACCCAAATGCAGACCCAAACTGGCTGGCAGTGAAGGGGTTAAAAAGCAGGAGATGATAAGTCCTTGTGCCCAGGGGACATACCCAAATGCAGACCCAAACTGGCTGGCAGTGAAGGGGTTAAAAAGCAGGAGATGATAAGTCCTTGTGCCCAGGGGACATACCCAAATGCAGACCCAAACTGGCTGGCAGTGAAGAGGTTAAAAAGCATGAGATGATAAGTCCTACCTATCGCAAACCAGAAAATCCCTATAAAGAATGTGTTATATGTTCGCAGCCTTGACAGCAATCTTTTGTCAGTGAATGTAGTTACTTTTAAAAATGACAGCTGCATCATTTCAAAAGAGATACACATTCTAGCAGAAGGGACAATTTGAGGTGATCTCCAATAGCTAAACTGCAAAGAAGGTATGTACAGTGCTAGACAAGATCTGCATAAAAACTGTATGCATGTATAGCATAGACAACCAGAAGCAGTAAGGAAGCTTGCTAAACAAATGTTTGCAGATGGAACTGCAATAGACCAATGCAGTCAAGTAATGAAATGCACCAGTTGTCTTAAATGGAAAATGTCTAGAAAATGCTTTCCTAAAAATAGCAGCACTAGGCCCCGCACAGCTACTGGATTTGATACACACAGATGTATGTGGTCCAGTGCATGTTTAAAACCCTGGCAAGAAGATATACTTTCTCCCATTCATTGTTGATTTTTCCAGATCACAGTTGTCTACCTGCTACACAGCAGATATGAAGTGTCACAGAAACTTGCTTAAAGCGGACCTTCACCCTAAATAAGATCCTATCATATATGTTTCCCTCAACCTTGATCGCTCCCAGATTGCTCACATTAAAAATCATCCCACCTGCATCTATTGCATTTTCCTAGACTTTAAACATCCAAGATGGTGGCTCATGGACGTGCAGGCTGTCTGCAAACTATCACTGTGCTGCTCTGCATTCTGGGATTGCTGACTTTTTCCTGACCCCAGCTCTGCTCTGTTTGTGCAAAGCACAGCTATGACCCCGCTCTCCTGCAGTTTTGACCCCTCTGAACTCCTCAGTATGTGATGCTGCTGAGCCAAGATGGCGGCGCCCGTATCCTAGAGTGCTGAACAGAGTTGCAGGCCAGTGAGGGAAAGAATAAAAAGTAAGTGACTAAAAACATTAAATATATTAATTTTAGATGCTAAGGGAATAGTTTTTTAAGGGTTTGGGCTTTTCATTAAATGGCGCTGAAGGTCCGCTTTAATTATTTAATAAATTTAGAAGAATGCCAAAAGCACTGTGTGCAGATTATAGAACTGAATATAGTGGCAAGGTGCAAACTATTTTGAAGAAGAAAAGAATGGTGTTCCAGGCTACCGTTCCATACAACCCAGAACAAAAACAGTTTTGCAGAAAGAGAGAACCACTGTGAACGTGCTGTTTGATGTAAATCTACCTAAAGTAATTTTGTGAGAAGCCACCATTATAGCATGCTATCTTCAAAACAGACTGCCAGGTAGATCTACAAACAAACCCCATATGAGCTATATAACTACAACTACAACTACTGACCGGAAGCACCTCAGGATATTTGGGACCATACAAAAATGTTTTGCTTCCAAAGAAAAGCATTCCAAGCAATCCAAGTGGCAATATCATGAAATAGAAGGGGTCCTGTTTGGCTATAGTGTAACTCAAAATTGATACAGGATCCTGCACCCAGAGACCAATACAATAATAATCAGCAGAGATGTAGATTGATCAGGACTTTGTATCACTCAAATAGAAGCCAAAGGTGCGACAATGCCAGTGGATCAATCCTACTGGAAGTTAGAAGGAGAAGATCTGCCACCCAGCAACGAGAGTTACCTACAAGCAGTGGTACTTTTGTACATAGCAACTATTACTCATCCAGATATCACAGAAAGCCTTGCCAAAGAGACTGGAATGCAATTGAGAGATTGCTACAATATTTAAAAAAAAACTTAAAGGCTAAGTCTTCTGCATGAGAAGATTTTACTTTCAGAGGTTATGTAGACACAGATTGGTCTGGAGATTCAAGTGATCGGAAATCAACAAGTGGTTACTTGTTCAAGTTAGGAGAAACTTCAGTTTCTTGATCCAGCAGAAAATAGGTCTCAATTGCAATATCTTCAACAGAAGCAGAATACATGTCTGCTGCTCATGCAAGTCAATTATTAACTCAATGAGGACAACTAAGTATATATTAAACCTGCCAGCAGTACAAGATCAGTGCAAGAACCAAGCACGTTGATGTGAAACATCACCACCTGCATGATTTAGTGGCACTAGTGATACTAGATTTTGTTTATTGAGAGTCTGACAGCTGTTGGCATGACAAAGCCACTATTTCAGAATTTTCAGAACTGCAATGGGACTGACAGGATAAGTAGTTGTTGAATGGGGGTGTTGGAATAGCTTTAACCCTTTAAATGCCAGCCTCTCCGTCACTTAAGTGCCAGCCACGTAAAATTTACGTGCCTGGCATTTACCCCTGCTAGTGGGCAAAAAAAAAAAAATACTCACCTGACCCCTCATTGGATCCGGCCGGGTCTCCTCTTTAATTTGGTGCCATCCGATCCCCCGTGGCTCCAGGAGAGCCCCCGGAATAGGCCGCCCCCTATCTGATCTCCTGCCTCCCCCTTCTCTGGATGCCGATCACCGGCATCTGTCAGCAGAGCGGCGCGGGACAAGAGCTTACAATCGGAGGTAAGTACAGTAAAAACATTTTTTTTTTAAATAAAATACTTTTGTTGTGTGGTGTCTTTTTTTTGTCACAGTTAACCCTTTGTGAACTGGTAAGGGGTCCATGAGACCCCTTATACCAGTTCACAAGGCTCTGGGTATGGCAAGGCACCTGCGGCTAGCGGGGGACTTTAACCCCCAGCCCCCCATTACCTGCCTCCCCAATGGCCAGGGGGGGGCAGAAGGGCCCGGGCCACTTAGTGGCTATGTGGGCTAGTAGCCTGCCAATGCTGGCCCCTGCGCCCTGTTCTACAAGCCCCCATAGCTGGCCCGGGTCGGTAATGCTGGGTAGGGGGGACCCTACGTCATTTTTTGGGGGGATTTTTAACCCTTTCGCTGCCAGCCTACCTGGAGTTTTTGTCACCCTTGGTGCCAGACCATTTTGCACTATTTTACGCTGGGATTTTCCAGGAAAATTATATATTGTTTTTTTCAGCAGAGTCTGGGCTTTAACATGAAATGTCTTGTTTGTAATTTTTTAGGTGTATTCTCAATACTTTTGGGTGAAATATGTGCAAAAAAATAAAAAAAAATCTATTTTTTGCAATTTGTAGTGTTTTTTTGTAATAAAAAATGTACGTTTGTCAATAAAATCTTATTGCATGTGAAACCCCAATTAATCCCGGTCACAGCGTTACCATGATATGTATAGGTAGACACCCTTTCCTGCCCAGGAGACTCCCCCAAACTGAAACAGCGCTTTAGGAGATTTTCAGATAAAATGCAACTATGCACCGCACTAAGCGCACCTTGCGGTCTTTCCAGAAAAAGAACCCTTTAAATTTGAAATACCCCCCAAAAACTATATATTCTCTGGAAGTATACACCTCAGGCTTTCTAAGCGTACCAGGTTTGTTGGATTTTCTGGAAGTAATCCCTCAATCAATTCTTTGGTTGCACAGAGTTTCCCTAAAAAAGAATAAAAAAGAAGAATCAAAGCCACATTTTCCTAAAAAAAAACTATATGCAAACAGAAAAAAACATAAAAAATCTGAAAAAGCAACATCCCCTGAGCAGAACAATACCCAACATGCATAGGTACTGTCAAGGGAAGAGTTGCCAAACACCCCAAAGTAAAGCGTGCGCATAACGGTAATTTTACTTAAAAATTTCAGCTCTGCAGACAAAGTGCGCACCTTGCGATTTTTCAACCAAAACAACCCTTTAAATTAAGAATATCCCCACAAACCATATATTCCCTGGAAGTACACATGTTAAGCTTTCTAAGAGTACTGAGCTTGTTGTAGTAGCTCATCTTTCTGGAAGTAATCCATTGAAGAATTCTTAGGTTGCACAGGGTTTCCCTAAAAACAATTATAAAAAAAGCAGAATAAAAACCATGTTTTCCTAAAATATCAATATGCAAACAAGAAAAAACAAGCTAAATCTGAAAGCGCAAGGTCCCCCGAGCAGAACAATACCCAACATGCATAGGTACTATTAACCCTTTTCATTGTCAGCCTACTTGAAGTTTTGTCACCCTCTGTTGACAGGTCATTTTTCCCCATTTTGCGGCATGATTAACCATGATTTTTGCTGGAATTTCCAGAAAAATTTTATACATTACATATACAATTTTTTGCAGCAGAGTTTAGGCTTTAACATGAAATGTCTTGTTTGTAATTTTTCTACTGTTTTTTGAATATTTCTGCTTAAAAAAACAAAACAAAAAAAAATATATATATTTTTAAACACTTGTCTCCTTTATTTTAAATAAAACCTTTTTTTTTTTTTTAATGAAAACCATATTGCATGTGATAGCCCCATTTTTTCCCGATTACAACGGTACCACATATGTATCGGTAGCCCCCCCATTCTTGCCCTGGAGACCCCCCAAACTGAAAAGAGCACTTACATTTATTTATTACATTATTACATTACAAATAAAATACAACTACTATCCACACTATAAACATAAGGGGTTAATTAAAAAAAAAAATGACATAGGGTCCCCCCTTCCGGGGGGGGGGCATTTTGGGGGGTAATTTTAAGGGTTTAGGGTTAGGCTAACCCTAACCCTCAAAAATCCCCCCAAAAATTACATAGGGTCCCCCCTTTTTTGGGGGAATTTTAAGGGTTAGGGTTAGGCTAACCCTTAAAAATAAAAAAATATACAAAAATAAAAATTCCCCCCAAAAAATGGGGACCCCCCATGTCATTTTTTTTTTTTTTTTTAAGGGTTAGGGTTAGCCTAACCCTAACCCTCACCCTTAAAAATTTTTGTTTATTTTATTTTGAATTTTAAGGGTTAGGGTTAGGCTAACCCTAACCCTTAAAAATAAAAAATATACAAAAATAAAAATTCCCCCCAAAAAATGGGGACCCCCCCATGTCATTTTTCTTTTTCTTTTTGTTAGGGTTAGGGTTAGCCTAACGCTAACCCTCACCCTTAAAAAAAAAATTTTTAATTTTATTTTGAATTTTAAGGGTTAGGGTTAAGCTAACCCTAACCCTTAAAAATAAAAAAATATACAAAAATAAATATTCCCCCCAAAAAACGGGGACCCCCGCCCTATGTCATTTTTTTTTTTTTTTTTTTAAGGGTTAGGGTTAGGGTTAATAATAATAATTTTTTTTTTAATTTTAAGGGTTAGGGTTAGGCTAACCCTAACCCGTAAAAATAAAAAGAAAGACTTTTTTTTTTTTAATTTTAAGGGTTAGGGTTAGGCTAACCCTAACCCTTAAAAATAAAAACAATTACGTAGAGGGGAACCCATTTTTTTTTTTAATTTTAAGGGTTAGCGTTAAGCTAACCCTAACCCTTAAAAATTAAATAAAAATGACGTAAGGTCCCCCCTCCGGGGGGGGGGGGGACCCATTTTTTATTTTTATTTTAAGGGTTAGGGTTAGGCTAACCCTAACCCTAACCCTTAAAATTAAAAAAAAATGACGTAGGGTCCCCCTTACCCGTCATAACCAGCCCGGGACCAGCTATGGGGGCTTGTAGGCACAGAGTGGGAGGGCCAGCTTTTGTGGCCCCCCACCCTGCAGCCTACGAGCCCACATACCCTGTGTGGGCCCGGGCTCTTCTGCCCCCCCTGGGCTTTGGGGAGGCAGGTAATTGGGGGTGCGGGAGTTAATGGCAAGCCACCCGCTAGTTGCAGGTGGCTTGCCAGACCCCAGCCTTGTGAACTGGTATAAGGGGTCTCATGGACCCCTTACCAGTTCACAAAGGGTTAACATAAAAAAAAACACACACACAAAATGTCATTTATTAAAAAAAAAAAAAAAGTTTTTTTTTACTTTACTTACCTCACCCGATTGTCAGCTCCTGTGTCGATCAGCTGTCAAATGCCTTGGTGATCGCTGGCCAGAGGAGGGGGGGGTGGCAGGGGATCAGAGCATCCCCTGCCCCTCCACTGCTCTGCCCAGCGATCACGAGGGCATCTGACAGCTGAGCCGAGGAGAGGCAGCAAGAGGCCCGGGAGTGACGTCATAAGCCCCGCCCCTTTGGGCTTAACAACAAGATGGCGGCGCCCGTCGGGAGAGGAGGGGGAGAGCCCTTTCAGGCTCTCCCCTGAAGCTGAAGAGGCTGGGGGGGGGGGGCGATCGGAGGCCCCCCCAGTGAAGAGGAGACCCGGAGGGAGGCAGCGCGACTGCAGGTAAGTAAATGTCATTTGTATTTTTATTTTTATTTTTTTTACAGTTAGCAGCTGCTGCTGCCAAAACGGGGGGGGGGGGGCTATTCCGGGGGCTCTCCTGGAGCCATCCGACCCCCCACGGGGGATCGGATGGCACCAAATTAAAGAGAGACCCAGCCGAATCCAACGAGGGGTCAGGTGAGTATTTATGATTTGTATTTTTTTTACTAGCAGGGGGGAAAGTCAAGCACGTAGATTCTACGTGCTTGGCACTTAAGTGGAGTAGAAGCAAGCACGTAGAAACTACGTGCTTGGCACTGAAAGGGTTAAGGGTTTTTAACCCTTAAAATTCCAAAAAAAATGGGGTCCCCCCACCCTGGGAGGGGGAACCCTATGTCATTTTTTTTTTTAATTAACCCTTTTGTGTTCTGTCATCCAGCAGCTATAAAAGGCTTCTAGCAAGTGAGCAGAAGCCAGTGATCGCCGAGGGACAGAGTGCTCCAGTATGGATGGGAGGTAAGTATTAAAAAAAAAAATAATAATAATAAAATATTTTTTCTCTGTGTGGTGTGTTTTTTTTTACATTTAACCCCTTGTGAACTGGTAAGGGGTCCATGAGACCCCTATACCAGTTCTCAAGGCTGGGGGTATGGCAAGTCACCTGCGCTAGCCGGTGACTTGCCATTAACCCCCGGCACCCCCATTACCTGCCTCCCCAAAGCCCAGGGGGGGGCAGAAGAGCCCGGGCCCACGGGCTATGCGAGCTTGTAGCCTGCAGGGCCAGGGGCCACAAAAGCTGGCCCCTGCGCCCTGTTCCTACAAGCCCTGCATAACTGGTCCCGGGCTGGTTACTTTGGGTAAGGGGGGGCCCATGTCATTTTTTGGGGGATTTTTAAGGGGTTTTAACCCTTAAAAATGCCCCCCCCCGGGGGGGGGGGACCCTATGTCATTTTTTTTTCTCGATTTAACCCTTTGTAGTGTGGATGGTAGTTGTATTTTATTTGTAAATGTTAAAAATTACTTGTTTCAGTTAGGGGGGTCTCCTGGGCAGGAACAGGGGGCTACCGATAAATATGTGGTACCGTTCTAATCGGTAGAAATGGGGCTTTCACATGCAATATGGTTTTCCCTAATCAAATACATTTTTTATTTAAAATAAAGGAGGCAATTTTCTAAAAAAAAAAATTTATTTATTTATTTTTTTTACTTAATAATAAATAAAATTAATAATAAATAAAATTTACAAACAAGACATTTCATGTTAAAGCCTAAACTCTGCTGCAAAAAATATATATATAATTTTCCTGAAAATTCCCGCAAAACATGGCGCAAAACATGGCGCAAAACATGGCGCAAAATGGGGAAAAATGACCTGTCAACAGAGGGTGACAAAATCTCAAGTAGGCTGGCAATTAAAAGGGTTAATAGTACCTCTGCATATTGGGTATTGTTCTGTTCGGGGGACCTTGCGCTTTCAGACTTAGCTTGTTATTTCTTGTTTGCATATTTATATTTTAGGAAAATTTGTTTTTTATTCAGCTTTTTTATACATTTTTTAGGGAAACCCTGCGCAACCAAAGAGTTCTTTGAGGGATTAATTCCAGAAAGATGAGCCCACTACAACAAGCTGGGTACGCTTAGAAAGCTTAACATGTGTACTTTCAGGGAATATATGGTTTATGGGGGATATTCCAAATGTAAAGGGTTGTTTTGGTTGAAAAATCGCAAGGTGCGCACTTTGTCTGCAGAGCTGAAATTTTCAAGAAAAATTACTGTTATGCTCATGCTTTACTTTGGGGTGTTTGGCAACTCTTCCCTTGACAAAACCTATGCATGTTGGGTATCGTTCTGTTCGGGGGACGTTGCTTTTTCAGATTATACTTGTTCTTTCTTGTTTGTATATAGTTTTTTTAGGAAAATGTGGCTTTGATTCTGCTTTTTATCCTTTTTTTTAGGGAAACTCTTTGCAACCAAAGAATGCATTGAGGGATTACGTCTAGAAAACTGTGGCCACATCAACAAGCCTGGTACAAATAGAAAGCCTGAGGTGTGTACTTCCAGACCAGAGAATATATAGTTTGTTGGGGGTATTTCAAATGTAAAGGGTTGTTTCTGGAAAAACTGCAAGGTGCGCATAGCGCATATCACAGTTGTATTTTTTCTGAAAATCCCCTAAAGCTTGGGGGAGTCTCCTGGGAAGGAAAGGGTGTCTACCTATACATATGTGGTATCGCTGTAACTGTGAGAAGTTGGGGTTTCACATGCAATAAGATTTTATTGACAAACTTACATTTTTTATTACAAAAAAAACTACAAATTGTAAAAAATTGTTTTTTTTAATTTTTTTGCACATATTTCGCCAAAAAATATTGAGAATACACCTAAAAAATGACAAACAAGACATTTCATGTTAAAGCCCAGATTCTGCTGAAAAAAACAATATATCGTTTTCCTCGGAAATCCTTGGAAATCCCTTCAAAAATCACATTTGAACATGGGGAGTGCAAAATAGTGCAAAATTGTCTGGCAACAGAGTGTGACAAAAACTCCAGGTAGGCTGGCACTTAAAGGGTTAATGCAACAGCTACATCCGTCTGCTTGTTATGATATTAATAATGTTAGTTTAAAAGAAAAACCAGGAAGTCTTAGGCAGACCATGTTAATGATGCACAGTGTGTTCAACAGGGCCGGATGAAGTGTGGGGGAGGCCCCTGGGCACAAAATGTCGTGGAGGCCCCAGATACAGTATTTTTTTTCCTTTAAAATATTAGTCCAGCCAAGTAACTCAACTATGTTTGTCTGGCACCCGCCTACTTAGTGGTGCATCAGATTGAGTCTCTTGTACCACCCTTGTGCAGGTGCGTGCTGCTTGGTAACTCCTACTTTGCCATTCTGGGTGGGGTGGGGGTGTAGTCGCTCAGATGGTCCAGCAGAAAACTGTTCCCTGCATTGAGCTGCCAGCGGCTGTTCTTGGTAGCTTATGTGCAGTGAGCAGCCGCAGATTGGCAGCTCTGCACCCATCCATCGCTGTTGTGTTGATAACTGGCGGCTTTGGGTGCAGGTTTGCAAAATCAAAAAAAGGCTTGCCCAGACGCGCACTGCTGCTGATATCCTTGTTGCTGGCCCCGCCGGCCCATCAGACCAAAGACTGAAAAGTCTCCTGACCAGACCATAACCCAAAGATTGGTGGAGGCCCCCTTTGCAGGGCAAGTGGTGAAGGCTCCGGGGCACGTGCCCCCCTCATAATCAGGCCCTAGTGTTCAACCTGTGTGTCCTTTGCTTCATATTAAGATGTGTTGCTAGGTATCATGCTCACGGTTGTTATGTTCCGGTATATGTGATGTTTTAGGGGAAAAGTTAGAAGAAAACAATTTACTTAATTCTTTTGTGTGTTAAAGTTAAAAATCTCAGTTGCAGGTTGTAATTCACACCCAAATGTGCACCCAGTGTTACAATTGCCTCACAACATAATTAGCATGACTCTCCCTAATATACACTTTCAAAAATAGCATCCAAAGAAGACTTTCCCCTTAAATCAGACCAACACCCTTACAAGAAACTGTGCTCATATGCACCCCTTCCCAGAGCATTAATTTACCTTTTTGTAACTCCTGCGGTGATCAGTTTTACAACCAAAATGATGTGCTGATTGGTTTCCTGCCACTGTGCATTGGATTTTATGTATCTACTGATACCAAATGTGTGTTTTATGGAAGAAGTTTTTCCTAACTGCAATCTGTTGCTATGGGCAACGTATATTAAGTGCAGACTTGGTGGACATTGCCAATAGCAACAGATTGCAGATAGTTTCACAGAACACTGCTGTTGAGCATATTTAAAGTGGACCAACACCCACGGGTGATCGGCCCGGGAATCTATAAGATTCCCGGGCCGATCACCCCCCACCCCGCGGGACATCCGAGATCGGGATGTCCCGCGGGGTGAAACCCCCCCAAACACCCCAAACTCCTTACCTTATCTTCGGCGGCGGGCGGCCGCCGCCGCCTCCCTCGCGCTCCTGTAGGCGCGCGCGTGCCCGCGCCGGCCGTCTGCGAATGGCCGGCGGGGGCGCGCGCGCGCCGAAAGTGACGCGAGGGAGGCGGCGGCGGCTGCCGCTTAGACGTTCCTGATCCTCGCTTGTACGTCGGCGCTGGGAGCGGGGAGAGGTGAGTTTTTCGGGGGGTTGGGGGGGTTTCACACAGCGGGGCACCCCGATCGGGGGTGCCCCACCGAAGTGGACCAAGACCCAGGATAGTCAAAATCCTGGGTGTTGGTCCACTTTAAGGTTGAGTGAGCTTCCTCACCTCAGCAGTGACCATAGCAGCAGTGTTTTACATGTAAAGGACTCACTTCTCCCTTCTTGGTGTACAGACTTGGTGTACGTTGCCAATATAAGGCAGTGAAAACTGCTTCCATAAAACACACATTTACTAACATAGGAAAAAATAAACAAGTAGAAAAAAAAGCTCAGCACATCGAAGACATTTCTTTGGCCAAAAAATGTCCTTTCAAAAATTCCATCGAAAGTGGACTTACCCTTTAAACAATGTCTGGGAGCCAGGGAATATTATACAGTAGTGCAGGCCTGAAAATACATGACAGTTATCTATTTTAATCATGTCTTAAGATAATAATAGACTGTATCAAAAATATTAGATCACACATTTCGGTCAAACTAACGCTAATAATAATACAGCAGTCTAAATAGATAAACTGAGGGGGAATTTATTTTCTCCCCCACCTCAGATTTAGCAGAATTTTATATTATAGTGGTGCCTCGATCTTTCAGGCAGCAGTATCCTCAGAAGAAGCTGTGGCCTATGTTTGTGACATGGCTTTCATTGAATAGGAGGCCATTGACTTTTTTTCTGCTATTGAAAGCAAGGACACAAGCTCAGATAACCCTGCTCCATCATGAAATGTAGATTTTGTAAATAAAAAAAGTCTTTGTCTTTGAGGTGCATCCATGACTTAGTGGCCAGGAAACTGATTCTGTGACTGGAGGGTTGAGGGTACGGTTACAGGTGGCAGCCCATCAACCATCTTTTCCGCAATCGGAGCGAATGCCTAACTCAAGCAAGGACTTCTGGCTGAAGTTCATTTTCAGGTTTGGGAACCCAAACTTGCAATGTTCAGTACGAAACCGAACTTGAGCAAGACACCTTACCCCCAACTGCTTCCAGGGTGCTGTGGCCAGGACAGCCCAATCGCGCACATGTTTGCACTCACTGCCCTTTAGTCTGTTCACTGCTGTGGTTCATTAATGTGGATACTTTGTGTATGATGGGTTTAAATTGGATTACATTGTATTACAAATTCTGGGCAACTGGGGAGGCTAAGCTCTATAATTATAATGTTAATGAGTATTCCCCTACATGTTTACAATTGCTGCAGTGGAGCTTGTGATTTGTGCATTGTGTATACTCAAACCAGTAGTTATTTTCCAAATATACAGCACGTCCTGTTTCACAAGTATTCTTTACGCTTGGGATATCCGCCACAAGGTGGCGCAGTGGACTGCAGAAGAGACTTGTGGCGTCTCCCGGTCCTATAAAAGGACAGGAACCTCCCACAAATTCCCAGTTTCCTTTTGCAGTCTGGACTGTGAAGATAGAAGATGGCTCTCTATATTACGCAGGCGAGCGGGGCTTACCAGCCTGCGGCCCTGCAGGACTATTCCCACCCATTCTGGATCCACTGTCTCCCAGCCTCGGCTGCCTGGTTCGGGTGAAGGTAGAACAGCGCCAGGGTCAGATGCTAGAGGAGCGCTGCTCCAACCGCAATCCCTGTACCTACAAGGGTAGGCGGTTCAGGCTTATGGTGAGCCTTGTGGGATGCCCCTTCCTGCCTTATTGTGGGCCTTTCCCCTGCCCCCCCTCCTCCCTAGCTATGCATGCCTTTGGTGCGCCTACCGCTGCTCTTCCCCGCCTCGCTCTCTCCCTGGGGAGCTCTCCTGGGAGGGTAGGTGGTGTGGTTGCACATTGTAGTTTGTCTATTTTTTACTTGTACGGCGCTTCGCGGCTGGCGGTGACATTCGCTTCATGTGTTGCTGCGATGTCATTGGCGCTGGGAGATCACGTGGAGCCCATACCGCGCTCTTCGGGGGGGGGGTCCCGCGGATGATGCTTTTTGCATCATACCTCCACGGCCCGCCTCTCAAGGTCCTTGCGGGCGCCATTTTGTCTTCTCCTGACCTGCGGTACTGCGGCGCGCTGCTGGCTGCCTGGTTGTGCGATCGGCTTCTTGGTCCATGAGTCCCCTTCGGGGTTGTGTTGTGCTCTTGTCACCACTTTATGGGGATTTTATGTATGGTTTTCTTGTGTCTTTCAGGCGGGATTAACGTGACTGTGGTTTCTCCCGGCCCTCTTCCCCTTTGCATCTCCCACCTTCCCTAGCGGGTTTTGGGGCATCCCGGGTGGCTCTTGTTAGCCTTAACCCTATACTGGCCACTCTAATCACCAATCTAATCTAAGCGCCCAGAAGGTACTTGCGCTGCAGTCTGGGTTGCCTGCTACGCTGCCCAGCTCTGCGCTCCCTTCTACATCACCTACCCCCCGTGCCTGCATTTGACCCCTAGTGAGGGGCATGCTAGTGGGGAATCAAACCCATCTGGGTGGGGGGACGTTTGCGGCTCTTTGCTCACGTTTGGAGACTGCGTGTCTCAGACCGGTGGATTCAGGAGGTGGTGTCCTCGGGGTACAAGATAGACTTTGCAGCATGGTTGCCCCCTAGATTCATCAGGTCCCAGATGGATCAAAATCCCTTGTCAGCTCAGGGCTTGCGGTCCAAAGCCTTTTGGATTTGGGGGTCATTTGCCTGGTGCCCTTCCAGGAAAGGGGCAGAGTTTTCTATTCCAATCTGTTCACTGTTCCCAAAAAGGATGGGTCCCTGAGGCCCATCTTGGATTTGAAGCGCCTCAACAAATTTGTCAAGTTCAAGCATTTTCGCATGGAGACTCTGCACTTGGCGGCCAGGCGACTTCATGACTTCTGTGGACATCAAAGATGCTTATCTTCATGTTCCTATCTTTCCAGGTCATCAGAGATTTCTCAGGTTGCTCTGGAGGATCAGCACTACCAATTTGTTGCCTTACCTTTCGGTCTTACCTCAGCCCCTCGGGTCTTCACCAAGGTGCTGGCGGGGGTGATGGCACTGTTGAGATCTCAGGGCATTCGCATCCTTCCTTATCTGGACGGCATTCTGATTGCGTCTCAGTCCTTCCATCAAGCCGAGCTGGATACCCAGATGGTGGTCTCCACGCTCCAGTCCTTCGGTTGGGTGATCAACTACCCCAAGTCTTCGCTGTCTCCGTCCTTGGTGACATCCTTTCTGGGCATGACTCTGGATACATCTCAGGCAGACACAGGCACGGTCTCTGATTTCTTGCCCTCATCCCTCCATTCGGCAGGGGATGCAGCTGGTGGGCCTGATGGTTTCATGCTTTGAGGCAGTTCCCTATGCTCAGTTTTACATGAGACCTCTTCAGTTGCACCTCTTGTCAGTTTGGGATTGGGACCCTGTGTCCCTGGATCAGACCTTTGTTCTTTCCCCTTTGGTCAGTCAGTCCCTCTTGTGGTGGCTGGACTCAAGGAATCTCCTAGTGGGCAGAACCTTTTCTTATGCCAGTCTGACATGTTGGGGGGGCTTTTGGAAGTCTCTGAAGTTCCAGGGTCAGTGGGGCCCTCAGGAGGCCCATGTTCCCATCAACATTCTGAAACTGCGGGCAATAAGGTTGGTTCTTTTCCAGTTGACTCCGCACCTTCGGGTTCGGGCTGTTCAGATCCGCTCGGTTGCCTACATCAATCATCAGGGAGGGACTCGGAGCAAGGGAGCCCTCGAGGAAGTGTCCCTGATATTGTCCTGGGCGGAGGAGAATGTTCCCTGCATATCGGCAGTTTACATCCCGGGAGTGGAGAACCTGGAGACAGACTCCCTGAGCAGGGGGATGTCTCGGCTGGGGGAGTGGTCCCTCAGCATAAGGGTGTTTCCCTCTTTGTGCCACCGTTGGGGTCTGCCGGATGTGGACCTGTTTGCTTCACGTCACAATCACAAACTTCCATTCATGTCTCTCTGTCTCAGGATCCTCTGGCCTTTGCCACGGATGCGCTGGCAATGCCTTGGAAGGGGTTTCGGCTTCTCTATGTGTTCCTTCCGTTTCCTCTGTAGGGTAGGGTGCTGCGCAAGTTAGCCCAGAAAGGGGTGCCAGCCATTCTGGTGGTCCCCTGTTGGCCAAGAAGGGTGTGGTTCGCAGACATCGGGCAGTTGGCAGTAGATCGGTACGTCCTGCCCAAGGATCCAGATCTGCTCACTCAGGGGCAGCTGTGCCATCCCAATTTACAAACGCTGGCTTTGACTGCTTGGCTGCTGAAACTTCCATCTTTATGGAAAAGGGTTTGCCTGTCTCTGTTGTTGATACCATGATTAGGGCTAGGAAGAAGTCCTCGTCCTTTATCTACTACAGGATCTGGCATTCTTACATTGCCTGGTGTGAGTCCAAATCTCTTCCCTGTCGGGTGTTTTCTGTTCCCAGAAATCTGGAATTCTTGCAACATGGTTTGGATTTGGGCCTTTAACTTAGTACCCTCAAAGGTCATGTTTCAGCTCTGGCAATTTTCTTTCAAAGATCTTTTGCCAATCACCGTTTGCTTAAGACTTTTTTCCAGGGGGTTTCTCATGTGCGTCCGACACGTAAACCTATGTTACCAGTTTGGGCTTTGAATCTGGTGTTATCTGCTCTGCAGGGTCGTCCTTTTGAGCCTTTCTGTGAGGCTGATTTGCCCATTTTGACTCTCAAGGTAGCCTTTTTGGTGGCTATTACTTCTGTCAGGCGGCGCTTTCCATCAAACCTCCTTATTTTGAGCGACACCAGGACAAGGTGGTGTTTCATTTTATACCAGATTTCTTGCCTAAGGTTGTGTCTGCTTTTCATCTCAATCAGTAAATTATCTTGCCTTCCTTGTGTCCTAATCCTGCTAATTCCAAGGAGAGGACTCTGCATTCTTTTGATGTGGTCAGGGTTCTAAAATTTTACTTGGTAGCTACTGAATCTTTCAGGAAGACTGTTGCTCTTTTTGTTCTTCCTTCTGGTCCTAAGAAGGGTTTGCCTCCAGCAAGTGGATTTGTCAGGCGGTGGTGCAAGCCTATTCTGCTAAGGGGAAGGAGCCTCGCTTCCACCTTACTGCTCATTCTACTCGTGCTATTGGTGCCTCTTGGGCTTTCCAGCACCAGGCTTCTGTTGAACAAGTTTGTAAGGCCGCAACTTGGTCTTCTGTTCATACTTTTTCCAAGTTTTACAAGGTTGATGTTAGGGCCTCAGCTGATGCTGCTTTTGGCCGCAAAGTTCTTCAGGCAGCAGTGGTTTAAACTGCCCGCTGTTGTTCTTGGGGATCCCACCCTACTTTACGGACACTACTTTTGGACGTCCCAAGCGTAAAGAATATTTGTGAAACAGGACGTGCTGTATACTTGGAAAAATACAATTCTGTGAGTACTCACCTGTAGAATTGATTTTGTAGTATACAGCATGTCCTGTTTCACCCCTCCCTTGTTATCATTGTTCTTGGTTACCTCTGTATGGTGATTTGTTTAAAGGTTTGGTTGGGGTTCCTTCATTTTTATTCTCCCGGCTTCTTGTCTAACTGCTTTATAACACTGGGAATTTGTGGGAGGTTCCTGTCCTTTTATAGGGCCGGGAGATGCCACAAGTCTCTTCTGCAGTCCACTGCGCCACCTTGTGGTGGATATCCCAAGCGTAAAAAATACTTGTGAAACAGGACGTGCTGTATACTACAAAATCAATTCTACAGGTGAGTACTCACAGAATTGTATTTTTGCACCATTTCAATTAATGAGCACTCCTAAGTGACCACCTGTTCTTGTCTCTATAGTGTGATTAGAGAACCTGTTGGAAAAGTTTACTTTGCTGGTACCGAGACAGCAACAGAATGGAGTGGTTACATGGAAGGTGCTACACAAGCTGTAGAACGAGCTGCTAGAGAGGTAAGTAAAAATGTATAATGATGTTAAAGTGGACAAAAAACCCACACACTATCGGTGCAGAAATCTAAGATTCCAGGGCCGCTGGATTTCCGCCCCTGGGTCATCCATAATCGGGGTGCCCTGATGTATGAAACACCCCAGGTCACCCGGAAACTCACCTTCTTTCCTGGTCCAACGGCTAATGCATGAGCTGCTGCCGCATCCCCGCTATCCCTTAAGCAGGGCACGTGCCCACGCCAGGCATTTGTGAATGGCTAGCGCGGACATGCTCCCTGTTAAAAGGGAAGCGGAGGATGCTGTCGCCAGTGCGCTCAGATCCTCTTGCATTAGACGAGCTTCTGGATGCAGGGGCTCGAGCGGATCCGAGCACACTGATTAGATGAGCGGCCGCGCATTTGTTGTAGGACCGGGAAGAGGTGAGTTTGTTTGGGCAACCTTGGGGTTTTCACACACTGATTGGGGGTTCCCCGGGGGCACGGACCAAAACCCAGGATAGTCAAAATCCTACGTTTTGGTCCACTTTAAAATTAAAGCAACCCTTTCCCTACAACCTCATTCTTGCTACACTTACCATCTTCTTTATCTTTAAAAAAAACTCACTGTAATATGTACTGTAGATAATTTAGCACAGATCAGACTCGGATGCAGCAATGCAGTTTTTGGTTAAAGCAGTGACCGGAATGACCACGGTGGATGCACATTGATGTCCACAGGCAGAGAAGTCACCTAATCGCAAATTTCAGGCTGGTGGATGAAATGGTCAGAGTGACCATTTGCAAATAAAGATGTTTCGTGTAATGAGGAAGGATCTCTTTACTTTTACCTTAGGTTATCTAGCCACAAAGACCTTGAAAAAAAATCTTTTGATAGTAAAAAATTCACTATAAAAAAACATGAGAATTTCACTGTTGCTGGATCACCAGATAAGAAAACAATGAAAGTCAATAGCGCGTAAACTACTTTTTTGGGGAGTAAAAATTGACTTTCATTGTCTTCCCGGCTGGTGATCCAGTGACATAAAGTCACTTTTCCCATAAAGTTAATTTTTTTCAACTGTTACTGAATCGAGCCCATAGTCACCAATTCAGTTCCCATTGATAGGCTTACATTGGAAAAGGGCCATGATTAGCATGCAACCATTGTTTCTGCTATATTTTCTGTTATTAGATTGAGCTGCTGCTGAAGAGGAGAACTTGCAGGTTGCAGGTAAGTATTGTTTACATAAGGGTTATTATTATTAAATTAAGTTTACCTTTATGTAACAAAAAAAGTTGGAAAACATAAAACTTTGATTTTTGTATTCCTCAGTATTTAAGTTTTAATAAATATTGTCTGAATATATTGTGTAATTACAGATCATGTGCAAGATGGGACTAATTAGAGAAGATCAAGTATGGGTGACCGAGCCAGAGTCTATAGTATGTATTGTATGTTGCTTATAAAATAAACAAGTATCTCTTTTGCTGTGGCCTAGGAAATCATAATAGAGTGCATACTCACCCATGCAAAAAAGGAGAGGAATGAAATCTACTGTATATATACTGTATATAGTTAAATACTCTCCCTGGTCCATCTTACCTTATAGTTCTTCTATTTCTGTAGCTGGGGATCTTGTAGGTATGATGCCTGGTGGGCATTCAAAATGCCAAAAAATACCCAGTCCTTTCCAGTTATGGACTGCAAAAATAATAACATAATAGCTATTGAGTTAATCAAGTGGAGAACTGTTGGTAGGCCTACAATTTATGTATCCCCTGACTTCACTTGTACTCTCCTGGTGTTCCATCTCATTGCAGTGAGACACTTTCATGTAGAGTAATGTAGCACATCATGGGAGGTCTCGTCTGCCAGGAATACTGATCCTAGACACTGCAAAGGGACAGATACTCACTGGACATATAAGGACACATACTCATGGTAGTATTTAGGTCCTGGGATCTGGCATGCACACCTCAATGGTTACTTCCAGTTTAAAAATTAACCGTAAATGAAATTTTCAATGTTTTCAATGTTCTACCTAAAAAGAAGGAAAAAAATGCATGGGGGGGGGTCTCAAAAACCAGTAGCCTGGTAACCCCATGGCCTAGAAGCTGTTGTCAGACTTTCAGAAATAATGTTACAGAGGTAGCAGACCTGCCTACTTGGCAGGTTTGCAATGTGGCTTCAGATCCATAAGGCTATCAGCTCATATGCTTAGTGTTCTGGGCTGGTAGTCACGGCCAGGGAGACTCTACGAATCCATAACATTTTGGTTGCAAATTTTGGGCTGGATTAGATTCTGTCCAATTTGCATGTGATTTTTTTTATTACAGCTTGGAATAATGGTGGATTGTGATCTAACTAATGTATATTTCCATACAGGATGTTCCTGCTCGACCTATTACTACAACTTTTTTGGAAAGAAATTTGCCTTCTGCTCAAGGTTTTCTCAGATTCCTTGGATGCTCTACTTTCCTTGCAACATTAGCTACTGGTTATATTGCCTTTAAAAGGGGTCATGTGAATCTGAGTGGCATTTTTCACACGAAGTAGAGCTCTTAGAGGGCATAAGTAGGCCAGGTGTAAAATAAATGTATATTTAATTTGAGGTTAATCCTTCCTAGCCTAAACTGTAGGTTTAGTGGGTTAGTTGGGGAGTTCTACTATCCCACCCCTCCCGCTGGCAGTTCTGTTCCTACAACCCCTAAGTTTCTTTCTAGTCAAACTATGGATACCTACTGCCAAGAGAAGTTATGGCAGAAATGCATCATGTTATATATTGGTGTTGCAGTGAACTGTGCAGGGGACTGGAATAAAAAGACAGGAAGGAACCATCTGCACACAGTAAATAATGCTGTACACACACAAGATGTAGTTAGGATTTGGGATTCGGACACAGCTCTTCCCATAACTGAAGTTGGCTTGATTGGTCGGAAAGTTGAGCAGCACGGCCTGACCCCCTTCTTCACAAATAGCAGCTGCTGCAGGAGCCATTATGCTTTGCTTAGCTTAGAAATTCACCTACAGATGCCCTTTACTAAGCATATTTTCAGTGACTTTCATGTATGTCTAGCTACAAAATGGATAATGTACTGCATAATAATGTAAAGTAACTGATAACCAATCAAAGATTTTAAGAAAAGGATTATAAATTTAGAATAAAGACAGAAAATGTGTTTGAGATTTTTTTTTTTTTTTTTTTAGCGTCGGTAAATTAAATTTCTTCTTCTCCCTGTTTTCAGTACCCCTTCCCCAGAACCTTTGTTCACACCCATTTTCTACATAATGAGCATGGGGCCACATTGTGACAGCCTCGGTGGGGGCAGTCAGATTGCTGGACCCCCCAGCGCAGAGACCCAAAATCTGCTACTGTCATTTGCACACCTCCATTCTTCACATGCCTCCCTTCTCAACTGTGCAGCAATGTCCTGAAGGCGTGCGAGTGATGTTGGTGCCAGTTGTGCATGCACCGCGGGCTTGGGAAAAAGTTGCGACTTGGGGGTTTCACAGAGTGGGTCATCCCAGTTTGGGATGCCCGTGCAGGAGGGGGTGAGCCTGCCCTGAAGACTCCAAGGTGGGTTTTGGTCCACTTTAAGTATAAAAACAAATCAAGAAGTGAGCTGCTGAATAAAGCTCTTGTTGTTGAAATGCATCCCCTCTTATCTACCCCAGACCCTGTATTCTATTTATTAATGAACACAAAGGCAAGTGATGTGGAGGTAAGTCCACCTCTCAATCCAAAAAAGGTGGGCATGAATAAATAAATTCCAGGGGCCAGGCCAGAGGAGAGGGGCTGGATTTAAGCAAAACATCATTATTCAGCCATACACATGGATGTGTATGTCCATATTATTCTAAGTATGTCACACACCCCGCTTCAAGAAATTCATAACGTGTGGGACATCCAACAGCAGTGTCCATAAAGGGCGGGGATCCAAAACAAGGCAACAAGGCACAACTTAAACCACTGCAGCTTGCAGAACTTTGCGGCCAAACACAGCATCCGCTGAGGCCCGAACATCAACCTTGTAAAACTTAGAAAAAGTGTGAACAGAAGACCAAGTAGCAGCCTTACAAACTTGCTCAACAGAGGCCTGGTGCTGAAAAGCCCATACGCCCCAACCGCACGAGTAGAATGAGCAGTAACACGAAAAGGGGGTACCTTCCCTTTGGCAGAATAGGCCCCAACTATGGTCTGATGGATCCATTTACTAAGACTTGCCCCGGAGGGCACCACAAAAAAGGCATCCGTCTTACGAAAGGAAGACGTTACCTCCAAATAATACTTCACAACACGAACCACATCCAAAGAATGCAGGGCCCTCTCCTTGTCATTGCTGGGATTAGGACACAGAGAGGGCAGAACAATTGGGTTGATTCAAAGAAACATGTAACAGCTTGGATTTGGCTCACGATCATCCTATTTTTCACGTCCGCTCGTGCGTTCGTATGAACTTGCGAGTGATTCAATAAGCAAATACGTTTCTATCCTAAAATATACGTCCGTTCGTATGGCAGTTCGGGAATCAGACCTATGTCAGTTTCCATCCTGAATTTTCCGTTTCATTTCTCAGGTTGCAACATTGGTTTTGCCCTTTTTCCTTTTTTGTCTGGACGTAAATCCTTCTGATCTTGCGGCTCCGCACTACAAACTTACCTCATTAAAGTGCATTCTAAATATTTGGTCTTTTATTTTTCTTTATTTCATTCATTTTGTAGTAACCAACCATTAATGAATGCATTTGCATAAGTAAATCTTACTTTGTTTAATTTTTAGTTAACTTGCATTTTTTACTTGTGGATTTAATTTTAATATTTATGCTTCAAATGGTACAACTTTAAATTTTTAGTGTGGTTACCCACACCCTCTACATACAGATTGCTCACAAATATTAAAAAACACCCAGCAACTTCTGCATGTTATGAGCCTAGAAACAGCCAAGATGGCGGCTCAGGTATTATCGGGCAGCCTGCAAACAGAAAGGGCCTTGTGACTGTGTTGCTCTGGATTCTTTGATTTCTGACCTTTCCGTGCCCCCAGCTCTGCTGTGTCTGTGCAAAATACAGCAGTAACCCACATCCTGCACTTTATCCCGCTCTCCTCTCCTCAGTAAGTGTGATGCATCTGACCAAAGATGTGCTTAAATAAGTAAACAAAGCAAAGGTAAACAACTACACCAATAAATGCAATCTAAAAATATTATTCTAGTACCTCAATTTTAAAATAAATAACAAAGGACATAAGTTTCTTTAATTAACGCAAATATATTGCAAAATAAAGGTTTACATGCAAAGGACTAATTAAGGTCCACATTAAAATGCTTTTAGAAGGCATACATGAATCAGGTATGCATTGCCATACAATTTATGGCCTCGGCCATGCTGATACATGCAGTTCATTGGAGCACAAGACGCGCAGACTCCTCCACATAGCCAAAAAACCTGTTCACGAACAGCAATCCGGCTGCTAAAAGGTGTCGGCTGTGGCTTTCTTTTAAAACGCGTTTAGAGGTTTCTCTGAATCACACCTAAACACATCCAATTAACCTAAGTTTTACGTTTTGATCGTAAGTTTTAGGATTTGATCCTAAGTTTTACGTTTTGATCCTAAAATTTAGGAACGAACTTCCGCTGATCGTAAGAGCATATACGCATTCGTACGTAGGCTCGTGCGAGTCGGAAATGGCCAAAAAAACAGGAAAAAATGACCCACCCAAACTTACGATTCTCGATACGAAATCAATTAACTTTTGCTCTTTGAATCGAGGGGAATGTCTTGGTTTAGGTGAAAGGTAGAAACAACCTTAGGAAGGAAATCGGACTTGAAACGAAAAACCACCTTGTCCTGATGCCCCTCAAAGTACGGGGCTTGAATGGACAAAGCCACCAACTCAGAGACACGCCTAACCGAAGTGATGGCTACCAAAATGGCCACCTTCTGCGTAAGTGAAGACAAGGCAATATCATTCAAGGGCTCAAAAGGAGAGCAGAAAGAACCAAATTCAAATCCCAAACAGGGAGCAAAGGTTTTCTAGGAGGCCGCACGTGCGTGACTCCCTGGAAAAAAGTCTTAACCAAAGGATGTAGGGCAAATGACCTTTGAAAGAACACCGCCAGGGCAGAAACCTGCCCCTTCAGAGTACTAAGCTGGAGCCCCAGGTCCAGACCATGTTGAAGAAACTCCAGGATTCTGGAGATGGAAAATTCCCTACAAGGCAACGCCCTGATCTCACACCAATCAATATAAGACCTCCAAGTCCTATAGTAGATATTAGAGGAAGACCGCTTCCTAGCACTAATGAGAGTTTGAATCACCGCATCGGAAAGACCTTCCTCCTTCAAGATGGAGGTTTCAGCAGCCACGCCGTCAAAGCCAGCGTTGGTAAATTGGGATAACGTAGTTGACCCTGGGTGAGCAGATCCGGCAGCAGGGGCAGAACGAACTGATCCTCTGCTAACCTTACCACATCTGCAAACCAAACCTGTCTTGGCCACCTTGGAGCCACCAGAATTGCTGACGCACCCTCCAGGGCCAGCTTGCGCACCACTCTGGCCACCAAGGGAAACGGAGGGAACAGATACAGAAACCCCAGATCCCTCCAGTTCAGAGACATGGCATCCACTGCCAGAGCCAGTGGATCCCGTGAGAGAGACACAAATGTCGGAAGTTTGTGATTGTGACGAGAGGCAAAGAGGTCCACCACCGGGGACCCCCACCTGAGACAAATCAAGCGAAACACTTTGGGGCTGAGAGACCATTCCCCCCGGCGAACTGAGAACCTTCTCAGAGAGTCCGCCTCCGTGTTCTCCGCTCCCGGAATGTAAACTGCTGAAATGCACGGGACGGGGGTCTCCGCCCAGGCCAGAATCAAAGACACTTCCTTGAGGGCACTCCTGCTGCGAGTCCCTCCCTGGTGATTGATGTAGGCGACCGCCATCCGATTGTCCGACCGGACTTGAACCGGCAATCCTTGCAACTGATGAGTCAAGCGAAACAGAACCATCTTGATGGCCCTCAATTCCAGAACATTGATGGACTCGTGAGCCTCCTGAGGCCCCCACAGTCCCTGAAACTGACGATCCTTCCAGAACCCCCCCATCCTGATAGACTGGCATCCGTGGTGACCGTCTCCCAACAAGGGGCCAGAAAGGATCTGCCCCTCAACAGAATGATTGGATCCAGCCACCACTGAAGGGAACACCGAACTCGGGGGGTCATCAGGAAGGACTGATCCAACAACAGTGGCGACCCGTCCCAGGCCGCCAACAGATGGAGCTGGAGTGTCCTTGTGTGGAACTGAGCAAAGGGAACCGCTTCGAAGGAGGCTACCATCAATCCCACCAGCCTCATCCCCAGTCTGATGGCCGGACGAGGGATAGACAGGAGGAGTCGATCCAACTCCTGAATCAAGAGAACCTTGGACTGAGGAAGAAACACCCTGGCCTGGGAAGTATCCAAGGACATTCCCAGAAAAGAGACTAACCTGGAAGGAGAAAGGGAGGACTTGGGGTAGTTGATCACCCACCAGAATCTCTCCAGAGTGGACACCACAGTTCTGGTGTCCAATACCGATTGGCTGAAGGAAGATGCCATAATGAGAAGGTCGTCGAGATAAGGGACAATGCGAATACCCTGGGCTCTGAGGAGAGCCATCACCCCCGGCCAGCACCTTGGTGAAAACCCTTGGAGCCGAAGTAAGACCGAAAGGAAGTACCACAAACTGAAAATGCCGATCCTCCACCACGAACCTGAGAAATCTCTGGTGCGCTGGAAAAATCGGCACATGCAGATAGGCGGCCTTGATGTCTACGGACGTCAGAAAGTCCCCCTGCCGAAAAGAATGGATAGCTGAATGCAGCGTTTCCATGCGAAATTCCCGCGGACGGACGAACCTGTTGAGGATCTTTAGATCCAGAATGGGTCGAACCGAGCCGTCCTTCTTGGGCACCGTGAACAGATTGGAATAAAAGCCCCGACCCCTGTCTGAGGGGGGCACTGGGCAAATAACTGCCATATCCAACAGACTCTTTACTGCCGCCTGGAGCTTCTGTGCGGCCAGAAGGTCCGAAGGCACCCGAGACCTGAGGAATCTGGGAGGGGGCCGGAGCTCGAACTCCAGCTTGTAGCCGGAAGTCACCACTTCCCGGATCCATCTGTCCGAGACCTTCCAGTCCCAGTCCTGGGAGAAGTGTTGCAGCCGTCCCCCCACCCACATGGGTGAGGGCCCCCCCTCATTGCTGAGCTGGCTTTGCAGCGGGTTTGGGCTTAGAGCCCCAGCTGTATCCTGGGCGGGCACATCCTCTGCCCCTGTTCCAGAAATCTCCTCTGGCTGCGGGGAAAACAAATCCTCTGCCAGCTCTAGCCCCACGAAAGGAAGGAGCAAAGGAACCCGCCCCCCGAAAGGGACGACGCTGTTTTTTGCATTGAGGTAACTTACCACCCTTGGCAACTGAATCCAACTTCTCACCAAAGAGCTGTAATCCCACAAAGGGAAGAGCGGTCAGTGACTTTTTAGACACAAAATCAGCCGCCCACTGGCGCAACCAAACCGAACGCCGAATAGTCACCAATAGAGCCGACGTTCTGCCACACATCATCAGTGTGTCATCCAAGGCGGCTAGTACAAATGACAAAAACAATTCACACCTTTTAAGGCCAAGGAACTCGCCACTATCCGGATCTAACCCGGAAGAAGTCAACAGGTCCCTGACCACCGACCTGGTAGCCACCACCAGCAGCGCTGAAGCACAAACCGGCCTCATGGCTGACCCAACACAGGCAAAACCATGACAAGCCATTTGGTCAATGCGTTTATCCTCACCATCTTTAAGCGTGGAGCAATCAGGAGAATTTAAAACAGTAGTGTTGGATAAACCCAGAATCTGTGCATCCACCTCGGGAGGGGACGCCCAACGCTTAACCGTATCCAAGGGAAAGGGATATTTGTTGTTCCCAACCCTGAGGGACACCTGGGAGCCGGGCAGGCCTCTCCCATTCCTTAGCAATAATCCCATCAAAATGCTTTTGGTTAGGAAATTCCAAGTGCGGCCTGGATTCTTCGAAAAATTCCCCCTTTTGCTGTGGAGCCGCCTCAGGAGGAGAAATAGCCAAAACCTCAAACATCTGAGCCAGAACATTAGGAGTATCCGAAGACCTCCCCAAGCCCCGCTCGGTATCAGCACCCACAAACTGCTGATCGTCTGAATTATCTGATTCTTCATATACCTCCCCTTCCTCAAGTTGGGAGTAATCAGACCAGTCCAGATTATCAAGATCATCCAAGTCGGCTGCCGGTGAAGACGGCGACAAGTGCTTTCTCTTAGCCGGAGCCTTTCTGGTGACTGTGCTGGAGAATAATTTTTCAAGATTGGCCAATCGGGCACACATCTCCGATTGCAACTGCCCGCCCATGACAACGTCAGACTGGGCACGGATCAAACTGGGAGGGGGGGGAGGAGAGACCGGCGGCGCTGAACCAGACGCCTGGCGTCCGGACTGCCGCGTAATAGTCTGCTGAGCACATGGTATACACAGATATACATCATCGCCAGTAAGGGATGCCCCACACCCCATACACTTCCGGGATTGCCCCGAGGGGAGCCCGAGCCCAGTATCCGGGGATGCCTCCATAAGGTGAACTTATAGTTGGTTGCAATGACCGAGGGAATTACGCATATAAGCAACCCGGAATGCCCCTTTAATGTCCCAAGTGGGAGGATTTGCAATAAGCCAATTAAGAACCCAGGGACCCTAGGACCGGGAGAAACCCCCTAACACCACTGTAGGTTATATCTGAAAGACATAATAAAAAAGGCTAATAAGAAAAGCGGAGTATAAAATATATATATATGACATAAAAATATATAATTATAGGTGATGGGACAGAAGGGGGGCCCACCAGGCCACTCACTGTGGTCCTGAAGACAGCTTCCTCTCCCCGTGAGGTAAAGAGCAGCTCTGAGGAGAGAAGGGGGTGTGGCCAGCTCCTTCTGAGGAAACAGGCACAGAGAAAAGCACCTCAGCTGTGCCTGTGACACAGAGGCGGGCCGCAGCGCTGGAATGCCCGGCCCCGCCCCCAAGAGTGAAAGCGTGAGGGGAGAAGCTCCCCTCCGCCATGACAATGCAAAAAGGCCGGCACCGCAGCCATGTGGGCTGCGGCGCCGGTCTCAGAAGAGACAGAAGGAGGGGAGCGGGCCGTGGCTTTGATCCTGACGCCCGGCCCCGCCCCTTTTACCTCAGGGAGAAAACCTGCATAAAAATGGCGACCGCAGTGCCGTTTTGACAGAGAAATACACGCTGTTATGAATTAATAAATAAGTTAATAACTATTGGGAGGATAATTTAATAAATTAATACATTAAAACATTATTAAGGATTAATGATTACAAAATTTGGACCTAACACCGAATAAGGGGCCCTGCTCCTACCCTCCGCTATCCCGCTAGAGAGAGGGGCATTACCCAAAGGGGGGGACCACCCAAAGTGTAAGGCCAAGGGACGGGGCATCCCAAACCGGGGTCACCGTCCCGGATGACCGCCTACCCTCTTATATAGGGTCTCACGGGAGAGCATTTGTGCTTAAGCACCAAGGGTGCTTTTCTACCCTCACCCGGACCGTCAGCCTAGGCTGGGAGGCATGAGGTAACAGAAAAAAAAGATCCAGGCGGAAATAGATAACTAAAGGGTCGGGAGTCATCCCGGCTACCTGAAATCCCCCTGTGCAAGGAGGAGACCACATCTTTTGACTTGCTCGCCGACTGCAGAGATGAAGACTGGGTAATGAGTGGGAGGTCCCAGGTATTTATGGACCGGGAGGGGCTCTCTTTTTTCCTGGCATCTCTGCATATCGCCCTCTACAGGTCAGTATTACCCACACGTTATGAATTTCTTGAAGCGGGGTGTGTGACATACTTAGAATATAACATCATTAAATGCATCTAAAAAGACCACTGTCAACCAAAACATTTTGCTGCCAGCTATTAGATAAACATAGCAAATAAATGAAAGTACACATTTTTGTGGCTAAACGCCAATGTTTTGTGTCTCTGATGTATTTTTTCTAAATGTATATGTGCACCAGCAAATAATAAAAGACCACAGTCATTGTTTTCACTATGTAACTATTTATTTTGTATTTATGCCTTTCATAATACACACAATTATTCAGTGATTAATTTCAATTAAATTAATTTGTTCATGATTTCAGTTTATACACAGTCTGTTCCAACATACACTTTATTAACAATCCATTGTTAACTCTGCCATAGAGGCACTTGAAAGCACAATCCATATAAGGCACAAGCTACTATAATACTATAAACAGTCAAGTTTCATAAAATCCTTAATGTACTTGTATTGTATTAGGCCAAACATACAAGTATGTAGTTGAGCATAAGTAAAGTATTATATAGGACATGACATAAGACTATGCCACCCCGAGCACATTTGTGTATGTCACAGTGTATTTCCATGTTATACATACATATAACATTTTTTTAACAAGATGGATATCCAAAATGTGATAGAACGGGGGGGGGGGGGGGGTTGGTAATGTACTGAAACACCCAGTAATTGTCTAGCATTCACTATTTTATTTAGGTCAATCCGCATATATTTACCATAGTTCTGACACCCAGAAAAATCTACCATAATGAGAGTCTACAAACAATTACAATTTGTGTCCCATAGAATAGGCTTATAGGTTTTGTGACTACTATAAAGCAATTGTTTGCCATTTGGCCTTATTGGATATTTTGCACTTTTGAGCATATCTGAGGGCATGATCCAACAATAACCATTGGCTTCAATGACATGCATTTTCTACCTCTGTACTATAGTTGGCCTTGGCAATTGGCAATTCTGCCCAGGAGTTTCAGGCATAAACAGATGAACCTTTATCACTCACTGAAGAGAACTCACACTTAACATGATCTAGATTGTGTCAACAGTTGGGAAACAAAATGCTCAGTAGCAACATGCGGGCAGCTGACAGGTACATCCAAGCCTGTTCATACATACTGTACAGTATAAGGATATTTCTAGGCAATAATGTTGTTATAGGTGTTCTTTCCGTGTGATTGTTTTTTTTCATGTTCTACCTACAATGGTAAAGTATGGAGACTAAAGGGAAGCGACTTGCATCAAACGTAGCTATAAAGGACACATGTAATAAGGGATGCTCTGGCTATTCAAACAAACATCTATAGTGGATCTAGGGTCAATCCATATGTGCCCACTACTCCATACACTTACCTCCCCCTGCCACTTACTGCTTCAGATCTGCTGGTTTAAAATGTACCCATTCAGTATATCCCGAGCATGGTCTTAAGCCACTCTCCTGCCTGATCACCTAATTCAGTAGTCTCCTAGGAACAGAGCTATTGTTAGAATGTTGCCACAAGTGGTCACAGTATGCAATGGTGGGGGTGACAGGCACAATACAGGCTGTCCAGGCAGGAAAAAAAGTCATACTCATACTAGGCGCTCACTGTCATTCTCCCATAGACTTCAATTAGCCATTCAATTTATGTTATTTTTGGTGACTGTATTTAGCATTTTTAATTTTTTTGTGCTCAGTGTTTTTTTTTGGCTATTTATTGTACTAAGGTCATCCGTGGCTAACTTACATTTTCATGCCTGCCAATCATGTGTCATGTCATTTGTATGTCCCCAATGGCATTCCATGTGTATTTGCTTGGTCACTGTGCAGTCATCCTTTGTTAAAGCCTTTTTCTGTATTGCACCTGGCGCTGTATGTCTGAGAGTCACGGTTTTAGAGCACCAGCGCTGGCTCTGTGATTTTACATGTTAAATACAGCATGGTGCAGTGAAGCACCACGGCGCTACCTGTCGCTGTCTCCATTGAAAAACGATCAAGCAAAGATACAGCACCTTCAGCGCGGCGTTGCAGCTGAACCGCTAATATCGTGTCCCAGCAGATGATCAAATGGCGTTAATATTAAATTGGGTTCTAAATTGAGTATACGTTTTTACTTCCGCGTTTATTTTAGTTACAGGTTGCTTTTAATCTTTCTATTTACTTTATGAGAAGTTTATAGATGGAACTTAATATATGTTCAGTGCCATAACATAAATAAATATAATACTGCTACTATGTTCATTTTAACATTTATACTCATGGATTTTGGTATTAATTGGTGGGTATTAAAGCTAGAACAGTTCAATTAATCATTTGTATATTAATCTAGCCATAAACTAGGCTGTTCTTTTTATGACTTTACATTTTCAAGAACAATATATATAATAAATATACTGAAAAAGAAAGACATACAGAAACCAATATGATTCATTGTTTTTTTTAGGTGACACATAAAGAGGTAACATGAGCTGTTATTCCTCCTGAGGTATTAAGCATTTATATATAGAAAGTTACTCTACTGAGGAAAACAAAAGAGTCAGAAATACGTCAGTTGATTCGCTGCAGTTTAGCTTATAAAACCAGTAGTAAAAAATAACAAAGGGAAACACCTGTTACAAAATTACAAATGACCAGTTACTGATAATAACTTCAGTAAATTGAATATTTCCTATTAAACTGAAACATCACAGTCAAATGACACGGAGGGTGCCTGAAATAGAAAATAGCACTTTACATTCACACAAATACATAAAGATAGTTCACATATATAAATGTTTAGGCAAATGTATTTTAAAACTTGCAGCTATTTAACTTCTAAAGAGAATGCCCTTTCTATAGCTCATAAGACCTAATGCAGCAGTTGACGTCAGCAGTGATGAAAACCCAAGAATCTTTAGCAAACCAGGCACCGATGGTAAGTTTCTTTCCCAAAAGGTTGCTGTTATTGGTTGGGCTGGAATATCCTATTAGAAATAACAAATACAATCACTCAAAAGTCATATTTTAAAATTACTATTTTTAGGGGTGCAACTATTGTGAAAGTTTTGTTAGTGTGATGTAAAGAGGGGGTTGCCTGATATACTGCATGTAATAGGTACAAAAATCCTATATGCTTTTCATTTTATTTCTTCTCCCTAACCCGTCTCCCCACATTTATATGCAGCCTAGGATGAGGTGATGGGTATGTCATTGCCTACTTTGGTGAAGGTAGTTTATTACCTGGTTATCCAGGTGTGTGCCTGTTCCTGGCCCCTTGCTGACATATGTGACATCACCTACGTTAGGTGGTCATGAGAGTGTTGAGAGTGTTGAGCAGTTGGCAGGTTCTAGGCATGATGAGGTCTGCCCCCCCCCCCCCCCCAGCATATTGAAACCACTACAGGTGCCACAAATTGACATTACAAAGTGTAATAGTCCAGAAGTGAGTACTGGTTGCATATAGGCTTCCACGGAAAGCAATGGTAAACCCTTAGATTGACTGCCCAGAATCCAGGAATCCCACGACCCTAAAGTTAAGGGCCACAGTGGTCTTGAGGTTGGCCAGGGGAAGAAATTAAGGGGCTGTTCAGAAAGGCAGTGGTCACCTGATCTGAGGTCAAAGAACATGATGCAGAGGTTCAAAGCCAAAGTGAAGGGTCACAAGCAAGGTTCAAAGTCCAAAGAAAAGCTGAGGTCGTAAGGGAGTAACCAAGCTGAGGATGAACCAAAGGTCGAAATGTAAGCTAGGTACATATAATTTAGAGCTTGCACACAAGAGCAAGTTCCAAGGAACAGGAGGCACAGATAGAACAGCATAAGAATCGTCTGGTGACATACTGTTGCCAGAGACCTCCTTATAAAGGACAGAATGCATTATGATTGGCTACGCAACAGTGGATCCCTTTGCATATAAGCTCTGAGTGTGGTGATTGCAGAAATCCGGGTGCAAACATGTGTGAGGGATTATGACGATTATGTGGAGCCCTTTGTGGTGTTAATTTGTACCACCTGTCGCAATGTTGCTGCACTATTGTTCTGATAATTTGGATAACCCTGCAGGAACACCATTGAAATCAGATAAAGCTGGTTTTCCCTACCTTGGCTGCCAAAATGGTTTGGGTCATGTTCTCATAAACATAAGTCCCCTAGCCAATTTATAGCCTTTACAGTTAATTAATGATCATGTTATGCATTTGATTATACATTTTTGAGCCTAAGTAAATGTTATGCTATAGTTTTAATTTAGACTTTTAGATACTGGTTCCTACCAGAGACTGTGGTTCTGGCATCCATATATCACTTTCTGGAATTCTTCCCAAATGAAACAAGATCTGAAATATAACACAAGTTTTAGTTACAAGACACACATTTTTTAGTCAATGAGATCAGTTTAGTAATGCATTATGATCATTTCAGCAGAAGTATACGCCTTTGACTCTCTAAACTTTTAAATGCACCTTATTATTTACAGGCCCTCTACAGACATACTAGAAGAAAATAACTTTATCTCCCCCCATACACAGTTTCTTTCTGTCCACCCATGTCCTGCAGAAACAGAACAGTAAATGGAACTGCCACTACCAATGAGCAAGTAAATTAGCTCTGATCATTTGAGGTCTTCCAGATACTGCTTTAGTGGGCACCTTCTGCCTGGGGAGGCAGAGGGTGCTTGTGAGCACAGAGAGCTGTTTTTTAACTGATGAATATAAAAGATCTGGACCTTAAGAAGTGTGCTGCAGGGGGGGAAGTTTAACATATCTTTTTTTAGCCAACAGAGTGCATTTTAAGAGGCCACTTACTGCAGCATCACTGGTTACATTTCTTTATATTTTCAGACAGCATTATTGTGCAGTCAGTTATTGAAATCAAAGGCTGATACAGCTTATCGGAGCTCACAGCTCAGAGCTCTAGATGGCTTGGGACCGCTGCCCCCTTATGCAAAGTCATTCCACCCTTGCTCCATTACCCAGTGTCTGCTTCTCTTTCCGCGATCAGTACTATAATCAAACACCTCTCCCTCCAAAGCATGCATCAGCATATCCAGGACTATTTGAAAATTATTATGAGCTGCTGGCAAACTGGGCATAGACTCTGAGGTCCCTATGAAGGCCTCTGGTCATGCAAGGTCATTAGCCTCTTTGCCCTTTGATGGGCAGAGCACTGGGCTTTTCCAAACTCTCCTGGCCATTGGGACCTCTATACTAGTTTAAATGGTGGGGGGTGGCAAGCTACCTGCCAGCATGGTAGCAGGTGACTTGTCATTACCCCCACCTCATTACCCATACCCCCAAAGGCCAGGGTAGCATGAAAGAGCCCGGTGCCCATCATTGCAGGCCTGTAATTCACCCCTTAACTTAATACCACTCTCCATCTGTGTTAGACAACAGGAATATAAAGGTAGACATTAAAAAACAAGATATCTCTTTGACTATACCCCGTATATAATGAAAGTGAATGGCAGTTTTCTCACCAGGCTCTGAATCGACCCCAATACATATTATTATCATTTTGTACATGACAAAGCTTTGATTTTGGGGTCTCTGCTGAAAATTTAAATCCAATATTCTTCAAATGCGTCACTAAAACTCATTAAACTCACCTCCCTGGCAGCTCTCTCTCCAGCCTGTATTGCTCCCTCAAGATATCCACTCCATTCTGTTGCCGTTTCTGTGCCAGCAAAGTAGAGCCTTCCATAAGGCTGTCTTAGTACCCTTGAACATTTAAAATAAAAAGTCACAAAGGAAAAATTTTCATATTTAGAACATTATAGGCCTGATATATCAAGCCTTTGCCAGGCTATGCCACATCCATGCAAATTAAAGTGTACACTGCAAGAAAAACATATACTAATACATTAGCGGTGTAGCAACATGCTGAAAAATTATACGTTTGAAAAATTAAACTCTATATGCCTTGTCAAAGAGCAAATATCAAAGAGATGCAACACATATAGTTATATTATAGTAAACTAAGGTTAAAGGATAAATAAAGAGATTTAGTAAGTAAATGGATATTAGTATTATTTAGCTGGCATATGGCAACCTGTTATAAACATCAGTGCACTTCATAGAAATGTAAATCTCACCTTCCATATTGAGTAAGGATTCCTGGTGGGAAGTACGCGGTGTAGCATCCCCCCGAGTACTGCTCCTCACACCAGTTCTTTTCTTCATAATGCACAGGCTGGTGACATTTTAGGTATTAATGGTTGTACAGTTTTATGAAAATATGCATTATTGACCATACAAGTGGGATCTATTAGGTTGTTTTCAAGCAATGATGCATGACTGAGTAAAAATCTGGCTTATAATGTCCTTTACAGCAGAGGGTATGTTGGCTGAGCCTTCTGCATGCCATCCATAAGGGCACTATACAGGATATATAATTCACATTCAATTCACATAATCACATTTGTAGCAAGTTCCATGGGTGCTCTGAAAATGTTCATATATATTCAAATAAAGATGGGACCACAGTTTTAGCCATATATAGTTGGGAAAAAAATGAATTGCTGCTTGTATTAGTGCCCAGTATTGCACACACACATGAAGTAACCTTCCAATTCTTTCCTCTGTCTCTGTCCTCTGTCCGCTGAAGAGGAGAGTATTGGGCAAATCGGCGGATGGTGTGGGACAGCACCTGGCAATGATTACATGGATGGGGGAAAAAGTTGGTGTAATTTTGCGTGTATTTTATTCACTTGAGATTCCTCTACCAGTTCAAAGGGCAGGAGAGGCCAGCAAGTCACCTGCGAGCAAGCTCGGCCTCCGAACCCCGGGCTGGTTTTGGTGGAAAGGGGTGAGCCCACACCATTTAAAAAGGTTTGGGGTTTAACCCTTAAAGAGGTGGGATCTCCCTACCCCTCCCCCCAGAGAGGGAGGCCCCCACACAATTTTTTTAAACATTTCTAAGGATTACATCTTTAAGGGGAGGGGAACACTTTTTTAAAAATTCTTAAAGGTTAACCCCTTAAAAAAACAGCCTTCTCTTCAGCAATACCAGCCAGGCACCAGTTATGTAGGATAGTAGCCCAGGGCTCGAAGGCCCAGCAGGCACCCCCTGCTCTAAAAGCTACCAGTACACATAGTAGGTGAATTGCTGGCCTGTCCTGCCTTTTCATCTGGTATAGGGGTCTCAAGGTCCTCTTACTAGTTTACAAAGGGTAAATAAAGTGAACAAAAAACACACACATGAAAAAATCCTTTATTCAATTTTTGTTACACCAATAATACACCAATAATCCATCACTGGGTGCTTTCCCATACTGCCTGCCACTTTCCTACGGTGTTCCCTGCCATCTTCAGCGGGGCAGAGGATCCCAGATCCTACACCACTCACACCCATCACAGAGAGGGGTTATTTATGGAGCCAAAAGCATCCTCATCTATAAATAGCTCCTCACTGCGACGGGGCCCAGTGTGGGATAGAATCAGTGTCCTGTTGGAGACACCAGTGGCTTACTAGAGGATGAGGACATTGGCAAGCATTGGAACATGAACGGAGGTGAGCTTATTTTTTTAACACCAATTTGTTAAAATATGATTTGGTTGAACCCAAATTTCTTGGGGAGATTTGGCAAATCGCCCAAATTACAATTACATCTGAGGCACTACAACTGATGGCTTTTTACTTCTGGCTAGAGATAAGGGATAAATGCATAGAGATTTTTGATGGTGTGACTGGGTTTTTCAGAAGCAGGGCTGTCAGGTGGGTAGCAAGATGGTTGCTCCCTTGCAGTTTAGAAGCGCAACATCTGCATGGGGTTAGGCTCTCTCAAATAATAGTAATAATAAGTCACCGATTGCCACTCACTAAGTCACTAAGGGGGGCTTTAGGGGGGGCAATTTACTGAAGGTCTGCTATACGAGTTCCCATTTTACCCATATACATGTTATTCCTGCAGCTTACCAAGTAACACTACTTGCAGTACCTGGTGTTGTAGTATGGCATCTGAGCTATTGTTTTGTCAGCTGATAACAAATAGTTTCTAATATTATACTAATGTATTAAAGATGAATGCATGATGGCTAAAATATACAGTTATTGTTGTAAACTTACATGAAGAGCTTCTTCTGAATCTAGTACTTTTGCATACAGCTCACAGATTTTTCGCTTTCTAGAACCAAATTTCATTAAATTAATTGTACTACAACAGCTAAACATATGTGCTTTGCATTTTCAGTTAACATTAAATTAACAGTGCTATTGGTTTACATTTTCTGTTTTCTGTACACAATCTATTACACTAAATAAACCTAATACATTAATATGACTAGAATATATATACAAATGTATAACCAAAAGGACAAAGAGATATATTCATCACTCTTATGCTGTTGCAGCCTCCTGTCCTGATTTTTTTTATTATGCTTCATTTGACTTTAACCTATAAAAAAGATAACTCCCCAAGTTCTCCAGGTAATTCAACCTTACCAGAATATATATTATTTTATGCCCTGGTCATCTCCACTCACAAAATCTGAGTACTGCACATTAATTGCCCTGGTGTGCACAGTAAAAAAAACATTTGACATTTTAGTTTTTAGTTATTGTACTTTAGGAGGGAGCCTTGAACATTTACTACAATTATGGGCAGATTACCTATTTACAAAAGATAAGTAAAGCCATAGCCTGCACTGTATGTGTATGCGCAAGAGGTTGTGTTGAGCTATGGTAAGGGTAATAATGATGACAGTGTATTATTTCACCACAACATTTTATTCAGTGGCACTGGGGACTGGTGAGTGAAATGCTTACATTTTTATTTTTTGGTTTATTTTAATATAAGTGTGTTACTACAGGCTTGCCCCCAGTGCTCTGTTACTCCAATGGATAAAAGAGCTACAACTTGACTGTTTTGTACATACAGTCATCTGAAGAGTCAGCAATGCATTGCGAGTCAGACACAGGGCAATCTGGACATTTTGCAGTGACTGCCCATATTTCCCCCCCAGGAGTCAAATATTGGAACTACGGGTTTTCATTGGACTGCTGCAGAACCTTACTGTTTGCAATTATTGGTCTTGTGACAGCAGGAAAAAAGCTAGAGAAACATCTAGAACATTTCTGCTCTGTTAAAAAAATCTTGTGGATATTTGGTCTACAGCAGACACTTGAAATATGATGAGCTTAGATATCCAGTGTCTTTGCTTGTGCCAAGAGTCTGGACACTCACCACTTTCGGATGGGGCATTTACACCTCATAGGCGGTGCTTCCTGTGTGGGATTTCTGTGACATCACAGTGCCTACAGGGCCAAGGGGTTTATCTCTCTGAGGTATACCTGTATAATTGCCCCTACCTGTGGCAGGGAGCATTCAGGTTGTTACAGTTAAACTAAAAATGTCAGCCCAGCCCCTATTTTCCACCACCAGATACCTCCAATCTGCGGCCAGCATCTGAACTTTTTACCAAGACCAGACCAAAAACACAAATAGGCATTCAAAATCTAAAAACATGCACAGAAAAAATTAAAAGACCCACCCACTCAGAGATGGTGAACTAACCCTTCCTTTCCACCCCCTACTACTCCCAATACAGGCATCCCTCCCCTTAAGTATTGAACAACGTTGTTGAAAAGTGCTTGCATGGGAACTCGCCATACCCCCCACCTCACTCACACCAAAATACAAAAATTTAGGATTGACATATATGAAGGCCCCAACTCCTGTGCAAACCTTGGTAGATGGACAGGGAAGAAGCCAGGCTGTGGGTAGTGATGGACTTCAGATCTGTGCAGAAGCTAGATTTGACCCAGATCTGCCCAATTCTCTCCAGTTTTTCATCATACCCAGTAACCAGCAAGATCCAGGTCAAATTATTTGGCATGCCACTCCTCGATGCTGGCAGGTGGCATATTGGTCATAACTGGAAACAGTTATAGGAGTATATTTTGTGAAGCCATTACCAGTTCACAAATAATTAAAAAATATAATACATTTTTAAATAAAAAAAAAGAACTCACCATTGCAGCTTCTTCCTTCATTTGTCTCCCACGGGGATGTCATCTTCTTAATGCCGGGGAGCCGCTATTGCAGCAGCACTGCCAGCATCTGTGGCAAGGGGGGACACAGATGCCCCTAACCTCCTTCCTTGGCATCCTGCCAAGCTTTTACTGAGAGGGAAGCTTTTGTACCACAGGGGAGGAGCCTCTGTGGAATCCTCAATCTGACTTATGACATCACTGGAGGGGAAGGACATGGAAGGGAATCTGGATCATCAATAGCAGTGGGGTCCAAGCCACCAATAGACTGGTGGCTTAATGCCCCTAAGTCACCACACAGGCAGCACTATTGCCTCACTGTCTTGACCGGCCAAATGTAAAAATGTCTTGATTAACCCTCCGTTGTGGTGTGCTGTGCTGCCAGTGGGCAACTGATGACTCAATAAAGCAGCATGTGTGGCATCAATATGATTTTTATTAAATATATTTGAAATTTGTGTGGTGTGTGTGTGTAACAAGCACATTTGTTTGACAATGTTGTAATTTTTGTTCATATGTTTGTGCCTTTTTAATGGGTGTATTTGAGTAATAATAAAGAATAAGTGGTATCTGTTGCACATCCATAGCAATGCCCGTTTCCTTTTCTTTTTTTATGGTATTACCCTTGCCTATTCAGTCTTCAGTTTCCAATGTAGCTGAAAAACAAATTGCTTTTATGCATACACTACGCTAATATATAAAGAATTATTTTAAATATGTTGTAAATATGTTAATCTGGTTACGCAACTACTTATTATCAGAATAAAATGTATAAAGTAAATGTTCCTACCTTTCATCTTTCGACAGATTGGCCAGTTTCCTTGATTTGCGTGCAAGGATGAATCTATAGGCAATTAAAGAAAATTATATATATTGCAATTAGAACTTTGCTTCAACCCTAAAATATTGTAATTTGAAGTATGTGTACATTTGACACTATATGGATACATTTGTTTACAAAGGGTCTTATAGAATAATAATGAAAATATATTATTTACCACAGATTCACAATGAAGCAAATAAATGGAAAATTATGAAGAGTTGCATTCAACTGAAATGGATCATACATCTGATAAACGAAAAAAAAGCAGCAAGAATGATGACCTGCACTGCCGCTTTAGGGAAAGTCTACTTACTATGGCATTTTAAAAGTGTATATTTTTGGTTGCCAAAATGATGTCCTCAGGGTGTGCTAATTTGGTGTGTTCTATAGAAGTGTTCTATAGAAGGAGTTTTTGCTACCTGCAATCTGTTGGTAACTGTACACCAAGATCTACAAGAAGAGATAAGTAAATGCTGTACACACAGAATGTTGCTGTTTAAAGTGGACCAACACCCAGGATTTTGACTATCCTGGGTTTTGGTCCACTTCGGCGGGGCACCCGATCGGAGGTGTGCGCCCCGCTGTGTGAAACCCCCCAGAAACCCCGAAAAACTCACCTCTCCTCGCTCCCATGTGACGGAGCGGGGTGCCCCGCAGTCAGGGGTCTGATTGGTCCGGGACCATGGGAGGGTGTTGTTCCACTTTAAGTGAACATAGTAGCATCTATGGTGTACAGTTACCAATAGCAACAAATTGGTTGCTGTGACAACTGCTTCCACAAAACACACATTTGCTAACATAAGAAACAATAAAACATTGCTAAATCAGCTCAGCACATCTAGGAGATCCCTTTGGCACAAAATATATACACTCTAAGGGGACTTTCTATTTAACCTTAAAGAGCATGTAAATACTGCAACGCAGGGAGGATTTGCTCTTATTGCTGGAAGCCAGGGTAAGCACTGAAGCCACATGAGGATAATGTTGTTAACACCTGAGACCTGGAAGGAACTGCCGGCAAAAAGTAGGGTAAGGCAATCAAAAAACATTAAATGGATTGTCCAGGAAAGAAAACACAAACATCTATAATCACCGTTTGCCCCGTGCAGCTCTTCTGTCTAGATCTTTTTTTTCTTTTACTTTATTAGCCACTGGCCTGGTGGTGCCATTTTTTTTCTTTTACTGGTATTTGAGGATGGGAAAAATAAACAGTCTACAGTTACCAGTAACAAAACAAATACAGGGCCAGGCCAGTGGCCAGTAAAGCAAAGAGAAAAAACACCGGCCAGGTGGCAACCCTACTTATCACCCAAAACACAGGTGTCAAACTCCCTTCTGAAAGGCCATCTCCGTGCAGGTACACTGGTAATAGTGTAATAATAGAGTAATAAGTGCTCATACAAACCTGTATGTGCTTTGTTCTGGTTTTGAAGTGGTGGGAAATTTCCCCTGTAATTCTTTTAAAAAACCTCACTCATTCACTTACCTGCATGCTGCTCCCCTGTCACTTCGGTACTGCAGCGGGGGGCAGGCATCTTGCACAGCTGACAGTGCAGCCGGCTTCCCTCATTCATCACCCAGCAGAGGGGGCAGCGGCAGAGGCACATGTCTGTGGCTGCTTAACAATGGGAACACCACCCCGAAACTGGGGCGGCAGACCAACTGTTGTGCATGCTGATGGAAGCACTGCCATTTTAAAGATATGAAGTAATGGCTAAGCTTTTTAGATTCTTTAATAAATGATTTTTTTAAATATATGTGGTTTTGTTTGGGATTGTATTTATGTATCAACATCATTGGTGGATGCTGCCCTGTTACATTACATTGCCTGTTACAATGTCTGTGACATTTATTGAGACCCGTACTGACGGCGGGGGGAACTCCGTCCCCTCCGTCCCGCCTACAGCCGCGACACGCATACTATTAGTGATGTCTATGTGTGCGGCTGGCTGGGGGGACGGTCTGGGGGGCGGGGTCATGATGTCATCGGACGGTGGAATTGCTCCTATTGGAGCGCGGGGCTCAGCTGTCTGTGTACGTGTGGCTGGCTTCCGGCCGGGGCCGTGCTGCGCGCCCGGACGCGCGCCCTGCAATTAGGGGTGAGTCTCTCATATAAGGGCAGTAGTGGGGCAGCCTCCTTGACCTTGATAAAGTGGCCTGTGAGCGGGGGGCCATGAAACGTGTTGGGGGACCGTTATTTGACTGGGGCATTCCTGTGGAACACGTTAGAGTTATTCACTCAGGTGATGTGTGTTTTTCAATTGGCTTGTTGTATTTGATAACTTTGATCTGTTTTATTTTCTCTGTCTTGCCACATTTTGTATTATTAATGTTGTATTTGCACAGATTGGCACTTATGCACTTTATGGATTGCTTTTATGAGTATTTGGGATAAATTGGGATGCCCTTGGAAATGTACGGTTTAGTCTTAAATGTTTTTTGTCTGTCATGTGATTTTTGTGGGTAATTACTAATAAATTATTTATGAATTCATGATGATTATTTAATTTATTTACTAAATACTGTGGAGGAGGTGCGATGGTGTGAAGCTATACCGGGTGAATTGCTGGATTCGCCCTTACAATACTTTAATTCTAATTCCTATAGAAATAGTCTTCCACCACCGCACGGCCACAGGTATTAAAATTGAATTTAGATTTACTTAATGCTGTGGTGCGGAATTTATATATATATTCTAGTAATGGCTAAGCTTCACTTGCATCACAATTGAGACTGTTTGCTGAATCAAAGGCCAAAGGGATTGTTTCATTACTCTAACCAGATGACAAACTGTAAATATCAAACCGTAACACAAAACATATACCCCATTATAGCAGGCACTGAGCCATCTGGTTTGGTGTCATCAAGGGTTAACCCAATTGGTGCTTCTTCATCTTCTATGATCATGCTTCCACAATAATCTATGGAGAGAGCAATTAGGATATTTAAAACTAGTTAAAATGTTTCAAAAAAGATGTAATCCTTTAACTTATATAAGTTCTCCCTCTGCCTCTGTGTGAGTGCTGATATCTGTAGGCCAGAGTTCAGTATCTCAGTGTGTACTTTGTATGACACACACTCAGAACTAGATGTATTAAATGTCCCAAAGAGTTAATTCGAAGGATCTGAAATATGTAAATAGGGATAACACTCATCACAGTGTATCGTTCAGCCAAATGGTTCCCTGTAATCTCCACTTTATCTTCTGAAATCAATTTACTTTCTGTCATAGTGGATAGTAGAAACATTAATATATATATTTCACTTATCTTCTATCTTTTCAGCATTGGCATGAGACGAACAGGCAACATGTTGCTTAAGAACTCAAATATTTTTTAGTGTTGCCCATATTTATTATTAGAATGTGAGCAATGTATGGAATATCACCATTGTAATGACATTTTGGTTGTACACAAATGTTCTGTCATGATGAAAAAATGGGCAAAGCCATATAAAGCAATACAGAGACATATTGGATAAGCAGCAAATCACATGTTATAAATCCATATAAATATGCTGGATGGAGGGAGGATGGGTCTCTTATACACCCGGCATCAAAAAATATCCAGCCAGGCTTGTTTCTTTCTTTTGATAAACTCAAACTTTTCACCCCTGGACTATATTTCTACCAGGAGAAGAAAGCCATAAGCTTGGTGGGAGTTTTGTTCAGTTTGGGTGTATAAGTAACCTCCCCTCTCATGTAGTACTAGTAATCATTTAGCAGCATAAGATCTTTTACCTTTTTTTCTCCAGAAGGCCTCCTTGTAATAGACCATGCATTTTATTACTGAACCCATAGGAACACGATTGATTAGCTGATTTCTTAGAGGTGGTAATTCAGGATTGAAATGAATTTTTAAACAGAGAGTTGGTGGGATGGCACTTATAACATATTTGGCCTACAAAAAAAAAATGGATGCAGTATGTATTCCATGATAAAGAGGCAATTTAAATAAATAGTATATACAGTATATTTATCCTTAATAATTTGTAAACCGTCTTACTGATCAACGAAGAGTTCAATCATAATGATGTCAGCTTATAAACGTACAGATGCAACAAGGTTTATTGTAATTAAACTTATCAATACCACACCAACAACAATGGTTAAGTGCAGGGCTGGCAAAACACTACTCAAGCTAAGAAATTGCCTAAAGACACTCTGTTTAATATAAAAAAATTGTGGCAAGTTGGCAAACCAGTATAAAAAGCAATTAGAAACATAGAAGGTTCTATCTATCATACGGTCCATCTACTCTGCCCTTATGTGTATACTGTATGTACTCTTTATCTTAGGATAGATGTGTGCTTATGCCCAGGCATGTTTAAATTGCTGTACTAAAAGAGAAAACAGTATGAAGAGATACCTGACCTCCTACCGAATCTCAGTCGGTTGAAGTGTCCATCAAAAAACTTTCCCCCCTTAAGCCTGAACAAACATCTGTCCCTGTTTTTACAGTTGGTGGAACGTGACTTAGGTAGGGAAGAATGGGGCTCATTTGGCGGTCAGGATAACTTCACAAAATTGGAAAGGATGGCATTGAAAGATCTTGAGAAAGCCCACAACATCATAATAAGACCTAGTGATAAGGGGGCAATGTAGTCCTCATGGATGAGGAATACTATGTGAAAGAAATTGAGAATCAGTTACAAGACAGCAATACGTATCGTCATATTTAAGAGAACCCCTTTCCAGGTGTAGTAGATAGACTGAATGAGAAATTATATTGGGCCAAAGAGTAGAACCTGTTGACACATAAAGTATTTGATTTCTTAGGAGTACAGGATTATAACATTCCAGTTTTATATACAATTCCTAAAATACATAAAGATCCTGCTGCACCGCCGGGGAGGCCCATTGTGTCGGGGAATGGAGGCCCCTTGGAAGGGATTGCTCGTTTTATTGATGAGAATCTGAAACCCTTAGTACGGCTCTTGCCATCGTTTGTGTTAAACAGTAGTGACCTGTTGGGAAAACTACAAAATGTAACTAGCCAGCGTCAATGTGGAGAGCCTTTATACCTCCATCCCCCACACAGTGGGCTTCCAGGCAGTTGAGGAGATCCTGCAGGCATTAGGCCCAGGCGATGCAGCATATAATGAATTTATTATTGAGCTTTTGGAATTTGTACTTTCCAATAATTATTTTCGGTTCAATGTTGCAGTTGCAATGCAATTGGAGGAATTCATTTTTGCTTTGAATCAGAACTAACGGAATATCAGACTCACTCAACTTACAAAATTAGTCCTGTTTCTATTGAGTTTTTAGATCTGAGGATCTCAAAAGGAGCAGGCAGGTTTGTCACAACCACTTTCCGGGAGCCCACGGCGGGGAATACTCTTCTCCATTTCTCCAGTCACCACCCAGGCCCCCTAAGACGTGGGATCCCCCTGGGACAGTTCCTGCGCATCAAGAGGAACTGTAGCACCAAGGGGGACTACGTCCGGGAGGCCCGGGAGCTTACTCAGCATTTTAGAGAGAGGTTACCCCCACCGCCTGTTGCGAATGTATTTTCACAAGGCGTTGGACTTTCCCCGTGATACTTTGCTCTCTAGGCTGGGGCCTAGGAGGGTTGGAGGTGACCAACCTGTGCGCTAGATCACAAAGTTCAGTGCACACTGGGAGAAATTCCAGAATATACTGCAATCCCACTGGCATGTCCTGCTGCTGGACCCGGTTACGGTTATAGCAAAACACATGGGACTGAGACCCCTACTAACCGCAAAACGGGCCTGTAACATCCGGGATCTGCTGGTCCGTAGCGAATATAAGCCCTATAGAGAGGGGGTGAAAACTAAACTAGTAGGATCCTTTAAATGTGGACATTGTCAAATATGGCCCTATATGTCGAAGGTAACTAGCTCGGCAAAACCAAAAGAGACCTATGAGTCAGTATAGGTGAACACTTGAGAGACATTAAGAAAAAGAATGAAAAAAGCCCTGTTGCGGAGCATTTTAGAACTTGTCATAATAGTGATCCCACAGGTCTTTTGGTATGTGGAATTTATAAATTAAAATTAAACAGTAGAGGGGAATCTTGGGATTCCAGACTTCTTCAACAAGAAGCTAGACTAATTTATGAGCTAGGTACCATGGTCCAGACAGGGCTCAATATTGATATGGGCTTAAAAGCTTTCCTATGAAATATGGTAATAGTATCTGGATTAGCCAATAAGAAAAGGTTCTTTGAGGGTTCACCTCCTTTGATATGGCGTTTCTCCCTCTTTTGGTTGTGGGTAGTTCATGCTCTTACATTTATGGTTCTTCTATGCTCTTTTCCTTTTTATCCCTTGTTTTCTTGTCCTCCACTATGAGCCATGCATGGCAGATTGGATTAGATCTTCTTGATAAAAACTGGCAATTAAGCTTCAGGAATATTATGTTGTGAATAAACACACAATATCTCCAATTACTGCTATTTTAGATATGCGATGTGGGGATGAGGGTCTGAGTGGCGTGTGAGCATATGTGGTGGAGTGAACAATGCCCCTGTTTAATAATCAACGATGGTGTGAAACATTATAATGAAAAATTGTGGGTTTGCAAGAAGGTCTGATAATGGATAAAAGTAAGAGGGATAACACTACATCACTTCCTTCATAGCAATTACAATTACATTTGAAGAACCTTCGGGGAAACGGTGCAGTATGCCAAGCATGATATGGAATAAAGGTAGAAACGAGCATGCGGCAGAATGTACTAAGCTGTTATAGGCAAATAAAGCGTTTGGGGCCATGACCGGCAAGCTGAGAGTTAACGCACCATGGACCCGCTAGATAATGCGTAATACGCGCTGGAGTGAGAGGCGTGCCCTCTGTAACAATCTGGCTGCTAACACCGCCCCCCCCCCACCCTGACGAAGCTCCTGAGGAGGAGCAAAACGATCGTTAGTGACGGGTCACCTGACCACACCCCCTCCTACGTAGTCCTGCATACCTTGGCTGCATGAAGCAGCAGCCGGGGTGGATGCGTGAGTGATGCGATGCACGGTGCCTTTTGTTATCAGACAGGTGGACACTGGAATATCCAGGGCGGTGAGATCATAATAAAGAGGCTGAGTGTCACAGCCGCCTTGAATATCTGTGCCTGACGCTCCCATGCATTGGTTCACTGTCAAAATCGTTATGAGTGATGCTGCATATGTGAGCCTGCTCAGTAATATTCATGAACGGAACTTTGTGAGCCTGTGGGACACCGCACATTGGACATTTTTGACCAGCCCTATTAATTCTGGTTAGGGAGAATATCATCAGGCGCGGCATCCTTAAACACACGCTGCAATTTACTTGTGGAAATTTGTCCCTCTTACTAAAGGCTGGCCACTGGTATGCGTGGATTGCGTGTGGAGGGATGAGTGGGGTCCAGGTAGTACCTGGCGGAGGCCCTCTTTGTTTTCTCTTTTAGTACAGCAATTGTTTTTTATACTGGTTTGCCGACGGTGTGCGTATATATATATATATATGTGTATATATGTCTTGTGCCACAATTTTTTTATATTAAACAGAGTGTCTTTAGGCAATTTCTTAGCCTGAGTAGTGTTTTGCCAGCCCTGCACTTAACCATTGTTGTTGGTGTGGTATTGATTAGTTATTTCTTGGTTAGTAGGGCACCCGGATAGAGGGCAGTGCATGACACAGGCATACACAGGGGTCTCCCAAGATTTTAAATTTTAGAGTTTCCTTGTAATTAAACTTGCTCGGCTGCCTCCCTTCCTCAAGCTGTACAATGTACTGTAACTGTTACATCTTAGATTGTAAGCTAGCAAACAGGGCCCTCGTTCCTATTTGTTTATTTATTTCACCTGTTTTGCTATGCAATTTATTATCCTGTTTGCACATAAACCCTCTGATGGTGGTGCTGCAGAATATGTTGGTGTTATATAACTAAATTCATATTATTATTATTGCATTGTAAAAAAAAACGTCCAGCTCCTTGTAACCACTAGATGAGTGCCTGCAGTAATAGCATAATGAGGGCTGCGGTTACAATGTAGTCAGTTTTCTGTGATGTGTGATGTGTCCTTTTTTTTACTATAGCCTTTACACAGTAATCATAAATTCATAAAAGTCATTTCTAAAAACACTGGTTGTAATATGAATTTTCAATACCTGGTCATGCAGCAGCGCCCTCTGGTGCTTTCCAGTGATAATTCATTCAGTCACACACACACAGCTCAGCACAGAATGATGGGGGGGGGGGGGTTGAAGCCACACGCAGCATGTCTCAGCTAAAGCAGAGCTGAGTCCCCTTATACACTATTGCTGAGCGGGGAGGCAGGGGCCAGACAAGCATATAGCATAGGAGCATATATCCAAGAAAACTATTTAATGTGTACAGTTTTACTGATGCTATATGTGTCAGTTTATCATGTAGTGCTTTCAAATTTATTACAGCTTTAAGAACTGATAAAGTTGAAACCTTCCTCCCCTCCCTAGTCGCTCAGATCTGCTGTGTGAGATATGCTGTGAGCAATTTCTACCACGCCCTCTTTTTGTTGGGTGCTGGACTGTGTGTGTGTGTGTGTGTGTGTGTGTGTGTGTGTGTGTGTGTGACTGAATGAATCATCATCATAGAGCACCAGGGGGTGCTGCTGCACAGCCAGGGAGCCATATGGCCACCATTAGAACATCACACTGCATCCTGCTGGTGTTTTTTCTTTACATTGTGCAAAGTCTTTAGTAGAAAAAAACACAGGCTGTTTCGAGGCACAGGGCTGGGGATAGAAGTTGACTATGGGGGTTATTTAAGAACGAATAGCGCCAGGTAGTGCCATGTAGCGGCAGGTAGCGCTTGGTGAATACTGGGCGCTGTACCCAAAGCCACATTTAAGAACGTCGCCATGTAGCGTCACATGTATTAATACAGGAGGCTCAGCGTATAGCTCCGGCGCTCTAGGTTCCAGAGCAGCATGTAGTACCTGTCGCTCTTTTGCGCTCTCCCATACATTTCAATGGGCTTTCATTAGTTGTGTATATATAGCGTGTTTGCCTTTTTTTTTCCCTCAAATCATTGTGTAACCTCTCCTGGCTGCAAACACTTTAAGAAACTTTTTTGACCTTTAATATTTTTATGCAGAATTGTCATTACAGGTCTGTCACTAAAGCGTTATAGTTACAGTGTTAAAACAATGTAATTCCATGTGTTTTTGCTTTGTTACTGGTGGATATGTGTTCAAAAACAAACTTTAATCACACAGCGTCTGGCGCTCTGTGCTACAGCACCCAGCTTTAGAGCACCGGTGCTCTGTGTGTCTAGTGTTTTGTTAAATATGGTGTGGAGTGCCGAGTGCAGGACGCACTGAGCTGGCGCTAGCTCTCGCTCGCTGCAGCGCTATACTGGTGTTACAGTACCCAACATACATCACATTCATCAATACATCAATCAATACATCATATTCATCAGGTTACTAAAGCGACTGAAACACAATGTTACAGCGCCCGATACCCGCTTACAGCGTCTACTAGCGGTCGCTCTAAGCACCACTATACAGATGCTCATCTGGCAATACCTGGCGGTAGTAGTGAATTAGCCTCTGCTTTGGAGGTGTAGGATCACTTTTATAACATAGTAATACATAGTCATTTTTCTGCTGGTAAAAGTCTAGTAGCTTTTTGTTAGCTAAAGAATATTTCAGTTACGGCTTACCTCGTAAACTTCATGATTTAGTGTTTGCACTTTAATGTTTTCTGCAGTTTGGTCAATACAGACAACAGGCCTTTGCAATTTTACTCGCCCTTGTAAATGTTCTGCAATCTTTTCAGTAATCTGGTTGGCTCCACCAACAAATTTTCTTTCCTGTGGAAATAACATGTCCATGTAGATATTAACATGTACCTGTACATAATAATGCATGTTATGGGGCCGCTATAAGGACCAAGAAGCAAGCTGATCTATGGCCATCAGAACTTTCTGAGCCCCAAGATTACAGAGTCATTGAATTCAGGCCTTTTAGAAGTACAGTCAAGGCCGGATTATGAGGAGGGCGCAAGGGGCTCTAGCCCCGAGGCCTCCACCACTTGCCCTGCAAAGGGGGCCTCCACCAACCTTTGGCTTATGCTCTGTCCAGGAGGCTTTTCAGTCTTTGTTCTGATGGTCCGCGGGGCCAGCACCGAAGCTTTCATTGTCATGCCTGGGCAAGCCTTTTTTTTTGTTTTTTCATACCCGCAGCCAAAGCCACTACAGGGCAGGATGGAGAGTCTAAAGCAGCCGCCGCCTGCAACGCTACAGTGATGGGTGGTGCAGAGCTGTCAATCGGTGGCCGCTCACTGCACATAAGTCACCAAGAACAGCCGCTGACGAGCTGGCGATACAGGGAACTGTTTTCTGCTGGACCAGCTGGGGGACTACACTACCCCCCCTCCCCGGCCAGAATGGCAAAGCAGGAGTTCCCAAGCAGCACGCACCCACACAAGGGTGGCACAAGGGACTTAATCTGATGTTCCAGAAAGGAGGCGGGTGCCAGACAAACAACAATCAGTTAATTGGCTGGACTAATATTTTAAAGAAAAAAAATACTGTATCTGGGGCCTCCATCAGATTTTGTGCCCACGGGCCCCCACCAGACTTATCTGGCCCTGAGTACAGTTAGATATGAAAGGCACAATGTACTAAAGCAGAATCTGAAATCTGACTCCACTGTAGTTACCTGGCCAGTTGAAGAATGACCACTGCGTTGGCAGTCATGTCGCCATGTTGATAGAGTGCTCTCTGTTGGTTTTCCCTGTTGAAGACTTATAGCTTGCATAATATAGTTTTATAGGTAAGCTTACTATTGCCTGTTCCTTACTGGCACATTATTTGTATTCTTCAAAATTAATTAAACACAGGCAAATATATATATAATATTTTTTGTCCTGCCATTCACTCAGCTCTAGTCACAAAGTGACTTTCATAAAGAAAGCATTCAAGTTAGTATAACATTAAACTGTGACGCTAATATGGCATAAAAGGATTTATTAAAATGATGGAACCAATCCAAATGTAGGGATTTGCATACCAATAAAGCCCAGATTAGGCCCAGACTAGGCAAATCAAGTACAACCAGCCATAGGACAGCTTTGTTTTATAAATAGTGAGAGAACACTGGAAACAGATTTAACATTTACTGAATAAGAAATATAAAAAATAATATATTATGTCTTATAAAGTTAAGAGCTACAGAGACAAAGTGCAATACTTTTCTAAAAGCCCAATAAAACTTTAATGAATATTAGTAAAAATCTGACTCTCTTTCTATTCCCAGACAGGATGCACTCTCTAACTCCATATCTAGATCCAAGACTTAAACAGAAAATTATTTCATTCAACAACTATTTGGGAAGTACAAATATCAGAGAGCGCTCCATGCAGAGCTTTATAGCAACTACTGTACCTCTTGAGAAACCTCAAGGTGGCTCACTTCCTACGCTCCCTTTCTCTAATACCCTTCTCCCCATCAACCTTACAAAATCTATGGTTAACGGCGCCCCCAATGCTCCTTACTCTTTACCTGTTATAAAACTCTAATGACCAATCAACCTGCGAATAAACCAACTTTTTTCTAAATTGGGAACAAGACCTAGGTCTTTCCATAAATGGAAAAATAGTGGAGCAAGATAATCCACCCAGACCCTCTGATCCAATCCCCAATTATTAGAATATTCTCCCAAAACTTCATTATGAGATTCCTTTATACTGTTGATTATAACAGTAAGCTGCCTGCATATGCTAGTGATGTAGAAAGGATCAAGCCACAGTACTTGTGGTGGCACTGCCAGTATATTCATGAATTATGGATGTGGGTCTACAACTTTAGGACAACGAAATTAAAAGTAGATTGTAAATTGCCCTAATAGACCCAAAGTTAAAAACTTCATCTAGTTCACTGGAGAAAGCTGGCTAGTAATAACATGGGCAACTAAAACACTGGGGAAACCTCACAGGCCCAGATGGTTTCTCTTGGAGAGCAAGCATCCCACAAATGCTTGACACTGAGGCTAATCTAACCACCAATAAAGATTTATCCAGTCTCTTGACCCGATTAGCAGGTAATATGAGGAATGTTTAAATGTAAATAAGTAGGAAGATAATACGAGGAATTGAGGAGGAAATAAGAGAGAGAAAAAAAAGGAAGAAAAAAAAGGATATGGTAGATTTGTATCGCATTAAAAAACAGAAAAAAAAATCCACTGAAAAGTTTTTTTAAGAGCCTGAAAGTGCATTTCCTGGTATAAAACTAACTAAGTATCCCTGAAGTCACTTGATCATACAATGTTATAATCTCCAAAGCCTGAACAACAATGGTATTACTTACCTGCCCGCCATTAGTTGTTGAGAAAATTCTTGTTGTTCCTCCACACTGCTTCACATACCACAAGAACCAAAGAGCTGAGATCTCATGAGGCTCTGATGTTACATTTACATTTACATAAAGGGTTGCAAACTTCTTAGCTGTTCTGTAATGTCACAGATAGACAGATATAAGTCAAATGGGCCATTGCAAGGTAACTTTAGTAAAATGAAGATGACGGGATTCACTGGGACTTGTTGGCACATTGGCTCCCAGACCTTACCCTTTCTAGGACCCTACATATACATGATCAGTCTCCCCACATGGTGACAGTGCAAAATATAGTAACCAGCACTTGCACTGGTAAAATGCATCGCATTCTATTTTGTTATATTATATTATTATGAGGAAACTGGAATTGGCAGAGAGCCACACAAGAGCATTCTTTGTCTGACCCCTATATGGGCTGCCCTAACTACATTTTGCCAGTTATGACTATAGGTCTGCTTTATAGGGTTAGAAATGTTAAACTTTGCTCTAGTTTGCTGTCTTTCATTCAGATTTTAAGGAGAGAAAGAATTAGATCTAAACTTTCTCACCGTTTGCTATCCTGTGAGAGGCAGCTTACTAAGCAGGGAAGCAGAAAATACTTCTTAGCTTTTAGAAATCAAGTGTCCTTAAAGTGGACCAACACCCACGGGTGATCGGCCCGGGAATCTATAAGATTCCCGGGCCGATCACCTCCCTCCCCGCGGGACATCCGAGATCGGGATGTCCTGCGGGGTGAAACCCCCCCAAACACCCCAAACTCCTCGCCGCCGCCTCCCTCGCGCCCCTCTAGACGTGCACGTGCGCGCGCCGGCCGTCTGTGAATGGCCGGCGCGGGCACGCGCGCGTCAAGAGGGACGCGCGGGAGGCGGCTGCGGAGGAGCCGCTTGTCCGCGGCTTGTCCGTCGGCGCTGGGAGCGGGGAGAGGTGAGTTGTTCGGGGGGTTCGGGGGGCTTCACACAGCGGGGCACCCCGATCGGGGGTGCCCCACCGAAGTGGACCAAGACCCAGGATAGTCAAAATCCTGGGTGTTGGTCCACTTTAAAGGGAAAGTCCACTTTTGATAGCATTGTCGAAAGTGTAATTCTTTGGTGCCAAAAGGAGGTCCTCAAGGTGCTGAGTCTACTATTCGTTTTTCCTTTCCTATGGTAGCAAAGGGGTGTTCTTTGGAGTTTTCACTACCTATAATCTGTGGCTGTTGGCACGTGTAGACTAAGGGGGTTAATCATGAAGGGAATGCGCCACCAAGTAGTGCCACGTAGCGGCATGCAGCGTCTGGTGAACGTCGGGTGCTGTACGCAAAACCACATTTATAAAATCGAATCTGGTGAGCGACTCTAACAGCGCCATGTAATGTCCGATGTATTATTGCAGGTAGCTCAGCGTATGGTGTCGGCGCTCTAGGTATTAACTTTCGCTCAGTGTCGTTCTGCCATACATTTCAATGGCTTGTGTTTAAACAGCATGTTTGACAATTTTTTTATGTTTTTTGCTCAAACCATTGTGTGACCTCTCCTGGCTGCAAACAAACACTATTAGAAACTTTTTTGACTTTTTTGTGCAGAATTGTCATTACAGGTCTGGCACTAACGTATAAATGTCACAGTGTTAAAATTCTTGTCATTCCATGCATTTTCACTTTGTTACAGGTCTATATGTGTTCTAAAACAGACTTTAATCACACAGCGTCTGGCGCTCTATGCTATAGCGACCAGATTTAGAGCTCCAAAGCTGTGTGTGTGTCTCTGAGTATGGTGTGGAACGCCAAGAGTCGGTCACACTGAGCTGGCACTACTTTTCGCACCCTGCAGCACTGTACTAGTGTTAGAGCGCTCAACATACATCACATTCATCAATGCCGGACAGGTTACTAGAGCGACTGAGGCACTCTGTTACAGCGCCCGATACCCACTTACATTGTCTACTAGGGGTCGCTCTAAGCGCCACTATACAGACGCTTATCTGCCAATACCTGGCGTTAGTAATGAATCAGCCTCCACGTCTGTACACCAAGGTCTATAAGAAGAGAAAAGTGATCCTGTACACACAGAACACTGCTGCTGAGCTGAGAGAGCTTGCTCAACCTTACACAAGCCCAGCAGCAGTGATTTGTGTGTACAGAACTCATTTCTCTTCTATTGGTCTACAGACTTGGGGTTGATTCAGAGCCAGGTGAGAAAATGCACTCTTCTTTTAGGAGAGAAAAGTGACATTCACCTTCATTGTTGGGGCTGATTTAACAACTGGATGTACATTTTCACCTGGTGTTGAATTTGACCCAAACTAGACAATAAAAGTGAAAGACAAAAAAAAGAGTTTGTTTTCTCATCTTGCTCCGAATCAACCCCATGGTGTACACACACTAATCGCAATAGATTGCGGATATTGTGAACTGCTTCCATAAAACACACATTTGCAAATATAAGAAAGGATTAGGCCAGCACCTTGAGAAAATAATATTGGCAAACAAAAAAAAAATGCATTTCCAAATTGAAAGTGGACTTACCCTTTAAGCAATTATAGTATTGCTTGCAGACAGCACAATCTAAGCCAAAGAGGAAGGTGCCTAATCACCCTTTGAGGTTAAAGGGGCACTAATGCAATAAACAGTCCAGTAATAAATCTCCACATAAATATGGTAGATGGCAACAAAAAACAGCCAAGCTTGTTCATTTCATTTACTTGAAGAAGGAGAAATCATTCTGCTTTTATAGGGGAGAGCTGCTCAAATGTAACTACTGGTGTTAACCTGTGCTAGAATAGCAGCGCATCGTTCATTTGCTGTGATGTGTGTAGATGCTTTTTTTACACCATGTAATGCTTTGGGCAAATTAACATGTTTAATGGCTGTCATTGGAATGGGGTAGATAATCTCAAATCCTGTCACCCCTGGATTTTATGTCTACCAGTATAAAAACTACAAGCTTGGCAGTATTTTTTGTTAGTGTGTATAGGCAGCTCCTCCTCTCACTGTCTAGGATACGTATTTGGGTTCACTAGACAATTTTCTTCCTTAAAGGGGGAGGAGGAGAGTATTCCATATGGCTGATGCCCTCATAGGGCCTATTGTTTGAGCAAAATATCTTACGTGGTCCAGCACAGTTTGTCAATCAGTTGTTTCATTGTAATTTTATCCCATTCTTCAGCATGAGGTGCCCTCCATGGAGCTTCATTAGGAATCTGCAAAAAAAACATCAGCATAAAGACCATGAACACTAAAAACAAATGCGTAAAAAGGGACAGGATTTTAAAAAAACCCTCGGTTCGGTCTAGTTTGGACAGAGGTGCATGTAGCCACAGTTCATATTGCTGTACAGGTGTGGTTGTGAAAGTGTTACTGTGGGTCAACTGGTTTTGATGTGCCAAGTCCTGTAAAGTTCCCTTCCTCTGTCACCAAATCAACCCTATATATTCTGACTATTGATCGATTCATGATTCCAATCAATCCAGCCATGCTAAGCCTTTCTATTCACTTTATGCTTAAAGTGTAAGCCCACTTAGGATATTATTTTTGAAAGTGTATTTTTTATGCCAAAGGGATTTCCTTCAGGCGCTGAGCTGATCTAGTATTTCTTTTATTTCTTCCTATGTTAGAAAATGTGTGCTTTACGGAAGCAATTTTCACTACCTGCAATCTGTTGCATTGGCAACATACACCAAGTCTGTACACCAAGAAGAGAGTGCCCTGTACATACAGAACGAATTGTGAAAACTGCTACCATAAAACACACATTTTCCAACACAAAAAAAAATGCTAGATCAGCTCAGCGCCATGAGGACATCATTTTGGCACACAAAAATATACACATTCAAAAATACTATCGAAAGTGGACTTTCCCTTTAAAGCCCATCTGTGGCCTTCTGTGGCCATCTGTGGCCTTAAAGTGGACCAACACCCAGGGGGGATTGGCCCGGGAATCTATAAGATTCTATAAGATTCTATAAGAACCCCCCAGGCGGCCCACAAACCTCACCTCAGCCCCGTTCCGACCCGTGGCCGCGTCTCGCGCTTCCCTCTAGCAGGGCGCGCACCCGCGCCGGCCATTTGTGAATGGCTGGCGCAGGCGCGCTCCCTGTTAGAGGGAAGTGCGAGACGTGGCCTCCAGCGCTCAGAGCCGCTGAGCTGCTATGCGTCCAAGCGGCCTTGGACGCGCATACCACAGCGGCTCTGAGCGCTGTGATTGGCTGGAGCGGTCACGTGGGAGCGTGGTGAGGTGAGTGTTTCTGGGCTTTCGGGGGGGTTTCAGACAGCGGGGCACCCCCGATCAGGGTGCCCCACTGAAGTGGACCAAAACCCAGGATAGTCAAAATCCTGGGTGTTGGTCCACTTTAATGATTGACTTGGGTCCTCCATATTGGTCAAACTCAGCCTCATCTGCCAGGACACCACCCCTTTCCTGCAAAAAGCCTATTATTTATTTATTTATTTATATATTTATAAAGCGCCATTGTATTCTGTGGCTTTACAAAGCAGAAATTACAGGAGGGTAGGACGAGTAACAAAATTATAATGCAGGGGGCATTTTGAGTCATATATAATAGAAATATGACAAAAATGCATTTAATACACAGAGATGCAACGCATTGGTACAGGAGTACATTAGAAGAGAGAGAGAGAGCCTTGGGACCGAGCCAGAGTTGAGCACAGATTGGAGGGATGCCAGTCTGCTTGCAGGTAGACCACAGAGGAGTGTGTTGGAAGTCAGAAGTCTTGACTATCATAGCAGACCTTCCAATACACACTTATGCAGCCACTGAGGAGAGAACCCATTGAGATTCTGAAAGTACATGTGTGCATTTAGGCTACATCTGTAGGCACATATTAACATGTTATTATAATAATATAACAATGCCCTTGCCTGAATTATAACTTCTTACAGATAAATCTGAACTCTGCGAAGAACACACATAATGTGGGGAGCATTATTTAAATTCTACATTTAAAGTGGATGGAATCCCACCAGCAGCCAGCCCTGGAATCTAAAAGTCTGCCCCTGGGGCATCCTAAAATGGGATGACTGGCTGTGTGAAACCCCCAGGGTCACCAGTACACACACTCACCTTTGCTCCCGTACCCAGCCTGAATGACTGGATGCGCTCCTGTGCATGCTCAAGAAGAAAGCAGGGGATGTGGGCGGCCTGCTGCCCAACGTCCTCCAGCAATCTTGAGATCAGCCAAAATTGCAGGTTGGGCGTTTTCTAAAACTGGGGCCTGGCCGATGTAGCAGCATAGCCCCGGGTATACAATGGGTTTCTATTTGCTTTAAGGTTGTTTTCGTTGGAAAAGAAAAGTGGAGAGCTTTACCTCTTTTCCCATTTCATCCAGGGTTCTCCATAGATTGTTATAATCCAAGTAGATAAATGGGTTCCACATGGGAGGGAATGGACCTTTAAAGGCATACGCTTTACCCTATGGAATTATCAAATGAAAAGAAAAAAAAACATCAGAGCTAAATGTAGTTGTGAACAATAAGGAAAGCAAAGAAGAGGACATACTGGGTCCGATTTATCAAGTACTATCTGCCAGATGACACCACATTGATGCAAATGCATGTTGCTGCGCTAATGTTTTAGTAAATGTGTTTTTTGATAAATTATATTTTTCACCACTCTAATTTGCACTGATGTGGTGTATTCTGACAGTCCAGTGTTTGATAAATCAGTCCCATCAGGTCTATTATATAAAGGTGTATGCTTAGAATGTATATCGTTTATATATATATATATATATATAGAGAGAGAGAGAGAGAGAGAGAGAGAGAGAGACCAATGTAATAGCTTAATATCCAAGCATGTGAAAAAGTACACATAACTGTACATTGTATAGCATTGTGTTATATAAATACACAAAAAGTCACAATAATATTGGTTTTATTGAATTAATGTTTAGTGTGGCAATATCATACCATGATTTTTTCATCTGATAGATGTCTCATTAAACTATTTTTTGTGACTGTTATGAAGAATCCAACTAAATTAGGCACGAAGCAGCAAGTCATACAAGAACTGTATGTGAGGCATATAAATTGTAGTTCCTGCTCCGTATAACTCAATAATGGATTTCATTGAATGAATGACTCCAAACTGCCACTAAATCTGCCACTGAATTTCTGGCCAATAAAAATAAAGGATCCACCCCCCCTCCCTGGGATCAAACTAGGATGATGACCATCAGGCAAGTTGTTTTCTTTATTTTATTGCCTAAATCAGGAGGTGTTTATGTTCCATAAATTAGGCTTCTATGACCAAGACATTTCACTCAAGCATAAGTGTAGGGATTATTTATGTTTTAGGGATTGAATTGTGTTGCCTCACCCACCCTGTCTCTCATGCCCCCTAAATGTGCATATATATGGCCATTGTATGCTTGCGCACACATAGGAATGTTTCCTTTACATGTAACCAAACTGTGCAAGGAGACAAACAGAAGCGAGTGCACACATGCCTGAAGTGATGGGCTGCCCAAGTCATGGTGCCTTTCTCAGCCGAGAATCAAACCTGCAACCCTCCGGTCACATGATCAGTTCTTTACCGCTAGGCCTATCAAAATGTATCTGTAAAAGAGGCTCCTAGAAGCTGATATGAAAGTACTGGTATTAATTTAATAACCATATCATTGGATGGATTTAAGAGTGTTTTGGAATTTCCTGCTGTTTAGCTTTAAGTATAAAATGATTATGTATGATTCATTTTGATCGTTACTCTTACCTCAACATAATGAATAAGGCGCTGAACTTCATTTACTTTGTATGTTTCCACTCCAAATTCTTTAGCGATTCGCAAGATTCTGTTCTGGGTCGGACCAACATAGGCACCTCCAAGATCTACATAATTTGCTTTGTTATTCTAATATAAAATTAATAATAAAACAGTTTTCTGAAGAGAGTAGGAGGGTCATTTGCATTGGTGAAAATAGTACATATAATAAGTAAAGTATTTCACCACTTCATTAGAAAACAACCTTAAAAACAATTAAAAACAAGCAAAACTCTTGCAGGAACAAAAGAAATCATAATAACTGTGTATTTGGATATATCACCACCAACAGCAGGAAAGGATGGTGAGGACACACAGTAAGGAAGTCATCAATGAATATTTACTGTATTATCCACTGCTTCCTCCTACATGCTCACAGCTTATGTCCTTGGGAAAGGATATAAGTCACAAGTGCCTAGGAGCAGGAGGTTTGATTACTCACCTTCACAGTATAAGTTCTCCCTCCAACACGGTCTCGGGCTTCAAGAACCACCACACTCAATCCTGACTCAACAAGCAGTTTAGCAGCTGAGAGACCTACAACAGATATAAGATTCAGCTAGATTGCAAAGTAATGATATGCATAATAAGGATTTCAAATTTACTGCATATACAATAAAATACATGTCTAGCCATTACCTTTTTAGCAGTTTTACAATGGTTCTAATAAAATGACTTTGTCTCATATAATTTACAGGTTAATTCATCTAGAATTACTGGCATAGGACACATACAGTATTTACACTAGGTTATTTGATTTGACTCATGATTGAGCTTCTTTATCATCCTATATGAAGTCATTGGCCCTGAAGCAATAAAATGGTCAATAGTGTGGGGCCCGAAGTTTTCAAACATTAACATCTGTCTTTGTTGTGTAATTCATGCATTTTTCATGCATTTTTTTAAATAGTTTTTGAACATAGTACTAACTGCAGCCTGGAACACATACTATGTTTTAAGTTAAAAAGCCATGCAATGCTTGCTGGAACGGATTTCATCAATTAAAAAGAAATAGGGGTATGTGTTTAAAATTTTAACTTTTTAAAGTGGACCAAAACCCAGGATTGTGACTATAGCCCCCTGTAGTTGAAAAGCTTCCCTCTCCAACATTCCTGTAATTACCGCCTGGCAGGGTGCCATAGTAGAAGGATGGCAAACCTTTGTCGCCGTGAGCTAGGAATGCTGACAGCAGAATTAGCCCTCCTGGGCATATTGCAATTAATGGAGGAGGGTGTGTCAGCTCACAGTGACTATGGCGGGGGGCATCTCCAGTGAGACATGAAGAGAGGTGGGATTGGTCGGGCGGTGAGAAACCTGAATCCATCTACAACCCATTGTCTCCAAAACCCCACAAATAGTTTTTAGACGCTCTAAATCACTCAGGAACAAACTAGTACCAAGTCACTATACGGAACCCACACGAGAAGGTTCTTGCAAACTCCCCAGTATCTACAGATGCGAGGGATTTAGCACCTGTAGATACATCAAACAGGAAAAAACAATAACTCTACCAAACGGACTACCTATCCACTAAGACACTTCATTAATTGAAATACACCTAATGTAATTTACTACCTTACATGCATATGCGGCTGCTTCTACATAGGAAAAACTAAAACTGAGAAGTTATGAACACATAAGGGATATAAAAAAAAAGGCAACACAACAACACCAATAGGAAGACACTATCTGACCAGACATAACTCTATGACTGCAAGAATATTCTCTGAATTTGCATAGTATTATTATAAGTGTATCCTCAAATTAATATCAGATAACAATCACGATGATACTCATTATTGTGAAGATTTATGCTAATAAGGGGCAGCTGTAACAGCAGGTATGCGGAGTGCACTACAATGTTCCAACCAAAAACATGGAGACCGTCTAATAACTTTACATGGCCGACCCCTTATAGCCACTAGATGAGATTATGGGCCAGCCTAAACACTAGAAAACAACCAACAAAATGGCAGCGCCCATGAAGCCGACGGGGCCGCAACGGGGAAAGGAAGTACGCATTAAATGTACTTCCGGCTTCACGCCACTCTAGCCAATAGTGAGATGCAGTGAGATATGTCCCGCCCACCCCCCAAAAGACAGCCCAGAGCACTTAGAACAGCTGACAACCCAGATCATTGTAACCTGTAAGTACCTTACTGTTATTTACCACCGTATATTATATACCTTATAAGAATGTATCACCCTGCACCCAAAATAGGTTACCAAGTACGCTGAGGAAGCCTAAAGGCGAAATGCGTCTGTACAAATATGATACTTGCTACAAACAAGGGTTTTACTTCCTACAAACTGACTACCAAGCACAGCAGATTGCTACAAACAGGGTAACATAACCCCACAAACCTATTAAGAAAAGGACTTTGCGGTGATATCTACACCAAAGACCTGGGAAGAATCCCAGCAAAAGGACTGTATAAATGTAACCCTAATGTAAATAGCACAAGATCACGGTGTATGTATGTTTGTATATGTTTAATTCACAGCAATAATAAAGTACTTTTTTACCAATTACATAAGTCCAAAGTAAGTGAACTGGCACTCGGGAGCCCCGGACAGGAACCCACCAAGGGGACGAGGGTGCAACAGTGCATCTGACTGTAAGGGGCCCCCGAAGTACTTACCTTCCCCCCTCAAAGAATTTTATGTCTATTGTTAAGAATGTCACAATTTCTTAATACTGCAGTAAATCCTACATCACAATAAACCAATAAACAATACATTCTGCAGCTCTTTCAATAGTATATGGACCCATTGACACCAGATGCATGATAGATAATACATTTTCCATAATTTCAGCCTCATTGTGGTACTGGAGACAGCAAGCATCTGCTTTTCATGCATATTTTTTATATTGGACTTTTTGGTCTACCAATGATGTTCTTCTGACACCATGCAATGAAAATCACTTTCTTTTTTCTAATAAAATGGTTATTTACTTTACTGTACATACTGCAGTCTATATGTTTCTAGGCACTCCTCAAATAATATATAAACTAGTTAGAGGAATAGGCTAAAACACATGAAGGCTAACAAACTATACTGCAGAATTATACAAGAAGACAGCAGTTACAAGTCACAAACTATTTTTTTTTTTAATCAGGTGACCTAACATTTTTGCATGGTCCTGGGGCAAGTCCTGCTACAGTCTCTACCGGGAGTGCAGGAAATGGAGAAGAGGCACATGGGACAGGCTTTAGACAAACTGGTGGCTGCCATAAAGAGGAACCAGGGCCAAAAATGACCATAGTCCCCCTTTACTAAACCTGGGCTGCTCAGCTGTTCATCAGCACCAGCAAACCAAAAAACAGCCCCCCCCCCCCATAGCTGAAAAGCACTGCTTCCTGGCCCTTTGGTATTCCCTCAATAGGACGCACCTGCTGCCATGTGATGTGGCATACTGAAGTTACCTATTGGAGGAGCTTTACTGTTGGCAGCTTGTGTGGCTTGCTAATATTTTTAATATAAAAACAAAATGCCTAGATTCTCAAGATTTACAGTTGTTTTAGTACTGAGCAAACAATCAGTCAACAGCCACATTAATGAGTGATACACCATAGATTGTAAATGAGTGATGGATCTGGCTGGAGCTGCCAATACATCAATGTTTAACAGCCTCTAATGCACCATCAGCGTGTAGCCTTAGCAGCTCTGCATCCCTCTGGTTATGGGTGCAGACAGGTGCACATGTGGAAGCAAACACATCTTAATTCTTATAGAGTAGGATTAAGGGCCATCAGCAACAAGAGACTTTAATTGTCTAATAAAACAAATAAGAGACTTTAATATTTTAGTTGATCTAACTGGACATTCAAGATTGATGTATTTGAATAACTGTATAATTATATTGTCTATTAAATGGATTGTGTTCTAATCTCCCCCACTTAGTTTATTGCACTTTTTATCCATATGCCTTAATCAAATATTGTCAGGCACTCAGAGCTTTCTGCCTGCATCAATTTCCTGTGTGGTCAAAAATACCATGACCTTTCAGGAAGCAGATGATGTGTATTAATAATGTCTTTTAATATAGAAGGTAACCTAAAGGACATGTTTTATAACAAAGCAATACATACAAAGGACAAAAATGCCTTATTTTATGCAATAAAAGCACCCTGTTGTTACCCATGTGCTTGAACCCTGATTACAATGAGCGATGTTGTTTAAAGTGGACCTCCATTTGATCGGTTTCCATTTAAAGATCTGCAAACCTGGACATAGATTAACAGTTTGTAGTTTTGACTTTGTCCTGTGGATACATTTATATGTGAATGTTGCTGTGAGTGTTATTTACAGTCAGCCTTGTTACGTGGCTTGGATCGTTAGCATGCAGATAAGCATGAAGATAGCTCATTCAATCGGGTTTGCCGAGTTTGGACGAACTTGCCGGCAAAGTTCGGGTTCGGGTCCCTGAACCCAAATGAAGTAAATGGGGACTCGAACTTTGGGACCCAAAAATGGTTGTAGAACGGGGGTAGCAAGAACTAAAGGGCTCAAAATAGGGGGGAACACCAGGGTGAATGTAGTAGGAGGAGGTAGCAAACACTTTAACCAGCCACTCAGGTGTTGGCACAGCCAAGTCCCTTCGGATCCACATCTGGTTCATCTTAGGGAATGCAAGGATGTCCACGCTGGCTGTGGATAGGTGTATCATCTTGTCGGTTATCCCCTGCTTTGCTGAACACACGTTCTGATAGGACACTTGCTGCAGGGCAGACCAGCACCTCCAAAACATAGAGGGCAAGCTCTGGCCACGAGTACCAGGAGATGCATGGGCAGGTAGTCATCCACCATGCGAGTGAAAGTCTTCCTCCTGGTACTACGAGCTGTAGTATCTGATGGTGGTGGACGTGGCGGACAATGGAATAAGTTGTTCCACATTGTGGTCATGCTCCTTCTCCCCTGTGAGGAGCTGCTGGTGCCCCTGTTGCGTTGGCGAATTGCTCCTCCTTGTGCGTTCACTGAGCCCTGAAACTCTGCATCCACAAGTGTGCATTTGTACTTGTCAGGCCCTGTGGGACACCCGCCTTCAAGGTAAGCCCACAACCCTCAATCTCCGCTGCTAGCTTCACCTTTAGTCAATCCCCCGTTTTCCGGGATGCTTTATAAGTCTCAGGGGACACGGTTGCCCCAGGACTTAATAGCACAAAGGATGTGAACTTACAGGGGGTGAAGGTGGATGAACCAGAGGCCAGAATGGGCAATGTCGGGCAAGCCGGGTCATACACTAGAAGACAGTCCATGCTCGGCGCCGCACAAGCCGACGCTGCCCTAGCCACCTCTCGCAGCCACCGAGCAGGAAGCGCCCGACCTGTCGCCCGGAGACAGAGCGGGACTGGAGGCGAGGTAAGTTTACCGTGACAGTACTCTCTCAGTTTTCTATCCCACTCCAGTGCTAGAATCAAGGAGGTGATGTTGTCACTGTAGTGGGGATCAAGCAGGGTGGCTAGCCAGTTATCAGTGCTGGTGACTCTGCAGCTGTTGTAAAGGAACCGGAGCATGTAGTGGCTCATGTGAACTACGCTGCCCTGAGTCAGGAAGAAGCTGTCGGTGTAAGGTGTCTCCACCTTGTGCCATTTCCTCCAGCCATGCTCCAGTGATGCCCGTGAGCTGCGCTGGGTGCCACCTTGCTGTGAGAGAAAGTGGTCTTTCTCCTCCTCCTCGGATTTCTTCGAAACTGTCCTCTGGCTGGACATTGGCGTACCTAGCCACTGTCGGCCCAGCAACCCACCCTGCGAGCTATGTGTGCACTACTCTGACAGCGGGTAAAATGGGCCTTCCTCCGCTGCTTCCTCCTCCATCATGGTCTGAAGCATTTTTTCCAGCAGGCAGACGATGAGGATGACCATATTGGTGGCATACTGGAAGCAAGGCTGCACCATGCAGATGTCCCTCATGGAGGCTCACTCACTAGTGGTGAAGTTCTGTTGGTCTGAACTTGGACTCACCCAGGCATTTTGGAACTGGAACTCCATTATTGCCTGCTGCTGCTCCCACACCCTTTCTAGCATGTATAACGTGGAATTCCATCAGGCGGGCAAGTCACATATGAGGGGTGGGAAGGCTGAAATTCCTCTGCAATGCAGGCGAGCGGCAGCAGGGTGGGAATGCCAAAGGTGCAAGCACACGCACCAACATTATGGAGCAGCTTTGGCATTTCTGGATAATGCACCACCAAGTTTAGCCCAACCACCACTACGGTGACCCAGTGGGCAGTTAGAGAGATGTAACATAGAGAACATGCTTACTTGTCTACTTGTCCGTAGTGGGGTACACACTGAAACTGGGGCAGGGCCAGGAGGATGGCCCATTGTATCCCAGCCAGGCATGTCATCATAGAGCATTAGTGACTCCGTGACTTCTGGCTAGAACGGCTTTGCAGATTTTATGCGGGGTGAGGTGGAGGGCTCTGCACTCTTGGCAGCAGTGGAGCGGGTGGTAGAATATCCCATGGAACTGGTAGCACTGCATGCCTTATAATCCATGACTGCCTCAATATGTTCTGGCCTCAGCACTCTGCTAGCAGTATTGGGGCCTACAAAAATGTGCTCCGAACCCTGGCGCCTGCTTGCACCAGAGGAAAGTATAGCAGACAAAGATGAAAGACATTCTCTCCATGCAGTATCAACGACAAGACAAGCACCAGATCCATTACCAGCAGCAGCACTACGGCATGTCCCTGTTCCTTATTCGCTGCTTTCTGCATTGTTAGACACCTGCAGTTACAGCAACCCAAAATAGACAAATAAAAAAAAATTGCAGCAAAATGCACAGACAATGGCAACACATATCTGCCTTGAACTATAGGTATTGCAGAGCACTAACACACAGGTGCCTTTTATTATAGATATTACAGAGCACTAACTCACAGGTGCCTTGAACTATAGATATTGCTGAGCACTAACAGGTGCCTTGAACTATAGCTACTGCAAGCACTAACACACAGGTGTCTTGAACTATAGATATTGCAGAGCATTAACAGGTGCCTTGAACTATAGATATTGCAGAGCACTAACACACAGATGCCTTGAACTATAGCTATTGCAGAACATTAACAGTTACTTTGAACTATAGGTATTGCAGAGCACTAACACACAGGTGCCTTGAACTATAGCTATTGCAGAGCACTAACACACAGGTGCCTTGAACTATAGCTATTGCAGAGATCTAACACACAGATGCCTTGAATTATAGATATTGCAGAGTACTAACACACAGGTGCCTTGAACTCTAGGTATTGCATAGCATTAACAGGTGCCTTGAACTATAGGTATTGCAGAGCACTAATAGGTGCCTTGAACTATAGGTGTTGATGAGCACTAACAGGTGCCTTTAACAATTAGTAGCCACACAATTTAATTTGTATTTCCCAAGAGGGTCTTAAGTGCCCTGAACCAGTGGATCCTCCACTAACAATAGATATTGAAGAGGACTAACACACAAGTGCCCTGAACAATTGGTATTAAAGTGTGGTTCACCCCAGTAGGATAACAGCACACACAAAGCCCAGTGCTTATTACTTCTTGTAGAATAAGGGGATATACCCCAGTGCTTAGAGGATGTTGTGGGATAACAGTACGCACAAACGAGTGTTTATAGCTTCTTGTAGGATAGATGCAGCCAATCCAACCAATCCTTTTTCCAGGTGCGTGGTGAACACTTAATCCACAGTGTTCCGCTTCTGTGCTCCAAACCAGCAAATTTCAGCACGTTTCAGAACTTTGCAGGTTCAGCCTGCTTAACACTAATAAGGACGAAGGCAGGTCTAAAATGCGTAAAATTGGATTTTATGTAATTTTGGGCATGGTGGCCCTTATGCTAATTTTAAATAAGTGGAATAAATGTAAATAACACTTGATGCTTTCTGGGGACACAAGGAGTCCCAGGCTGGCATCCCCAACCAAGAGGTACAGTGCTTAGCAGCCTCATTTTCTTTTGGTATACTTCATGATCAGGTAAATGTTCTATATCAATGCACTTGCTAAAGACTCTAGTTGCACAAATTTCTGGTGCACAAAAGCATCCAGCTGCTTAAACTTGCAGAGAGCAGCTCCATGGTAGAAGACAGCAAAACGAGTTTTCTCCTGTAAAACATTCTCTCCTGCTGCAAGAAGCATAAAAAATGTGTTTGAAAACATTACAATTACAATGTTAGGGGGCAATCTACAGCACATGAATAGTCTGAAATATTTTGTGCTTGTAAATTCCACACTAAGGGCTTGATTTAATAAAGGTCGAATTCAAAGTTTCACATAGTGGGTCATCCCAAATCGAGTACCAAACCCCAGGAAATTTAAAATCCCGGGTTTTGGTGCACTTTAATATATGTGGTGAGTATACCACTCATCCCAGGGTGATTCACAGACCCGCACAAGTGACATTACACAAGGGACCCACTGGGACTCTGTGACCCAGGGGCCCACAAAACCCTGGAGCTTGCCCTGGATGCAACAGCTAAGAAGCATTTAATGTGGTTTGGAAATGTAAGTACATTGGGCCTATATGGGGCGACCAAACTAACACCGTCATAAATATCTGCATGAAATGATAACACTCAGGGCAAAACTCACATTCACATATCAATGGATCCACAGAGCAAAGTCAAAACTAAGAACTGTTAAACTACAAACCACCCATATAAATTAGTACAATAACAATAGGTGTAAAGAAAGCAATGCAAAGCAACACTGCTAAAACTAAAAGGGCAGCCTAAATCACCATCACCAAAATTTGTCCACTGAACCAATGCAAAATGCAAAGTGCAAAATTAAACATAATTAAACATTAACAATGAAATGGACTATTCCACGTTAATTAGAAAGTCTTAAAAAACAAAGCAAAAAAAAACGCAGAACAAAGGGCAACGAGGGGTCATATTGCTTTGCTACAAATTATTAATTGCACACGCAGCATTTGAGTATGGAAAATTTTTGCACTTTTTCACTTCGACTACACAATCAGAAAATTAACCTACAAATTTGAGCGCATTTGAGCACACAAATTTAATTCAACTGCCTTTGCGAATTGCTTCAAGTTTGGAAATTTCTCACATCCAAATTTCCAGGCATTACATTTTATTCTACTTTTAGTGAATCAATGCCAATGAAAGAGAATATCAGTTTTCTCTCCTAACAAAGGAGTGAGTATTCTCACCTGGCTTTGAATCGACCCCAATGTGTTTTGGGTTCATACCAAACTTTGCGATCCAATTTTCCAATCGTTACATTTTCACTCTCCCTGCAGCCAATAAGGTCTGCCAATAGGCTGACCATTTCATTGTGCCCCCCTTCTGTGCCCTGCCCCCCAACCAGACAGGAAGGGGCATAGCCAGGGCAATGGCGCAACAGGGATGGCTGCAATCGGGGATGACAGTTCCCAGATCGGCCACCCAGCAAGCAGGCAGGCGCACACAGCCCTCTGCCTGCTATGGAAGATGGGGGGCTTTGTCACAGTCTGCTATAGAAGATGATAGTGGTTGATCTGCCAAATAGTGTTCTATAGGGATGACGGGGTTTGTTCTGCAATACAGTCTTCTATAGGGACGATGGGGATTGTTCTGCCACACAGTCTGCTATAGGGATGATGGGTGTTCTTCTGCCACACATTCTGCTATAGAGATGATGTTTTTTTAAGCCACACAATCTGCTATAGGGGAAGGGGGGGGGGCTCTGACATATATAAAGCCAAAACCTTTATTTTTTAAATATTTTTTAGTACTTTTTCGGGGGCATTTTTCGTTAAATACAATTTTTATCTAATGAAGACTAGGCTGCCTTTTTATTTTGGGCACCCTTAGAAGAACCCCATGCCCACACCAATGGACACTGGACTCTTTTGCACCTCCAAAGCCCCAAACGGGGATACGGGCAATGTGTCATGTGCAGGCTCCTAACCATGGTGAACTGTTAAGGGGTCCCCTGGACCCTGTAATTTAACTTATACAAACCCAACCCTGTCTTCTGTCCCCACCGGGTGCTGTCTTCCTCGGGTCCAGGAGGTCTTGCGCCATGTCCTCTTCTTTTTTGTGGCTATTCGGGGTCCCCTCCAGTGTGTAGATGTGGTGGCGATGAGCTTGACCCTACCCCCAGCATAGTTGCTCAAACTGTGCAAGCTCAAAAGAGAGGAAATTCCCATCTTTAAAGGATGCGAGAAAATGTCTGATCTGTAGCAATCTCCAAAAGGGGATTGGGTTGGAAGCCATCTCTTTTATTTCCTGGAGGCTCCACCATCTCAAGCTGGACTGGAAGTATAGAGCCCTCAGTTCCATGGGGTTCTGTATGGCCCCCATTATCTGGTCTTCCATGCTAGAAAGAAAGTCAGGGCTCCCCATAATAGGAGTCGAGGGAGCTGGATAGGTAGTTACCTTGGGAAATTTGTACCACACCCTGGCACAGACCTGCAGCAATGGTAATATGCCTTTTTAGTTCCCAAAAGGCAGTAGGTCTCATCCAGGCAAGCCCCGCCAAAGGGATTGGGGTGCTATACTGTTGGAGACTCATGCAACGATCTCTCACTTCTACACCAGTCGATTCTTAAGAGGTGGACTGCCATCTGGTATTTTAGTGGATCTGGGAAACCCAACCCCGCCTATATTTCGGAAGGAGAGTATTTGCCTGCTGATTATTGGGCTTTTACTACCCCAGACAAAAGTGACTGAACTCTCTCTGGAGGAAGGCACCTGGAATAGAGATTGGAAGTGTTTGGAGAAGATAAAGGAGTCTTGGTAGAACATTCATTTTAAAAGTTTATTTTGCCAGACCAAGAAAAGGCCCTATTGCTCTAGTTCCTCGGGTCCTTTTGTACTTTCCTGAGAAGTAGGGGAAAGATGAGTTGGACAAACTCTTCAGATCTGCCAGGACCACGACCCACGGGTATTTTATATGTGAGGTGGTCCATTGTAGAGGAAAGTTGGGATTGAAAGATTCAGTGCCTATGACCTCTGGATATTTATTATAAAGTTGGATAGGGAACTTTATATCTCAAATTCTATGAAAAGGTAGTGATATTTCTGGATTGGCTACAGAAAACAGTGCTGAGACTTTGTGGTGGTAGCTTGCCATCTCTGCTTCTTTAATATTTTCATTGACTTGTATAGTACAGAGGAATGGTTCGAGGATGAATATTAGAGAGGTTAGAGGGCACCCCTGGTGAGTGCCATTGGAAAAGGTTGAGATATGTGGCCATTTGCTCGTACTGAGGCAGTGGGTGTGGAGTAGAGGGTTCTAATCCAACTTCCCCCCCACCCCCCAGCCCTATGTATTCAAGGGTCTCAAACATGAATGACCGCATTTTGACCAAAATGTGGTCAAAAGCCTTTTTGACATCGGTTGAGATCAGAAGGAGTAAGGAGGGCGGATGTCTGAGTTGTGTGGATCAAGTTTAAGGTAGATGCTCCGTCTCCTCCCCTCTCCCACAAGACATGGGGGAGAGGTAGGAGAGTGAACAAACTGCCGACAATGAGCTGTATGGTGTCACATTGAGACCCTGGATGGAATATTACCGTGCACCCCTTGGGCCCCAATCCATCGCCACTCCCCGACCGGTGAGCAGAACCCTTCCCAGGTTCAGGGCCTTTAAAGTCAGCATGCATGGCACATCCCAATCAAGGCACCCCAAGAGCAGATTAATTTCAAAAATAAACCGCTAGACTGTGTGTCCCCCTATCCTAGCCCCCGTCTGTCCCGTCATTTGCCGGCTGGCCAGACCTCCTTTAAAGCACACTGTCGGGGCAGGGGGAGTGGCTGGTTGGAAAAGTCCACAGTCTGTGCAGAAGTAGGCTAGGGGGGCAAGTACTGAATCTACAGCTGGTGTAGCCATCAGTCAATAGGGGCCCTGAATGAGGACTTGTTGAGGGGGCTGGGACAGCCTCAGGCCCCACGGCTCAACCATAACATGGACACAAGGGAGCAGACTTACTGTTCGTTGCTCAGCGGCCTCGGCATAGTGGCTGGGCGACGGAGCGTGCACCTAGCTCATCTACCCCCTCTTTTTCAGGATCGTTGAGGCAACAATTGAGAGGATCTATGTGGAAGGGACTAAGCCAGTCCACTATCTGGATCGGGTCTGTTTCCAGGGGGGCAGGGAAAGAAGTTTTCGTTATCTTTCCTGAAAATTAGATGAATTGGGTAGCCCCCATCTGTGTGTAGCATCAGTGGATCTTGCTAAATCTAGGAGTGGCCTCGTTGGCGTTGCATGAAGAGAGTCCATCTGGACAAGTCTGGGAGGACTTGGATCTGTGCTCCATCCCAGTCAAATTGCCCCTTTAAATGCATTGCAGGTGATTTCTTACTTTCTTTACAGTGTAATAGTGGACCCTGCAGATTATGTCTCTAGGCCTCGAAGGGTCTGGATTTCCAGGATCCAGTGCTCAGTGAGCCCTGTCAAGCTCAATGTAGGTTGTGGGGTCTCTTTCCAGAAGGGGGTTGAGGATTTCCATGGTGGTGCTTTTTAGGTCAGTGCCCCTTGTTGCCTCCAGGTTTCCCCTGATCTTTAGATTATTGCATCAATTCTGTTCTCCATATCATCAAGGGTGGGGTTGGAGAGCAACAATCTGGTTCTGTAGGTTCTTTTGAGTGCTTGAGTGGGCCAGTTTAATCGCTGTGAGTCACTACTCATATGTGACGTTTCTAGGGTGGATACTCTGGATTTTATGCTACTCACATGGGTACAAATCTCCAAGAGTTCTTCCTTAAATGGAGACTTCAAATTTACCCAGATAGATTTCAAAATCTGCTTTGGTGGGCAGGAGTATCAGCAGCTCTCTCAGATCCAGTTCACCGATTTTCCCCCTGTAAAGGATGTTGGGATGGGGGGGGGGTCGAGCATTACAGGGGAGACCAAGAGGCAGGTCTGTAGTGGGGAGCCCTGGTTGGAGCTAGAAAGGGATAATCACCGGGGTGGCTGCTGTATTGGGCTCACTGCAGGGTCTGTTTGGTTTTGAGTCTGTGATAATCGCCTGTGGTTTGGAGGGGGTGATGAATACGGGTAGCACCCCTACGGTTGGGTCTTCTTCTCAGAAATGGAGAAAGAGCATTCAGTTTTAGCTGGGAAGGCATTTTATTATTTCCTCAATTTGAGGAGGAGGGTTTAGGATGGTTTGTGCCCCCAACCTGTATGCTGCTCTCCATCCCACCCTGCGTTGCACACCTGCTCACTACTCTTCTTTCCTATTTTATTGCCCAGGTTGTGCCACAGGCCTCCTCTCATAGCAGCATTAATATTTTTATTTTGCTGAGCCATTGGTCACATATTTGTGAGTTTATGAATAAGTCACTGGCAATGTGACCTTAGTCTTTTTCTCAGCTAAGCAGAGTTTAGCTTCAGCAAAACACATAAATCTCTGTGTATAAGTCTTTTTCTTTTTATATTATTGTAGGGATAAAAACCAACAGAAAAGTATATGCGTAATGTGTATTATTTTGTTTTCATTTACTCGCTTTACTGAACAAAGAAATTACTTCTAGTTTTGATTTAGACCAACACCAAAATAATTAATGGGAAAAAACACAATTATTTGATTTGATACCTATTAAATTACATTTTCTTTTATTGCCTTTATTGGCCCCTGGGGGGGAAGCTTTACTTTATATTAGTCTAATGGCAGGAATAGCAGTTTATGCCATGGGCAACAAGTGGCCTAATGTTAATTGAATGATGCTTCAAGACAGCCATATAACATCTGTGCTTTGCTTTTATCAATACTATTACATTGTTTAGGAAAAATGGACCTCGTTAAGTTGAAATGTGAGGGAGAACATACTGTAACCATTTTCTTAATACTGAATTAGTGATTACATACACCACAAACCAATGCTAACATCTAAAGACAACCCTAGTGTATCGTAAACCAGTTTGATAAATACATATTACATATAAACAACCACCAGTTCAACATTTACAAGTTGCTACTGCTAAAGGTACTTCTTAAGATTTTTCTTTGGTGGCCTACTGTATGTTCTTTTGTTCCCTTACCACTTACAATGTACTACTGGCTATCTCCATTGAGAATGAGCTTAAAAGAGTAATTTTCTTTCAATGACATTTTTAAAGGTTTCCATTATTGTGTGGCAAAATGATGTCTTCAATGTGCTAAGCTTATCTGTTATTTTTTTAATTTTCTATTTGTTTGCAACATGGTGTTATAAAAGAAAACAGTCTTCCATGGCAACAATGTGTTTACCTTAGCTAGTGGTGAATTTGAGTACATATCATAAACTTCCTCACTCTAGCTTGCTAATCATCTGATTGACTAAGGCATGGATGACAGGTTATACCCATCCTGCTGGAATTCAGCTTCTTTGGTTTGGAAGGATCTCAGTCTTGTGTTCTAGTAGCAAAGGGGTTAATGGCAGAGTTCTCAGCTGGATTGGTCATTAGGCTACTTAGACCTAGCCAACGTTGCAAAAGAGTTCCCTTGTTACATTGGAAGAATTGTGGCACTTGTAGTCCATTGTTTTTACTCAGGACCATGAAAACCACTCCCACTGTAGCAAAACAGAGTTCAAGGAATATGAGATTCATGGAAACAGCATGCTGAGAAGTAGACTACAGGTATGGGGGCACAAACCTAACACAAATTATTATTTTACATTCAAAAAGAGGAAAACAATAACACCAAAAACCTGACCAAAAAGCAGGATTTTCTTTATGTCCTTCCCAGCAAATAAATGACTGCCAAGAATCACATGGACCTTTACTCTGACATTTTGGTGTTATTTCCCAGGTAAAGTATGTATCTATATTTGAGAAATTACCTTGTAATGAGTTACAATGCTGGGATTTTGATAAGAAATATAAATTAAAAAAATAAATAAATAAAAAAATGTAGAAAAAAAACCCAGTGTGTGGCTGCTTTATATAGTATGTTACATTGTATAGTAGAAAAAACTAAATCGCACAGCAAAAATCAGGATGCAGCCCCCAAATTACATTCCCAAGAGAAGGGAAACTAAGAACCTAGTCCGCTGCTACAGGAACCACACACCCAGAAAACAATTTATATAAAAGTTTAAAGTTTATTACACAAAATCACTGTAGCAAATAAATAAAATACATAAAAAAACAAGACACTAAACAACATCACATGTTAAAAAATAAAGATGAGAGTCCCTCCAACAGCCAATTAATAAGTAAATACAATCATATGCTGGCTTTAAAGTCAGTTCTTACCCAGTCTACACAGCCAATATACTCAGGGCAGTAGATAAATAAGACGTGGAGGCTGATTCACTACTAGCGCCAGGTACAAAAAAGGACACACACACAGCGTTGGCGCTCTTAATCTGGTCGCTGTAGCATTGAGCGCCAGGTGCTGTGTGAATACAGTCTGTTTTTGAACACATATACACCTGTAACAAAGCGAAAACACATGGAATGACATTGTTTTAACACTGTGACATTAACACTTTAGTGCCAGACCTGTAATGAAAATTCTGCATAAAAATATTAAAAGTCAAAAAAGTTTCTAAAAGTGTTTGTTTGCAGCCAGGAGAGGTCACACAATTTGAGCAAAAAGAACAAAAAAAATGTCAAACACTCTGTTTAAACACAAGCAAATGAACGGCCATTGAAATGTATGGGAGAGCAACACTGAGCGAAAGGTAATACCTGGAGCTCTGGAAAGCTATAGCGCCGGCACTATAGACTGAGCCGGCTGTAATAATACATTGGACGCTACATGGCGCTGTTAGGGTCGCTCACCAGATTCGCTTTCATAAATGTGGTTTTACGTACAGAGCCTGGCGGTCACCAGACGCTGCCTGCCGCTACGAGGCACTGCCTGGCGCTATCCCTTCTGAAATAACCCCCATAGTGCCAGTGCGGTCTATTGACGAAGGCCTCTATATATGCATGCCTTATTTCAGAAAAAATATACCCAAATAAATGAATAAGACAAAGTGCCAGTGTTCAACAAGGCCTCTATATATACACACCCTCATTAAAAAAAAAGAAAAAAAGGTGAAAAAATGATATATTCAAATAAGTAATGTGCTAGTGCATAGATAGACACATGTCCAACTTTGACTATGTGAATAATGGCATAATATTACAAAGACACCATCCAATGATCAGTGTATTAACTATAGCTCATACATTAGTCACATAAATATATATATATATATATATATATATATATATATATCACTAAAATAAAACAAATAAACTGATTGCAAGTGCCAAAAGCACCACAATTGAAGCTTAGACAAAGAATTAGACATCATACCAGTGAGATGAAAAGCAAGCGCAACAGTGTGTAAATAAACAAATCAACATAACCTGTCAGAATCCTGTAGCAGGGGACTAGTTCCTTATGGGCTCTTGGGAGTTACATTGTATAGTAGCCAGACACCCTGTGGTTACAATGTAAACAGTTTCACAGCTGACTGCTATTTGTAAGTGATTTCTCTATTGTCACCACTTGCCCTAGCTTACAACCAACAGAATATCTTAACATCTTCAGGTTTGGAATCTACCTACCATCCATCTGATAGCCACTTCATTTATCATACCATTTTCTCTCCACCATCAAAGCAACCATCTCCTTCACAGACTCTGGACCATCAACCCAAGGAAAGCATTGGGGTTGGATGGCAAATCTACATGCTGTCTTTCATTCTGTGCCGAACAAATATCTGCTGTCTTAGTGGACATCTTTCAGGCATCTCTGGCAGGAGTAGTCCCTTCATGCCTTAATTGCAACACCATCAAGTTCCCCAAAGATCACCCTCTCTTATCACTACTGAGCTAGTAATTAAGCCATTCAAGTGCTTGGTTCTGCAGCTCCTGAAAAACATATATAGCAGACCTGTATATGAGCATTTTAACCATCAAAAACTCTATGCCAGGATCCTGGCATTCTTTGTGGATTTTAGCTTGGCATTCAAAACCATCAGATGACCCTGACTCTTGTATCTTGGAATCTTGAAACCCTGAACCCTGAATATTGAAATCTGGACTCCTGTCACAGCCCTTGTGATTTAATATTCCTGTTCCTGCTCTGTATCTGCTTTTGGACTTCCCATGTATGTATTCACTCTGACTCCACATGTATAATCTACAGCAGCCTGGTTGATGTGTGTTCTGTTCACTGTTAGTCACCATAACACGGTTTGATGCATATATTCCTGGTCATTCTACAATAAGGTATCTTTTTGGGGAGATATCCTTGACAGAAACTGCTGTTGGACATTTTGACCTTTCTGTCATCTGTGCCTGGATCAGCATTTTTGTGACTGGCAGATCCTAGCAGGACAAGCTCTGCCCTTTTATCTCTAGCATAAGGCTCATGAATGGTGCCCCCCCCCCCAAGACTGTGTCTTTTCTCCATTTCTACTTTTTCTATATACCAATGATGCTTTCTCAGCAGATTCTGTTAAAATCCTTAAATTCGTGATCGGGCTGTAATGGTGTCACTGTGGTCAATTAATTGTGCACTGGTAACTGACTTGTAATCAACAAGAAACATCCCACTGATCACTCTAGCTATATTGCTTGGTGGCATGGAGATCAGTAAGGTCAGGGGCACTTAATGCTGAGCGCTTCGAGCATATAGAATATAACAGGCTGATGTGATCCTTTTGCCCCACCTATTTAATTAAAATCAACAGTTAGACAGCCTGACTCATTCTCTCCCAAAACATAAATAGAATCTTCTTACAAGCCTTATAGACTAATGAAGACTTTCCAGGGAGAGATTTATTTAATTTTAGTTATAATGGTTTGTGAATTTAAAAACACAAAATCTAATAATAGGCCATTACTCCATTCTCATCCTTCTCGACCTATCCTCTGCTTCCTACTACATTTACTCGCCTCCCTAGGAATCCCTAGGAAACTTTGCGCTCTTATGGCTCCCCTCCTACCTCTCAGACTGTGCTTTTAGTGTATTCAACTCAAAAGCAGTTGCTCTTGGGGTACCACAAGGGCCCATCCTTGGACCCCTACTCTTCTAAGTCTACACCTATGGTCTTGGCCAACTCATACATATTTGGCTTTCAACACCACTTCTATGCTAAGCATGGAGGGAATTCCCCCTGGTTTCACGCCTGGCTGCATGATAGGGTAGAAGGAAGGGTGACCTTTGTCCTGATCAGCATATACCAAAGGGGCAGCTACTAAAGCCACACCACTGGCATTAGAAGACCAGCCCACTGAAACTGAGGAGAGGACGTGCACCCAGTGTGGGAAAGAAGCTGCGGAAAGGGTGAGTACTCTTACGTTTCAATGAATAAATGTTTTTCTTTGTGCTGCACCTTTTTTAACTCTTTGCGACCTTTTTGGGTCCCCTAAGAGGTCTACGAGGTCATTTATCAGTTCACAGGATAGGGGGGCCAGCATCCCATCTGCAGACACCAGCAGGTGGCATGCTGGATGATTTGACCAGAACCAAAGTCCATCACTATTCATTTGTAGGCAGAAAATGGCTTAATCAAATATCATCTGGTGGCTTATGTAGGCTTGTGTACATTTCTGACACATTTCTACTTGCCTTTCCACCTGTGGAACCTTGCATGGGCAGCAAATATGTTATAGAAAAGCACTGTATATTGCTTATTCCCTAAAGCTTTTTAACACGTGGTCCAGTCTATTATGTGCCAGAGATTTCTTAATGCATAGAGCTTTCCAGTTTTAATATATACCAGTTTGGGAACCACACTGCTTCCATCTATTGTTTTTCCCAGTGACATCATTAAAAGTCAGGCTACAGATATACAGTATGAGTAAACAAACGCATCTTTTATTCTTGTCTAGACTATTAACCAGGAAGTGCCTTTATTTGACTTTTACAAGCAATTCATTTTAAAGGTATTCAGTGATTTGATTTAAATTGTTCTAAATCTATGAGGATTGCTTCTTTGAATGACACTCATAAGATTAGTTGTAAGGGGAAAGTGGTGCATATCTCTTCATAGGCCCGGGGCTGACTGCAGACATTTGTTTAGATCATCTTACCAATGCTGCTTTTGCTTTAGGTTATTATATGTTGCCATGGCAAGATGGAACTGAAATGTACCCACTCCATCCCATTTGTGTGAAGCTGCATCTTTCATTATGCTTCAAAAGCAATATTCAAACTGCAAGCCATAATTCAAAGGTACAAGACCAATATCGGTATATTGAATCAAAGCATGGATGCTTATTGAAAATGTAATCAGGGAAAAAGTAGCACAGAGCCCATTTGTACCATAATCTAAAAACAAATATAAAAGCTGAGGACCTATAATGACCAGTAGTTTACCCAAGAATCACATTTACTGCAATGCTGCTTTGATCCAATTAGATATACACAATTCCACAAACAATAAATAAATAAATATTAAAATATGCTGCATGGTTTAGAATCATATCCATAATCTAGCTATTAATAAGTGTAATATCACAGTCAAATACTCCATCTATGTACAGAAAACTATCCTCTTCTTTCTGTATATACAGAATAATGTCATCCCTACCCAGTAATTTACTACTGAGATGACCAAGATCACACAAGACAAATATGAATAAAGCAGCTAGTATAGATAGATTACACCTGGTCTGAATGAAAAAATGAAAAAAGAAAAGCATGGCCCCTTCTCCTAAATCTTACCAACCTGGTGCACCAAGCTTAGAGGCTGGTTCAAGGACCAGATTGCAGTCTTCTAGCCATAGGTATTACCAGGCCTTATGTCGAGCACAAGTCCAGTGTTAAACACCAGGCCCATGCTGAGGGACATCAGGCTCTACTCCTCCACCCCCTGGCCATTCGGATTGTGGGTAATGTGGCAGGGGGTTAAGCAGGCCACCCACGTGCATGCCAAGCAGGTGGCTTGCCATCCCCCTGTCCCCTGTCCTTTGAACCTTTGATGCCAGCAAGGCATCTATCTCAGCCCCCCCAGTGGCCATCCCTGGAAGAACCCTGGACCCATCCTGGGCGCCTGCTCTTCCGTGCCTTCAGTGTACAAATTGAGGGTGTGGGTAATTGGGCAGGGTACCGCCATGTCCGGACGCCTGCAAATGCCAGCAGATGACCCCTGAACCTGTGAACTGTTACCAGTTCACTCCAAGTAGTAGAAAAAAAAACACCCACAAATAAATGTTAACATTATAAATTTCTAACTTTGACTACTTACAAGTCCGCATCTTATTAGTTTTTTCCCATGCCAGGCGGTGTCCTTCTCTAGCCTGGAGGGTGTCTTTCCGGAACTCCAATATCGTCTTTAGGTGGTGGCGATGTCAAAAGATGACGCCTTCACCCTTATCTGCATCACAGGGGGGCATAGGTCCCCCTTCCTTCTGTCTCAGCTGCCAGCTAATAGGCTGGACTTCAGTCTTTCATACCTTAAAAGTTGAGCCTCTGAGGACTGCACTTTTGCGTGCTCAACTACCTCACTGCATGGGAGGGGTATGGAGAGGGGTTTCCTGGGGAAAGCCCCTCCATATCCCCTTCAGTGACTTTTTGGTCACATGGATGAAATTCCAGAGAGACTCCACCTCTCGAGTATAAAGCCTTGTTCCCCAGCCTTACTTTCACCAAGGAAGGAGGAGGGGCATCTGGACAGAGAATAGTAAAAGGTAAGTAAAGGCTAATAAAATTTTTTTTGTATATAGTTTTCCAAAAGACCCCAAAACTAGTTCAAAGAAGAGGGGGACTGCAAGCCACCTGTCCTTCCACCTCATTATCTGCACCCCTGATGGGCAGATGGGGTGTGGATGAGCCCAGTGTCCAACACCAAACCTGTGCTGTAGGGCATCAGTGCTGGTAATCACTAAGGCCAGATATACAAATATCTAGTATCCCTGTGGCACAGTGCTCCCCCTATGTCTCCCCTTTGGCACTTACTAGAGGACCCAGACCCCTCAAGGCGAGAGGCAGAATGGAGCTTGGGTTCAACTTGCATGGAAGGAATGAATACAGCTGGGAAGGCCAAACCCTAGATAAAGGGAACATACAAGCTGATATTCTTCTGTAATGTGACAGTGTCCTGCAATTTGTGACCTTGTATACAAAGCCTAAAGTGGTGAAACATGTCCACTAGATACAATCTAATAATCAGATGAGAGAAATGTTCACTTTTCTACATTATAGCACATCATACCTGTTACTGCTGCATATCTAATATTGTATATTATTACTGCCGTGAACTAGTAACAAACAACTGGAGGGGAGGGGTTTGAAGAGGCTTCACCAGGAAACCCCCCTCCATACCTATCCCCTCCAGTGACATAATTGGTCATGTGGGGGGGAGATCCACAGAGGCTCCACCGCTGAGGTATAAAAGGTTGAAGCCTGGCAGCAGCGCCGGAAGGAAGGGGGACCTTTGATGCAGATGGCAGCAGGGGTCTCTGCCTAAAGAAGACAGCGGAAGAGCCCCTACAGAGGAAGGTGCTACTTGGTGGGAGACAGAAGAAGGAAGACACAGAGTGGTAAGTAGTAATATTTCAAGTTTATATGTGATTGTGTTTGATATCCCACTCAATTCCCCTAGAGCACCGGCCCCATATAGAAGGTCATAGGGCTCTTCCACAACCCCGCTGGTATACTGGTTTACCAACCCGTATGCCTGGTGCCTGGGCAGGTTGGCTGGGGGGGGGGGGCACTATTTTAATATGAATACTGGTTAAAAAAAATACTGCCGGGGGCGTGGCTTGACCGGCGGGCAAGATGGCGGCCTGAGAGCGGAGCTCGTGACGGAGATCCCCGATAGCATTGCATTTCGCATTCCCAGCCGACCATGGGGAAGAGCAACAGATCGGGGTCGACAGGACGGACCCCGAGGGTACCCCAGGCCCTGAGCGGGAGCTCCAGGAGTGTACAGGACATGTTCAAATCGCAGAGGCCGGACGACGCTGGTCGGCGCATGTCCAAAATGGCGCCCTCACTCTCACTCTCGCCGGACAGCTCACCAGATAGAGCGAGTGTGGCCCCCTCTGAGAGAGAAGAACTAGATGTGGTGGCCCAGCTGAGCCAGCTTCCCACTCGGTCGGAGTTAGCGGACCTCGCAGGGGACATCAAATCCACCATAGCGGCGGCCATCGCAGACTTGAAAACCGACATGAGGGCCCTGGCGCGGAGGATGGATGGCATGGAGAGAGAGGAAGAACGCACTAAACGCAGTTTGCGGTTGGTGAGTGAAGTTGTCACAGCGCACAATCACTATATGCTCAATGTGCACAGACACCTAGAGGACCTGGATAATAGAAATAGGAGGTGCAACATTCGAGTGAGAGGGGTCCCAGAAACGGTAGGGCAGGATCAGACTGGGAGCGCACTACTATCCATCTTCAACGCCCTCCTTGAACGCCCTCCCGATACCCCTATTGAGCTGGTCCGGGCTCACAGAGCACTACGCCCGAGGAATTTGGGTGACACGAACCCCAGGGACATTGTCTGTTGCTTGCAAAGCTTTGTCCTGAAAGAGGAGATCATAGCCAAGGCCAGAGCACGGGACACGATCCAGTTTAATAATGATGAGATACAGATTTTTCAAGATCTTTCTGGCATAACCCTACAACATCGAAGGGCCCTGAGACCACTCACATCGCTGCTGAGGGAGAGAGGCATTCCCTATCGCTGGAGATTCCCTTTTGCCCTCTCCGCCACAGTGAACGGGAAAACTGGCACACTGCGCGTCCCTGGAGACTTGGCAGATTTTTGTAGCTCTCTTCATCTCCCTCTGATTTCAGTCCCTGACTGGTTTGCTGACTTCAAGATACCGGACTTATTGACAGTCTCTGCTGGATCGGGAACACGGGGGGAGTCCCCAAAGAGCACCTCCCCAGCACATTCCCCTAATGGCATCGCAGACCGAATCAATCGTGGGCTTCGGCAGGAAGACAGAGACTGAGAGCGCCTCGACGCAGACTCGGAGAGGGGTGACAATCCAAAGCCCCGATTTAGGGTCACTTAGGTGGCCTACACCGCATGCAATACGGTGATGTTTGCTTTCTTAACACGCCTTGCTGACATTTGATTAGTGCATCCCATTCCGCAATCGCGGCGAGGGCGCAGTTGGATATCAGCGACGCGCTAGGCGATTTCATGTTGAGTTTGGGTGATGTTGCATATGCTATCTAGGTAAGCTTTATTTGGGTTAGCGTCGCTGAGGGTCGGGAGCCCCGATCTCTGATTTCCTGAAATTTGTGGTAGAGGCTTGACCTCAGCGTATCAGGGGAGGGAGGGACGGGCCGAAGGGGTTACTGCAATTACTATTGTTATGGTTTTTATCGTTAAGAGCACTTGAAAGTCCTCTATCCTAACGGATTGAGTTTGGGTGCCCTCCTCCCGGAACCTGCCTCTCACGCTTGGTTGGTGGGGGGGGGGTCCCCGGAGGGGGCAGCCTTCTTTTATTGTTATAAAGATGTTATATGCGCAGAGCGACCCTTAACCTAAAAATGTTTATTATGCTGATAAGATATTTGAAAATGTGGGATTACTGACGGAAGCTAAGATGGGTCCTAGGCCGTCCTATCACTCTTTCTTTACACCTGTAGCATCTGGGTCACGGGTCGTGGGAGGGGCTCCTGGGCGGGGGGTGATGTGCGATGGATGACTCCTCCGTGCCAGGGGGGGGGCGCTCCAATCCCTGCGAGGCTAGCTTAAGCACGGGCTGAGGGGAGCGGACCACCCAGGCTGCACGCTACCGAGATGGGGGGATCTCCATCGGGCATTACACGGGGTCTTTTTTGTTGGATTAGAACCGGGGTGTCTTCTCGCTCTGCCTGGCTGACGTCCAACCAACGCACTTAGCCTCGCTGTTGCGGGGGGGAGCGGTTGGCGGTCGGCGGGGCGGCGGGAGCGGGCGCCCCTAGGATTACATGTAAGAAATCAGGCACAAGTGAAAGAGCTGTCACGGGGCAGGGGGCCGCCTGTAGCTGAAAATAGACCGCTCATATGGCGGTGACCAGAGAAAGGCCAATAGAGGAGGCGGCCTTGACATACTAATTAGCTGTGTCCCATTTTAAGAATTTTGTTTTTCTTTTCTTGGATGCCAAGTCATCCCTGGAATATTAGGCCTATATGGCATGGGAGGCATGGGGTCAAAGACCAGAATAAGTTAAATTAGACTAAAATAAAATAATGTTAAGATGAATCGAGGCATTTATACTAAAGAGGCCCGACAAGGGAAATCCATGCAAGCACATTGCAAAACAACATGGTGGGCAGGACCTGCCTCTACAATGTGAGATTAAGGAGAAGGAGGACACTGGGGTTGCTTCCTAGTGCGGGCCGGCTGGGGGGGTAGAGAGACCCGGGATCGGGGTGACCCGTCACGAAATGGTGCTTAATAGTATTACAGTTCTACAGTTCACAATATTTACTACCTTTCTTGGTTCAGAACACACTTCACAAAGCTCTTTCTTTGGCTTTGCCCGGGGGCCCGCTGTTGCCTGTTCCGATCCTGCCCGCTCCCACTAACATCTCTCTTATCTCATTAAAGGAACCTACAAAATCCCAAGAGCTGGGGTTTTACCTCTCACAGGACGGTGAATACAACACCACCTCCAGGAGAGGGTGAGGGGAGTGGCCCTTCGGAGACGCTGGTGCTCCACTCCTAGTTAGTTCCTTTCCAATTAAAAGAGCTTACCTGAGGGTCAGGTGAGTGGGGTTTTAATTTTGTAATATAGTTGATTTTCCGTTCCTTCTTTGTTGTTGTTTCTCTATCACTCTCTTCTCATTTTCTTCCCTCCCTTTGCTTCTGGGGACCGGTGGGGGAAACCTCTCAGGTGCTAGTTTTCTTCAGTGCTTGTTGCCCTCGGATCCCTCCATAACTGTACACCTATTCTCTTGGGCGGCAACCCCTTGCTGTTCAGCCTATCCCCTTCTGCCCTAACTTTTCCCTACAGGTGGGGGAGGGAGACCGGAGGTTGGAAATTAGACTTTAGTCCTAGGAACATCAGGGGGAGGAAGATGAGCAGTCAGCTTAAAATCAAGGTAATGTCCATTAACGCTAGAGGCCTAAATATACCACAGAAAAGACACTCTTTGCTAAGGGACCTTAAGAGACAGAGGATCCAGATTGCCCTGATCCAAGAGACCCATTTCCAGAAAGACAAGGTACCGAAGCTGGGGGATAAGTATTATAATAGCCATTACTGTGCCCCCTCACCAATATCTAAAACAAAAGGGGTCTCAATTTTGCTGGCTAAATCACTTCAGCTATCGGTGTCTGACGAAAGCATGGACGCAGAAGGACGATATATATTTTTGAAGGGCAGACTAACATCGGGGAAGCTGGTAACTATCGCCAATATTTATGCACCAAATAAGGGCCAAAAGGGATTCATGTTAGCAACGCTAAAAAAATTGAGAAGGTTTCAAGAGGGCGCTCTGATTCTGGGGGGGGACCTGAATTGTGCACTAAATCCTTTGGTGGACACGTCAGATGCCAAATCAACTATCACTTATAGAGCCCTAAAACAGATTAAAAGCTCCCTTTCAAATACGCAAGCTGTAGACACATGGAGATTACTGCACCCCACAGGGAAAGATTACACGTACTATTCCCCCACCCATGGCAAATATTCAAGGATAGATTACCTGTTCCTGTCTCAAAGAGATTTAGACAAATTAAAATCGGTCGAAATTGGAATCTCTTCCATTTCAGACCACGCTCCAGTAACTATGTGTTTGGAATTTCCCGGGGGGGTGCAGAAGGAGTGGAATTGGCGGTTAAACGGGGGGATCCTAAAGGACAATAGGGTAGTGGATAAGGTCAGGGAGAACTTGTTACATTTTTTTAGGGAAAATATATCGGATGATGTGAGTCCACTGACAGTCTGGGAGGCCCACAAGTGCACAGTCAGGGGCATTTTAATTCAGGAAGGGACGAGACTCAAAAAGGAGAGAGGGGCCAAACTAGACGACTTGATTAAACAGGTGACACTGCTAGAAACTAAACATAAAAAATCTCTGCTGGAGGCTCACCTCCAAGAACTTGAGGGGAAAAGGAAGGAACTTAAGGACTTAATGGAAAGAGCAGCCAGAAGATCATTTACTTACAGGAGTGGTCTATACTATGAGCAGGGAAACAGACCGGGGTACCTTCTGGCTAGGGCTTTGAACCCCAGAGGTGAGAGGAATAGGATAGAGGGGATAAGAGATAGCAAGGGCACACTCCACCAGAGGGACAAGGATATTGCAGAGCAATTTCGAGCTTACTACATGACACTGTATAACCTACCAGACCAGGGGTCGGGGGGGTCCCTTCAGGCTAAGATGTTGTCTTACGTAAAGGATTCTGCAATGCCAAGCCTGACAGAGGAAGCGATTGCTTCTCTGGAAGCCCCAATCACGGTGTTGGAGCTTCAAGAAGTAGTGAAGGGCCTGAAACCTGGAAAAGCACCCGGGCCAGACGGCTTTACAAGTCAATATTACAAGACATTCTCTCCGCAACTCCTGGCACATTTAGCCAAAGCCTTTGAAACGACAGCAGAGACGGGGGTTCTACCTTCCTCAGCCCTTGAGGCCCAGATTGCTGTCATTCCTAAGGCTGGGAAGGAAGTTACAGATTGCAGAAGCTATAGACCAATAGCCTTACTGAACGTTGATTTGAAAATCTTTGCCAAGGCCTTGGCCACTAGACTCTCCAAATTCATGCCTCATTTGGTATCACAGGATCAAGTGGGTTTTATCCCTTCAAGGGAAGCCAGGGACAATGTAATTAAGGCCATAGATGTGCACTGGTGGGCCTCAAATCATGGATGCCAGGCTATACTACTCTCAACGGATGCCGAAAAGGCGTTTGATCGGGTAAGATGGGACTGGATAAGAGTAGTTCTGGAACATATAGGCCTAGGGGAGGCAACCCTTAATAGGGTCTTGGCCCTTTACTCTGGTCCAGTTGCAAAGGTCAGGGTTAATGGCATTTCCTCTCAAAGTTTTGATATAAGGAATGGGACGCGTCAAGGGTGCCCGCTGTCCCCCCTGATTTTTGCATTATCATTAGAACCCTTTCTTAGAAAAGTAAACTCGAACTCAGGGATTAGGGGAATTAAGATTGGGGAACAGGAAAGGAAAGTAGCAGCATATGCTGACGATATGCTTTTTTTTATTGAGTCCCCTAGGATCTCGATTCCTTCACTTTTACAGGAACTAACTATATTCGGCACCATCTCCAATTTGAAAATCAACTACAATAAATCTTCGGCCATGAATATTTCTTTGCCCAAATTAGAAGCTGATGCTCTGAGAGGGGCCTTCCCATTCGCCTGGCAGGAGCACAGCATAACATACTTAGGGATACAGCTCCCCAGAGAACTGAATAGGCTCTTTCAACTAAACTACACCCCCCTGGGGTCCCAGCTGAAGAAAGACCTAGAAATCTGGAATAGGCTAAAATTGTCTTGGTTTAGTAGAATAGCAGTCCTGAAAATGAATGTTCTGCCCAGGATTCTGTACCTCCTCCAATGTCTCCCGGTAAAAATACCCCCACAGTTTATTAAAACCCTGAATAAGGCTTTTAGGGAGTTTGTGTGGCACAAGACACCTGCCAGGATTAAGAGAGAGATTTTGATTGGGAGCAGGGAGAGAGGTGGTGCAGGCCTCCCCTGTATTGAAAGTTATGTCAGAGCGGTCCACCTAGGCAGGTTCCTGGACTGGCATCTTAATCACTCTCAGAAAGACTGGGTCAGAGTAGAGGACGAAGTGGGCAAACAGAAAATGAAGGACCTCTGTTTCTTAGCAAAAAGAGATGTCCAGGACATTGTTGAGACTCATCCATTGATAGGGGAGACGTTGCGGAGGGTTAGACTATTGGGGAAACAGCATCCAGACCTGCTTTCAATACCGGGCCCATTAACCCCGATCAAGCGCAACCCAGCTTTCCCCCCAGGAATGGAGGGTGGTTACTTGGCACAGTGTAGCAAGATGCAGGATCCCAGGGTCTACAATCTTTATGATAGGGGTAGATTTCTGGATAGAGGGGATCTACAGGAAAATTGGGGGGGGGCGATCCCCACCTTCTCGTACTTCCAAATGCGCCACTTTGCTGGAAGTGGAGAACTCAAGAGAACAGGAGAGAGAACCCTATCAGCAGTGGAGAGAGCATGCCTAGGGGATGGTCCAACTGATCACCTACTGTCATGGGCTTATTCTGTGATAGGGGAGGCAAGGCCGGCAGCCAGGAGACCATGGGAAGATAGATGGCATAAAGACCTGGAAGTGGAGTTCACACTGGATGAATGGGAAGCGATCTACAAGGGGCTGCATAAAGGGGTGGCTAATAGCTCCCTACAGGAAACTAACTATAAAATCGCCACTCGATGGTACAGAACTCCTGCAGGTCTCCATAGGATATTCCCAGAGGTCTCAGATCAATGCTGGAGATGTGGCTCTCGGGGGGCCACGTTTATTCATGTATGGTGGTCATGCCCTAAAATTGCTATCTTCTGGGAGAATGTGCATGAGGTCACAGGGAAGATTTTGGGTGACTCCTTGGAGTGGGGTCCAGCTGGGTATTTACTGAATTGGTCGGCTGATGGGAGGGGGATAGGAGGAGTGAGCCCACTAGGAATCCACCTTATGAATGCTGCTAGAGTCCTGATCCCCAGGAATTGGAAAACTGAGAGAACCCCTTCGCTTAGGGACTGGTTCAGCCAGGTGGACCACATAGAGGAGATGGAGGAGATTCTCTTGACAAAACAGGATAGATTGGAACAATTTAGAAAGACATGGACCATCTGGGATATATTCAAGAACTCTGAGGCATATAGGGAGGCTGTTGGGCCTTGACATGGTGATCTGTGCCGTGGGCGGGATGGCACACTGAGCTCCTGGGAGACCTGAGACTCCTGAGCTTGGGGAGAAGCATGGGGGAGATCGTAGAGGCTTTGCAGATCAATAGGGACCAGCCTGGTTGGATGAATTGACCTGCGGCTTATGAAGAGGGTAGTGTTGACGCGGAAATTTAGGAGGTGGGTGCTAGTTCTACCTCCCCCCCCCACTCTTCTTCCTCTCTCTCTCTCTATCCTTACCCATTCCCAATCTATCTAGGTCTATCTTTCCTTCATTCACCCGTTATCGCTGACTCCCGGCGTTCCCCCACCCCCTCCTCCTTTCCCTTGCCCAAGGTCCCCCTGCCACCTAAAAGATCATCGGACACATCTGGGTTGTTGGGTTGGGGGCCCCGGTGTTCTTTCTCTCTCCCTTCCATTTCCCCTACCCACTGCCAAGTTATGGGCTCCTCTCTCCCCTCCTCCTCGGGCACCGGCCCGGTCCATGGACTGGGGGGGGGGGACAGGACACAGTAGCCAATGGATGTCGATTGGCATTACAGAACACCTAGGAATTGAGCTTTATTTGCAGATGTGAAGTTATGGCAACAGCGAGCCCCGGACCGACAATGTGAATAGCAGGGGGAGTCTCCCCCTCCACCTAACAGGGGACACGTAATGTAATGCATACTTGCAGTTTGCTCGCCTTAGAACAAGATTACCTGTAAATCTGTCAATGCTGTATTTTTATATATGACATTGTATACTGGAGATGGGTGGCTGCTGTGTCCTACACAGGAGGGCACTGGCCGCACGACATGGGTTATAAGTACCAGGCTGTATACTTTACGATGTATGCTTCTCCTTGCTCTTTCTGTCTCTCGCCTGATTGGGCGCTTTGTTCAATATGATAACTTTAATAAATAAAGTTTGTTTAAAAAAAAAAAAAAAAAATACTGCCTGTCATTTTCATTGAAATAAATCATGCCAGCAAGTGTGGCATGGCAATTAACAAAGTTACAACTTGCCTAAATTGATTCATTCACTTTCATGATAGTTGTAAAATCTTGCATGGAAGTGAGAATTCTTTCACAGCTTTCTCACATGTGAGATTGTCTTGTGTGTGTTCCTGAATCATATGAGAAAGGGAGAATTCTCACATGCAAGATGGATCCCATACAGAGCCGAGAAAATCTCACCCCCGTGCTTAAAATGCATCTATACTCAGAGGGAGGTTTATGTGGTCACCTTCCTTCCCCAGCTCAGTGCCCCAAAACAGCCTGTGTTTCTTTTTTTTACTAAAGCATTTGGCCAATATTGATAAAAAAAGACTTTACTGGAAAGTAGTATTATAGTGAATGGGTCTAAAACCTTTGCAAAGCTAAACATGGTGCTGAGTTGCACCCAAAAAAAATCAAGCTACATTTTTTTCTAACAAAAAAGTGCGGGAAAAAATTCTAACTGTGCTGGATCAGCCCTAATGAGCTGTATGTACTGTAACTGAATGCCTCATGGCTGCGGGCAGGGCTACTTGGCCTGGGAGCAATATGGCCGACTGCATCCAGTCCCTGTTGTTATGAATTTTGGGCACGCTAACAACTAAACATTCAGAGCCATTTGCCAAATTACATAGGCATGGCGTACGGCTGATTGGACAAGAGCCGGTGCATGTGCCATTGGACCGAGGAAAGGTAAGGTGATACCAGCGATATGGGGGGTTTCATACAGTGGGGCGTCCCAATTCGAAAAGCCCTGGGGGAATGCCAGTGGCCGGCCCTGTAATTTGTAATATTCCAGGGCCATCCGCCCTAGGTTTTGTTTCAAATTAAAGATAATAACAAACACTTTTAGTAGATTTTTTAGTAGATTTTTTTTTTTTGCCAAACAAACATCCCCAAGGTGCTGATCTGATCTGGTAATTTTTTCTCTTATGTTAGGGATAGTGTCAGGTAGTGGCTGGTTAATGAGAGGTAGCGACTGGTGAACGCTGGACACGGCACGCAATTACACATTTATCAAGCAGAATCTGTTTAGCGACTGGGATAGCGCCATGTAGCGTCTGATTCACCATTTTCACAGCCTCAGCGAACAGCTCCGGCTTTCAGCCTTGCACAGCGCCAGGTATGACCTCTCGCTACCTGTCGCTCTCCCATACAAAAAAAAATAAACGGGGTATTTGTTTTTTTTTTTTTTTCAAAAAATCAAAATTCTGTGACCTCTTCTGGCATTGAAAAAACAGTTTTTTCACATTTTTTTAATTTTTTAATATATTTCTTCAGAAATGACATTACAGGTCTGGCATTAAAGTGTTCATGCTACAATGTTCATGTTACAATGTTCATGAACGGCGTTGGAGCCGGCGGTCCTGGACATCCTCTCCCCCTACGAGCTCTTGGGGATTGAGCAGCGTGAGTTGGCCCTTTGGCCTGTTTGTTTTATGCGCAGTTTTAATGTTTTAAATGTGAGTGTGTTTTTGGCTCATTAATAAAAAGCCCCTTAAATTTTAGCGTGTTGCACTATGGATTCTATATTTTTCTCTTTACATGCGTTTATCGTTGAGTCTATCCACCATCTATAATCGCCTATTAAGGGTGGTGATAAGTTGGCAAGACCCCTAGGAGTGGGAAATCATTTGAAAGATTGATTGACTCAACGCATTTTAACGCCATATCTTTGGTAAGAGCATAAGCATGGTGGTGGGATCACACGGGGAGGCCGATTCATTAATAGCGCCAGGTAGCGACAGATGAGCGCCAGTAGCGTTATTTTCACAGCACGCTAGTATTCACTGTGCTTGGCCGTTGTTCGGCTGTTGACAGCGACCCCGTCGGTGTGCGGTAATGTTGAATACGGGGTTAAGAGTCGCTGTTTTACAGGTTCCGCGCTGTATGGGAGCGCATGACAGCGAATGGCCATATCGAACGGCTCCCAGCATATTCATTAACAAATCACGCTCAAAAAATTCTCGCGCTGTGAAATGCTTGTTTAAACCCCAGAGCGCTGGTGGCGATGGGTTAAAAGTAGTTTTTTAACCCCCAAACAACCATATTTTTGGAAAAAAAAACATGTTTTTACAAACATTTTGTAATATGAATACATTAATATCAGACCTGTAATATCAATTCTGCACAATTTTTTTTTTTTTTTTTTTACCTTAAAAAATATATCTAACATTGCAGAAGTGGTCACAGAATTTTTGCCTTTAAAAAAAAAAAAAACATTAATAGCAATTAAGAATACTTAAAGATTGCTCCATTGAAATGCATTGGAGAGCGCCAGGTAGCGAGAGGTCATACCTGTCGCTGTTCAAGGTCGCTCGCTGGCGCTGTGGGGTGAGGCTGGAATAATGATGAATGATTCGCTATCTGGCGCTCTGTCAGTCGCCAAGCAGGATCAGCTTGATAAATGTGTGATTGCGGAGGGGAGCCGGCGTTCTCGTGGCGGTGAGCGTCATTACCGTTTGCTCACCATTCGCTACCTGGCGCTATCCCTTGTTAAATAAGGGCCTAAGTTTGAGTTTACACTGGCTGAAGTTTGATCTCTACTGGATTCACTTTAAAGAGGACTTCAAGTATAGAAAATACATAGCTCTGTGCTTTTTGGAATTGATTTATGTGGACTTATTGTTGGGATATAAGTTTTGCACGTGGAGCTGAATATTTTTCATTGTTTTTCTGTAAGATATTATTGTTTAAAATAAGATAAGCGCGGTATTTTTCTTTATATTCATGTTACAATGTTGCTACAATATGTTTCCGCTTTGTTACTAGTGGATAGATGCTGAAAAACAGACTTTAAACACACCGCCTCCTGCGCTCTGGGCTTAAGATAAGCATTTTTCTGCGCCAGAGTTGTGTGAGGCTCTTTTTTTCTTGAGTCGGACGCTATGAGCAGTCGCTACCATGCGCTCCCATACAGCGCTGTACTGGTCAAATAGCGACTCGTCACAATGTATTCAAAATGACGGCACAGCGACTGAATCGCTATAAACTAGCGACTCATGGCCGAGCACTGTGACTACTAGCGGGCGCTCCGAAAATGCCTGCTACAGACGCTCTTCTGTCGCTACCTGGCGTTAGTGATGAATCAGCCTGTTAGTTAATGTGTGTTTAATTGAAGCCGTTTTCACTACTCTCAATCTGTTACTATTGTCAACTGTACACCAAGTATCCTGAGCGGCATAGGAGTAGAAATATCGTATACTTACCAGATGAAAAAATGTGTGCTGGTGACCTGGTTAGTATAGCTAATATATATTTATATTGGGCATAACTAATATTCCCCATTCCTAAACATCAATTACACCACCATAATGTTTAGGGTGCATAGTAAGGTCTGAGGAGACCTGAGGTCTGAGATCCCATCCTCCTGTATGGTCCAATCAGCGGGTATACTTTATACATATAGTTAAAGGAGCTCTATGCCCCTATTGACTGGTATGAAAAATCCATAGATAGTTTACTTCTACACCCCTGCAGCTGTCTTAGAAGGATCCTGGAAAAGGTGTGTATCCGAGCGGCCCTGTTCTCCTGTATAATGGTGCTGATGCACAGTGGGCAAATTTATGTAAATGTTTATTATTTGACCATTTTTGTGATAGTGCTCCTGCATTATTTCTTTTCTTATCAATTATACTATGCAATTTGATATTTTGGTATAGTTTTAAACATATCCTTATATGCAAACAGGCACTTTATGGTGATTAAAGATACCTAACGAAAAGTGAATCCTAAATAAGACTTTTACGTGTTGATTTGGATTCTGTTCACAAAGACAATGCAGTGTGGTATGAGAAGTGTATACTACTTCCATTCATATGTTTCACCTGTGCTGCTGTAGATGGGCTCTGCCATTGTGTAAGTATAAAGGAAACAAATAATATAGCGTGCAGAGCAGAAAGCAAATATATATTTCCTGGGTTGCCAGGATTTCTATCTGCTGTCAAAGGGCAGGCTTGCTAAAAATATAATACTGTACATGGCACATTAGGCATTAACAGGGCTTGTATTGAACGTTGCTGGAAAACTATTACGCTAAGGGTAAAAAAACATTTGGAGTATATCTTGAATAAGTAAAAAATAAATTTAATAAAAATAGACCTCTGAACTCCTGTATAAAGGATACAGCACCTCAGTCCCAGCACCTCAGTACTGATGGATAAAAATCAAAAAAATTACGCATTTTAAAAGCACCTTTTCCAGATGGAAATAATTAAGATGAATCCTCAGCGGCGACGCATTTTAGGGAGCCACTGCTCAGGTATGTGTGAGCTTTAGAAGTAACAGGAGGGGGGACTGATTTGGAAATCCTTTTTTCACGTCACTATACCCCCTCCTGTCTCCTCTCTTCGTGCCAGCCTTAGGGCACGAAGGGGAGATGTGTAGCAAGAAGCAGCCATTAGTGGGATTGCTGCTCATTGAATATATACTATTTGATAATGCGCAGCTTATTATTTAATAAAAAATGCTGTTTAAAGTGAACCAAAACCCACGCCCCAATGGCCCTCAAATCTATAGGATTCCAGGGCCGCTGATTTCCTCCCCCTCGGGGCATCCAGAATGGGGATGCTCCCCTGTGTGACACCCCCCAGGTTGCCCGGAAACTCACCTTCTTTCCCGGTCCAACGACGCATGCGCGAGCTACGGCCGCACCCCTGCATTTGCGAATGGCCGGCCCTTCTTTGAACATGCTCCAGTTCTGATATGTCCTTCTTAAGCACAGGTGCCCAGAACTGTACACAGTATTCCATATGGGGTCTGACCAGTGTCTTGTACAGGGTAAAATGATTGTCTGGTCATGAGCACCTATGCCCCTCCTGATGCACTCCATGATCCTATTTGCTTTGGCAGCAGCTGCCTGGCATTGATTACTACAGTTGAGCTTATTGTTAACTAAAACCCCTAGGTCCTTTTCCATTGTTGTTTTACCGAGTGTTTCTATATTTAGTGTGTAAAAAGCTCTTAGCAAGACCGGATTATAGATGGGGGTGAAGCAGGGCTCCTGCATCGGCACTTCCACCACTTATTAACACAGAGAACAATTAATCCCGGCAGGCTGATTCATTACTAGCGCCAGGTACCCACAGATGAACGTCTGTAGCGAGGAAGTCAGAGCGACTGCTAGTAGTCGCTGTGATCGGCTATGGTTCGCTGTTGCCAGGCGCCTCAGTCACTGGCAGGCATTGATGAATTTGATGTGTGAGTCGCTATAACACCAGTACAGAGCTATATGGGAGCGAACAGTAGCGACTGGTCAGTGTGAGCGACTCAAACCATACTCATAAAAAAACACTCACACAGCGCCGGCGCTCAAAATTGTGTCGCTGTAGCCCAGAGCGCCAGAAGCTGTGTGATTAAAGTCCATTTTTGAACACATCCACTACTAACAAAGCAAAAACATATGGAATTATATTGTTATTATATTGTGACATTAACACTTTCATGCCAGACCTGTAATGACAATTCTGCATAAAAATGTAAACAATCAAAAACGTTTTCAAAGATGACTTTAAATAGGCCAGGAGAGGTCACATAATGATTTGATTAAAAAAAAAATAAAAAAATAAAAAGATAACCCTGTTTAAAGTGAAGTAACGTCCATTGAAATGTAAAGGTAGCGACAGGTAATACAAGGTGCTATGGAAGCCAGAGCGCCGGCGGTATACACTGAGCCGCCTGTGATGATGAATCGGTCGCTACATGTCGCTGTTAGAGTCACACACCGGAATCGCTTTGATAAATGTGGTATTGAGTACAGCGCCCAGCGTTCACCAGACACTGCCTGCCACTTACAAGGCACTACCTGGCATATCCCTTGATGAATAAACCCCATAGTTACTAATGTGGGCATCAACCACAGTTAATTTGGTCCTGGCTCCTAGCCTCATGTAGAAGAGATCCCTTTGCTCCAATTTTCCAAGATGTCTGAGATTTTAACGTTAACTTTTAATGAGTTCAGTCTAAAGGCGCATTAAGTATCTGAAACACATCGTCGACTGGGTTTGGCAAATAGCTGGTTTCAGATGCCTTTTACTTGTGGATTATACATACAGTATGTTGATTTTATGTGGGTCTTAGTTGGAGAAATAAACAAATGTTTTATCTATACACCTAAACTGGAAGCCTGCAATCTAGTTCTACATTAGGATTACAAGGTCTCAGCAAACTTTGGCTACTACAAGGGGTGAGTGTATCATTGAACACAAGTTGAAACGTGTTGAACTTTCTGTGAATCTACTAATCTAATTAGCATTACACCAAAGAATTAGGCCCTTATTTAACAAGGGATAGCGCCAGGTAGTGAATGGTGAGCGAACGGTAATGACGGTCACCGCCACGAGAACGCCGGCTCCCCTCCGCAATCACACATTTATCAAGCCGATCCTGCTTAGCGACTGACAGAGCGCCAGATAGCGAATCATTCATCATTATTCCAGCCTCACCCCACAGCGCCAGCGAGCGACCTTGAACAGCGACAGGTATGACCTCTCGTTACCTGGCGCTCTCCAATGCATTTCAATGGAGCAATCTTTAAATATTCTTAATTAATTGCTATTAATGTTTTTTTTTTTTTTTAAATGGCAAAAATTCTGTGACCACTTCTGCAATGTTAGATTTTTTTTTAAGGTAAAAAAAAAAAAAAAATTTGTGCAGAATTGATATTACAGGTCTGATATTAATGTATTCATATTACAAAATGTTTGTAAAAACATGTTTTTTTTTTCCAAAAATATGGTTGTTTGGGGGTTAAAAAACTACTTTTAACCCATCGCCGCCAGCGCTCTGGGGTTTAAACAAGCATTTCACAGCGCGAGAATTTTTTGAGCGTGATTTGTTAATGAATATGCTGGGAGCCGTTCGCTATGGCCAATCGCTGTCATGCGCTCCCATACAGCGTGGAACCTGTCAAACAGCGACTCCTAACCCTGTATTCAACATTACCGCACACCGACTGAGTCGCTGTCAACAGCCGAACAACGGCCAAGCACAGAGAATACTAGCGTGCGCTGTGAAAATATCTGTCAGCTCTCACTCACCGTGTCCCCGTTCCCGCGTCGTCCCCGGGCGGCTGGCGGTGCGGCTCCCGGCCCGGGGTCCTGGCCGTGCGGCATCTGCTCGGGCGGAGGCGGCTCGAGCGGTGCCCAGCTCGGCCACGCCCCCCGCTCTCTGCTCCGGTCGACGTGCTCGCGCGCGGGCGCGAGCACGTGTGTCTTATTCCCTCCGGCGGCGCTGTGCTGTGCGCGCCCGCCGGAGGACTAGTTTAAAGGGCCAATGAGCCCTAGTCTTTAGTAGGGCTTACGCCCCCTTCCTTGTCTGGGCCAATGAGCCCATAGATGGGATTGGGCTATCTCCCAATTGATTTCTAGTTCCCAGTTGCACCAATCACACACTCTATTCCCCAGTCTCAATCATTCTAGCTTCCTATAAAGGGTTCATGCCGTCAGATGCTCAGTGCCTGTGATAGCGCCTGGTATCTAGTATTGACCTCTGTGTATTGTTATTGACCTGTTGCCGACCACCGCCTGAACTGACCATTCTCGATCTGAAACCCTGTTGCCGACCACCGCCTGAACCGACCATTCTCGATCTGAAACCCTGTTGCCGACCACTGCCTGAACCGACCATTCTCGATCTGAACTCCTGTTGCAGACCTCCGCTTTGAACCTTGACCACGTGTTGCCTAATCCTTTGTACCGCCACGATCTCTGTCTTCCCGCTGTCAACCTCTGGCCTGTCTCTGGACTTCCGTCACCCACGCTCTTGCTATTGGTTCTCCAGACCTCTCACATATAAGCTCACATCCTTTGAGCCATTAAGTCCTGGGGGCAACCGATCCCGGGTAGGCGTACCTTGCGTCCCGGCAAGCGGGGGCTCCTACAGGTGAAGCTGGCTGTGGAGATTGGGGGTTGTGAGCTTATTAAAAGGGCTGGAGTTACCCCGAGCGTGACATTATCACAGGTCCAAGATGGATGACCTGGTACAGCAGGTGCAAGCTATGGCCACGACGATAAACCAGCTCGCTCAAAGAGTGGCCACTCAGGAGTCTCGTCAGTTACCGGCATCCTCTGTACCACCTCATATCTCTGAACCAAAGATTCCACTGCCTGAAAAATTTTTGGGAGAACGAGCAAAATTTTCCAATTTTAAGAATGCCTGCGAACTGTATTTCAAGCTGAGACCCATCTCCTCAGGCACTGAGCCCCAACGAGTAGGCCTAGTCATTTCTCTGCTTCAAGGAGACCCGCAATCCTGGGCCTTTAGTTTACCATCTCATGATTCTGCCCTACAATCCGTTACAGCATTCTTTAGTGCTATGGGCGTTTTATATGCTGATCCTGATCAACAATCTACAGCAGAGAATAGGCTTCGGGCCTTAAGACAAGGACGGAATTCGGCTGAAGATTATAGTGCTGAATTCCGCCGCTGGGCTATCGAATCTAGGTGGAATGATCCCGCTCTGTGTAGTCAGTTCAGGGTGGGGCTGTCGGAAAGCATCAAAGATGCTTTGGTCAATTTTCCTCCACTCGCAGACCTAGAGCAATTAATGCAGGTCTCCATTAAAATAGACAGGCGTCTTAGAGAGAGGGCTAGGGAGAGAGCCAGGGCTCCCACGTCCTTCAGGTCCTTCCAGAGTCTTAGTTCCCCGGCTACCCGTGGGGAAAATACCTCATCTCCTTCCCAGGAAGAACCCATGCAATTAGAACCCGGTTATCCCCATCAGGCGAGCGGTGCATTTAGTGCATCAGGTAAGAGAGCAGGGGATTCAGGGAATGCTTCTGTCGCTTGATATTAAAAAGGCATTTGATTCTATATCATGGGAATACCTTTTCGCCTTATTAGAAAGATGGGGATTTGGGCCAAAATTCATTGACATGATTAAAGTTGTATACAATGGCCCGAGGGCATTTGTTAAATACTGTGGATTTCAATCAGAACATTTCCCTCTGGCTAGAGGAACTAGACAGGGCTGCCCCTTATCCCCTCTCTTATTCGCCCTGGCGATGGAGCCACTCGCTCAGACTATTAGAGACTCTCAAGATATCTCAGGCATGGAAGTAAGGGGTATTCAGCATAAGATAAGCCTTTTTGCTGATGATGTACTCCTTCTGGTTACCGATCCGCTAATCTCTTTACCCAATATAATGAAGATATTAACGGATTTCGATAAAGTTTCAGGACTGCAAGTAAATACGTCCAAATCCAGCGCGATGAATATAAATGTCCCGCAGGACATGTGGTCCCGCCTGCAAGCAGCTTATGATTTTCGCTGGGAAAAGGACAGAGTGAAATATTTAGGAATAAACTTGACGAACTCCTATGATACCCTTTTTAAAGCAAACTACATCCCGCTACGGCAAAAACTTCTGGGTCTGATAAAGTCTTGGAAATCCTTCGGTCTGTCATGGTTGGGCAGAATAGCAGCAGTAAAGATGAATATCCTACCCAAATTTTTATATATTGCTAGATCCCTTCCAATCAAAATACCAGCACCATACCTACAGAGTTTGCAAAATAAAATCTTTGAGTTTATTTGGGCAAATAAGAAACCTAGGGTTAATAGAGCAATAATGCTACAACCAAAATCCAGGGGAGGTCTTGGGGTACCTAACCTGACTAAATACTATCAGGCAGCACAGGTGGCACAACTAGCTTCGTATTGCTTAACGTCAGACATACCAGCATGGGTCCAAATTGAAGCTGCTATTTGTCATCCAATTGAGGTTGAAAATCTACTGTGGCTACCCACAAGTTATAAAAAATCTATTGTGAATCCGATTATGTCGTTCTCCCTCCATTTATGGGATGGGCTTAAATTCTCCAAAGGCTTGGCTTCCCCATACCTACCAATGATGCTTCTTTGGGGCAATCCTATGTTTACCCCGGCATTTACAGATCCAGGAAGATTCACTAAATGGAGGGAGGCAGGCATTCGGTACACATCAGACTGCATGCAGGGACTAAATATAATCCCTTTTCCTCAGCTTTCAGAAAAACACGGCTTTTCGGGGAAAGAGATATTTGGCTATTTACAAATTTCTCATTTTATTTCATCATTGATTCGCAGTAGTGGCAATATAGACCATCCTCAAATATTTGAAGTTAGGTGTAAACAAAATCCCAGAGCCAGGGGCTCGATATCCGAGGTTTATGGACAGCTATGTAAGACACATAAGGACTCTAGAAGTATACATATACACCGGTGGGAAAGGGACTTAGACATACAGCATACCGATGACGAATGGCGGAAAGGCTGGTTGGCTTCCTTTGGTAGAGCTGCATCAGTGAACTCGATAGAGATTAATGTTAAAGTTTTCTTAAGATGGCACTTGGTCCCAGACCGCCTTTGTCACACCACCGGAGGTGAAGGTAAATCTTGCTTTCGGGGATGCGATGCAGTAGGAACACAATCACACATCTGGTGGGACTGCCATTTAGTAAAGATATTCTGGCACAAAATTTTCGAAGTTATCAGTAATGTACTAGATATTACCCTAACACCAGACCTCTGGATTGCACTGCTAAACGGTCCGATAATTGGGGCTTCTAAAAATGGCAAGAATCTTATTTATCACCTATTAACAGGGGCCAAATTAGTGATAGCCAGGTCCTGGAAATCCCCTAATTTAAGTTTTAAAGAATTCAAGGATTCGGTTTCTAACATTATGGCTATGGAGAAAATGACTTCATTGCATAATGGTACTTTAGAGAGATTTCAGGAAACCTGGGAACCCTGGATTAAAGAATATCTACCTGTTGACTTTGACACTGGTTTATTGGAGATCTGACCTTGAAACATGGGTGACCTCCTCTTGCGGACATCTTCTTCCAATTTAAGGGAATTGGATGGACTTCCTTCTCCCCTAGTTAAGGCATCCTCCCCCGTAACTTGAGACAATTCTACTGCATCTTTCAGGGTCGTGCTCCCCTCTTTCCTTTTCTTCATCTTTTTCTTCTTCAGTTTCTTTCCTCCCCTTTTCCTCCCCCCCCTCCCCCTTTTTTTTTTTTTTTTTATGTTCTGCTTTTATATTCTTAGTATTCTTATTATTATTTATTATTTGATTTCACTTTATTCTATTCACTACATTATGTGCTGACGATCGTAAGTAGTCAAAAGTTGTTATTTTTATATTTTAACAATTGGAATGTTGGTCAACAGTTCTGAAAGCTTTGTACTATACTATTTTCTTTTCTTTTTGGAAAGATAATTTCTTTAATTGCATGGAAGTGTTGCTATACATTTCCTTATACTCAAATAAAAATTATTGAATGAGAACCCGGTTATCCCAAGAGGAAAAGCAGCGTAGGCGATCCAAGGGGTTATGCCTATATTGTGGGAACTCGGGACATTTTGCTGGGTCCTGTCCAAACAAGGGGAAGCCGGCGGAAAACTCCCACACCTAGATCAGAGAGAGAGTGCTGGTCTAGGTGAGTCAGTTTGCAACTCTCGCCAAAATAAAATGCTAGTGCCTATTGACCTGTTTTGGGGTTCTTCAAAGCAAACAGTTTCCGCCTTTATCGACAGTGGTGCGGCGGCAAACTTTTTGGACAGGAGTATGATCTCCATTTTAGGTATCCCTTTAGTTCCTCTTGAAAGATCCCTACAAGTTTTGGCTATCAATGGGAAGGCTATCCAGGGGGGACCAATAAATACCAAGACCCCACCTCTTCGGTTAATTGTTGGCTCTTCCCACTCTGAGTTCTTAGAATTCTTTATCTTCGACTGTCCAGAAACTCTGGTGGTTTTGGGATACCCCGGGTTACAACTCCACAACCCGGTGTTAGATTGGCGGGCTGGGGAGTTGATCAAGTGGAGTGATCATTGCAAAAATCACTGCTTTACTACAGGCCTCAGAAGTGTGCAAGTTTTACCTCAGGGATTACCTCAGCCATATGAAGACTGGGTTGATGTCTTCTCTGAACGTTCTGCTGATACTCTTCCTCCACATCGGTCTTATGACTGCCCTATTGACTTGCTACCTGGCACGATTCCCCCGAGGGGAAAAAAATCTATAATCTTACTCTGCCCGAGGAGCAAGCAATGAGGGAGTACATTACCGAAAATGTAAGGAAGGGATTTATCCGCCCCTCTACTTCACCGGCTGGGGCCGGATTTTTTTTTGTAGAGAAAAAAGATGGCGGCCTGAGACCATGCATTGATTATCGAGCCTTGAATAAGATCACTGTTAAGAACCGATACCCCTTGCCCTTGATTGGGGATCTGTTCAATCAAGTCACAGGGTCCCGAATTTTTTCCAAGTTGGATTTAAGAGGGGCATACAATCTGATTCGCATCCGGCAGGGGGATGAGTGGAAAACTGCATTTAATGTGAAAGACGGCCATTACGAGTACCTGGTCATGCCTTTTGGTCTTTGTAATGCGCCAGCCGTCTTTCAAGGTTTTGTTAATGATATATTCAGAGAGTATCTCGGTAGATTTGTGGTCATCTACTTGGACGATATTCTCATCTTCTCTAATTCTTTATTGGAGCACAGACGCCATGTTAAGTTGGTATTACAAAAATTAAGGGAGAACAACTTATATGCTAAACTTTCTAAATGTGTGTTTGAAGTCACCACTGTTCCCTTCCTAGGGTATGTTATTACCAGCCAGGGTTTGGAGATGGACGCGGAGAAAGTTTCGGCGGTTCAGGACTGGGTTCAACCTAAGACTTTAAAAGAATTACAATGTTTTCTAGGATTTGCAAATTTTTATCGGCGTTTCATCAAGGGCTTCTCCCATGTTGTAGCTCCACTTACCAACCTGACCCGAAAGGGGGCTTTTACTGCTAACTGGTCTCCCTCCGTCTGTGAGGCCTTCCAGACCTTGAAACGAGCCTTCACTTCGGCGCCTGTGTTAGTTCATCCAGATATTCAAAAAGCCTTCGTTATTGAAGTGGATGCTTCAGAGCTTGGAGTGGGTGCAGTATTGTCACAATATTCTGGTAACCCTGAGCGCCTACATCCATGCGCCTATTTTTCACGTAAATTCAGTACCGCGGAACAAAATTATGACGTTGGTAATAGGGAATTATTAGCTGTTAAACTGGCATTTGACGAATGGCGACACTGGTTGGAGGGTTAATTGCATCCGATAACTGTGTATACCGATCACAAAAATCTTGAATACATCGGTTCTGCCAAGAGGCTGAACTCTCGTCAGGCACGTTGGGCATTGTTCTTCTCGCGCTTTAATTTTATAATTACTTTCAAGCCGGGGGTAAAAAATACTAAAGCTGATGCTCTATCTCGCATGTTTGGTGAATGTAAGGATCGGGGTGATACTGGTGAACCTATTCTACCCACGGGTTGTGTGGTCGGGGCGTTACTTCCTGATACCTTGGCGCCGTTTCAAGATGAATCTCCTAGTGAAGTTCCCCTGGGGTGCCAGTTTGTTCCGCCGCACCTGCGTTCGGATGTAATTCGCTAAGTTCACGATGCTAAAACTGCTGGTCATTTGGGTAACCATAAGACGTTTATGCTTGCCCGTCGCCATGTGTGGTGGCCTACCATGAGATGCGATGTTACTGCCTTTATGGACGCTTGTTCCATTTGTTCGCGAAGTAAAGGGGTTCACAAGGCACCTAGTGGCGGTTTGGTGCCTCTTGAAGTTCCTGCGGAACCTTGGACTCATATTTCAATGGATTTTATAGTAGATTTGCCTCTCTCATATGGTAATACTGTAATTTGGGTGGTCGTGAATCGTTTCAGTAAGATGTGCACGCTAGAGCTCTTGTTAAGAAATTCCATCGTGACAATCCGGGGAAACCGGGTGAGGGTCCGGAGGCCCCTCGTGAAGGGGGGGTAGTGTCAGCTCTCACTCACCGTGTCCCCGTTCCCGCGTCGTCCCCGGGCGGCTGGCGGCGCGGCTCCCGGCCCGGGGTCCTGGCCGTGCGGCATCTGCTCGGGCGGAGGCGGCTCGAGCGGTGCCCAGCTCGGCCACGCCCCCGATCTCTGCTCCAGTCGACGTGCTCGCGCGCGGGCGCGAGCACGTGTGTTTTATTCCCTCCGGCGGCGCTGTGCTGTGCGCGCGACTAGTTTAAAGGGCCAATGAGCCCATAGATGGGATTGGGCTATCTCCCAATTGATTTCTAGTTCCCAGTTGCACCAATCACACACTCTATTCCCCAGTCTCAATCATTCTAGCTTCCTATAAAGGGTTCATGCCGTCAGATGCTCAGTGCCTGTGATAGCGCCTGGTATCTAGTATTGACCTCTGTGTATTGTTATTGACCTGTTGCCGACCACCGCCTGAACTGACCATTCTCGATCTGAAACCCTGTTGCCGACCACCGCCTGAACCGACCATTCTCGATCTGAAACCCTGTTGCCGACCACTGCCTGAACCGACCATTCTCGATCTGAACTCCTGTTGCCGACCTCCGCTTTGAACCTTGACCACGTGTTGCCTAATCCTTTGTACCGCCACGATCTCTGTCTTCCCGCTGTCAACCTCTGGCCTGTCTCTGGACTTCCGTCACCCACGCTCTTGCTATTGGTTCTCCAGACCTCTCACATATAAGCTCACATCCTTTGAGCCATTAAGTCCTGGGGGCAACCGATCCCGGGTAGGCGTACCTTGCGTCCCGGCAAGCGGGGGCTCCTACAGGTGAAGCTGGCTGTGGAGATTGGGGGTTGTGAGCTTATTAAAAGGGCTGGAGTTACCCCGAGCGTGACAATATCGCTACTGTCGCTCATCTGTCGCTACCTGGCACTATTAATGAATCGGCCTCTAAATGTCTGAAACACATCGTCGAATGGGTTTGGCAAATAGCTGGTTTCAGATGCCTTTTACTTGTGGATTATACATACAGTATGTTGATTTTATGTGGGTCTTAGTTGGAGAAATAAACAAATGTTTTATCTATACACCTAAACTGGAAGCCTGCAATCTAGTTCTACATTAGGATTACAAGGTCTCAGCAAACTTTGGCTACTACAAGGGGTGAGTGTATCATTGAACACAAGTTGAAACGTGTTGAACTTTCTGTGAATCTACTAATCTAATTAGCATTACACCAAAGAATTAGATTCAAGGCAGGTCCATATGCCAGCATAAGTCATACACAGTAAGTCAGTCTTCCAAGGGACACAACAAAGGAGTATTCCCGGCAGATATATTGAGGCAATTTAACAGTAGAACATTTTCATGGGCAATGAAGTGTCTGGAAAAGGATCCACTGAGGGCCAATCAGAGCCACAGGGTGAAGTCAGCAAAGCAGTGTCAAATAGGCTGCACTTATCAGAGGGTGGCAGCTTGAAAACAGGAAGCCACATCTCCCAATTTGAGTCACAGACATCAAATATTTAACTTATTTGCATTACATTCAGACCTGGTTTGTTTGGAGTAGAGGCTTAATCCCAGGATCACCACAGAAGCCCAGTAGAAACTCTCCCCCTATTCGTATATTGTGTAACGGTTAAGGAGCACAACATATAAGCTTTCTGTGTTGTCAATATGGTGGAGGCTGATTCACTACTAGTGTCAGGTATAGCTAGATGAGCATCTGTATAGTGCCACTTAGACCGCTAGTAGATGCTGTTAGCGGGTATCGGGCGCTGTAACCTAGCATTGCGGTCGCTGTGGCCAGCTGGCCAGCATTGATAAATCTGATGTGTGTTGGGCGCTCTAACAACAGCACAAAGCTGAAGCGAGCCAGAGGTAGAGCCAGCTCAGTGCTCTGGCACTCGGTGCTCCACACCATATTTAACAAAAAACTACACACACAGTGTAGGCGCTCTAAAGCTCGTCACTATAGCATAGAGTCTGTTTTTGAACACATATCCACTAGTAACAAAGCGAAAACACATGGAATGACATTGTTTTAACACCGGGACAATAACACTTTAGTGCCAGACCTGTAAATACAATTCTGCTTAAAAATATAAAAAGTAAAAAAAAATTCTAAAAGTGTTTGTTTGCAGCCAGGAGAGGTCACACAATGATTTGAGCAAAAGAAAAAAATGTAATTGCCAAACACAAACAAATGAAAGCCCATTGAAATATATGGGAGAGCGACACTGAGCAAATGGTAATACGTGGCGCTCTTGAACCTAGTAGTAACACCTCCAGTAGTAATACATGTGACGCTACATGGCGCTGTTAGAGTCGCTCACCGGATTCACTTTCTTAAATGTGGTTTTGCATACAGCGCCCAGCATTCACCAGACGCTGCCTGCCGCTACAAAGCACTACCTGGCGCTATCCTTTCTTAAATAAATAGTATGTTTTTGCTAGATTTCTGCCTGGTCACCACAGCCAGAAAGTAACAATGAGGGCAGTCATAGCCTAGAGGTAAGGAAGCAGCCTAGTGACCAGATTCCCAAACTGAAATGTGACTGCTATCCCCTAACTGAAATGCTCTTGAGAAAGGCACCTAACCTCCCCTCCAACTGCTCCCGGGCGCCATAATTAGGGCAGCTCACCGCTCCTTGCATGTGTACACTCAAAGCACGGATAGGTTAAATGTGGAGGAAAAATTCCTATGTGCACAAGCATACAATGGCCATGTATGTCCCAAAAATCTGAATCCAAGTACAATTTGGTTTTGGATTTAGATTTGATTTTGTGCACATTCCATAAAAAATCATAAAAATAGAAGGTTTTGTGCTTGATTTTAGAAAAAGGGCTGAGATACAAAAAGATGTGATTCAGAAAAAATAGGCGGAGCTGTAAAATCCATCTAAAACTTCCACTAGAGATTTGTGAATGCCTTTTTCATTCTTTCATTTTTAGTACACTAATGTTATTGTCACTAAATATTTTTACCTTCCTAGGCAGAAATGCCTGCAGCTGCCTTTTAGGTTACACAGCAAATAAAAGCTGTTGCAATTTAAAGCAATAATAAAAGGAGACACACCAGACAGACAAAAAAACAAAAACAGCAGAGTTCTAGCTAACATTAATTGCAATACATAAACAACCCAGCACTGCTTGAACCTTATTATTACCATGCATTAGTTCCTGCCTGTATAGTGACAATGCTTACTTTTATTCTTGTGTGTACACAATGAACCATATTTAAACTGGACCAACAGCCCACCCAATACTTATTTGTCCTATTTTCATGCATAATACAGAATGCTTGTCAGGATTTTCTCCTGGCCGCAGCCATCTTGGAGCACCCAGGAGGCTTTTTCCTTTCTTAGCCATGCTGCTGCTTGGACCTATCCAACATTACCCACAATGCAAAGCAGCAGGAAACCCAGCAGCACTTCCTCTTTACAAGCCACTGGCAGATCTATAGGACACCACTGAGGGGAGAAAATCGACCACAGCAGGAGTTACAAAAAAAAGGTTAATTCATTTTTATTAATAGCAATCTGAATTGCCCTGGAAAGGCATGTTTCTAACAAGGGAGTTGGTCCAGCTTGCCTGTACATTCACAGTTCTGCAAAGCTAAGTCAAATGCGTGACAGTAATTGCGACCCTCTGACAACGTTGGAGAAGAGCTGCGCAACATAAGGTGATCATCTGAGTGCAGTTTTAAGCAAATAAAAAAGGAGGCATCAGAGAGTAACAAAAAACAATTTCACCCTTTGCACACTGACATGATAATGGCGAAAAACTAGACAACTTGGCAAAAGCACTTGCAACCCACGCATGGGCCGTGGGAATGGCGGAAAAGTGAGTGAAAGCGGGTGATTTAGGGGGTTTCACGCAGAGGGTATGCCACATCAGGATGCCCCCGGGGCAGGGACCGGTCACCACGATAGTCAAAATCCTTGTGATTGGTCCACTTTAAACAGGTATGTCTGAAATGTTGCATTGTTTCGTATACAAACGTACAATATTGTAAAACAATGTTCCAGCTTGCAGTTGGCTGTTTTTTTTATGAATTGCATTATATGTAACTAGGAGTCCCAGTTTTTGGCAAGTGCTAGCTAGTCTCATTAGCATCATGTGAGTGTGCAGTATATCTCAAATTGCTATGTGAATGCTAAAGAGTAGCTAAAATCTACTTCCACTATGGCACCACTAGTATCTGAGTGAAGGAACAAGTGGACACTCTACCTTCTTCAAATATATGACAGCTAATAATTTTAGGATAACTGCACGCAATCTAATCCCCAGGGCAATGGGATGGAATAAAATGCTGTATGCTTTATTTCAAGCATATTTACATTGCAAAGATAACCTGAACTTAAAGTTGACCAAACCCCAGGATTGAGGGTGCCCCACTGTGTGAAACCCCCCAGATTGCCGATGCCAACTCACCTCTTCCCGGTCCTATGGGGCATGCATGGTCGCTTGTCTAATCAGCGCGCTCGGAGTCGCCTAAGCCTTTGTCGAAGACCAGTGGCTCCGAGTGTGCTGGTGGCCTCATCCCCTGCTTCCCTGTAACAGGACACATGCCCGCGCCGGCCATTCACAAATGTCTGGCCCGAGTACTCGTCCTATTAGAGGGATAGCAGGGATGCAGCTGCGGCTTGAGCATGCGCTGTTGGACCGGAAAACAAGGTAAGTGTATGAGGCAACCTGGGGGGTTTTACACAGCGGGGCCTCCCGATTTTGGATGCCCCGGGGGAAGGGAATTGATCAGCCCCAGAATCGTGTAGATTCCAGAGCCGATCGGCTTGGGTTTTAGTTCACTTTAATGATATCCCCCCCCCCCCCCCCATGATTTTGACTCTGTTATCAGCCAAGCTTTGATGCTTTTTGTCTAGTCAGTGGAGATAATAAATTAAGTTAACAGAAAATAGAGGGGTATGAGGGCCACATGTGGTGACTAGGAGTTTTCATGACAATCATACCTCTCTGGCCCCTGTGCTAACCATTTGGATTATGTGACTACACACATAAGGCAATGGAAAATCTTAAGGATAGGCCTTAAACAGGGCTGGATGGTTTAAAGTGCCTGTGCAAGCAAGAACATTAGGCAATGATAACTCTTAGAGAAGGACTCGGCTCCCTCGCTTCCACATGCAATATATGTCAACTAAAATTCCTTGTATTCAAAAATTTTTAGCTTGTTTTTCATGTTTTTCATTGGGTTCAAGTGGACCCCCCCGGGTTCCAAACACAAGCAAGACTCGGGAGATCAGAGAGCCGTGTAGCATACATGTGGTTGTGCACAAGCTCAAGCTGGGAGATCATAACCCAAATGCAGTGCCAAGGGAGTAGACAGAAGCAGTGGTCAAAAGGTAACCTGAGGTCACAACAGGAGTACAAAAGATTCAAACTAGTAAAGAGAACCCAAGCTATTGATATAATGGGCACTGCATGCTGGGAGAGACCTGGCTTTATGTGGCCACCAGCCAATCAGGGAAAGCCAGAGTTGACGCAGTACAATTAACCCCTGGCTGTCCTAGGCACGGCGCTGGGCTGCAGTGGCAAGCAAAGCACAGCTAAAATCAATACTTCGAGGATGAATGACTAAAGGGATGCCAAGGATGCACAGAGATACCTGGATTCAACAGCCAGAGCCCACGGGACAGGTGATTAACCAGGATAAGGTGAATCTGAAACCCTGAGACCATGGAGACCATATTTTATGTAAAGTTTTGTGTATCAGCTCTGATTGCCAATAGATTCTCATATACCATTGTATCCGATATCCTATTTTTCAGCTCTTTAAACTTAATAGAAAGTGACTTCCATGAGCTTGCTATTGTTCTTTTCATAGACCCAAAGATGAAAACTACCAATTCACATTCCTATTTAGTTAAATCGGTCCTTCACTCTGAATAAGAGTCTATCATATATGATTCCCACACCCTGTACATACAGATTGCCCACATTAAAAATCATCCTACCTGCATCTACTGCACGTTATGAGCCTTTAAACATCCAAGATGGCAGCTCATGGGACATCAGGCAGCCTGCAAACAGGAAGTGCCTTCTAACTGTGCTGCTCTGCATTCTGGGATTGCTGACCTATTCCTGACCCCAGCTCTGCTCTGTCTGTGCAAAGCACAGCTATAACCCTGCCCCCTGTACTTTATCCTGCTCTCCTCTCCTCAGTAAGTGTGATACTTCTGAGTCAAGATGGTGGCGCCCGTATCCTAAAGTCCTAAACAGAGTTGCAGCCCAGTGGGGGAAAGAATAATAAATAAGTGATTCAAAACTTAAAATATATTAACTTTAGATGCAGGGGAACTGTTTTTTAAGGGTTTGGGCTTTTCAATAAATCATCGTGAAGGTCCGGTTTTAATCCTGTCCCAAGATCTTTTTTTAAAGTTGTATACCTGTATTTCAAGATGATTAGCCTTGGGACAAAACCACCAAATACGGGCCATAATCCCCACTTCTTGGCACCCTCTGAAACAGTTTGAGGAGTATTTAGGTTGCATTTTATGAATTCCACTGTGTAAGGGGTAGGTGTAAGACCACCACATTAAAACTTTGATCCTGGAGGTTTAACCTCGGGTTTAAGTCCATTTAAGTTGATTTTTTGTAACCTGTGCAAAAATGTAAATGGATGAGCACTGCCTACTCCAAAAAGAAACTTGAAGAGAAGAAAGGAACCTGCAAAGGGTGAGACCAGACAGTTCAAGGGGACTCTTGAGGTTCATCTCCCCCCTAGAAGACTACATTTGTCGATAACTGGTACCAGGTGAGGTTGGCTGCACATTGGGTATTACTGCTCTAAATGCCATATATCTTTCCAGGAGGAATTCAGTATTCTATCATTATGGTGAATTGCAAAATCAATCATGCTGCAGGTATTTTATTGCAGACACTTTGATTACTGTGAAAGTCAGGTTTTGTTACAGAGGGACCACATATATTTTCATTCAGCTACATGTCATGTTTAATACATATCTCCTACTATAACATCGCCTTAGAAACCTGAGGTTTCCTGGTAGAAAGCACTGATCTAACATTGCCTTTAGCTGATTGTACAAACCTGCTTATCTGTGTGTAATTGCACACACATGATTTAAATCACAAGCATAGTTTATACATTTTCATTCAAATTTATGAATCTTTTTATATATTGTTATGACATTCAGTTCTATATCAGTGGAAATATAATTTTAGGTAAACTAATGCATACAAACTATCTACATGCTTTCTGCAGTTTTTAAGCTCAATGCAGAAGCCACAGAGAACAGATATCTCTTCATCATTTTAGCTATGCAATCCTCCTGTACCCATACCTTAAAAACAGGGCTGGGTTTACAATACAGGTGGGGAAGAATTTTCCTACAAATGCAGGAAATAACCTCTCACTCTTGTTGTTAGCTCATCAATAGTGCTCTTTGACAAAGGTACAGGCATAGGCAGCCCTATACCCTTTGACACAGGTCCAGTACTTCTCTAAGGGTGCTGGGGGGTCTTCTGGAAGAGCCCAGTGTCCATATTATTTGACACTGAGCTCTTGCACACTCCTGTGCCTAGTGGGGAGCAGGTAAACTTGCAGAGGTATCACAGTTTTCAAGATAACACAAACTATCAGTGGGATTCTTTGGTTTGGCCATTCTGTTTGCCTCTATTGGTGGCTTCACCAAAGCACTGGTAAAGATAGAGTTGGTGGACTCATTTTACCTTGTAGCATCCCCTAGAAATGTTCATTTGCAATGCTGTGGGGCCATGCACAATGTTGACTCTAGATAGGGGTATCTTAACATGTTTCTCATTAAGGAGCAATATTATCCAGAGATAAACAGTAAGGGAGATCTGCCAGGGGATAATATTAATTATAATTAATTAAATAATTAATTGCTAGTGAGTCTAGTTAATAAGTATATTAGGATCATTAAAGGATTGGCCAGACAGAGTATAAAATCAGTGTCAGCAGCTTACCTGCTGCTGTTGTCCTAGGTGCCCATTTTGCCCCCATGAGCAAAGGAAGAGGAAATCATGCTCTTCGAACTCTGCCTGGCTGCCTCCAATGCTCCAATCTCCTTCACCAATAGAAGCCTGGGACTTTGATGAGACCCTCCCAATTAATTGGCGGTTATACTGTGCTCCTGTCCCCTATGTCAATCACCCCTCCACCCTTAGTATGGGCCGTACTACTTTCCATGCATCACAGAAAAGCTTCTCAAGATGAAAGGCTTATAAGCTTCATTAAAAAGAAAAAAAACAGGGAGCATTGGTAACCATTGCCCTAATTGTTGAGGTGCTTTTAATCTTTTCATGGCCAATGACTGTAATAACTATGCCTACTGTATCTGACTAATAACCAGGTATGGGGACAATCAAATATATTTGTGCAGTAAAGCATGCAATAAATGGTACACACCGCTGATGAAAGACAACACTAAATCAATAATTCACTTATTAACCATTCATAAACTGTCTTTTAAGGATCTCCCATTGAATGCCCTGCATGGTCATCACAAAGCCAATTAGAATGCCTTACATGTGCACAGTTAAGAATATTCTAGGATTAAATATTTTAGGAGAGGATCAAGACAACCTGATATACGGCTTACTGATCTCTCTGATGGAGATTACGATCCCCTGATTTATACTATAATTAGCTGTTCTTCAAGAGTACAGGTTTCCATTGCCCTAAGTATGTGCATATCCAACAATACGAGCACCCTACAACACAACAAAACAATACATTTAGGGCCTGATTTAAAAAGTTCACCAATTTCTGCTCCCATATGCATATTGGAGGCAGCGCTGCTGATGTCACCAGTGTGGCAAATACCCAGCACACAGAAACAGAAATCAGAGAATAATGGTGTAATGCAGCATACATCTGCTTAACACAGTGTTTGGCTACTTTCTGGCACTTTGCATTGGTCTCCATAAAAAAAAAAAAACTACATGACATTCACTTCATTTTGACACAATTATGATGCGAGTGCACATCAGTTAAGCATCACAACTACACCGACGTAAATTTGCTAAATGAAACCTCAGTGAACCTCCCTTCGTCATGCTTGTGGCCCAAGTAACCACAGTAACCATCACATACGCTCAACCTGGGGCCCATCTGAAGTGGCACCGGACCTGCTGTGGGTAAAGTAGAAGGATTAACTCGAAATGTTGTGTGAAGGTAAATAGAGGCACTCAGTGAAGATGAGAGGTTGCAAGCAGAGTAGTGTAGGAGGGACCCATTGTAAAACAGGTGTCAGTGTTGGCTTTGAGAAATGCAGTGAAATTGATAGTGCAGCACCAGCCCTGGGTAAAATCTCATAAGAAGATAAGAGTTTTTTCTATATTGATTTGTATGTTTAGCATTGGTAGGCGTTTAGATGGGTTGAGTATGGGAATACAGTTAAGATTTTGGACTGATAGGGATTGGTGATGTTATGGAGAGGATCAGCATGTGTATTGCTAGCATGTGAGGATTGTTAGATATAAATGTGTTAATGGGGTGCTATGAAGTTTGGGGAGACAGTGGGTATCCAGATTATTGTTGAAATTTTTTGTTATGCTATATAAAATGAAACATTTGACATTTTAAACCTATTCATCTTGGTCCCCAACCAGTTTTCAAATCACTTATGGTTGTATGAATGTGAACTGACCAAATTACTATTTACTAAACCAATCTCCTTGCCATGCTTGAACACTCAGGAAAAAAACATGAGCAGGTTGCAATTTAAGCCTGAAAGCATGGTCCAAGTAAGCCCTGCTTCACCAAATAATTAGCATAACCATCATAGACTGACATAGGTTTGGATCCAAAATTTATAATCACAGTGCTCTGAACATAAGACGATATTATGGCACATGTGTCGACACCAGCAGCCTTTCCTGCATCTGTCTAGTGTAAGCGTGGCCATGCCAGCCATTCATTTGCAGCGGACGTGACACCCACAGCACCATACAGAGATTCAGGGGGTTGTTGTGAAAGCAGCTAAGCTCACGTTCAGCTTATTTATCCACTTATTTATATGGGCATCCAGAAAAGCTGACTGGAGGAGAGCTGCGCTATGGGATCACTAGCAAGATATATATAACAGGCAACTGGCAGGGTTTCACACTGCAGGGCCTCCCAAAATTAGATGCCCCAAGGGTACGGACCAAAATCTGTGAAAGTAGCAGGTTTTGGTCCATTTTAACTGACGTAGGAGTACTTGGTCTCATATAGCACAATAGGAATGTTCTGAGGCACATTGTTAGACCTGTAATTATTTTACAGTGTACATGCCATTCCATAAGTTCTTGTGAATAATAAAAAAATCCACAAACTATTCTCTGGATTTCAAGTATGGCCTGTGTGTTGTCTCCCACCCCCAGGCCAGGGAGCCATACAGCAGTGTGTAAGCTCACACAACGTAATCCGCAAAGTAGGACATGGAAATTAACAGTGGAAAGTATGCTATTGCCCTTGTACTCCAGTGCACTATACTCCACCCACATGCATGTATTCTTCTTAAAATAGTCCTATGCCCACTGCTCCCTGGACTTTCCTTATTGGGATGTCTGTCTGAAGAATGCAGGCTTTGTTAACTTTCCTAACTTGAATCTCTGTTCTAGTGAGGGCTATTGTGTGACCCAATATTATGCTCAGGATGCCTTTACTACATTGGGAACTTATCTGGTGATAAGTGTAATTTGCTGTTACCCCGTCTCCTCTGATAGAAGTTGAAACTGTGGTTTAGAAGCAAGAGTCTACATTTCCCTGAAAATGTGCCCCTCTGGACCAATGTCCATGAGCACATTCCCTAACTTTAGCACTTGTCCACCTCATATTAAAGAAGATGCCAGCAGTTTTGACGTAGAGAGAGCGTGGTAATTTCTAGTCCTTTTTTTATACTAACGGTCTTTAATGCCTTTCATTTAATGGGAGTATTACTATTACTGTATGTGACAGACTCTCTGCCCCTTTGGACTTTACACAGGTTCATTACTTTCCTTTTCTTAAGCGTGTTACAGACTGCCAGTGTATTGATTGATTACGTTATTCATTGTTCTGAATGCCATTGTATTGATTGATTACGTCACAGACAATGGCATTGTTCGGATTGAGTGTATTACAGACGTCTAGTGTATTGCTGATTGCGTCACCGGCAGAGTTGAGGGATAGTGTGCCCTGCTGCTATTGGTCGGTGTGTGTGTCATGCAATGGAGACTTGTGTATATAAGGCCCAGTGTGGCACAAATAAAGACACTTCACCTTCACCCTCAATACTGAAGTTCTGTCTCTAATTGGGGGAAACACTATATTACAATTCACTAGCCCTTGTAAGGGCTGTTCCTGTTTCCTCACAGACGACTCTGGAATTCCTGCAGCACCTCTCACCATTGGGAAAGGACGTCTCGAGCAGTGAAGCCCTCCGACGATAAGGGTTATCGCTACAATTGGTGGCAAGCGGTCGGATGGTCCTTTCTACCCAGAGAGAGTGCTACCCTGATGGAGAGTCAGTAGGGCAAGTTGAAAAGGCTGACCCTGAAGGATCTACTAGAGAGCCGGGGAAGGTCAGCTAGCAACCGCCCACGTCAGGAACTGATAGCCGAGCTGATCGAAATGGATCGTGCAGCAGTGAGGACCGAAACCAATATAGAGGCCAATGAAGACGCTGCTCTCGTTCAAGTGGTTCGGAACAGATTGTCGGTCTATGGCCCGAATCCATCACAGGAACTGATCGACCGAGTCTTCGCCGCAGCGGAGGCAGAGGCCAGTAAGCGAAGGGAAGATCGGCGACTTTCAACCCAGCAGCCTCTCAGCCTCAGTTACACTGGGGGGAGAAAGATTCCATTTGCAGCATTTAAGTCCTTCCAGGAAAGTGACAACGAGATTGACGGATTTTTGGCCGATTTTGAACGGCAGTGCGCTTTACACCGGGTACCCACGGAGGAATGGGTCACCATATTATCAGGGAAACTATCTGGGAAAGCTTCTGATGCTTTCCGGGCCATCCCTGATGCGGACTTACCACACTACCATCTGGTAAAGGAGGCTTTGTTAGCCCGGAACGCTGTCACCCCGGAAGCCTACAGTTGTTTTTACTGGAACATTTTCTCAATGCCTTGCAACCAGAGCTAAGAGAGTGTGTGTACAAGACCAGCACCCTGTGAGTACATGTGTGTGTACAAGACCAGCACCCTGTGAGTACAACTGTATGTGTGTACAAGACCAGCACCCTGTGAGTACATGTGTGTGTACAAGACCAGCACCCTGTGAGTACAACTGTGTGTGTGTACAAGACCAGCACCCTGTGAGTACAACTGTGTGTGTGTACAAGACCAGCACCCTGTGAGTACAACTGTATGTGTGTGTGTGCGTATCATCTTCACCCTCAATACTGAGTTCTGTCTCTTATTGGGGGGAAAAGACAAGACCAGCACCCTGTGAGTACAACTGTATGTGTGTACAAGACCAGCACCCTGTGAGTACATGTGTGTGTACAAGACCAGCACCCTGTGAGTACAACTGTGTGTGTGTGTACAAGACCAGCACCCTGTGAGTACAACTGTATGTATGTGTGTGTGTATCATCTTCACCCTCAATACTGAGTTCTGTCTCTTATTGGGGGGAAAAGACAAGACCAGCACCCTGTGAGTACAACTGTATGTGTGTGTGTGTGTATACAGGCCCGGTAGACAAAACGGTAATGCAGATGGATTATCCCGGCAAACAGAACTCTGCCCATAACAAGAGTCCGGACAGCCCCACGTTAACCCGAACAGGGTCAATCCGGGTCTGCCGGGTGTTCCACAAAAAGGGGGCATTGTGACAGACTCTCTGCCCCTTTGGACTTTACACAGGTTCATTACTTTCCTTTTCTTAAGCATGTTACAGACTGCCAGTGTATTGATTGATTACGTTATTCATTGTTCTGACTGCCATTGTATTGATTGATTACGTTATTCATTGTTCTGACTGCCATTGTATTGATTGATTACGTCACCGGCAGAGTTGAGGGATTGTGTGCCCTGCTGCTATTGGTCGGTGTGTGTGTCATGCAATGGAGACTTGTGTATATAAGGCCTAGAGTGGCACTAATAAAGTACACTTCACCTTCACCCTCAATACTGAGTTCTGCCTCTTATTGGGGGAAACGCTATATTACAGTTCACTAGCCCTTGTAAGGGCTGTTCCTGTTTCCTCACGGACGACTCTGGGATTCCTGCAGCACCTCTTATGATTGGGAAAAGGACGTCTCGGGCGGTGAAGCCCTCCGGCGATAAGGGTTATCGCTACACTGTATATATATTTAATAAAGTTACATTTGCACTTTAGAAGCCTTGGTTGTAACTATACTGCTTTAGAAGTTCTGAGTTGACATTTGTGCCTTTCCTGGACTTAAGGGACAAAATGCATACCAGGTACAGCACTTAATTTTTTCTAGGACTGCTAGCTTGATTATAATTAAGGCTTTGTTTTTAAATTTACTAAAATATTGTCATTGTTAAAGTTTATTACAGTAGGCCAGCCTCTGATGTTCTCTCCTGATTCCAACTATTCTCAAAGGTCAGCTCTAAGCACATAAATATTGAGTGGCTGATTTTTTAACATTGTGCCATAGTCTGTCGCATGAGCCACACTGGCACACCATTGAGAAGTCTTGTCCAATATTTACCATGTAAGTTTACACTCACCAGGTTTAGTAAAGATATATTTATAATGGCAGCAGTGTGCTTTAACACACTGCTCCCATAGGATAAAGTACAGCATAGGATACAATGTTATACAGCTTGAAAGCCTGAGAAGGGAATGAATAACCCATCCTGGTTACTCAATTTTGATTCTCTTGCTTGGCAACCACAGCCCTTCTCTAGTAGAAAATTGAGTTCACTGGGCAGAACATGTCAGATGATATATTAATAGATTGACTCTATGTATTTACACAAGGAATAATAGGCATCACTCCTTGCAGTGGGAGAATCAATACAAATGATCTCCCTACTCTTATCTTGGGGTCACCCAAGGCACTCAGAAAGCCACTGAGTGTGCAATGCCAGAGATTAGCTTAAAATGTATGCAGCCAAACACTTTCACTTGTGGACACAGGTTTTGGGCTCTTGGCTCTCACACAAAAGCACAAGACTGGACGTATTTTGCTCTATGGGAGGGGGGAGATTGGTGAGTACCAAAACATATCATTAGAAATAACAAATTAATCCTAACATGAGTCTTTCCGCATGGTGGCTTGCAACTCTGTTTTTGTACTCACCAAGACTCATCCCCATACAGCCAAATACCTCTGATCTTGTGCTGATGAAAGCCAAAAGCTCATACACACGTCCACAAGTGAAATGTTTTTGGCATTGCACACTCAGCAGCTTTCTGAATGCTTTGGATGGCCCCAAGATGCAAAGAGATGATTTGCATGGCTCCGCCCACTGCAAGGAGTGATGGGTAAATCTATTATTCCTTGTATTGTGGGCTGTGTAAATACTTTCTGTTCTAGGAAAGTACCTCTTTTCCTTTTTCAATGTCCTCCCATCTCCCCCATCTAATGTGCTCCCTGACAGATAAGATTACTTAGATTAAATTGTTTAAAATATTGGCTACCCCAGATTTTCAGTTGTATTATGTTAGGCCTATGTAAGTAATTTTTGCTATACTGTTTCTTACATGCATTTTATTTGTCTATACTTTTACTCTTGGATCCAAAGAGGAAAAATCATTATATCATGTTTTGAAATGTATTCATAATGAAATGTATTATTGAAAAAGATATGTAAATTAACTTGTCTGCATATAAAGCAGAAACACTGACATTCCCTTTATATGGTGAATAATATCTTTGCAATTTAAATCAAAGGAAAAGTCCATTATCATGGACTTTACCTAAAGACTCCAAGGTAACTAGAAGATCTCCTTACCCAACAGCAACTCCCATGACCAGTCATCCTCCAGCAGCCCAGGTTTGTGAAGCCAGTAGCTGCACTTCCAGGTTCTGTTTGGCAGGTAGGCGAGGACTCTGTCTGACAGACTCCCATTAAAAACAATGGGCACCTCTGTACACAGATGTTCTTGGTGTATGATGGTGCCCTTACAGAGGCCCCGTTTGCACACCAGCCGTAACCCAGCTTCACAATCCGGGGATGTGGGCGGACGATCTGCGGTGCTAGAGCAATGGTCAGGTAAGGTAATCTTCTTGTTTTCTCTGACAATGCCTGGCTCTGGAGTCTTTTGGTAAAGTACACAAAAATGGACTTTTCCTTTAAAGCTCAATCCCGAAATATGGCTCTCCTCCCTCTGGCGGGGAATTTTTCTGACTAAGTTCATGCTCTTCTAACTGCAGTCTAATTATTCTGGAATCCAGAACCCAGCCTTTGAGGGCATAGTGATCTAACTGAGCTCCTAGAAAAAGTGTACAAGTGACGACGTAATTGTGCTGAAACATATGTTCTGTATAATTAAGAAGGTCATCAGCTCAATGAGAGTTATCCAAATAATATATTTAATTTTTAGAGAGGCTGGGTTTTGAGAGCCCTTTATGAAAATAAAATCTACCTCATTGTAAATGTAAATGTACAAAAAGGAAAAGGGAGTCTCCCACAACTCCCAAACCTATCCCAAATAACTCCAGTGGCACTACTTATTATATCCAAAAATCATATACAATTTTATTAATAAATACACTTACAATTCAATGCATTTAGACACATTAAAACAATCTAAAAAACATACAACATATGACAAACCTGAGAGGAGGGGGGGGGGGAGATAACATGATGGCTGTTCACGGGCCACTGACCAGTACAATAATGAATAACATGAATATTAAATTTAGGTCCACCTTAACCCTGCTGGACAATACCTATACTGTGCTTCCTATCCAAACACTATAAAAAATATATACAATTAGTATCCAATATAACCTATCCCAGTGCATAAATAATCAAGAAAGTGCCATGTGCTAAAGTGCTATAATAATGATTGAGGACCAGCCGGGTGGGGACAAAACATCAGACATACAATCCACAAAAAATCTCACATGCCCAGTGCCCGACCAGCGCCACCCTCCGCTTGCCGCCGATGCGTTGCGTGGCGTCAGCACGTCACTTCCTCAGGGCAATTAGGCACTGGTCATATGTTGTATGTTTTTTAGATTGTTTTTAATTTGTCTAAATGCATTGAATTGCAAGTGTATTTATTAATAAAATTGTATATGATTTTTGGATATAAGAAGTTATTTGGGATAGGTTTGGGAGTTCCTTTTCTTTTTTGTACAGTCACTTCTTGTGTACTTATCCCTGGGTGAGAACACTCCATTTCTTTACTTGCATAGCTGGCGTGGTCTCACATTTTCTTTAGATTCATTTAAATGTATGTACCGCCACTGCAGAACAGTCCCATTGCAGCGTTTAGTAGGAAAGTCTCTTCAAAGGGCTGCGGCTCTAAATAAAACACATAAAGGCACTTACCTTCTCTCCACAAGTTCCTGGCTCGTCTGAGGCTCAGAAAAATAAGGGTCGCCCCAGAATTTGCTGTTGGTTGTGGCCCCACCCCTCTGTGCCAGTCACAGTTCCTGTGCACACCCCCTTCATTCATTGCAATGCCTGCTAATTCAAGGCATTGTATAGTGTTGTGAGGGACAGTAGCACCAGGCGAGAATGCCAGGAGCTCTGTGCTTGGAGGTTTCTGAGCAGTGGAGGCACCGCTGTTTTGTTTTTGTTAACTGGGTTTATATAAATAGGCCTTGCCAACCTGCCAGCCTAGTTTCTCATACTAGATCTGCAGAAGAGTAACCAGTGTAGCAGGAGTGGGTGGCAGGGGAGCTTTGTACACTCTGTCAACCCCTGGTCTAAGAGAAAAACAACAAATGTGGATTTTCCCTGTAAATCTGTCACCCCTCGCTTTTACAAAAACCCAGGATTTTGAATATCTTGGGATTTGGTCCTTTTCCCTGCAGCACCCCAATCAGGGGTGCCCAGCTGCGTGAAACCCCCCAAGACGCCGAGACCAGCTCATCTCTTCCTGGTCCCACGGCACGTCTGAGAGCAGCGGCTCTGAGCGCCCTGGAGGCCGCATCCTTTGCTTCCCTTGAACAGGAAGCCCGGTGCGGGCACACGCCTGCTAGAGGGATAGCGGGATGCGGCTGCTGCCCTTAGACGCTCCGTGGGACCAGGAAATGAAGTAAGTGAATGTGGCGACCTGGGGGGTTTCACATGGGGGAGAATCGATCGGCGTGGGTTTTGGTCCTTTTTAAAGGTAATTTTGACTAAGAATTCGGATGAGGAGGTATCAGTGCCTATGCAGGTGCAGTATGAGAATGGCAATAATAAAGAATGTAGAGTATGCACTGAAGCATGATCCTTCCTAAAAGTAAAATCACTATGCAAATAAAGGAGGTTCTAAGATAGAGTACTGATAGAGATGATGGATTGGAGCAACAGGTAAATGGAGGTCTGGGAATGGGCTATAAAATTGGGGTGCTGATGAAGATGCTGGAAAATAGCATAGGATAGAGTAAAATAAAAATAAATAAAAAGTGAAAGCTAAAATGCTATATGTTTACAGATGAAAGTAGGTATTAAGGGGAGGTAGCTGTAATAGCAGCCATTCTAAATTGCCAGCTTTGAAAGATCAGTCACGTGTCTGGGGTGTTCAACCTATGGTAAATAGGTAAAGAAAGTAAAAACCTGATACAGGAGTGAAAAGCCTAGGTGGAGAATTAGGGGCATATTGTTGGAGTTTAGCTTTAACTTAATGCAGATTAACCTCCCCAAAGGAAGTTCGATCCTACTATAAATGAATAAGCAGAATAGGGAGGGGCAGGAGTGGGGTATTGGGATACGGAAGAGAAACCTCTACAACAGACTTCCCCCTCAGTAAATTAACATGTGGATATATTTATATGTGGATCTGCCCTAATAATAAAATGTATTTTAGCTTTTTAATTATATTTTAATCAAGTTGTTATTTATGTCTCACATGCAATCATAAAAGAAAACATTTTAAACATGGAAATAGTACTTGCCTCTAAACTATTTTCTTGTCTTTTTTGCCATTGTCATAATATTAAATTAGTACTTCATGTAAAAGAAGAGAGATGCTGAGTTCAGGTTGTCTACCCCCCCCCCCCCCCCCCAGGTAATAAGAGCAGTGTGTTAGCAGCCATCCCTCCAGCACTGTAGCTTTCCCTGTGTGCTCCACCCTTTTTGACAGCAATTCATGCATTTTCAATATAGCAGACCACTTGTGGCTGTATGTCACTTAGCATCTGTCGTCTGCCCTCAATCAGTCTTTAGCTTGTACAGTATATTCAATTATAAACTACTCAAATATGATTCATTTAAATTAGTCTCTAATACAAAGCTTTCCCATGAACCGTGCTACAAGCAATATATTTTATAAATGATCTACAATTATACTTGATTTCCAGTTTAATTAAAAACAATATACAGATTTGTACTAAAAGTGTTTTGTTATTTACTCTCGTTGCCTTCTAATTTATCAGATACATGTGTAATATACACAGGCAACTGGTTTGAAATCCTATATGTTGCGAATGAATATTAACCTGGCTTACCCCGATATTCTTTGTCAGTTTGAGCCCAGCAGCCTAGACAGATTATAGGGCTAGTTTGTACAGGATCACTGAAGATTAGTCGCCGTGTATACAGGATATCATATGCTAATTGTAGCTGCCAGCATCAGTGTATATATGGTTAACATAATCAAGTCAAATCCAGTGTGACACTTTTTTTGTAAGTATACACTCATAACAATAAACCCACCTGAAATGCCAGCTCCTATGACAACAACGTCGCATTTGTTGCTCATGATGTCAGGGTTGTGTTTTTGTCCTCCAGGATATTCTTCTTTATCCTTCTGTAGCAAACCTGATGATGCTAGAGAGCCGAGCAAAGCAAGCAAGGATCTCCCCTTATCAGCTGTCAGCTGCTCTGTCTTTCAGGAGGTGCTTTTATTCTTCCTAGTGGTCAGCCTCTGGACTCCACCTTCTGTCACAGTGATGCGGGAAATGAAGTGATCCTCTTAGGATAAAAACCTAGCTCAAACCTCTTGTGCTGAGCAAACATCAGGCTGCTTCAGGCTCAAACCATTTGGTTAATCAGATCCTTTGCAGCAAACTCCCTCAAGTGGTGAAAGTTGAATATACATGGACTTATAAAAAGGTAACAAGTGTGCTGTAAAGAGACCATATAGGGTTTCAAAAGGCTTATAGAGTAAAGTGACTATACATTAAGCATACATGATAGCAATTTTGCCATATTTTCCTCTTCTGGAATATAAAATAAACATTTGTGTTAGGATTTTCCCCCATACTTCTGATTAACTTATCAGCATGCTTTGTCCAAGTTCCAGTGGCTCTGTCTTGGTAAACTCGGAGTGGCTTTCTTGCCTTTTAGCAAAGCTCCTAGTATCCTTATCTCACTACAAATCTCAGAATCTTTCAACTGTAACAGTTGGGTTTATTAGCAGCTTTAGCTAAACAAAGCAGCAGCAATCACCCCTTTTCCCCTGAGAACACTGCTAGTAACCCTCTAGCTTCAAGATGGACACAAGATGGATTCCCTCTATCTGAAGAGATTGAAATAACAGAACTACAGAAAAATGGCGTCTCCAGTATAAACTCCATGGACCAACACAAAATGGCGCCGCATAGCCCGCAGACCAGGCAGAAGGGGCTGACACAAACGGAGGTGCGCCGACCGACGCACCTCCGGTTTCTAGGGTGGGAGGAGTAAATCCCTCCCACCAACAGTGTAAACAGCCCCAAATCTAGGCACGCAGCCTACATAAAGGAGCGCGCACCGCAGGCCCCACATTACGCACAGCCAGACGACACAGACCATGCTGAAAGCACGTGGGACCTAAACACTGAGTCCGGACAAGATCCATCGAGGATCCAAAACCCCCCGTTTTTCCAATCTGGGGAACCGGACGAGCCTGTCAAAGCGGACTTCATTTATAAGGTACTAACATTATCACATACAAAAAATGTGTCCAGACATTGACCCAGAAATATTTTCTCAGAACATCCCCCTCACAGCAATGAAAGGGCAGAGGAAGGCAGTTCCCAAATGGTTCACAGTGAGTAACAAAAAACCATACACATTATACCACAGTATATTACTATATACCTTCGCTGGGCATGCATCACTCATCCCTATACAATCTTCATGCAGACCTAAACGCACTGAAGAAGCCGTTAGAGCGAAACGAGTATGCAAACTTACCTCGCTACAAACAAGGGATCACATGCAAACTTATTTTACTTGCTACAAAAGAGGGATCACAAACCCAATATTCTTGCTACAAACAGCACTTGCTACAAACAAGGGACTATAAACCCAACTTACCTGTTACAAACAGGAGAGTAAGCAGGAGAACAACCCTGAAATAAGGGTAATTGGTGAAAAGAAACCCATTGTATATAGTGTATATATTGAAAAATTTCTCTTTTTTGTTTAGCCTTATATGTATAGTTTATATCTTGTATTGTTTATGAAAATGTTGATGTAATTGTCAAGAATAAAAATTGTTTTTTGCACCCAAAAAATTCAACAAAAGTAACCTTTTAATGGGAAACAACAAGGCGCACCTGGAACCCTTCTAGAGGGTGCCATACAGGGCAATATCATAAGACCCTGAAGACACCACTCTAAGGGGGACCAACCCAAACTTATCAGAGATTGAAATAATGCAGATGGGGTTAAATTTGTTATGTCTGCCTCAGCCAATCAGATGATTAGCAAGCCAGAGTGAGGAAGCTTCAGAAATGTACATCTGAACACCACTTTGATGTACGTTTTTAAGGTAAACACATTGTCGCTATTGAGAACTGTTTTATTTTAAAACATGGGGTTGCAAAACATAGAAAAGTAAAAAATTAATAGATCTCAGCACCTAGACACACTAGAGCACACTAGACTGGAAACTTTTAAAATGCCATTGAAAGTGGAATTCCCCTTTAAGTCATTCCATCATTCCGCCTGTTGCTGTGGAAAAGGACCAGGGTTTGGCATCACATTGCTCATCCTCTGCTGCTGCTTTCATTCATCCATCTTCAGTTTTAGCTTGCGTCCTATATCCTTACTAGATAATCACATCATATATAAGCATGTGAAAAAGCAGGTTGTTCATCAATGAATAAGAGGGCAATATATCCCAGAAACAGGTTGCAGCACTTATACCTGTTATTTGGATCATTTAAATGTGAGGGTTTTCTTATGGACTTTTAATGCAGCTTGCAATAAACCTTTGAATATTATGATTGGAGTGGTGGTTTATCTGTATCCTAAAAGCCTCTACACACATCACACATATAGCAATCATGTGTTATTCCAGCAAAGGCTATCTTGAAGAATAGGCCATTCAATTTGAGCATCCCACCCCTGCAAAAGCAGATATGTTGGTAAGGTATTAGTGGTATGTTCAAGACATGCCACCCCGTTAAAAGAAAGAAACTGATTTGGATAGATTTTTTTTAATGTAAGGTGAATAGGTATGGGAGCAATAATGGTCGAGTGGTCAGGGAACTGATCATGTGATTTAATTCCTGGCCAGAACATTACTCAGTGTCCCTAAGGCAGAAGGCACATAAGCCCCCAACTACTCTCCAGACGCTATGGCTAGGGCAGCCCACTGCTCCGGGCATGGGAGCACTCACTGATCATTGTTGTCTCACTGCACAGGTGGGTTAAATGCAGAAAAAAATCTAGCATATTAATTTCAGTTTTTATTATAGGATCCTTCTTGATCCTATATCGATCCTATGAGAGGAAGTACCGTAAAAAGTTGCAGGACACCCACTTGATAGTATTAAGCACCAGGGGCGCAGCCTGATTCGTGTATCAGCTCCCACTAACCCAGAGAATGCGGCTGCCAATAGTGTCAATTTCTCTTCCTCTTTAAACTGCTGACCACTGATGCTCCTCCAATAAGAAAATCTAGTGAGCAACTGTCTGTGTTGCAGCTTCTAGTTCCTCAATGAATAGGAGGTCTAGTGATTGAGAAGGTGAAAAAGCCCCTGGGGGGGGGGGGGGTCAAGAGAAGGATTGTGAGGTCCTGACAGGAAGCTTGTTTAATCTCTGGATTTGAGACAAAAAAGACAAAACAAAGTTATGAAATTAAATGTGTGAACGCTACTTAGCCACAGCACCGGCTACATTCATACCCTCGATGAAAGCCATTCAGGGATGCTGCTGGAGACCTGTGCATGCCCCTTAGATTTGAGAAACAAGATGAGTAAATAGGGACAAATGCAGTTTGGGATGCCCTTCAAAAATATTTCATCCAGCCTGTTCTTTTGTGTTTTGGACCTCTTTAGAAGCTCCTGAATGGGTCTTTCTTGCAAAAAATAGAATTTTGCAGCTGATCAGTGGAATTCCCTAGGCTGGGGTGTGAAAATCTAAAGCTACATCTTTCGGATTAATGTCAGGTGCTCCATACTGGAGGAAACATTTTAGCCTATTTACAGTATTTTTCAGTATTGTTATAGATATTCATTGACCATCACTGATTACTACTTCCTGTGAGTGTTACCTGTATCTAGGCCTGACTTCTAAGGCCTCGATTCAGTAAGAGTTGTAAAAAATGTTCATGGTAGTAAAAAAATCACTTTATGAGAAAAAAGCCTGAGACTTTCACTGTTGCTGAATTGGCAGCTAAGAAGACAATGAATGTCAATTGCACTTCTTACTACAGTGTAAATAGTAAAAAAGAAGTAAAACACCCACTTCCATTCCCTACCTCCTAGGTCTTTCCCCACCTCTCTAGTCCCACTGTATGCCCAGTCAAGAAACTCCAGCCCATGTTTTGCCTCTACTTTGCTAAAGCCTTGGCACCCCTGATACAGTATATGCTACCAGTGGCGTACTTTGCCACCACGCAACCCATGCAATTGCATGGGGCCCCCACCACTCAGGGCCCCCCAGAACTCTGCTGAGTGAACACTGGAAGCGACTGGCATGTAATAGTGGTACAATACTGGTGATGCTGTCAGTGCCAAGGCTACATGAGAAAGAAAGCTGTTCCCCACCCCTGTCTGCTACCACAATACTAAAGCTTCAGTACCATCAGGAGAAATTTCCCAGTGATAAACTAAAGGGGCTCACAGCAAATAGGCTGCTCTGTAGTGTTGCTTGCAAATGCCTGTTGTGTTCTGACTGGATTTTAGGGAAATATCTAGTTCAGCAGCCCCCAAATACAATTCAGGTCTATGAACGAAATATTTGAGGTTTCTGTTCTGGTCTTTAAAATGTAAATTAAAGTAAAATAATGTATTTTTAAGTAAAAAGATTCTCTTTTTAAAATTTAAATATTTGTATATACTGCTATTTACACATAGAGAGTGAAAGAAAGAGTATTTTAAGCATTGGATAGAGTGTCCAAGTCAGCTTGAAGCTTGTAAACAACTCCAATAGACTGCATGTCAGGCCCTTGGGACACCCGCCTTCAGAGTAAGCCCACAACCCCCAATCTCCGCTGCTAGCTTCACCTTTAGACAAGCCCCCTTTTGCCAGGATGCTTTATACGCCTCGCCGGACACGGTTGCCCCCAGGACTTAATAGTTCAAAGGATGTGAGCTTACAGGGGTTGAAGGCAGATGAACCAGAGGCCAGACTGGGCAATGTCGGGTAAGTACTGGAAACAGTTCGGGTGCTTCGGAAACAGGTAATACTGGAAGCAATTCGGGCGCTCAGGAGAATTCAAGCGAAGTCAGACGTCAAGCCAGGGGTCACAACGGGAGATCAGAGAGCTGCGCAGTACAAAGGGATGAGACGAAGACGTGGTTGAGATTCAAGCAGATGGTCAATAACGATATAAACAGGCAATCACAGGAACAATAACAAGCCAGCTAAACGCTTTCAACTGAACCCGGCTGGATTGGACAGGGAGGCAGTGACTGTGATTGGTGCACTTTGGATCTGTGTGCTGATTGGTGCACTTCGGATCTGTGGTTTGATTGGTGCACTTAGAGAGCTCTGGGCTGATTGCCCCAGCTGAACTCCAAAGGCATACTGCCCAGAACTGCACCTCCTAGGTTTAGCTCTTTTAAACAGCCTCCAGTGGCCACTCTGTGTATAGCACCACCGGAGGACATAAGCTGACTGTACTCGCACGCAAGCACGAGTAGAATGACAGTAGACAAGGGAGGAGAGCTGGCATCTGAGGCAGAAGCGGCTGCTGGGCAGGAGAAACCCTGGCCAGTTGCCTAGGGACACCACGGGCACGGGCTGAAGGCAAGTCATTCATGACAGTACCCTCCCCTTCATGAGGGGCCTCAGGACCCTCACCAGACTTAACAGGATTATCACCCTGAATAGTTCCGGCGGACTTCAATAAAGATACATGAGGTACCCTCATGGATGGAGAGGCAGACGGACAAATAAGCTCTGAGACCTGGGTTGTGTCACGCTCTGGTAACTCCAGCCCTCTAGGTAAGCCCTCAACCCCCAATCTCCGCAGCCAGCTTCACCTGTAGGGGCCCCAGCTTGCCGGGACGCAAAATACGCCTGCCTGGGATTGGTTGCCCCCAGGACTTCAATGGCTCAAAGGATGAGAGCTTACTAGTTTAGAGGTCTGAAGAACCAATGGCTAAGAGCGAGTGTAGCGGAAGTCCAGAACCAGGCCAGAGGTTGACACGGGGAAATCAGAGATCGTAGCGGTACAGAGGGAAGAGGCAGCTCGAGGTCAAGGTACAAAACAGAGGTCGGCAATGGAGATCAGATCGAGAATAGGCGGTTCAGGCAGAGGTCGGCAACGGAGATCAGATTGAGAATAGTCGGTTCAAGCAGAGGTCGGCAACGGAGATCAGATCGAGAATAGACGGTTCAGGCAGGGGTCGGCAACGGAGATCAGATCAAGGTATATCACGAGTCAAAGCAGGGTACAAGGCGCTATCACAGGCACTGAACAACTGACGGGGGGTGAATCTTATAGGAACCAGGTCAGATTGGGCATGAGGAAACAGTGTGATGATTGGTGCATTTACAATCCTGACATACATTGGACCAGAACCTAAAAAAGGGCGTGTAGCCCAGAACCTCTCTTTTGGGCTCATTGGCCCATAGCCAGAACCAAGGGGCATGCCTGTGCCCCTTGGTTCAATCCCTCCCTACTATAGCCTCCGGCGGGCGCGCTGTGTGCAGCGCCGCCGGAGGGCATAAAGGTTACGTGCGCGCGAGACAGTGACGCGGGCGCGAGGAAGGAGAGCGGCCGTGCTCGGCGCCGCCTGAGCAGCCGCCGCCGCTCGGCAGGGCCGCCGGGCAGGAGCTGCTGCGGCCGGGCGCCCGAAGACAGCGTTGGAACGGGGCCCAGGTAAGCGCCGATTCCTGACACTACCCCCCCTTCACAAGGGGCCTCTGGACCCTTACCGGGTTTTCCTGGATTGTCATGATGAAACAAGAGTACTGGCGTGCACATCCTTTGCTGCTACCTAGCACCTTTCCTCAGGTCCGTAGCCAACCCAGTCCACCAAATACTGTAAAGAATTACGCACCTTACGTGAATCCAAGATCTTATTCACTTCATACTCGGGCTCATTATCAACAAGAATTGGCGAGGGACCAGCAAGAGGAGTATTCTTCGCCAGTTTTAACAGTGAAACATGAAAAGAATTAGGTATTTTCATAGTCGGCGGGAGTTGAATCTTAAAAGACACGTTATTCAATTTCTTGATAATCGGGAAAGGACCAATACATTTCGGACCCAATTTACTAGAGGGTTGACGGAGCGCAATATTTTTAGTGGAGACCCAAACTAGATCGCCTACTTGAAGAGTAGGTTCCCGTGATCGTGTACAACCTGCACATAATTGTGCCTTAGTTCAGCACCACCAAAATAAAATATACAACAGGTAGTGTGCCAAAATTGTATGTCCCAACTGTAAATCCTACAAAAAAACCTTTACCTTGTGGCCCAGTAAACCACAAGAACAGGTGCCAGACAAAGTGGCACCACTCCTGTTTAATTAATAAGCCAAACCAATTACTAATTGATATTCATAGTTTAATTCATTAAAGATCCTACATTAAAAATACACAATACAACATTACAAACATCTAAAATAAGGACAATACATTACACAGCCCAACCCAGCAGCAGAGACCCAAATAACCCTATAAAAACCTCTATGTGATCAATTCTTGATAAAAAAACACTAAATCCATCCATATGATCTAAAGTGCTCCTGTGCAATACCAAAATGTAAGTATGTGATGTGCAAAAAACTGCAAAATGGTAACAAAAGAATATAAACAATCACCTCAGTGAAAACAATGAATCCAGTCTCCTGCTGAGTGGGGCAATTATCCACCCACGCGTTCCGTGACGATATGTCACTTTTTCAAGGTGCCATCATAGGTTCCCGTGATCTACGGCAGTCGGCAAATTTCTTATATCTTAAACTAGTGGTCTTAAGAATTTCCTGAACATGTGTCCAGATATTCTTCCGTTCTTGAAGCCACTCCTCCAACGCCGGTAAGTTGGAAGGTGACCCTGAAACGGAAGAAGCTCTAGGATTTTTCCCTAAATTACAATAAAAAGGTGATATCTTGGTACTCTCACTAGGCGCGTTATTGTAAGCAAATTCGGCGAAATCAATAAATTCTGCCCATTGTTCTTGGGCATCAGAGACATAACACCTTAAGTACTGTTCCAAAGTTTGATTAGTTCTTTCCGTCTGCCCATTGGACTGGGGATGTTAGGCAGACGAAAGAGAGATCTGTATACCCAGCCGCGAACAGAAATGTTTCCAAAAACGGGAAGTAAATTGGACACCCCGATCAGAGACTATATTGGACGGAATACCATGAATACGAAAAATATGTGAAGTAAATAGTCGAGAAAGCTCTGGTGCGGAAGGAAGCTTGGCCAAAGGAACGAAGTGTGCCATCTTACTGAAACGATCTACGACCACCCAAATAACAGTATTCCCATGTGATAAAGGCAAATCTACAATAAAATCCATAGAAATATGAGTCCATGGTTCAGCAGGGATTTCAAGAGGAACCAAACCGCCACTGGGAGCCTTGTGAACCCCTTTACTTCGAGCACAAACAGCACAAGCGTCGATAAAGGTAGTAATATCGCGTCTCATGGTTGGCCACCATACATGGCGACGGACAAGCATAAACGTTTTTCGGTTACCCACATGACCAGCAGTTTTAGCATCGTGAAATTCGCGAATTACATCTGAACACAAATGTGGCGGTACAAACTGGCATCCCAAGGGAACATCACTAGGAGATTCATCTTGAAACGGCGCCAAGGTGTTAGAGAGATCAGGAAGTAACGCCCCGTCCACACAACCCATAGGTAGGATCGGATCACCAGTATCACCCCGATCCTTACATTCACCGAACATGCGAGATAGAGCATCAGCTTTAGTATTTTTTACACCCGGCTTGAAAGTAATAATAAAATTAAAACGCGAGAAGAATAATGCCCAACGTGCCTGACGAGAGTTCAACCTCTTGGCAGACCCAATGTATTCAAGATTTTTGTGATCGGTATACACAGTTATAGGATGTAATGAACCCTCCAGCCAGTGTCACCATTCATCAAAAGCCAGTTTAATAGCTAATAGTTCCCTATTACCGACATCATAATTTTGTTCCGCGGTACTGAATTTACGTGAAAAATAAGTGCAAGGATGAAGACGCTCAGGGTTACCAGAATATTGCGACAAGACTGCACCCACCCCCAGCTCAGAAGCGTCCACTTCAACAATGAAGGCTTTAAGAATATCTGGATGAATTAACACAGGTGCCGAAGTAAAGGCCCGTTTCAAGGTCAGGAAGGCCTCACAGACAGAGGGAGACCAGTTAGCAGTAAAGGCCCCCTTGCAGGTAAGGTTGGTAAGAGGTGCTACAACATGAGAAAAGCCTTTGATGAAACGTCGGTAAAAATTAGCAAAACCTAGAAAACGTTGCAATTCTTTTAGGGTCTTGGGTTGAACCCAATCCTGAACCGCCGAAACTTTCCCGCGTCCATCTCCAAACCCTGGTTGGTAATAATATACCCTAGGAAGGGAACTGTGGTGACCTCAAACAAGCATTTAGAAAGTTTAGCAAATAAGTGGTTCTCTCTTAATTTTTGCAGTACCAACTTAACATGGCGTCTGTGCTTCAATAAAGAATTAGAAAAAATGAGAATATCATCCAAGTAGATGACCACAAATCTACCGAGATACTCTCTGAATATATCATTGACAAAATCTTGAAAGACGGCTGGCGCATTACAAAGACCAAAAGGCATGACCAGGTACTCGTAATGGCCGTCTTTCACATTAAATGCACTCATCCCCCTGCCGGATGCGAATCAGATTGTATGCCCCTCTTTAATCCAATTTGGAGAAAATTTGGGACCCTGTGACTTGATTGAACAGATCCCCGATCAAGGGCAAGGGGTATCGGTTCTTTACAGTGATCTTATTCAAGGCTCGATAATCAATGCATGGTCTCAGGCCGCCATCTTTTTTCTCTACGAAAAAGAATCCAGCCCCAGCAGGCGAGGTAGAGGGGCGGATAAATCCCTTCCTTAAATTTTCAGTAATGTACTCCCTCATTGCTTGCTCTTCAGGCAGAGTAAGATTATAGATTTTCCCCCTCGGGGGAATCGTGCCAGGAAGCAAGTCAATAGGGCAGTCATAAGACCGATGTGGAGGAAGAGTATCAGCAGAACATTCAGAGAAGACATCAACCCAGTCTGCATATGGCTGAGGCAATCCCTGAGGTAAAACTTGCACACTTCTGAGGCCTGTAGTAAAGCAGTGATTTTTGCAATGATCACTCCACTTAATCAACTCCCCAACCCGCCAATCTAACACCGAGGGTATCCCAAAACCACAGGAGTTTCTGGACAATCGAAGACAAAAAATTCTAAAAACTCAGAGTGTGAAGAGCCAACAATTAACCGAAGAGGTGGGGTCTTGGTATTTATAGGTCCCCCCTGGATGGCCTTACCATTGATAGCAAAAACTTGTAGGGATCTTTCAAGAGGAACTAAAGGGATACCTAAAAGGCAGATCATACTCCTGTCCAAAAAGTTTCCCGCCGCACCGCTGTCGATAAAGGCGGAAACTGTTTGCTTAGAAGAACCCCAAGACAAGTCAATAGGCACTATCATTTTATTTTGGCGAGAGTTGCAAACTGACTCACCCAGATCAGTACTCTCTACCTGGTCTGGGTGTGGAAGTTTTCCGCCGGTCTCCCCTTGTTGGGACAGGACCCTGCAAAATGACCAGAATTCCCGCAATACAGGCATAACCCCTCGGATCGCCTACGCTGTTTCTCTTCTTGGGATAAGCGGGTTCTCCCTAATTGCATAGGTTCTTCCTGGGGAGATGATGAGGTACTTTCCCCACGGGGAACCGGAGACCTATGACCTTGGACTGGCCTGAAGGACGTGGGAGCCCTGACTCTCTCCCTGGCCCTTTCTCTAAGACGTCGGTCTATTTTAATGGAGACCTGCATTAATTGATCTAGGTCCGATGGCGGAGGAAAATTGACTAAAGCATCCTTGATGCTCTCCGACAGCCCCACCCTGAACTGACTACACAGAGCGGGATCGTTCCATCTAGCTTCGATAGCCCAGCGGCGGAATTCAGCACTGTAATCTTCAACCGAATTCCGCCCTTGTTTTAAGGCCCAAAGCCTATTCTCTGCTGTAGACTGTGAATCAGGGTCAGCGTATAGGATGCTCATAGCGTTGAAAAATGCAGTTACAGATTGTAAGGCATTATCATGACTCGGCAAACTAAAGGCCCAGGACTGCGGGTCTCCTTGAAGTAGAGAAATGACTAAGCCTACTCGTTGGGTCTCAGTGCCAGAGGAGACAGGTCTCAGCTTGAAATATAGTTCACATGAATTCTTGAAGTTAGAAAATTTTGCTCGCTCTCCCAAAAATTTTTCAGGCAGAGGAATCTTCGGTTCGGAGAAATGAGGTGGTACAGAGGAAGTCGGCACTTGACGAGACTCCAGGGTGGCCACACTTTGAGCGAGTTGGTTGATCGCTGTGGCCATAGCTTGCACCTGCAGTACCAGGTCATCCATGTTGGGGCCTGTGATAATGTCACGCTCTGGTAACTCCAGCCCTCTAGGTAAGCCCTCAACCCCCAATCTCCGCAGCCAGCTTCACCTGTAGGGGCCCCCGCTTGCCGGGACGCAAAATACGCCTGCCCGGGATCGGTTGCCCCCAGGACTTCAATGGCTCAAAGGATGAGAGCTTACTAGTTTAGAGGTCTGAAGAACCAATGGCTAAGAGCGAATGTAGCGGAAGTCCAGAACCAGGCCAGAGGTTGACACGGGGAAGTCAGAGATCGTAGCGGTACAGAGGGAAGAGGCAGCTCGAGGTCAAGGTACAAAGCAGAGGTCGGCAACGGAGATCAGATTGAGAATAGTCGGTTCAGGCAGAGGTCGGCAACGGAGATCAGATTGAGAATAGTCGGTTCAAGCAGAGGTCGGCAACGGAGATCAGATCGAGAATAGTCGGTTCAGGCAGGGGTCGGCAACGGAGATCAGATCAAGGTATATCACGAGTCAAAGCAGGGTACAAGGCGCTATCACAGGCACTGAACAACTGACGGGGGGTGAATCTTATAGGAACCAGGTCAGATTGGGCATGAGGAAACAGTGTGATGATTGGTGCATTTACAATCCTGACATACATTGGACCAGAACCTAAAAAAGGGCGTGTAGCCCAGAACCTCTCTTTTGGGCTCATTGGCCCATAGCCAGAACCAAGGGGCGTGCCTGTGCCCCTTGGTTCAATCCCTCCCTACTACAGCCTCCGGCGGGCGCGCTGTGTGCAGCGCCGCCGGAGGGCATAAAGGTTACGTGAGACTGTGACGCGGACGCAGGCGCGAGGAAGGAGAGCGGCCGTGCTTGGGGCTGCTGCGGCCGGGCGCCCGAAAACAGAGTTGGAACAAGGCCCAGGTTGCTGACAGGTTGCTCCAACAGTGATACTAGAGCAATGTTCTGAACAGTGTGGGCTCCATCCTGTCAATTCCACAGTTTCCCAATTAAAGGTAGGGTTGTGCACCTTTAACCAGGGGAACCCTAGAACAACCGGGGCTTCAGGGCAGTCTAAGACAAAAAACTCAAGGTTCTCAGAATGGGAAGGTCCCACAACTAGGTTAATTAAAGGGGTTTTGGAGGTGACAGTTCCTGCACGAACAGAAGTATTATTGACTGCCAAAATCTGAAGGGGCTTCCCAAGGGGGATTAAGGGAATGCCTAAGGCGACTACTATGGATTTATCCAAGAAGTTGCCAACTGCTCCGCTATCGACAAAAGCGGAGACGGATTTCCTGGACAACTCCCAACCCACAGTAGCAGGTAACAACATTTTACTTCTATGAAGGGAAGTTACCTGACCGTCCTGACAAACTTTCTCTATCTTGTCAGGACGTTGCAATCCCGCCAAAGGTCTTTTATTGGGGCAGGTCCTAACCAGGTGACCTGAAACCCCGCAGTACATGCATAGGTCTATGGTGCGACGTCTACGCTTTTCAGCCGGGGAAAGGTGAGTAGCACCAAGTTGCATAGGCTCTTCTGGGGGCGAAGATGAGACAGCATCCATAGAGGATGACTCCTGGTGGGAAGATTCCCAGAAGTGAGAGTGATTCTTCTCTATATGTCGCTCCCGTAGCCGTCTGTCAATTTTAATGGCCATAAGCATGAGTTCATCCAGGCTTTTAGGGTAAGGAAAATTTGTTAGAACATCCTTAACACCCTCTGAAAGACCAATTCTATACTGACTACAGAGGGCAGGATCATTCCAACGGGATTCAATCGCCCAGCGGCGGAATTTGGCACTATATTCCTCTGCTGAGCGTTTCCCCTGTTTCAGGCTTCGAAGCCTGGCATCAGCGGTCAAAGTCCTGTCAGGGTCCGAATATAGGATCTCCATAGCGGAGAAAAAGGCTGAGACAGATTGCAAGGCCTCATCTGTGGGCGCTAAGCCAAATGCCCAGGACTGTGGATCACCCTGGAGCAGAGAGATAACCAGGCCCACCCTCTGCATTTCTGTGCCTGAAGAGTAGGGCCGTAGTCTGAAATAAAGTTCACAGGAGTTCTTGAAGTTGGAGAATCTTGTACGATCCCCATCAAATTTCTCAGGAAGGGGGAACCTTCGGCTCAACAGGAGGTGAGGATACAGGTGGTGCAGGCAGCTGGCGATTTTCTAGATCAGCCACATGTTGGGCCAGCTGGTTAATGGCGGTAGCCATGGCCTGCACTTGTTGTACAAGTTCTTCCATATCAATTTTTCGGGCCTGTGATAATGTCAGACCCGTGGGACACCCGCCTTCAGAGTAAGCCCACAACCCCCAATCTCCGCTGCTAGCTTCACCTTTAGGCAAGCCCCCGTTTTCCAATACGCTTTATATGCCTCGCCGGACACGGTTGCCCCCCGGAATGAATAGCACAAAGGATGTGAGCTTACAGGGGTTGAAGGCAGATGAACCAGAGGCCAGACTGGGCAATGTCGGGTAAGTACTGGAAACAGTTCGAGTGCTTGGGAACAGGTAATACTGGAAGCAATTCGGGTGCTCAGGAGAATTCAAGCGAAGTCAGACGTCAAGCCAGGGGTCACAACGGGAGGTCAGAGAGCTGCGCAGTACAGAGGGATGAGACGAAGACGTGGTCGAGATTCAAGCAGATGGTCAATAACGATATAAACAGGCAATCACAGGAACAATAACAAGCCAGCTAAACGCTATCACAGGCACTGACACACTGAAGAGGTAATCCATTTATAGGACTGAACCCGGCTGGATTGGACAGGGAGGCAGTGACTGTGATTGGTGCGCTTTGGATCTGTGTGCTGATTGGTGCACTTCGGATATGTGGTTTGATTGGTGCACTTAGAGAGCTCTGGGCTGATTGCCCCAGCTGAACTCCAAAGACATACTGCCCAGAACTGCACCTCCTAGGTTTAGCTCTTTTAAACAGCCTCCAGTGGCCACTCTGTGTATAGCACCACCGGAGGACATAAGCTGACTGTACTCGCGCGCAAGCACGAGTAGAATGACAGTGGACGAGGGCGCGCTCGGCGACACATGCGCCGCTGGAGCTGGCATCTGAGGCAGAAGCGGCTGCTGGGCAGGAGAAACCCTGGCCAGTTACCTAGGGACACCACAGGTACGGGATGAAGGCAAGTCATTCATGACACTGCAAAAATAGAGACAGTGCCATTAATTCCATCTTCTATGTCGTTTACAAACAAGATGAATTATAGTGGGCCCAGCACTGAACCCTGGGGTACACCACTTACAACCGGTCCCCATTCAGAGTAGGTATCATTAACCACAACTCTCTGCACACGATCCTTCAGCCAGTTTTCAATACAGTTACAAACTGTATTTTCTAATCCTGAAGACCGCCACTTCCCCAATATGTGTCTATGGGGGACAGTGTCAAATGCTTTTGCAAAATCCAGAAAAACTATATCTACAGCCACCCCTCTGTCCAGGTTTCTACTCACCTCCTCATAGAAGTAAATCAGGTTATTCAGGTTGGCAGCTTTTGTCCTTAGTAAAACCATGGTGGTTGTCACTTAGAATATTTTAGATAGTTACATATTCATGTAAGTAGTACCTTAATAGCCCCTCAAGCAAGTTTCCCACAATGGATCTTAAACTTACAGGTCTGTAGTTACCCGGAGAACACCTAGAGCACTTTTTAAAAATGGACTCCACATTTGCCTTTCGTCAATCTCTTGGCACTATACCAGTTTATAGTCTTCAAGATCAAGAACAGTTCCTGCAGTCTTATTCTCATTTAATGTAAGGAACTTACCTGCAGTCTTATTCACATTTAATGTAAGGAACTTACCTCTGCCAGGGGGCCCGCAGTGAGCGCCGGCTGGGTGACTTGGCACTCTACATGTGACACTCCTGCTGCTGATCGGGGCCACCGTTCCTGGATGATGGGGAGCACGGCGTGTCACTCTGGCAGCCTCCCGCAGTCTGTAAATTTCGCCACTAGGAGGCGCTGCACTGCGAGTGGCAGGCAGCGCAGAGTCCTCCACACCTGATGGGAATCAGGGGCTGAACAGCCTTGCTGCCAAGACTGACCAGCCCCTGGATAGTGTCTCCAATCACTCACAGTGTTGTAAGTTGTACCAATCAGCACATAAACTCCCCCCCCCCCAGGGTGGCCATTGGTCAATTCCCCAATAAATATGGAGTCAGCCCAGTACTCAGTGCCCAAGATAATCGCTTGTGATTAGGGTGTGATTCTGTTTAATTATTATCTGTTTCCGACCTGGCTTGATCGACCATCCCTGTCCGCTGCCTGTACCGACCTTTGCTTTGTCTGACCTTGAACCTGCCTGCTCCTTTGGATACCCCGCGATCTATCTGACCTCCCGGCTTGACCCTTTGGCTACCCCTGACTATGCACCTGTCTTATCCCTGTACTCTGACGCACCTTCCGGACTTACTACCTGTGAACGACCTCGGCTTCGGGATACCCTCGCGGTTCATCGGCCTTCACAGTAAGCAGACATCCTTTGCGTCTATTAAGACCTGGGGGCAACCGTGTCCGGTGAGGCGTACCTAGCGTCCCGGCAAACGGGGGCTTGACTATAGGCAGAAGCGGCGGTGGAGATTGGGGGTTGTCTGCTTACAGAAGGCTGGTGTCCCGCTGGGCATCACACAAACAGTTTTGATCCTGACAATCGTCCAGTCTCCTAACCTGCTCTCCTGGTGCCCCCAAGGCACCAAGAGGTAATCCCATTGTCGCTCCAAGCTTCCTGCTTGATCCGAGGACGGGATACTAATATTACAGGAAACCACCCCATCCAACAATGTCAAAGAAAAAATAAAGCAGCCACCAAGGCTATCTTACTCCCAAATAACCTCTTGGGTAATAGCAAGAAAAAAAATCATAAAAATGAGTATATGTGTACATACATGTGTGTTCACAAATACATGCACACCAACTCAAACACTCACATATATACCTACAACCATGAGAATAATAAAAACACCATCTACCCATCTGCTCCCCCTCTTAATAAAAAGGATAAAACCCCACAAGTTACCCCCAAAACTTCAATACACACCACGTTAACCAAACTAACCCTACCTATAACCCCCCAATGTTGCCCAGAGCCATATACCATATTTTTCGACCTATAAGACGCACTTATTTTCCCCAAAAGTGAGTGGAAAATGTCAGTGTGTCTAACTGGGCGAATGTGAAAAAAAAAAAAAAAAAAAAGGAAAAACGCCAACTCACCTTTCGCTTTCACTGTCCCCAGTGTCTTTGCTATATTTGCCGCCTTTTCTGCGGCGCCTGCACACACATCCGCATGTACAGCAGGTGGGCGTAGCCAATGCTCGAGTGTCGTTCATGCTCACTGCTGAATGAAGCCGGGTATCAGTGTGTGCAGGCACTGTCTGTATGAGGGATGGGACTGGGGAATGCCACACTGTCTATATGAGGGATGGGATGGGGGGATGCCACACTGCCTTTATGGGGAATGGTATGGGGGGATGCCACACTGGCTATATTGGGAATGGGAGGGGGGAATGCCACACTGCCTATATGGGGATTTGGAGGGCAAATGCCACACTGCCTATATAGGGAATGGGATGGGGGATGGCACACTGCCTATATGGGCAATGGTAAGGGGGATGCCACACTGCCTATATGGGGAATGGGAGGGGGGAATGCCACACTGCCTATGGGAATGGGATGAGGATAATGCCACACAGCCTATGGGGGGAATGGGATGGGGGGAATGCCACACTGTCTATGGGGAAAGTGAGGGGAAATGCCACACTGGCCATGGGGGATGTGGGATGCCACTCTGCCTGTAATGGGAGGATTCTGCACCTTGTCTATTAGTTGGTTCTTGGGGGGACGGTGTTTTGGCACAACATTTGGTTCAGAATATTTATTTTCCTCCTCTAAATCCTAAGTGCGTCCTATGGGTAGGTGCATCGTATAGGGTGAAAAATGCGGTATATATTTCTTCAAGTGATTCAGATTCCCCAACATGTGGAACCTCCCTCCCTGCCATACCCTAGACAGCTTTCCCACCGTGATAAAATGCAAAGAGAGAAAAAGAAAAAAGAACTCATATTAACATTGGCATTTGTGAGAAAGGTTACAATACCCCCAAAAAACATATTTCTTCAAACACTTAAAATTAATCCCCATGTGTAACCATGTTATTTGCACCCATACTGCACTTCATTTCTCACATAGTAATCTTTGGACTAAACATGGCCGCCATAATCTCATAATATTTTGGGGGGGTTTCACTTTCAATTCCGGGTATACACCACGAATTTGACTGCTACACACTATGGCAGTGTACAAACGCTATACACCGCTTTTTGTGAGGGCGAGCGCCCATTCTTTGTCTGTAGTTGGTTGAGCTATGTCCCACGAGGAAGCAGAGAGTGCCCACGGAAAGTGCATGGGGATTGAGACAGACTGGGTCCTGGCAAGGCATTTGATCTAACTTCTCAGGTATGGATTGAACTTTTATTATTATATTGCTTATCTGTTAGGATATAGGAGAATGTTTGGACTAATAATACAGAGATTATTATAAAGAGCAATTGTTTCATCCTTTCATTATTATTGATTATTGATTAATAGTCTCCATTTCCCTTAGAGGAGAGGTCATGATATATATTAGACCATCCTATATCTAAGATCTGTGTATTTGTATATAGGTGTATACATGGGAGAACTGGCCATAGGGAGACCCGGGACTATATCCGGTGGGCCGCATTGCTTTGGGGCCAGTTGGGCTGATGCTTTTAAAACCCACATTCAATCCCTACACCCTTAGTCTCCCTCTCAGTCCTCTTTACCCAGCACCACTGTACCCACAATCCAAGGAAGCCCCAGTGCTATAGCCCCAGCATCATGGTTGGGGAGCAGGGCTCTACAAGGATATCTCAGGCCAGGGTCTGGTAAAATACAGGGCTGATTTTTGGCCCCCAGTCTGCCACTGTGTGTATAAGGGTATTGCAAGCCTGTTTTGTTTCCAAGGGTTTGCTGTCTCTGATATATGTCCATGATAAAAAAACTAAGAGAGAAAAAGAAAAAAATAATTATATTAACATCGACAGTTGTGAGAAAGGTTACATTATCCAAAAAAAATCTATATATTTCTTCAAATGCTTAAAATGAATTCCCCAAAATGTGTAACCATGCAGTGAACCTCCCTCCCTACTATCCCCTATACATTTTGTCCACCTTGATAAAAAACAATAAGAAAATAATAAGAAGGGGTTAACTAAGATGTTGGTTAAATAGCCTGCCCATAAAGAAGGAGAGAAAGAGGGAAAATGGATTGGAGTAACTTTTCCTTTTTAATACAGATTACATCCATTAAGGTCGGGCTCTTGAGTGCTAGGCTCAGACAGATTTAGTTTAGAAGAAGAGCTGCTAGACCTCATATAGTTCTGCTCTGCTGTACTCTGCTCCTTCTCAGAGCTCACACTCCCCTCCATGCTGGATGGTGGAATAGGGGGTTCTGCTGGAAATTTGTTTCAGGCCATATCTCACAGCTGCTTGCCAACATTGGGGTCAACCTATAATGATTAGTAGGCTCTCGTTTCCTACCCCCAGGAACAGTCTGACTCCTTATGCCGCACTGCTGGGGACCAAGCGCCGCCTCCCATTATTGCGGACCCGGCCACTCACACAATAGTGCTGCTGCTGAAATTCACATCCACTGGCCCGGACCACACTTGCATTACAAAGGTGCTACTTCTGGCCACTGTGGCTCCCGATCACCAAAGCCCCACTGGATACAACTCTCGGCTCCTGGCTACAGGTGGGCTCAGGGCTCTCACGTTCACACATTGTAGTTGTCTTTGAAAAGCAAGTGTAAGCTGTTTTGGGGGAAACCTTACTCAAGACAGGCTATGGCACCAACCTGTTGGTAACAAAGAGAAGCTGAGCAGAAGTGTGGGTGAAATGTTTGTTGTGCAAGTGCCTCCACCCAGAATTGGGCTCTACAGCTAATAGGGAACACCTTTCTGGGAAATAGATCAAGTTATCTAGGCAATGACACAGTCAAGTATAACGGTACTAGGAATTTTATGTAATAAAGGTTAACAAGTCGAACAGAACAACAGAATGAAAGGCCCAGTTGGGGCTTTAGTTAGTTTGTCCACACTGTGTATATATATAGTCATAGCCAAATACCTCCAGGAAAATGGCAACACAGGATGCAAGCTGCAGGCCCCCTGACGGTGACGCAAGGAGATGATCCCTCTTGACATGCAGAAGGTGATTAGGAGATATGCAGCAGCAGTAGAAGATCCTCCACAAGACACATGGCAGGTTAACATGCAGAAGGCAATGGAGGAGTTAGGGAGCAGCAACAAAAGATCCCCCACATTGCACCGGCAGCTGGACAAGCAAGTAAAAAGTGTAGCAATCTGGGAAGTGATTCAGGCTTCACTTTGAGGCTGTTTAAGTTGCAACAGCACAGCTTCTAGCAACAAGCCATGTGCTCAGTTCTCCTCCTGCAAACAGGCAGTCTCTCCTATATAAAGTATTTGATACTTCCAGTCAGGGGCAGCAAACCCCAACTTGCAGGGACAGGAAGTGTCAGCAGCTAAAGAAAGAGAGTGATCTGCAACAAGCCCTCTCACTCTATGATCTCCAGCAGGCGACTCTGTTCCACTTGCAACTTGGTAAATGAGTGCTTCCCTACACAAGCTTGAGTGAAAATCTTTTATTAATTCAAAATGCATTTTTTCTTTTTTAGGTTTTCGGATAGTAGTCTTCCATTAAAGTGGACCTAAAGCTTCTATAGTGCCCCTCAAAAACTTGTTTCATCCCTTCCCTGCTGAACCTGATTTGAGAAAAAAAAATAGCTGCTTGGACTTGCATACCTATTTCCTCCACCAGTAGGAGTCGTGTAAGCTCTGCTTCCAGTTACGGCCTGCAACAAGGATTGTGGGGTTGCAAAAAGCATGGCCTTCCTCCTGAATATGATAAGGTCATGCATACACTGGATTAAAGAAAAGGTTACATATGTGTTACATACTGTTGAGGCAGGCATTTTTTTAATCAAGTGCTGACAGTCTATGTGTCAAGTATGAATTATATATATTTCGAGACTCCATGGGGGAAAGCCTCATCATGTCAGAATAATTCAAAACTCTGTTTAAGGGTCTTTGAAGAGCTTAGAGTGTTGTCAGCAGTCTGGAAAACCATAGTCTTTTTCTATGTAATGCATTTTGCAATATACATCAATAATAAGTAAAACACGTTTAGAAACATGGATAAAATGTGCAAAATAGGACATCAATGTATTGCTATACTATTTCTATATTATGACATGTATAACATCATCATTATTGGCCAAAATATACCAAATATGAATCAAATGTTCAATGTTTAATGTCACACAAACACACTGTAATAGGATACAGGTTGCATTTGGTAAGACCAGATGGGTATACCTTTCAGGGTTCAGAGGGTCAAGCTGCAGGGATTTTTTACATTCAACAGAAATGAATACATGCTGCCAAATAAAAAACCTTACTTTACTCAAATGCGAATCCTGACAAAATCTATGAGAAAAAGTTTGTATTATGTTTTCTGGTCTCTAGAAAGAGATTCACTTTAACATAATAAGTGGAAGAAGAGTCCTCCTTTAACTTATTTAAAAGAGGCGTGATAGAGCTTCTTTTACTCTAAAAGACATTGTTTTGTTTAAGGGGAGCTCTAGTACTGAGTGTCGATGTTTTAATATAGATTTGTTTTTCACTCCTGTCTTTTGAGGAGGAAGGTTTCTAATCCTTCCTGCTTGTAGTTTATATGATTCCAACCCATTTGGAAAACATATAAGCTTGTGCTGAAGATTCTGATTAATTGTCCAGAAGGATAATGCAGTTTGTGTCCTATGATTCTCAGGCTGTGTTATCCACCTCAGCTATCACACGCACAGCTGTTGCAGGGTTTGGGGATGCTAGAAGTCCTCCCTGAAAGAGGGGGGTTCTGAATCTTGGGCCAACCAGTACATCTGGCCCTAAGCAACATGCTAACTCCATTGGGGCTTTTTTATATCCAGCCATACCATCTGTGTGTCCAGCCAGACATGTGAGTGCCTCGCCTGCCATGTCATTGGTGTCACCACCTAAGCTAATTATGACCCCCTCCTTAAAGACTGCTGCACCCTACTGTGCTCTGCTTGCCCTCAGGTGACTTGCTGTTACCTGCTTTGTTAAGTACACTGCATTTAAAGCACTGCATATACAATGTAAGACAAAATAATGTATATTTACAGTGAATAAAGAACATCCCTTTAAAGTGGCACAAAACCCATTTTGCCTTCCCCCATACACCCCACATGCCCTTCCCACCCAAGTACCTTGTTCCATGCATCCGGTTATAAAAAAAAAAAAAAAAAAACAAGGCCACACCCACATGGTATTTTTTAGATTGCAAATTGGCTGATCTCAAAATTTCTGGCAGACGTGACCCAGCCTGCTGCTGCGTCCCCAGCCTGTCTGAATGGCTGGGTGTGGGAGGGCACAGAGAAGTCAAGGATGTGGCTGCTGGTGAAGACAGCACCATGGGACCCCAGGGATTTCACACAGTTGAGTGTCTCGATTTCACATGCCCCAGGGGCAGGCTAGTGGCCACATAGAGTCTTTTAGAGACTATTCCCTGTGAGGGACTTCAGTTAGTAATTTGGTTAGTTAATCCCCATAGACTACAATGGGAAAAGGTATATCATTGTAGTATTAGAATTTAGACATTAGATGGCAGAAGATAGATTGTTCCTATAGGGAATAACCATATATATAATTTAATATTGAAAGTGGGGAGAAAAGTTATTTTACTTTTGGAGGGAAATGTGTAAACGACAAGTTCTAATGAGAATTGGTTGTAACCAGCTTATCCAGGTGCCCAGATTCATGCATGGCATGTGGAGTACCCCATGTGAAACATATGACTGGGACGTGTTAATAGGAGTCCCTGAACTCAAGGGGAGCTCTGCCCTCATTCTTGGTGGTTGTGTGTAAATTTATTAGAGGGGAACGAAGTATTGTTAGAGAGGAGCTTGGAACCAGAAGGGTGAAAGCAGCATACCAGAGAGAAGCTGTCGGCACAGGAAGCCCTAGAGACCTCAGGTGGCAGACCTAGAGACCTCAGGTTGATTGTCCTGCTTGTCTGCAAAGAGGCAATAAGTCTTTACAGCTATAAAGGTGAAGCCTGAAGGAAGTGTCTTGCTAAAGTTGACTACCGCTGTATTGTTGTATTTGCAACCTGTCATTGAAGCTGAGCTTGCACAGAAAAAAAAGATTAATTAGTTGTCTCTGGAACCATCTGGAGAATCAGCAAAGAGTAAGTGCACCTCATTTACACAACACCTTACTAATCATCAGCGTGACCTAGGTCCAATGACCCCCCCCTTCCTTAAACCTCCACCACTACAGATGTAGTAAATAGAGATGAGCGAACTTTTGAAAAGTTCGATTCGGCCGATTCGCCGAATTTCACAAAGAAATTCGGGTTTGGCCGAATCGAACTTTTACGAAGTTCCCCATCAAAAATGCTGGCATGGTGGGGGCAGCCCGCTCCCACCATGCCGGCATTTAAAAAACAAAAAACAAAAAAAAAAAAGCATTTTTGCGGGCATGGTGGGAGCGGGCCGGCCGGCTCCCACCATGCCGGCATTTGAGAAAAAAGGCAAACACTTACCTGCAGGTCCGGAGCGTGGAGGCCGGCGCCGCTCTCAGCTGTCATCTGAGGGCGCGTCATCAGAGGCGCCCTCTGATGACGCGCCCTCAGATGACAGCTGAGAGCAGCGCCGGCCTCCACGCTCCGGACCTGCAGGTAAGTGTTTGCCTTTTTTTTAAAATGTCGGCATGGTGGGAGCGGGCCGGCCGGCAAAAATGCTTTTTTTTTTTTTTTTTGTTTTGTTTTTTAAATGCCGGCATGGTGGGAGCGGGCCGGCCGGCTTTACCGGCCCGCCGGCCGGCTCCGCTGTCAGCTGGCCTGCTGACAGCGGAACCGGCCGGCCCGCTCCCACCATACCGGCATTTTTTCTTTTTTTTTTTTTCCTTGTTTTTTAAATGCCGGCATGGTGGGAGCGGGCCGGCCGGCTCCGCTGTCAGCGAGCCGGCTTTTTTTTTTTTTTAATTTCAGGAAAAATTCGATCGGCACGAACCACAAAATATTCGGGTTCGTGCCGAATCGAATATTTCCTGAAATTCGGAGCGAATTCCGGTTCGTCCAAACCGGTTCGCTCATCTCTAGTAGTAAACTTAACCTTGGCATATAACACATTAAAGCAACACAAAACAACTTTGCAGAAACAGAATGCTTGACAAAGACAGTAGTTGTAGCCTGGTGAATTTGCTTTGGAGCGGGCAATTATGGATGTCCCAGATGGAGAGTATGCAGCAGACCTAAAGACTTTTCTGGCTTTAGGCCCACTTTGAGGTACAAGTTAAACCAATTATTTGTAGTTGTTGATAGCACAAATACATTGAATGCTGTGCTGTCCCAGTGCCTCAAAACAAAAGACTTACAGCAGATTAACAGATTTAAAATGACTGGAGATCACTAGACATATATCTAATGGGTTTGGGAAGACTATTTCCCTATTTCTTGGACACCAAAGACAATAGCTGGGGGTAAATTAACCCATGAACTGGGTTATGAACAGAAATGAAAGCATTAACAAGGATCGATCTTTCATCAGAAGCCCTGCCAGACCAGATTTGCTATTGATTTAATATACAGGACTTTACCTCCCCAATCCACTTTGTTCAAACCAACGTGTTCCATTCAGTTATAAGATCTTTAAAATTGGCCAAAATTAATTGGCACCAGTATGGCTAGCTAGTACATAGACCTTCCTGTTTGAAAACTAAGCAGACCTGAATCCAACTCCACTGATGGCAACGGGGTTTTGGGATCATAGATTGCGCGTGTAAAGAGCGGAATGGGCGAAATTCAAACATTGTAAAAGCTTATAAATCTTTAGGATATATGTGAGTTGCCCCAAAAACTTTCCTCCATCTTGGAATGGCCAACTCCCTCAGACTACAAAACAGTACACAGTTTTTTGGGCTTCATAAATAGCTACCATTGTTAGCCAAGTCTCCTTCTGCTGGCTGCCAAAGGGTGTAAAAAGGGGTGATGGTCCACTTTAACTTGACTCATACTTAAGCTCTACAGGGTTCCACAGGATATAGTTTAAGATATAGGAATGTAATTCACTTCTCTCTTTTAGAATGCTGTATGTCAAGTTCATAACAACAACCTTTTCCATTGACTTACTATCCGCAGCTCCTCAAACAGACAGTCAAACCCTAGTACAAGATCACCAGTTTTTCTAATCTTACTCTCAATCTGATAACTGTAAACTTTTTCCACTAGTAGAATTTGCATATAACAGTGCTATTTCTTCATTTCTGCTGCTAGTGTAATGTCTGCTCAAAACCGGTGACCGGATCCACAGCAGTTGCGGCTGCACTGGGGGCCTGGGCCCGATAAACATGGGGGGCTGGTCTACTGTAACCCCTTCTGACATCAGTCGTTACACAAGGCAGCGGGTTGAGTCGGGCCAGTGTGGGGCCTGGTGGGATGGCGGCTGAAAGTAGCCTTCTGTGTCAGGCACCCAACACTGTCTCTCTCTCCCCTGCCCCTGACATTGAGCAAGCGCCAGCATGTGATTGGCGATTGCTTTCCAAAGTGGGCGGGGCCACACATGCTCCCGGAGGAGGCACACTTTGCATCCTCCATTACAGGAGTCATGAGACCAAGTAATCCGGAAGGTCTCAAAAGAATAATTTCTAGATACTTTAGCGCTGCCGAGTTATGGGTTTGAGGGGGTTTGGGAGAATCATACATGCCGCAGGTCCCTCCTTCAGCCACCATCAGTTCGCCTGGCCACCACCGCAGGCACCAACAGGGCCCTTGCCTCCGGGGGCATATTAAAGAGTTGCTTAACCCAAAATAAAAAAAAAATCAGTACTCATCCACTCTCTCGCGCAACAGGTCCTGGCCAGTTCATTGCTAAGAAACCTTTCCGGTACCTTTTGCACTAAAAAAAAACATTTTTATTTTATTTTATATATTTTTTTTTAACAATGTGCTGGGGAGCACATCGATGAAGAGGGCTGTGTGTGTGTTGGGGGCCCATACCACTACTGCCCTAGGGCCCATAGGAATGTAGTTATGCCACTGCTCAAACAGTTTCCTTTCTAGACATGAATGCTCAAGTTATTTTAGACATTAAAAGGAGGAAATCTGTGCCAATGTCAGCAATAATAGGAGCAGTAAAAAAAATCAAAACACAAAAAGTACTAAAAAAACATTTATTTAGCTGGCCTGAATGGCTTAAATTGATATTATCTAATGCTATCTGTCTTGTCTAAAGAGGCTACAGCTGCTGTGCGTTCTTGGCCCTTTAGCTAATACAGGATGAAATGTCTTTTCCTATCAGTGCTAGAGATGTGACTGTCCATACAACATGCTGCTCTTCACCTGGCCTGAGGCAGACTGCGTTCACCTGCATTACACACAGATATGCTTTTGAGGCTATGCTATCTTTTACAGTGCACACAACCACAAATGCTGTAAACACAGCCAAAACATTAGAACAGTATTATTATTTTATTGCATTACCTATGTACAATCCTATTTCAGCAAGTGTAAAATTACACTGACAAAGGACTTTATTAGGTTTGTATTAATCATTTCGGTTGCAAGTGCTTTGTGGCTGTTGTGTTTGCTGGTGGATAGATTTAATTAATTAGCTTCAAGCAGTTTCCTTTTTTATTACTCAGACTTAATCTGATGTGCACAGTAATTGACAAAATGTATTTTGTGAAATGTTTATATTGTATATATCTATATTGTGATCCTGTGATCTTTTAAAGATTTGGTAGCATTTTTTGAAAATCCCCTTTTCACATTTTTTAATTTGGATAAAGCGATGCGGAATCACAGGCACTTGAATACTCTTTTTGCTATCTGTGCTAGCATTGGGGGACATACCATTAACCCTTTAAGTGCCAAGCACTTAACACCTACGGGCTTGCTTGTCTGGGCCTTAAGTGCCAAGCACGTAGGAGTTACGTGCTTGACTTTCCCCCCTGCTAGTTAAAAAAAAAAATTAAAGAAAATACTCACCTGACCCCTCTATCGATCCGGCCGGGTCTACTCTTTTATTTGGTGCCATCGATCCCCCCTGGGGGCTCGGATGGCTCCAGGAGAACCCCAGGAATAGCGACCCCCCCGCCCCGCTGTGATGTTACCGGCAGCCGCCTCCTTAACACCCACACCCGAGACTCAGAATCAGTTTTGCCGGGTGCTTGGAGGAGAGAGGTGGGGAGGGGGAGAGGGCTGTGATTGCCCCTCCAGGCTCCCTACACCAAGCGCCTGGCAGCTGTCATCGGGAATCGCCGGGGGACAGAGGAGGATCGGAGGTAAGTAAAGTAAAAAAAAGTAAATAAATGTCATTTTTTTATTGTACAAAAGTCTTAAAGGAGCCACAGCACTCAAACCAGTTAGCTTGCTGACCAACCTACAATCTGTCTCTAAACTTGGTTAAAAACAGAGGACTCGGTCACACAGATCTGCAGAAGTATGCTTAAGCTGCACCACCAGCGCCAAGGTGCCCCTGTGAGGTGCAGTCCTAACTCTAATCTCTGAGAGCCCATTTGGGACATACAGTGCAATAGATAAATTGGGAGCAGGCTTACCTGAGGTTGCCCTAAACCTCAAGTGCAAGCCATGGGGTGGAAGGGTCAAATACCTTGCAATATAGCCGAGACCCCACACCCCATGTGCTTGCACAAATTCAAAAGAAACAAAGGAGGGGTGGCAGCCACTCAGACCATTTTATAACTAACCTGGGAGGTGCACGTTAGCAGGGTTAGCAGGGTGTGTGACCGAGCGCTCTAAACCAAGTTTAGAGACAGATTGTAGGTTGGTCAGCAAGCTAACTGGTTTGAGTGCTGTGGCTCCTTTAAGACTTTTTTATCCTAATTGCCCTGCTAACGTGCACCTCCCAGGTTAGTTATAAAATGGCCTCATATTTACCTTGCACTGGACGCTCCCGTCCGTGCAAGGAGAACTCCTCCGCACGCTGGGACCCGCCACTGACACAGCTAGGGGGCTGCAAAGCAACCCACAATGCTGTCCCCCTGTAGGGGGAAGGCTGGCAGCTATGCGTCGTTCGGGCAGATCTGCCTGGTGACACATGATGCAGCATCACAGAGCCAGATATTGGCTCCCGGGTGGTGCGAGGCTGGTGCCCCACCTTCGGCCAGTGATAGGCCGCAGACAGCGCACCAGCAGCTTTCCAGTCTAGTGCGGCGGTGTTGACTTCGTCAACGCGCCCACTGGCAAGGCAAGAGGATCCTGCACACAATTCACAAACGTATATATTCAAGGGGACAGAGAGGAAAAGTGGGGGGAAAAAATAGGGACAAAGATATGAAAGGAAGAGGGATAAAGGGTGGAGTAAGGAAAGGAGGGACAAGACTAGGGAAAGACGGACAAGACTAGGGAAAGAGGGACAAAAGAAGGGGACAAAGGGAGGAAGGGAGGAAGGGTAGGACTGGGGAAAAAGGGGGGAAAATCTAATAAGAACAAGGGACGGGGGGTAAATAGGAGAAAAAAGAGGGACAAACAGAGGGATCATGAAAGGAACAAGAGCTAAGAACACATAAAGAGTAGGATAAAAGCAAGAGGCAGGAGTGCAGACTCTAAGCTGTGGGAGCTGAGAGAAGAAAAAGGGGGGAAAGGGACAAGCAGAGGGATCATGAAAAACTTAGAGCACGTTACGGGTAGGGGGAAAGGGAGGACGGACGAAGGGACACAAATGTGGACCCTAGATGGGAAAAAGATAAAGAAAAATGGGGACAAATAGAAAAGAGGGACAAGAAAAGAGAGAGAAAGAAGGGATAAAAACAGGGGACAGGACGGAAGGGGAGGGAAAAAAAGAGAAAAGAAAAAGGAAAGAAGAGGAAGATAATACGAGCTGTATATCATTATAAACGATTACAGATAATCTGCAGGATGCCCGAGAACCTACAACAATATCATAATCAGGAGGAACCTAATTACAGTCCAAAGTCTATCTCTTCTCCAAAAAACCATTCTACCCAAATGCTGTATTCAGACCGCGGGGTTGTACAGTGTCCAGTGGGTGGATCCAAAACGTTTCCCGTTGGAGTAGTCGGGTATTTCTATCACCACCCCTACTTAGTTTAGACACATATTAAATGACCATCCCTTTAAGGTCTTGTGGGAGATGTCTTAACTCGGTAAAGTGCATTGCCACCGGTTTCTCGTAATCGTCTTGTCCATCATTTTTTACTCTACCCTGATGAACTCGAAAATCACTTTTGTGTTTCTGGAATCTATTTTTGAAGGATCCAATAGTCTTGCCCACGTAGACCAAACTACTGGGGCACTTCAGAATATAGACACATTCTCAGGCATCCCGCAGATTATCTGTAATCGTTTATAATGATATATAGCTCATATTATCTTCCTCTTCTTTTTTCTTTTCTCTTTTTTTCCCTCCCTTCTCTCCCCTTCTGTCCTGTCCCGTTTTTGTCCCTTCTTTCTCTCTCTTTTGTGTCCCCTTCCTAGCCTCTCTTTTCTTGTCCGTCTTTTCTATTTGTCCCCATTTTTCTTTATCTTTTTCCCATCTAGGGTCCACATTTGTGTCCCTTCGTCCGTCCTTCCTTTCCCCCTACCCGTAACGTGCTCTAAGTTTTTCCTGATCCCTCTGCTTGTCCCTCTTTTCCCCCTTTTTTCTTCTCTCAGCTCCCACAGCTTAGAGTCTGCACTCCTGCCTCTTGCTTTTATCCTACTCTTTATGTGTTCTTAGCTCTTGTTCCTTTCATGGTCCCTCTGTTTGTCCCTCTTTTTTCTCCAATTTACCCCCGTCCCTTGTTCTTATTCGATTTTTCACCCTTTTTTCCCAGTCCCACCCTTTCTCCCTTTGACCTTTGTCCCCTTCTTTTGTCCCTCTTTCCCTAGTCTTGTTCCTCCTTTCCTTACTCCCCCCTTTATCCCTCTTCCTTTCATATCTTTGTCCCTCTTTTTTTCCCCCACTTTTCCTCTCTGTCCCCAATTGTGTGCAGGATCCTCTTGCCTTGCCAGTGGGCGCGTTCACGAAGTCAACACCGCCGCACTAGACTGGAAAGCTGCTGGTGCGCTGTCTGCGGCCTATCAGTGGCCGAAGGTGGGGCACCGGCCTCGCACCACCCGGGAGCCAATATCTGGCTCTGTGATGCTGCGTCATGTGTCGCCGGGCAGATTTGCCCGGACGACGCATAGCTGCCAGCCTTCCCCTTACAGGGGGACAGCATTGTGGGTTGCTTTGCAGCCCCCTAGCTGTGTCAGCGGTGGGTCCCAGCGTGCGGAGGAGTTCTCCTCGCACGGACAGGAGCGTGCAGCGCAAGGTAAGTATGAGGCCTGCATCTTGTTTATGTTTATATTTGTTGTTTTTTATACCTTAGATGTTTTTACATGGTGGTAAACAATGTTTACATGGTTGCCATGGCGCCAGTGACGTCAGATTGACGTCAGGTGCGATCTCTTCTACTTCCTGGGGCAGAGGTGGCCCCATAGCATATATATAGCCACATGCACGCTTGTCTTCTTGTTTGATGTTATGCTGTGTGGGGTCACACGGCACCAAGTTGGTCCTGAGGAAGGGGGCCCTCGCGCACCCCGAAATGTCGACATAGGACTTGGAAGTTTGTTGTGCATCATTTGCATTTCATTGCATTTACAAATATATGATTTTGATGAAACCTATATACTGGAGTGCTGGTTCTTCACAAAAAATTTTGGACATTGCGGTGTCACCGCGAACCGTGCACCCACTCAGGAATATAGAGGTAAGAGTGCGGCACTCCCTCCCAGAAAGAAACAGCAGCTATAAAATGCTTCCAGCAGCAGCAGGAGAGCAGACTCCAGATTGATCAGCGTGGGACACAGGGATGAATGGGAGGTAAGTATTAAAAAGTATTAAAAAAATAATAAATAAAATATTTTTTCTGCTTGTCTCTGTGTGTTTTTTTTACACTTAACCCCTTGTGAACTGGTAAGGGATCCATGAGACCCCTATACCAGTTCACAAGGCTGGGGGCTAGCAAGTCACCTGTGGCTAGCGGGCGACTTGCCATTAGCCCCCGGCACCCCAATTACCTGCCTCCCCAAAGCCCAGGGGGACAGAAGAGCCCGGGCCGTGGCTATGTGGCCTTGTAGCCTGCAGGGCGCAGAGGCCACCAAAGCTGGCCCCTGCGCCCTGTTCCTACAAGCCCCCATATCTGGTCCCGGGCTGGTTATGATGGGTAAGGGGGACCCCATATCATTTTTGGGGGGAGATTTAAGGGTTTTTAACCCTTAAAATTCCCCAAAAACCCTTTGTCGTTTTTTTTATTAACCCCTTATGTTTATAGTGTGGATAGCAGTTGTATTTTATTTGTAAATGTTATAAAGTGCTATTATCAGTTTGGGGAATCTCCTGGGCAGGAACGGGGGGGCTACCGATACATATGTGGTACCGTTGTAATCAGGAGAAATTGGGCTTTCACATGCAATATGGTTTTCTCTAATAAAGTAAATGTTTTATTTAAAATAAACAAGACAATTGTTTTTGTTTTTTTTTACGCAAAAATATTTTAAAAAACAGCAGAAAAATTACAAACAAGACATTTCATGTTAAAGCCTAAACTCTGCTGCAAAATATATATCTATAATTTTCCTGGAAATTCCGTCAAAAATCACGGTTAAACATGGCGCAGAATGGGGATAAATGACCTGTCAACAGGGTGACAAAAGTTCAAGTAGGCTGGCAATTAAAAGGGTTAATAGTGCCTATGCATGTTGGGTATTGTTCTGCTCGGGGGAGCATGCACTTTCAGATTTAGCTTGTTTTTTCTTGTTTGCATATTATTTTTTTAGGAAAAAATGTTATTTATTCAGTTTTGTATTCATTTTTTTAGGGAAACCCTGTGCAACCTAAGAATTCTTTGAGGAATTACTCCCAGAAAGGTGAGCCCACTACAACAAGCTGGGTACTCTTAGAAAGCTTAACATGTGTACTTTCAGGCAATATATTGTTTATGGGGGATATTCCAAATGTAAAGGGTTGTTTTGGTTGAAAAATTGCAAGGTGCGCACTTTGTCTGCAGAGCTGAAATTTTCAAGTAAAATTACCGTTATGCACATGCTTTACATTGGGGTGTTTGCCAACTCTTCCCTTGACAGTAGCTATGCATGCTGGGTATTGTTCTGTTTTGGGCATATTGCTTTTTGAAATTTTACTTGTTTTTTCTTGTTTGCATATAGTATTTTTTAGGAAAATGTGGCTTGATTCTTCCTTTTTATTCTTTTTTTGGGAAACTTTGTGCAACCAAAGAATTCATTGAGGGATTACTTCCAGAAAACTACGCCCACATAAACAAGCTTGGTACGCCTAGAAAGATTGAGGCATGTACTTCCAGCGAATAGTTTGTGGGGGATATTTCAAATGTAAAGGGTTGTTTTTCTGGAAAAAGTGCAAGGTGCGCATAGCGCAGTTGTATTTATCTGCAAATCTCCTAAAGCTCTGGGAGTCTCCTGGGCAGGAAAGGGTGTCTACCAATACATATGTGGTACCGCTGTAACCGGGAGAAATTGGGGTTTCACACGCAATAAGATTGTATTGACAAGCTTACATTTTTTATTACAAAAAAACACTACAAATTGCAAAATATATATATTTCACCAAAGAGTATTGAGAATACACTAAAAAAAAGGCCATACAAGACAATTCATGTTGAAGCCCAGACTCTGCTGAAAAAAAAAGTATATAATTTTCCTGGGAAATCCCTGGAAATCCTTTCAAAAATCACAGTTGAACATGTGTAGCGCAAAATAGTGAAACATGGTCTGGCAACAGAGGGTGACAAAAGCTGCAGGTAGGCTGGCACTTAAAGGGTTAATGCCTGTTTGGGCTGGCTAAATTGTAAGTTCATTTGGTGCTGGTAATCACAGGACCCAGAAGGGTGTCACTTGCACAGGAAATCCTTTTTTTATGTGGATCACTGCCTTTTTTGGATGACAATATATTTTCTTTTTAATATTCTTGCTTTCTCTAGTGTCTAAAATGTAAGCACATTTGGTCTCAGTGGGCTTACAACTAGCAATACAAGCAAATAACGCTCACCTTAACACTATAATAGAAAAGTTTCAAACAACGTATTACATGAGAGTATGGCACCACATTATGCTAATGTGTCTCCTAAGTGTTACATTTTCCCTGGGTCTGTGGGCAGTGGTGGATTGGTCAGGGATTCCTGGAGGGCTGGACTGCTTTTGGTTTAGTTGCTGCTTGTTACCTCCCATCCAAGCCTCCCTAGTCTCCCCCAGTACCTGTCCCCACTTTACCATTTCAGCCAAGAAATCCTACATCCATTCCCCAATGCTATAGTCTGAGAAAATAGTGGAGAGTTGGGGGGCAGACCAATATCCCTACCCATGCCCATATCCACACCAAAAACCACGCCTGCTAAACTACCGTTAGAATACTTAAGCTTCAGTACCTTTGACCATATCCACCCCTGTTTATGACATGTCTCTGAAATGCTACAGCCTCAATATTGTATAGCTCAGTGGGGATGTCATAGACTGGTTGGGACAGTAAAATTCCAGGCTGATTTCTGCTCCATGTCTGCCACTACCCGTGAGTGCTGCAACCCTCTGGATGAAACCTCAACTATAGTTCTTTTTTTATTTTTTTATCCCTGCTAAACATTTAGGGGGGAGGGTTCAGGAATCAATGGCAAACATCAGATCCATTGTAAATCTTAAATTATTTGGTCAATTAAAAGTTACAAAAGAAATATCAGTAGCTTACTTTTCATTGAGTGGATCCAATGCTATGCTACATCCTCTGCCTCTCTCCTTAGTATGGAAAATCACTTCCTCATTCAGCTTTCAGTCCCCACCCTGCTGACCCATCAATCAACCTTCAAAGGACCAAGAAGAGACACCCCCCCACTCCCTACCCAGATGTCCTGATTGGCTGCAGCTCTGAAACCCCACCCTCCTATCTCCTCTCACACTCATCACAGTGTGCTTTCATCACATTTCTGTTGCCACACACACTGTTTCCTCTTTTTTTTCTATAAATCTCCAATGCCCTAATGCTTTTAAAGATAACTTAGGAACTACAGGGTCTTTTGAAAACTGGTTGAAGTTTAGGACAGTGCAATGTGTAGCCTAAGACAATTGGGCAACAATCAGGCTTGCCTTTAGTATAACTTTAACTTGCAGCACACGTCTTTTTCAATCAAAATGCAGAAGCCCAATTTCTTTTTTTCTTTTTATTTTTTTGCAGCAGTCTCTAGATTCACTAATTGGTGTGCCTATGAAGGGTTGTCATGATGAAATCAGTACACTAAATACAGCTTTGGAGCATTTATAAACATGGGCAGACTGGCCATAAGGGGCACATGGAAATTTTGACCACACCCCCTTGGGGACCAGATGGGATGACATCTCACCCAGATTATCTATTATTTATATTGACCATCTAAAAACTTGTGTGCTGGTCATTATAAAAATGGATAACTGGGGCCATAAATCAGTCATCCCCTACCAAGAATGACACAGCCTAAGAGAGTTGAAAACATGCAATAGGCAGCCAAAAATACATACCCTCTCTTCTTAACCAGAGAAAGACCAGTAATAACTGGGAGCAATCCACCTAATAGAAAATGTTCAAATTGTCAGAAAGCCAAATGCAAAGCTGCTCCAAGGTTTACAGAAGGACACATAAGATCATGTTAGCAATGCACATTCATTGTTTACTTAGGAATGGATAGATTACAGAGCATTTAGCTGTACTTCCACATTGGATTTGTGTTTTAGCCATCTGGAATAAATAAATCTGAACGTGCATGTTAATATCTTCATGTGCATATGTTAGAATGGGGCCTGATATGACTTCTCTTAATAATGTGAAATCCCCCTGGCCCATGCTGCCACAAAGAGCAGTGTGGTCTGCATTGCCACGGCATCCCCACTCCCTCAGCCTAAGGTCTGCGAGGTGTGCATGGCAGCACAATGTTTCATTGTCAATGTTTCAACAAACCGAATGTAAATTATGGTTCTGAATCAGATGCAAGGTAGACAATAAAAGTGAATGGCAGTTTTCATTCTTAAAAAGTAGCACACGCTTCCTACCTGGTGCCGAATCAACCATTAAAGGGACATTCCAGACAAAGGGTTAAATTAATCTGCTTTCTGCTTGCCCCATGATGGCTCTCAAGGATGCCATTTTACTTTGCACAGCACTTTGCATTTCCTTATATACCCTAAAGAGCTTTTAAAGCCACAAATTCTGGTGCTAGAGTATTAGGTACCCATCACCATAGGCCTTGACTGTGGCTTATAAGGTTTGATAAAGGGCCTGATTTACTAATGGCTCATTTCCATTAACAGTTAAATTGGCTGATCGTTGAGTGAGCAGACAAGCGCAGGTAGATCTGGGCCAGAGAGATATAGCTGAGTGTCATCTGCATAAAAGTGATATTGAAAGCCCAGCGAGGTTATTAGTTGGCCAAGGCCATAAGTGTATATAGAAAAAAGTAGGGGACCTAGGACAGAGCCTTGTGGTACACCAACAGAGAGAGGACTGGGAGAGGAAGTTGTATTGAGTAAGATACACTAAATGTGCGATCAAAGAGATAGGAGGAGAGCAAAGAGAGAGCAAGACCTTGGATTCCAAGAGATGAAAGAATCTTGAGAAGTAGAACAAGGTTGACATTGTCAAAAGCAGAGGATAGGTCGAGAAGAATGAGAGCAGAGTAGTGGCCTTTGGATTTGGCAGTTAATAGATCATTGGCGACTTTGGCGAGGGCTGTTTCTGTGGAATGACTTGAGCAGAAACCAGACTGGAGGGGATCTAAGAGGGAGATTGTACACAGGTAGTGAGCTAGTTCTGTGTGGACCTGCAGTTCAAGAAAGTTTTTTGCTGAGTGGAATTATAACAGCATGCTTTTAGGAAGAAGGAAATGTAGCAGCGGAGAGGGAAAGATTAAATAGAGATGTTAAGGCTGGAATGACTGATGGAAACAATTGAGAGATAAGGTGGGATGGAATGTGATCAAGAGAGCAGTTGGTCAGTTGAGCCTTAGAGGCAAGAGAGGAGAGACCTTGTGCCGTTGACTGAGTGAAATTAGTTAATGAGTGGGGCGGGGGGAAGAGAGGCATTCTGAGGGGTGAAGTCACTTTGAATATTGTCTATTTTATCTTTAAAGAATGTGGTAAATTGCTCTGCTGTTAGCTGGGAGGATGGAGGGGGTGGCGGTGGGTGGAGGAGAGAGTTGAACGTGTTTGGCTGTTTTGTTTAGCTGTTTTAGATTCTGGGCCTGTGTTGATATGAGTGATGAGAAGTATTCCTGTTTAGCAGATGAAAGGACATTCCTGAGTTCCTGAAGCGCTTGCTTGTATAACAGGAAGTCCTCCTTGGTTTTGGATTTCCTATATTTCTGTTAAGCAACTCAGGAATGCAGTTTCAATGTTGCAGTGTTAGTATTAAGTCAGGATTGTCTTTTTTGGGTTGAGGGTTACTGTATTATGGCTGCAGTGTCTACATTGGTGAATCAGGGCAGGGTGTGGACGGGTATTAGAGAGTTAGAGAGAGATTGAAGATCTAGTCTAGGTTTCTGAGGTTCCTGTGCAAGCTAGCAGGTTTGTGTGCAGTGGGACAGTGGTGAGGTAAGAGTGTGTTAATGTTAGGAGGTTGGGATCAGACAGGGCAAGTGGGGATAAGGAGGGACTGGATACAGAGCACTGGTGAGTCAAGAGTAGGTCAAGTGTGTGATTATAGCTTGGATATCAGTGGACAGGAAGTGACAGGAAGTGGAAGAGCCCGGTGGAAAAGTGGCCCAGGAAGAGAGTAGCAGTTCTAGGAGGTGTTATGGTGATGCAGGTGATAGTATTTTTTAGGTGACAGGGAGAATAGAGAAGGACACAGTAAACTTCAAATTATAAGAAGGATAGAGAGGGCAGGGGTTGGGTTAAATGAGCAGTGTTCTTATAGTAGGATGCCAACCCCCCCCCCATTTGTTGCTGCATTTTGGGGTGTGGTTAAAATGTAAGCCCCCATATGAGAGGGCAGCGGGTGAGGCTGTGTATCAGAGAGAGTGAGCCAGTTGCCAGTAAAGGCCATGAAGGGGAAGAGGTTGGTAGTAAACAGGTCATGGATGTATGCAAGTTTGTTGCACACTGATGAGACAGGTAATATCCTCACTAAGCTAAAGCACACATATTGATTAAATTCATAAAATTAACATTTACATTTGATTAACATTTTTTGTTAAACTGTCTTTAAAAGTAAATATATTTGGTATGTTATCAATCATTTCTCCCATACTATCTTAAAAAATATAAGGAATATTAGGGCAATAGAAAATCAAATATGACCCACCAGTATTATACAGTGGACATATAAATTCTACAATCCTGTTCAAATGCTAGGTTTGTATCATGTAAAAAATAGCAAGCATAAAAATAAAAGTTACCTTCTGAATTTGACATGACACATCTAGACTTGGCAATCTTTGCCCACCTTTCCTTGCAAAAACACTCCAAAGCTGTTGGAGGGTGAGGGGATCTCCAGTGTACAGCCCACTTCAGGTTTTCCAATGAAATTGTCATTCAAATTCAGGTCTGGGCTCTGTCTAGACCATCCCAAACCTGATCTGGTAAGGCCATTCTTTTGTGGAGGTATGCTTTGGATGGTTGTTGTTCTGAATGGAGGCCTGAAGGTTGTTTGTCAAAATTGATTGATTTTGAAATGTGCTTATTCCCCCAACCTTTACTAAAGCCCCAGTTTCAGTTGCAGAAAAAAGCCCCCGAGCATATTTCTGCTTCACTCTGGGTATGGTATGCTGTTGGTGATGTTCAGTGTTGGCTTTGCACCAAGCTTTTCTGAATTATGGCCAGAAAGTTCTGTCTCATCAGACCATAACACATTTTCCCACATGCTTTTAGCTTACTTGATGAAGGTTTAGGCAAAACATATCATGGCTTGAATGTTTTTCTATGTAAGAAAATTCTTCCTTGTTGCCACCCATAGCACACAGCCCAGATATATATATAAAAAATGCAGATTACTGTACACAACTAGTAATTGCCAGAAAATCCTGCATTTACTTTAATGTTGCTGTACCGGACTGCTTCCTGGACCAATCGTCTTCTAATCTCCTCCTCAGTTTTTAAGGGCCCTCAAGTTCACTGTTGTGCTAAGTTTTATTCACTTTTTGGTCACTGTGTTCCTTGGTAATATCTAACACCTTGGAATTTTTTTGTACGCTTTTTCTGAGATTCTTTTAATTTTTGATGTGTGGCGTCACCCCTAAGGTTCCGTTGGGTCGGGTGCTCCCTTCTGCTTCATGGTCCAGCGGGTGCTGGTCTTCTGAAAGAGGTCCTGCCCGCCTACCAGAGAAGGAACACAGAAGAGGAGCCTGTCACGACGGTTCACTCACCTGCTCCAGGCTACAGCCACGTCTTCGGTGGCACCCCAAGCCGACTGTCGCCCAGCCGGTGCGTCACTCTTAGGTGCCAGCTTTGACAGCATCAGTTCCCCCCCTCCCCACGTATTCCCGGCAGCTCTACACCTGTGCACGCATGCATGCACACATGTTCCCTACATGCTCTCCGGCAGCTCTGCAGGCAGCACAGCCATCGAAGGTTAGTTCAAACAGACCAGTGAGCCCATATTTGACTACAAGGCCTACCTAGCTCTCAATTTGCACTGAGCTATCAGCCCTTGGGTTATGGTGGGCCAATCGGCCATTTCAGTCTCAGCCAATCCCTACTTGCTTCCACTAAGTGCCCCAGCCCTGTCATCAGTGCCCGTGATAGCTTGTGCTTTGGGTGATGTGCAGTTTGTTCCTACCCATGTTTGACCTATATTTACCACCCCCCATTGCTGACCTTGGAATCCTTGACCCTGAGTCTGCCAGCTCCCTTTGTTATCTTCCAGCTACAGTTTTGATCTTCGGCCTGTCCTCTAACCCTGACTTTGGATATCCCTTTGTATTGACATCAAATGATACATGATCTTTGCTTTGTCCGACTTCCATGAACCCCAGTTACTCTCACCTATCCGCAGGTCCAGCCCTCATTTGATGTTGCTTGCACATTGTAAGACCTGGGGGCAACCTTGTCCGGTGAGGCCTGCTTTTCTCCTAGCAAGAGGTGAAGATAGCAGCGGAGATTGGGCATCAACTAACTTGGACCTGCTAACTGGCGAGCCTGAGAGAGCCTTTTTGGAATCCTCCCATGTGACTTATGACGGAGGAGGGACATGGATAGAGAAGGAGTAGGGGCAACCTTTGTCACCGTCACTACAGATGCCAACAGAGCAGCTGCAACAGCAGCTACCTGAGATAAAAAAACAGCACCTGGGAGGTGCGCATGCGCAGCTGAGGGTAATGGACGTGTAGCTCCTCAGCTCCGCACAGACGGGAGGCCAAGAGCTTTATAAAAGCACAGAATACAGCCCGGGCCGCGGCGTGACAGCTCCGGAGGACGGCGCACCCCCCCAGGCAAGCGGGGAAACAAAATGCAGGCACTTGGCGGGCGGAGGAAGGGGCCGAAAGAAGGTTGTAAATCAGTGGCTGGAGGCGGCAAGATGGTGGCGCTCACTGCAACGCGCGCCCTGTCACAAGACTCCATGGAGCGGGACCCTGATGAATCTGACAGGGAGGAATGCAGGGGAGGACACATAGCCGAGGAGCTCTCCCTGGACTCAGCAGACAGCTGGCCCAGATCCCCCACGACAGCTCAGTGCTTACCTCAGCAGGCCCAGTGGAACCCCATCACCTCTGACATCCTCACGCAGCTCAGAAGCATAGTCAGAGAGGAGATAACAGCTGTGACGGTTAAGCACACAGGGGCTGTATTGAAAGAAATCAGAGACCCTGGGGGGCAGAACTGATGCTCTGGAGACCAGGATGGATGATGCAACGACAGTTTTGAGCGCCCAGGCTTCCCTATTAGAGCACCTGCAGGAAGGGATAATGGTCTTAAAGGGCCAGAACGAGGACCTTGAGAATCGTAATAGAAGATCAAACTTGCGGTTCAGAGGCCTGCCCGAGACCATGGAGGACGCTACGGGATCTATAACTGCACTCCTACAAGAACTTGTCCCGGACATTCCAGTGGAACGCCTGGAACTTGATAGGGCACATAGGGCCCTCACGAAAAGACCCACCGACGGCCCCCCCATGACATCATAGTGAGGTTTTACTATTTCCACACAAAGGAAGCGCTGCTGGCTTCCTCTAGTGATAAGGCACCCCTCTCATTCCAAGGTCACAACTACCAAATTTTCACGGACCTCTCTCAGATTACCATTCTTAAACGAAGATCCTTCAGACCTTACCTCCAA